>JAUTXW010004102.1:0-701850 GCA_030620095.1 Kuschelorhynchus macadamiae
AAAGCCTAAAAAATACTTTGCTCACTGGGTAAAATTGTTATAAGGGTGTTTAAATGACTACTTAATCATGTTCAAGTGTGGGGCTCCGGCCCGACATACATTTTTTCAGGTGGGCGGACATTTGGGCCCCAATTAAGTCGGCGGCTTCTGGCGTCTTATTTGATCATTGGATATTTTAGTAGTGAAACAGTGCGGATTTTGCTATAAGTAGATTACTTCATTAAAAAGTAACTTTATATCGAAAATCGGTTCGAGAAGATTTAATTTCGAAACATATGTAATTCTCTTGCTCTGTAGGATCTATATTGAATAGTTAACATTGTTTTCTAAAATAAATACAGTGAACTCTCTATGACGGACAGTTGTGCAACAGAAAATAAAATGCATTTGTAATTTTTTATAAAATGATGTATTCAATAGATTATTTAAAAAAAATGTGTTAATTGTTGAGCATTAAACTAATAAAATTATTTTTGACAATCTGGGTTTCCACTTTACGCATGACTTCTTTATTCTCTCTCTCTCTCTTCTTTTTTCTCTTATAACAGTTTCTACATAAGACAATCGATATCCCTCAGCTTTTTATATGCCTCTTTAATGTATCTATTATCCCTAGTAATAAACTGTTAATTCCATCACTGTTCCTGTCAGATATTTTTGTAAGTTTTAAAACTCACGAATACAGTCGTGTACACGTATGCCACAAGTGTGTGTCGGTTAGTAAACTTTCCTCAATTTCCGCGTATGATGATATGTCGATGGAAAAAACTTCCGTCTTCTTACATATCTGACAATGGCACATCATCTTCAGAGTCGTAACAAACATCTTTGCCATTAAATTCGCCGAAACCACCTTTATGGAAGCAGTTGCTATAGTCTAGACTTCTCTAGCTGCCCTGTAGCCTCGGAGTAATCCATCGATGACAAGAATGTTTTGATTAAAAACTTTCTGTAGATGAAATTTTGTATGATCCCTTGATCCATGGTTGACAATGAGAAGTTGTGTTTGGTGGTAGAAATATTAATTTTTTAGAGCACTTTTCGGATGGGACGCAGCCTTGTGCCGCGTTGTCTAAAAACAAAAGTACCTTTCTGTTTTGTATTTTTCTGTCAAATTTGGCTAACCAGTTTGTCATAATCTTCCTTGTCATTTTTGACTTGTTATGATACCATTTTATAGGTAGTTTGTCCACTCTTGCTCTTCTAAAACAACGAATGTTTTTGCTTTTTTTAATAACCACAGACTTTTCCCCATCCGTGCAGCAGCAGAGAAGGTTCTCTCTGTTTTGAAGATTTGCCACCAAAACACTTCACCTTTTAAAGCACACGTTTTGTTCGACAAGACTTGGAAAAAAGTTCTGTTTCGTCTGCATTATATATGTCTCGTGGGGAATAACCTCTTTTAATAATTAATTGTAGCTAACTGTTTTTTTTTTTAAATTAGAAACCTGGGCCAAATTTACAGACCCAGCTTCACTGCACAATGATTTCAAAGAAATGTTTCGTTTGTAGAACTTCCCCAACCATCCACATGAGGCTTTCAGTTCAAACTCTAGCTCCAGTGCAACCGCTAGTGCCTTTTCTTTTAATATTGTACCAGATACTGAAATATTGTTGTACCGTACTTTACAAAACAAGTCCTAAACAATTTGGTCTGATGCAGCACATTCGGTTTTCGTGAACTTTTTCGTTTGTTCAGTATTTCTGGATAACACCAATTTATTGATTTTTTCAAAGTCTGATAATCACATAGTTTGCATAGACTTATATATCAAAGAATTCGACAAATAATTAAGAAAAATCTAGTCTTCTGTCAAGTAGCATAGGCATCAAAATATACATATAAATACAAACAAAAAGAAATACTGGACCATTTGGCACTACATGTGATAAATCTGTTGCACGCATTTCCGTAGGTGACGCTGTGGTAGTTCTTTAGAGCATATGTGGCAAATTCATCATGGAACGTTACACGATCCTACAACGCGTCCACATTGTTAAATCGTTTTATTTAAACAATATGCCAATAATGGCAACTATACGTAATTTGAGACAAGATTTTGGTCGAAATAATATGCCTAGTATCAAAGCCATCCGTCAGTTAGTGCGCAAATTTGAACAAACCGGTAAAGTTAAAGACTTGCCAAGGTCGGGACGTGTACGAACTGTTAGGACTCCGGAAAATGTTGACAGAGTTTGTATTGGACGGCCCCGAAACCTCTGCCAGATGTCGTTCTCAAGGACTGGGCATTAGCCGCACATCATTAGGCATTATTTAAAAAATGCCTTGCATGTACGGCCATTTAAAATTCAGTTAACATAAGAACTTCAGCCTAGAGATCACGAAAGTCGCTGACAATACAGTGACGCAATAATGCAATTTAATATCCAAAATAACAATTTTTCGCACAAAATCATAATGATGAGACCTATTTCGATATGAACGTTTGGTAAACAAGCAAAACTGTCGACTTTGGGCATTAGAAAACCCTGGTGTTATCCATCAGCGACCGCTTCATCCCTACAACCGGTAACTTGTCACACAGCTGGGGTAACAATGAATATTGTGCGAACAATGTTTCCAGGGCGTTTAATCTCTCGATTTAGCCTCCAATGTCGCCGGATTTAACTGCTCCTGACTATTTTTTATGGGGTTTTCGAAAAAATAAACTTTATGTCAACAAACCAAATACTGGAGAGCAGCTGAGGAACAATATTCGGGAAGGGATTCAAGATATTCCTTTGGAAACCTACCAAAAAGTTATGGAAAATGTGATTGAAAGGACTCAAGATTGTGCGGCTTCTGGAGGAAGACATTTCTTTGATATCATTCAAGATCATAAAAGATTAAGATAAAAAAGTTGACATATTTTGTTTCATTTTAAACATATTTAGAAAACAAACCAGTTATATATTGGCCACCCTGTATATATATTAGCTATTTTTCCTTTTATTGCAATAAGATATTTTGATTTTTAATATTATGATTTGTGAAGAGAAAATCTTAGTGACTGCACATTCATTGATAATTACAATATTAGATTTCTGTTTAGACTAGCCGCGAAAATTGAATCATTCAATAGTAGAACTACATCATATATACATACATTATGAAGCGTATGGTTATTTAAGCTTATAATTAATTTTCTAATCCAGGTTGAATATTTTTTTATTTAGGATTAAATTTTCATATAATATTTGCTTAATATTTTGCTACTGGAATATAAATACGTAAATATTAGTTACCACCGACCACAGACGATCGATTTTTTTGATTTTAAACATTCTGCCCATATGCATAACTAAGAAACCCTTGATTTAACACCGAGCCTCTTGTTTCATACTTATGTTAATTATACATAATCAGTTAAACAGTTGACTAAAATGTCCGAGTAATTTATTTATCCACATTTGTTTTTTTTTTCAGTTGCTGAGGGAGACGCAGTGGCTTCACACCAGAGTTATCATATTCAGTATGTTGAGCAAGAAATTTATGCATCACAGACAAATGGCGGACAGCCCCAAATGTAAGTAAACTGTCTTCGCCATGTTTTTATAACCGTCAGTTGCATATTCTTAAAATGGTGATTCAAGAGCATTATTTAATTTGTCTCTATGAAATTTATGATACTAAATACTGATTGACGGTTCAGTATCAAAACCAAAATAAGAATATAGAAAATATGATTGGCTCCGTGACCATAACTTATCTACAGTCCTCATTCTTAGAAATGAGGTGGTCGAAGTGCACTGCATGAGAGAAAATAATCTGGCAGGAAACCAGTGGTTTAGTGTAACAGGTAATCAAAGATATTTCTAGTAATTTACATTTTCATACCTATAATTTTTTGTATTTTTTTTATATAGAAATAAGTAAGTTACCTGTAATTTGTTGCCAACTATCAATATATTGTTCTTGGATAACGCAACGATTTTTACATTACAGAAAGACTAAAAAAATATATTAATACAAGATACAAGTCTTTCGTCTGCCACACGTTACACGTCGTCTTCGGTGACAATTTCGGGTAGCGAACAAAGCAGCCGCGGATTACATCGTTGCATGATTTATTTTATATATTGTATTAAGAAGGTTTATAACTAACCAATTTTTTGCAGTATACCAATTAGTATATTCATTATTATTAACAGGAACCAAATAAAAATTGTAATAATCCAGCTTTAATCTACGTTGCATCATCCTGGCTCGGCAGGGTCATGCGAAAACTACAAAACCTAGGCCTCCCAACAGGTCCATATTTTCTTAAAGAGATTCTGTTTTTCACCTTGGTTCCTGTTTCGTCCATATTTATATTTTTTAACTTTAAATTTATTTCAAAATCAGATTTCTTATTTAATGTTTATCACAAATATATATATAATAATTAAATAATTAAATACACTCCCCTCCAATAAAATCTAATGTTTTCCGATTTTAATGAAATTTTCTTGCTTTTTATAGTAGTTTATAATTTGTTTTTTCCTATATTTCTCTGACTAAATCTAGATCCATTTTCTTTTTACATAATATTTGCATTTATTAATACTAATAAAAATGTTTTTTTTAATACTTAATTAATTAATACTTAACAAAAACTAAAATTTCATAACGAAATAATTAATATAAGTTTGTCATTACTTTATTCCATTTTGCATAATTAAGCCTTTTACATTTTTATTAAGCCTTAATATACGATAAATAATTACAGTTCATTTATGAATTATTGTCGTGTAGCAACTTTTGCCTATATTATCTTAAGGATTAATGCATTCCCATAGTTTTTTTGCACCTATCGATACTTAAGCAAACAAATCTCATTTTTAAATGTGATAATAATATATCCATGAGAATTTTATCTGTGTCTGCAAAGTAAAAATAAAATTTAAAGATAATATGAATTTTAAGCTCTGAGTTTCGTTTATGGAGGTAATTACTTTTCAGAAAATAATAGCCGCAGTTTTTTATTCTTTTGAATTAATACATTTTCTATTGATATTTAATTAACTATATTTATTATATAAATATGACTGACAACTCAAAATTATTACGTGCAAAAGCACTAAGACAAGGAGTGATTTCTGGATTTAATCTTACCCATAATGCTGTCGTTTCTGCAAAAGATAATCCTGTTATGCATTCGTCGTTTAGAATTAGCTATCGTTATTTGAAAAAATTAAAATTCTGTTTTAACTTTGGTTGCAAGTATCAAGTTAATACTAAATAGGAAAATAAAATTGGTGAGGATTTTGCCCAATATGATGGGCAACTAAACTTAAAAAATAAAAATCTCTTTTTAAATACTACGTAACAGAATGGTAATAGGTTTTTTTATATGCTAAGGTAAACATATCTATAAATGTGCTGTTTTTTTTTTATTTTATTAAGGTTTATATCAATTGTCTAGCTGTTATTATACAACATCCAATTGTAGTTCAACTAAAAGATGTAAAACTTGGCATAAAGAGCACCATACCTGGATATGTTTTGAATCAAATAATAATATAATTCAACTAAGCCGACTTATGAAAATCATAACAATAATCAGAGTAATTCTGAACCTGCTGCTTTGCTTTTAAAAACGTCTTTTGTTGTTATAGCGACGGGTAGCTACAGAGTTCTCTTATATACTGTTTTACTAAAAATAAAAGACAACTTTAGTAAGTGGCATACGGTTAGAGCTGTACTTGACAGTAGTACATAGTCCTCCTTTAGTCTGCAAATAGACTAGATCTGGAAAAACATAGATTTGGGCATGACTTTACAAGGTTTGGGAGATAATGTATACTATTGTAAAATTTACTATTCAAGCTTTTATAAGCTCAAGAATTAATTATAATTTTACTTTTAAATTTGATGTTATTATACTTAAAAAAATCACCAATCACTCGCCTACTTTTTTTTTCTACTGAAAATATAAATTATATTTCTAACTTACAGCTTACTGATCCTGCTTTTAATAAAAGCGATCACATTGATTTGCTTTTGGGGAATAATATTTACCCTTACATTTTGACAGATGGGCGTTCATGTAAGGATTCTTAAAGTCTAGTTTTTATTTATAAAGTCTTTAGTTGGGCAGTCATGGGAAATTTTACGGTCTCTACTACTTCGGCCTGTGACTACTAAAATTTAAACAGACTTTTCTTAAAACTCCTGCAATTGTGACCAACATATTTAACATTTTTGGAAGGTTGAAGAAGTTCCAGAAATAAAGGCTGTAACCCCCGAGAACGAATACTTTAAAAAATATTATTTACAAACTACCTTCAATTTCAATTTGGACGATAAACGCAGCAGTAATAAAAAAGAAATGATCAAGTACAGCCAAGTATTTGATGCTTCTGGTCATGCACCAAACAAAATATATTTTAATAATGCTCTTTATACTGGCCCCAAATTGCAAATGAATATTGTTAAAATATTACTACTTAATTTTAGACTACATAATTATGTTTTTGCATGTGATATACGTCAAAGGTACAGAATGATTTAGCCCGAAACATAGAAAGTTTTCTAAAGAAGACTCTATAAAAGATTAGGAATTGATATACGTTACCTTGTATACCATATATTGCAATCAGAACATTTGTCACAGGATAATTCTGATCTACCTTTGGCTTCCAAAATTCTTAATGAGTAGGTAATACATTGAGTGCCCCAGGGCATGTATCCTTTCGTTATAATATGGACGCCTGCCCCATAGGGCCTTACGAATGGTAACAAAATAACGACACACTACAACACGCTTAATCTCTATTTAAATGATTTAAGTTTTCATAATAAAACTGGTTTAGATTTTAAAAAATCTTTGATGAGAAATCTACCGGTACAGTACCCAAACATGCTTATATTTTATACTGAGACGTGTAGTGGAATAAAAATATAGAGTTAATCGCATAAATCTCTGCCGAAACCACAAAACAAGATGGCCGATTATCTTATAGCCACAGCGTGTCTCAACTGATGGGCCTGGCCCTGAGGCATCCTCTGGGTGGAGCAACTCTCCGGAAATTACCTTACTATGATAACATGCGCTTACGAAGCTACATCTCTGACTTTTTGACGATTAATTTCAATGCTCATTATAATATTAGTATTAATTTTTATGTTAATAATGTTGAAGGACTTCCCTGTAGCAATTATGTTTTACTAATAAATAAAATGTAACGTTTGTTTTTAGTTTTTATAAATTATAGATTAATAAATTCAATCTGAATTGAAATAATAATTTATTAATATTAAATATATATATATAGCACTGCGTTCAATAAACCCCAAAACCATTTTAAATTTATGTCTCTTGCGAAGGAAATTAATTTGGTGGGAAAATTAAATTTGAATAGGAAGTAAATAATTGTTGAATCTTACCAGTCTTGAATTGTATTTATTTGAATAATATAGACAGAAACTTCCAATTTTTCTTGTTTACCGTAGTAACCTGTTTCAAAAATCCCATTTCTAAGTATTGTAATCGTACAAAAATCAGTCTCCCACGTTTTTACAGATATTCACGTTTTTACAGATATTCACGTTTTAGGGTCCCTAGATGGCGAACAACATGTTTTTCCAATTCTGTCGGTTCGCGGAATAGCTAAAAAACGACATATTTGAGTTTAAATTTTGGTCAAAAATTAAGGGCCATGCCAAGTCAGATGTTACAAAAATTACGAATACGAAAAAAAATTGTGATGAATTGTTGTACAGGAGAGTTTAAAGCATCCTGATTAAGAATTCAAAAACCAAAATTATCTAGGTACCACATATAGATTTTGAGTTATAGAAGGCATCAGTTATTTTTTATTTTATTCCAAAATTTTTATATATAAATTCAAGCCAAGAAAAAAATCCAAATATTCTAAGGATATCAGGTTTTATTTGCAGAAATACACATGAATGATCGCTTTCTTTCATAAGAAAGCAACAATAATCCCCAATCGTTGCTGGATCCCGTCTGCCTTGGTAGCGTTGCTCCATTGTTAGCTTATCTTGGTGGAACCTTTCTCCTTGTTCGTCAATAATCGCACCCAAATATTTAGGGAAAAAAATTAAGTGTATTTTAAGAGGCATGCGACAGCCCATTTAACAGTAGTTTTCACGTAGTTCTACAAGTTTTTCATAGTTTTCTACTTTTTATTTCCTAAAAACTCGGAAACATTTCTTTTAAAAAACCTCCACACAGCTAATTCAACATGACTTAATTTTTGATCAAACTTTTCATCCCGTAGTATTTTTTTAATTTGTGTAACAAAACCCGGAGCATTTCACTCGAATTACACTAGACATCGTTTTTGAAAAAGACGATATCATAGCAAGCCTAGATTTCAAATAGTTATATCCCAGTATTCCCATCGGCGAAGCATTGAACAGGATTGCTATGAACGAGAATTTCCAGACACATATTAATACAAGTCTCCGATCATTGCCTTAAAAATACTTATTTTTTATTTAATGGGCATATGTATAAACAAACAGATGGTACTCCAGTGGGGTCATCGAGTCGCGAATTTGTTTATGAGATCTCGACAAAGAAGTTCTCGAGAAAGCACGTTTGAAGCCTAAATTATGGATTCGTTGTGTGGATGACATATTTATTATATGATAACATGGCCATACAGATCTCGAAAAATGTCTGACTCACGTAAATTCAATGCATCCCAGAATACAATTTACTTTAGAATGAGAGGAAAACAACAAACTTCCATTTTAGATGTTCTGGTCACAAAATTGCATAACGGACATTTCGAATATACCGTGTATAGAAAGCCAACACTTACCGACAGATACTTAAATGCAAGCTCGCATCATCACCCAGCACAAATGCAAGCTGTGGCCAATACCAGTGGCGGCCCGCGGGTGAAACAGTAAGTGAAGTGCAAATGAAGCAAGAAAATAACGCAATAATTTTTTTTTTCCGGAACTTTTTTATATGTGGAGGGGGTAGAATATGCTTTTTACGACTTACCTAAGTTTTGTATACTAAATCAATTCTACTATCCTTCATAGCAGCAAATTATTTATAACATCCTCATAAAATCGATGATTTGCCCTAATCTCCTCCAGAAATTCCTTTTGAATTGAAATATTGCCAAGAGAAGTAAGTCTTTTTTGAGATATTGTATTTCTTAAATAAGTTTTTACACATTTGAAGCAAGAAAAACTTCTTTCCACTGAAGCACTTGTCGACAGAATTGTCAAAATAAGGGAAAACAATTTATATGCTTCAGTAAAAATATATTTATTTTTATTAATTTTTTTCA
The DNA here is from genome assembly GCA_030620095.1 of Kuschelorhynchus macadamiae. Lineage (NCBI taxonomy): Eukaryota > Metazoa > Arthropoda > Insecta > Coleoptera > Curculionidae > Kuschelorhynchus > Kuschelorhynchus macadamiae. Next base: position 9,259 of record JAUTXW010004102.1, read on the forward strand.
CTTGCTCTTGCAGCGATATATTCCAATTACTCTCATTGGCAAAAATAAGACCAAGCTCATTTCTAAGTCGTTGACTTTTTGAAAATATTTCTTCATATTACTGTAACAAATTTTCGAACGGCCCAATCGGAAAATTTAAACTATATTCGGAGAATTTAGCAGAACCTGCCCAACATGAAAATGTAAGTTTTTCACAGTCTTGAAATCTTAGTGTCATTTCCATTAAAATATGGTCCAATATTTCATAAAAAAGGGTTCTATACTTAGCCCTAATTTCTTCAAGTGAAAGCTTAGCAAGCTCACGTTTGTAATGATTTATTTCTGTAATAGAATTTGCTTTATCAAACTTGGTATAAAAAATGTTCATTTCTTTTTTTACAAAGCGCCTCACGGCAGCGTTTTATATTGGATACGCAAAAATTAATGTCAAGCGATTTTTTTTTGAAGAACGTCAAATAGTATGTTTGTGATTGAGAAAATGTTATTAAACACTAATGCCAGAAACGTGAATTCAAAATCGTTCAATTCACCTAAAAATCCTTTCGCAAGGCGGATTGATTTTTCATCAGATTTGTCACAGTTTGTAATACATTTAAAGACGTCTGTTAATTTATTCCAGTCTTGAACAATTACATTTACTAACTTCGAATTTGAAGTTGTAACAACACCATAAATAAATATAACACAAAACAGCAAAGAAACTCACCGGTTGCAGCGAAATCCACGAAAATAAAAGTAAACAACCACAGGAAACTGAACGAGACGTGGGTGTAGTGTACTGCGCCTACAATTCACCGAGTGCGTTGTATGGCGCTTGGCTGGACGTCATCGGGTACGCGTTGTCATGGCAACAGAGTAGGAAAACCGTAAACCAAACATAGCACCTCCAGCAAAGTCAAAGCGGTTTGCGCCACTGTTATAGTTGTTATAATAAAGTTCGATTGAAAGTCTTAAAAAAACATGCCTCCAACGGTCAAGTAAAATATTTATTCGAGATGTACAGTTTATTTTTTACCATTTAGGTGAATAAATGAATGTAAAAACTAAAATTTTAAGAGATGTATGATAAATATAGTTAGATGTTTGCTTGTTTATTTTTCCTGGCGAAGTAGCACTTCACCTACTTCTCCTGAATAGCCGCCACTGGTCAATACCCTAATATCTAGATCAGAGTTCCGTACGATTAACACAGACGAGACAAAACGAACTTGATATAATATCTAGTGCTTTAAAGAAAAGTGGCCACACAAATCGCACCATAGAGAAAACTATTAATGCACAGAGTTCCAGAACAACGAACAAAAAAAATTATGAACCGGGAAGGCAACAAGTATTCTTACCAAATGTAAAAGGCACAACAGACAGGATCGGAGGAATTCTTAGAAAACACCACATACAAATAATACACAAGCTACGAACAACTACTTGGAAACTCAAAAGATAAAATCAAATTGGAAAACCTCGGAGTATACAGCATTCCATGCCAGGACTGGCAAACTTACAGGCGAATATCAGCAAGAGTAGAAGAGCATAAACTCAGCGTCAGAAACAAACAAACAACTTCAGCTTTATTTCTACATCATCAGGAAACTGGCTACAAAATAAAATTCGATTCGTGTAGGGAGATTGCCAATATCATTATAAGACCAGAAAAATCCGAGAAGCCATAGGAATTAAAAAAATAGGATGATTTAAATAAAAGGGACGAATCATTAAAACTACCTACAGTATGGAAGACAATAATCCACAAAAAATCAAGCGCAATTAGCGCAACAACAACAGCAACATCCGGAAAACATAAATAACGCTCCCATATAACACTTCAGTGTTATATGTTATTTAAATTACTTCAAGACAGTGCAAGATATCAAAAATGATCAAGGAACATAAACCTTGTACAATGAAACAGGAAGTCCGATAGAAATCCCAAACTTGCTCTTTGACCGCCCCAAAAAAAATCTGTAGCGCCACTGACTCAGTTTGACATCTGTCGGACTTCCTGTTTTATTTTACAAATTTCATGTCTCTTGGACTTGTTTGGTATCTCGAATCGTTTTGAAGTAATTTTAAAAACCACGTTAGAAAACATGGACATTTTTAACGGATTTTAGTTTGTAATTTAAATCATAAAAGCTGATGCTAAAACCACTACAAAATGCCATGTTTTTATACACATTTTTCTAAATTACTTCAAAACACTGCAAGATATCAAAAAAGATCGAGGGACATAAAATTTGCACAATGAAACAAGTCTAACAGAGGTCCCACACAGGGTCAGTGTCGCTGAGGATTTTTTTTGGGGCGGTCGAAGGGGTCATTACCCCAAAAAAGTTACCCCTTGTATAAGCTTCGAGAATATATTATGCCTAGATCTTAGTTACGGTTTATCGGGTACTAAATTTGAATTAAATATCTCTCAAAATGTACGAGACTAAAAGCTAAAAAATTTTAACGCCCTGTATCTTAAAAACGAAGCAGTGTACGACCAACATTTATATGACATCTTTGTCATAAAATTGCTTGAAGTAATATTTCCATATATATTTATATTTATATTGTGATAAATTTTATATATATTGATACAAAATAATTGCCACTTAACCAGTTTTTCGTTTATCTTGTATAATGGCACCAAGCTAGAAACGAAAAAGTCTTTTTTGGTCTTTTGAGTGATCTTATATTTTAAAATTTAACATTGCATTTATTTTCATTAGTATTTTTTTCGCAAATTATTCGAAATTTCACAAAACGGAACAAAAAAATTAAATAAATCAATTAATTAAAAAAATCTTTTATATGCGGTTATACATTTCAGTTTATGAGTTTTAACAACTATTAACCAATATATTATATTTCAAACCACAGTACGACGATACGAATGTTTCCGAAGTTGTCGCTTTAAATTGGTTAGTTCCTATTTTTGTCTCCTTTTTCGACTGTTCTTTCTGTATAATACTTATTCTTTGACCATACTATTACTCGGCAATCTTAGAGATTATATGATATCTTCGAAGATCGGGTTATGTAAGGATGCGTCCTGTCTGATTTCGAGGATGCTTAGGCCCCACAGATCAACGTGGTTACCGACCATTTGCATCAGCTAAAGCCGTGGATAAACTAAATCCATGACGTCATTGACAGGCCATCATAACTGGGCAAAAGAAGTTAACCGATAAGATGGTGACAGCTGGCAAATAAATTGTGCTGTCTATGCTGTATTAAGTCTGACTCCCTGAACGAACTGAAACACCCAAGTTGAGCGTACCCTGTATTGAGGATTAGATTGTACTGCCGGGAGGTCATTTACAAGTACAATTAGAATCTAGAAAATCTCAGGCAATATCAAGGAAATACGTTACACGTATTCAGAGCAGTGCTTCAAAGCTGCAAAGAATATATTGTTAAAACGAGCAAGAGACATAGAACACAACAGTATATTCACAACTTTTCCATCGCGCTTTCTTACGACTAAGAAACTAACGCCTGAAATTTCGGAGTCTGCAGAGTAAGTGGAGAAGGTCTAGAAGGGCATTTATGAGGCACACATTTATATTGGAAGTGGTTGAGCCAGTATACTAGAAACATTGAAGATTTGCCACTAGTTTTTTAAAAACCGATTTTATCACCAATCATAAATATTTCGAAGGTATGTATTATAATGAAATAAAGTATATCAGTTTTTATAAATTCCTTTTGATTTTCAATTAGTTGAATGGAAAGGGCAGAGGGCAAATAAATTGAGAGTCGAAAAATGAAAATGTGTTTTTCAACTTTTTAAAAGTTGTGTTTTTTGTAGGTAGTTTTTTTTAGTTACCCTTTTTACATTTAAAATGTATTAATTTATTAATAAAAAGTAATTTAACACAATTGTACAGACAATACATTATGGTAATAATATTAAACAAAGCAAAGAAAAAAAAAAGTGGGTTTTTGTTTTAATCAAAAAAGTAAAATAAGTTTTGCTCAAAAAAAATCAGTCATGTTTTATACTAAACAATCTATATACAAACGTGCCAAAGTTAGAGTAGCGACTGGTTAGCGTTTCTTAGTTAATTTAGCAGATAAAAGATTTATTGCCTAAACAGTCCACTACTAAAATTATTGTTCCTCGATAAGAAACAGTAATAATTTGTATTTTGTTATTTTTTTGCTTGTTAGTTGAAATGAAAATTACCTATGTTGTTAAACATAACAGTAATCACGTTACAGCTAGTTATAAGTATCTAATTTGTTTTAATTATTTAATGCCTGTAAACTATTTTTACGAGGAAATTTTTATTCCAAATCTGTTGATACAAAATTAATTTACATTTTTCCTTTTCACTTACTTTAACCTAAGAAATCTCGTATGCAGCCCTTAATTAGTATTTCAAACATCATATAAAATAGTATAAAAATGTCAGTATGGAGTGTGATGGTTTCGTCGAATTAATAAGTGAAAATCGCCCAGTAGGTGAAATACAAAATTGAAAATTAACCTGCGATGACGTCATTGTAGTTTTTATAATTAATTAAATAAATGAAATTGTGTTCATTATTTTTATTCGGTGAATTCTCCACCAAATATCATTCGTACATAAAAATTAACCAGAAAATTCTAAAAAAATTGTGTTGCCTATAAAAAAGCTACATTCATTTATTTTCTCCATTGTTTCTGAAAATTTGAACTTCGAAACCCAGTTTTCAGAATTTTCGTTAATTTGTATGCACTATTATACAATATTGTATATCTATTCAATTTTAAGCATATTATATTAATTTTTAAAAGCCAAAGTAATTTAACTAAACCAATAAAAACATTTTAATAAATCTTTTTTTGGTATGGGGATACCTATTACACGAAAACATGTTCTCTTCAAATGTCTAATACATGAAGGTAACGAAGGTTTTAAATGGTTATGTTTTGTGTCAACACGTATCATTTTAGCCGGTCGTTTTCATACCTTCCAATTATTAAAAGGGTGCCATGGAAACAAAGAAGCACCTTCCGGCGTTGTTGTAACCATGACAACAGTATGAGTTATCACAACTTAAATTTGTAATTTTAGGATAATTGGCAATAATTTCTTTTTATTCTAAATATTATGAGCGATTTTGACGAGGCACAATTATTTTGGTAAGTTTTTCTAACGTTCTTTCATAAATTATTAAAGTTTGATAGCAAAAAAATTGCACGGGCTTGCAGAGGTTGCGACTTTAGTTGCTTCAGAAACGTACTCTGGGAGCTTGGTAACACATTTCTCCGCCTCATTCTCTCTTTTTGTGAAGAATTGTTAATACAAGTATTTTATTTGAGCTAAATGTGATTTTTATATTAAGTAGATGTAACCTAAAGGCGAGTGTGGTTTTCTTCGCTAATCAACCTTCAAGTAGTTTTATTTTATTTTCTTCAAATCACTGCTGATAGCAGGTATTTAAATTCTTTTTAAAACCTCTCTTATACTAAGTTACGTATGTTTGGTTTCAGATATATAAATAAGGAGTGAATATCTTAAGTAGGCTGATTATTGCAGATTTGACAATGTGTAACTTAAAAAAATACAAAAATATTTATCCGTATATTTCCTTTACTCGGAACTACCCTGGTTATGAATCTTTCCTTTTATTTAGAATAGTGAAGTGCGGTCAAATTTGGTTCGGTCATTTAGTACGTATATACTGTGTTTTACAAACTTTTATATTGGACACCGTTTTGTTCCATCATATTGGGATTCCTACCAATATTTTATCAATTTCTGTCTATGCCATACTTGATTTTTCGGTATAATTTAAAATAAATTGAATAGGTAGTTTTTACATTGACTCATACCTCCATTTTGTTCCGTCATGTTAAATTCCTACCAGTTTATCCCTATACCACATTTTATTTTTCTGCAGCAAAATTTAAAGTCAGTTGAATAAGAAGATTTTTTACGTTGATTTTTTAAACATTTTATTTAACCGACTTTATGTTTGATAGACTATATAAAACGAAAAAAAAATTGAAATTAAAACTTTGGACGCAGTTAAATTAAAGAGCCTGTAGGTAAATACAAGTCAACTAGTGTCTGGTACTAGACGTAGTTTTTAAGAATATTAATAGTGAACGCCTAAAGAAACGGCACTATTTAGAAAATTTCGACTTGTTGGTCATTAAATTACCTAAGAACTACAATGCGTACCAAACAAACTTTAAATGACTTTTAAACGTTAAGCTGTGTTTGAGCTTCCTTTTTCTAATCTCAAACATATTAATTCCGCAATTAGTTTTTTATGCCTATTTGCGTTAACGTATTTTTTGCGCAAATTTTATATTAGCTGAAAATATCTTTGTAACCAAACTTATTAGTGCAGACAAAAACAAGCTTTTGAAAATGGATACGCAGGTGATTACGCATATGATAAAATTCTATATGGATGTAAAAGCAACCTTCCGCTATCGGCGACGCGTAGGGTACGGTGCCGGAGTTGCGATGCCTTAAACCTACATCTTCACTTTTCACCTAACCTATCCTACTTTTTCCTCTATCTTTTGAACGGAACTACGACTTTTGTACTTAAAGCTTTTTTATATCTCCCATAGTTAAAGGTGTAGCTAGGTGTCAAAATACAAATGAAACCTATACGATTCCAGCCATTGTGGTAATTTTTTCCAAATCTCTCACAGTTATATACGGTATGTCCGCGGATGGACTTTACAAGAGGACAAATGAACTAAAAATTGAAAGATGTGAAAAAAAGTCACTCTTGATAAAAGTTTTTGCTTGAAAGATAAATAAGGTTCGCATACAGGGCGCATAAATAATAGTAAAATGTTATTTTGCGTAAGAGTAAAAATGTCTCATTTTGGGAGATACGAAAAAAAGTTACTGGATAAAAGTTTTTGCTTGAAAAATAAATAAGATTCCCGTTATGATAAATTTGATTTTTTATACAGGGGGCATAAAATACAAAAATGTTATTTTGCGTAAGAGTAAAAATGTCTCTTTTTGACTTCAACAAGAGGAAGTTCTCAATTCGACTTGTATGTATTTTTTTTTAAGTTTGTTCGGGCATATTGTGTAAACGACTTGGCCGATTTGATGAGTTAAACGCCAAATTTTAGAGGACGTTTCTCTGGTGGTCCCATATTTAATGTTTTTGGACATACAACCCCATTTACCAAAAGGTGCACTTTTGCTATCTCCTTATGTAATTTTATGTATACAGAGTGACCATGCAAATGTGTAACCTCATATTCTAATATTTTACTTGACATTTTCAGAAAATAGACAGTCAGTATGAAGGAAACGTTATTAACCGACTACCCTCATTATAATTTTATGTATGTATACAGGTGGTGGTAAAAGAAACATGTGACAGTAATTTATATTAAATGACACTATACAAAAATTAACTAAGTAAACAGCTCTGATATTAATATTTAAATTATTTTATTTACAAAGTAGCTTAGAGGCAAAATCTCATTTTTTTAAAGTATTTAATATAAAATATAATTTTAATAGTGCCGTTTAATTCTCTATTCGTCACTTTTTATGGCAAAAAATTTGTTTATTAGAAATTTTATTGACAACTCGGTTGGCAATGACTTGGAGAACAATGTAGACGATGCAGTATTCGAAATCACTAAAAAAGTAGGTTCTTCCTGCAAAAAAAAAAATAAATAACTTTTTCTTTTAAAGATATTTACCAAGTATACATTTTGTTTTAATCAACTAGAAGTACTTTTCAAAACGAGACCTAGGTTGGTTATATATTTCACACGCACACACACGACCACACACACCCTCCGCGCGCACCTACGTATACGTACACACCGACACGCACACACACACACACGCACACACCCACGCACACACCCACGCACGCACACGCACACAAACGACGATCGTAGGTCGTTTACATTTGAATAATAATTGATGTCGTGGTATATTTTGCGTAGTTCTCTTATATCTGTTTTCGAGTTTACGGTGTTGGACTTTTCTGAGTATAGAGTATTTCGTAGAACTCCCTTTTCATTTTATTAGTTTCAGTCATTAGGATTTTTGTGTCTTCGTAATTGAAGGTGTGGTTGTTCTCGTCTATATGATTTGTAAGAGCTGTTTTATTTTCATTATCGAACTTGTGCCCATTTATTCTTCTTTTTAGATATTGGCTAGCTTGTCCTTTTATACCATTATAATCACGGCAAGGTATTTCATGTATTGTGTTAGTATGTTTGTGTCAACACATTTTTTAGAGATGTATCTAATTCTTCCTCTCTTTTTGCTAAAATATTTTAAGTTTTTTGTTGTATCGGTGAATAGCAAATTTATTGCTTCTTTCCTAAATTTAGTTATTAGAATTGTAAGAGCTGTTTTATTTTTTTATCATATTTATGCCAAAAACCCTAATAAAGGAAAATACTTGACCTTACCATACGTATCCCAGCTATCTGAAAAATTACAATACATACCGATTACCGATTTAAAAGCGGAACACCCTTATATCTCAGGAATTATTTACCATGTTAGTTTCAAATTTGTGTGATGTATATGGATTTAAAATATGATTATTTTGACACATTCAACTTTAACATCGCTCATCGTGCGAGCCTAGAAGGGAGAAAATTGTAACGAGAAAAAGATATTAGGGATTTTTTTAACGAAATTTTGATTCTCGATTCTTACTCAGCATCATTTTTTTCATTTCAAAGGCAGAATCTCTTAAACCATTGTCTTGATCAAGAAATACTATTTTAGATTTTTTAATTTTTTTCGCCATCTTTATCGAATTTAGAAAACAAAATAGTTCTAAGACGTACTCTAAAATATGTTCGAGTTCTTCAGCTCTGCTATTATTTCTTTGTTATATTATAAAATTATAAAAATAAAAAAAAAGCCTCAGAGCACTAAAATTCAATAAAGATCGTTAAAAGAATGAAAAAATGTAAAATAGTGTTTTTTGATCAAGACAGCGGTTTGAATTTTTTGAAAGCCTGGATTTCCAAAGCTAATGACTTATTTTGTTGAAATTTGGTATGGTGGTTCTTGATGATGCTGAGTAAGAATCAAGAATCAAAATTTCGTTAAAAAAATCGTTTATATCTTTTTCTTAAAAATTGTACCATTTCCCCCCTCTAGGCTCGCACGCCAATGAGCGATAACCAAAATTTGAAACTAACCTGCTAGTTAATTCCTGAGATATATCCTTCACACTGCTACAATATTTAGGCACATCAATTAAGATTCAAATGTAAACGACCCACCATCGTCGCTTTTGACTGGAAGTTCGTTTTAAGCAAAATAATAAGTATATACGTGTTAAACATGTTTGACCGTTTTTATATATAAATGTGTTGTTATGCCCTACATATCTGACCACCTATGTAATTTATATTTTTGATTATTATGTAAAAGTACTCATTTTGACTGGTATTGTTCCTTTTGTAGTTTTGAAAAAGGCCTGAGGTCCCTCCCAGCCGAAACGTCAGAATAAATCACTAATATATGACTATTAAATAGTAATTTTCAAAATTGAGGACCATATTCCAAGAACTAAAAACAAACAGTATATTAAGAAGGTCCAACGAAAATGGTCTTCGTTTACTTCCAGATAGTAAAAAAGTCTTTTTGAAAATTCCCCACGAATGTTTTGAAATATGCCTGCATCAATATTGTGACAGGCAGCAGTTATTCTTTACTGTAACGGTGTGGTTAGGTATTTTTTGTTTTAAGTAGCCTTTTAAAAAAGTGTAAGGGTGTTAAGTCGGGATAAGCAGTGTCCAAGTATTGCCTTACCTTTCTGCTAAAATGCGGGGGCGCCCCATTCTGTTGGAAAAGTGATTTCATGTCAAATTCATTAGGATTATCTTCCAGTATTTCAAGAATGAGCCTCAACTGTGATTTGCAATACGTTTAAATACATGTCTCCTATCAAATTTTCTTGTAAAATAAGGGGTCCTACAATGTGGTTCCTCAATATACTTACCCACACATTTACCTTTTCGAGATATTGTGTATGGGTTTCTCGAAAAACATGTAGATTCACGTCACTCTGGTAGAGGACTTTTTGCCTCTGTACAGGGCCATTAAAAAAGGTACATTCGTCGCTAAAACAAATGTTGGGTAGATATGGGGGGATGTCGGGCTATTATATCGGTCAGTATTTCACAAAATTCGATACGTGTGTCAGGATCATCTTCAATTAATTGATGCATTATTTGAATTTTATCTGGATGAAATTTATTCCGTTTAAATACCCATTTTACAGTAGCAAAAATTCGACTTTTGATCGGACTTCAAAAATATCGAGTATAGTTAGATCAGGGAATTGGGGTGGCCAAAGAATAGCACCATTGTTGGATAACCATCGGTCATAAAAAACAGCTCGTCCATTAAGTATCCACCATGTGGAGGAGCGCCGTCATGTTCATAGAATAGATTTCTCTGATCAGACAACGGCAAATTGTCCAAATATATTTTTTAAATTGTGCAGGATATTTAAATAACTTGCACCTAAAATCAACCAACATATTTTATAACTCCAACGATTCAGAAATGTCTAACTTACCATTTAAATTATCTTGATAAAAATGTGCCACAACGCCATCATTTCTTAATCCACAATAAACATTGAACGGTCAGGATTCTTGAAAAATTTGCTCTCCAAATATTTGTAAATTAAATCGCTCCAGTAATGGGAATCTGTCGATTAAAAACATCCATTTTTGATAATTTAGCTTCGTCTGCCCGAATAATATTATCTAAGTAGAAATCCTTTAGTTAAAATAAATTCAGTGAATGCGACTTTTGTTGGAACATCCATTTCTTTTAGGTGATGAACTGTAGAAAATGCATATGGATGAAATTTATATTTATGTGAATGCTGATTTGGATAATCCTGATTCCAAGGCGGTTTTGTCTTAGCAAAATTGTTAAATATGCGGCAAAATAGTCCAAAGTAGTGATATCAATATGTTGATTATCAACAATTTTTTTAGTTTTTCCGCTTTAACAGATCCAAAGTTCTTAAAAATATCTATGATTTTTGTAAGTTTCAGTTTTTGAGGATATGTTCTTGATATCACTTTGCCACATTCTCCATAAATAACAAACAAATTTAAATAATTCTCGTAGGTATAATTTAAGCTTCCCGATATGAATATTGACAAGTTCCAGATGGTAAATAACAGTGACATTACTCTAGTACTTGGTTTGTCCTAACGCCGTCATGGCCAAATCACATTAGCTGAACGTATAAGGCGTAGGGTAACATCATATTAATTGCAATAGAAAAATGTTTAATTGGCAATAATTATAAATATTCGGGATAGACAACCTTATGCAAAGTTAACTTAATTTTTAAATCTAAATAAGACGAGATTATAAAAATGAGTCGTGTCCGTTTGAAAAAAAAAATGATTTTTGGTAGTTTGTTCAATTTAATTTTTTTATTGTTATTGTTTAAACAGCCTGTACTAATGATTATCAAGATTGCCCTCACAATCTCCTAAATAGGTATTTGTCTATAAAAAAATCTTACCCAAAGTGAAACAATAAAAGCTTCCGTATAGGAAAAATTGGTAGATATATTTCGGCCTGTAATCGTCATTTGACATAAAATATCAACAATGTCAAAAAACGGTGAGACATGTATAAGACATTAAACATGAAATATGTCTAGAATTTCACATAGAATCCAAAAATAAAATAATATACAAGGTGTTCCATTTAAAATAAACAAATTGGCATAGTAACAATTAATTTTATTGCGGTATCGAACCTAATGAGGGCTAGGATTTAAATTGCTTTTTAACTACGTCAAGCTTTCGGTAATCTTTGCTACCTTCTTCAGGGCTAAAATATAAAAAGAAAAAATGTGTTTTAGCTTTTATGCTGCGTATAAAAACGTGCAATTCGGGTGGTATTCTATTAAAAAAAAACTGCATCTGCACCTTATACCACGTTTTTGGGGCGTGCTGTAGAAATAAAAATATCATTACAAAATGCACTTTTAGCTACTTTAGATCTTTCAGTACCTAACAAGGTATCCCAGAGAATCAGGAAAGAATTCACTGAATTAGAAATAATGGTTCATTAATAACTAACATATACAGGTTTCATTATAAAATGACATTAGATAATATTTTTTAAGCAGATTAGCCTTACCCTATTTAATTTGTAGGATTTTTATGAGTTGCATATCTTCGCTGCGTATTTGGAGGTTCCATGTTTTCGTGATTTTCTTGAATATCTGGCATCTGTTTATTACTTACAGTATGATGTATATGCTAATATATCATGGCTTAGCTGAGTTACCAAAACTATTTTTTCTTATGAAATTAAACTGCCACGCGAATTAAATTTAGATATTATCACAAACTGACAGATTCAGAAAAAGGCGGCTTTACACGTAATAGGTTGATTTTTAACGAACCAAGATCGGAAAGTCCCAATGTAATATCGACCAGCTTTCCGAACGGAGAAAATTTTCGCCAACTAACGAAATGATAAGTGCAAAATCGCACCCCTGACTGGTTAGTGTGTTCTGAAAGGGCATAGTGTGTTCTGAAAGAGCACAAGTATTTTTCTTTAACCTACAGTCGCTTTCATGTGAAGTTGTTCTGTCTTTTAAGACTCTGGAGGTTTGCCCTATATATACGCCTTCATATTCAAAACAAGGAATACTGAATTTGATATCTTTTGTATTCTATCCTTTTTAACTTATTAAAAATGTTACCTACTATTTGCATTTAAAGGCAATTTTATAGATGGATCAAATTTATGCAAATTTTCTCAGTTTTAATAATAATAACAATAGTAATAGAAATTTAGATAGCTTAAATGTATCCTTGTGGGCTTCGTTTTGCACAATTCCATATGCTAGTCTATAGTCTCCAAAATTCAATATTTTTTCGTTGGTAAAAATCCTAGCTTTCATTGAAGTTTATTAATCGGTTCCAAAACATAAATATAGCATCAATAACAAGAATTTGAACCATTTGTTACATTAAATAGAACGTAAAAGTGCTTGTTTTTTCGAAATAAATTATATATATATATATATATATATATATATATATATATATATATATATATATATATATATATATATATAAATAAACCTTCAAATATCTAGCTCATCCAATTTTAATTAAATTTGGACCAGCCATGATGGAAATGGGTGTGTGGCATTTGCTTCATTGCCAAATTTACCGCTTTTCAGTAATTTATAGAAACTTTTATTTTTTTAAATCGAATACCCTGTAATTTATTATATTGTCCGATTTTGCTGATTATTCTAAAGATGTTTAGATAGTAGGGTATATTTAAAGCATCATTTTTCTATTATAATTTTAAACAAGTAGGTCTAAATCACCTGACTGGCAATACCGATCCAAAGTTTGTTGCGTGTGTACTTCCGATTAAACGGCTGTTTATTCGAAATATAATTGGCTATAATACTTAGCACAACAGGCTTAAGCCCAATTCTCACTATGGGTAATGCGATGTGTCAGTGCAATATGTTAATAATGCGATTTCTTTAATTCATATGCATACACGATTTGGCGTTTGAATCAGTGCTCCAAGACATGCATTTTCTCCGTGCATTAAACATGTTTTAATTTCTTTTTTAAATTGCAGTTACAAAGATTCCATAACATGTATGATTTTTTACAAATGTATCCACTCCATCCTGTCCAAAACCATCCATGTTTATGGAATCCTCGGGATCATATAAATTAAAATAGTGCAAGATAAATACAATTTTGCTTCAGCAATCACACAACTATCAATCTTGATATGCTTTTTTACAGAAACCGTGCCTACCTTATTCTTTTTGCTCTCCAAAATTGTATTTACAGTTGAAAATCATAGACATGACAGCGAGAGGAAGCATTCTTCAAGTTCATTCAGGCAGCAATGGTACGTAATGGTATATGCGGATATTTTGCTAAAAATAGACATACTGTTTTTTTGGGGTTTCTTTTAAATTATTTTCTAGATACAATTTAAATAAATTATTTATTATATTGCTTTTTAAATGCCTTTCCTTTATCTGTTATGATACAGTGTCGTCTAGCAGATAGTTGCCATAACATTTTTATGTGGAGCTCAGTCCCATATAAATATTTTCAAGGGTCTCGGGTCATTAAGTCGGCGCCCCTAATTGGCCCAATTTATTGTTTTATTAAAAACATAAATTAAAATAGAAAATATATTAAGATAATTGCCTCAAATAATAAGATTACGATTTCTTAATTTATTAGCATATATTGTAAAACTTAAATCTAAATATAAAATGGCAGGAAACGCTACGTTATGATTGCATTTAATGGTGATGTTACACACCATTTATATTATTTCATATTATAATTAATTTTCTTTTTAGGGCGTATCCAGTGTATACTGTCGGAGATTCTACTACCCTTTATCCTTTAGCAAATGCAGGACAAGCTCAAAGTCAATACTATGCAGCTCCAGTGACTAACACAACAGGTAGTTCTACTACGGCTGTTACTGGTACGGCAGTAGGTTACTCTACGAGTACAGGACAGTATGTTGTTCAACATACGGTCGATCCTGAGTCCTTGATACCTACGACTAGGATTGCTCCCCAAGCTGCCAGTGCTGTAAGTAATAAAAATAGTTTGTGGGTAAAGTATTGTGAGACTTAAGTTACATAGGTTTTTATATGTATGTTCATGTATGTTGTGGCTTTTTTTAAAATCTGGGTTTTGTTAATGATTGATTAAACATTTAAGAAATTATAACGAACCAACACAAAGAGGCATTTAATTTGTGCCCTCATAGGAGATTTAAGTTACATATCTGATGCCTAAATAATACTAGCATAAGCCTTTATGATTTTCGTTTAGACCTTAAGTACAGATTGTTCTTTCTAGAATTAAAATGAATAAAAATTACTTGCTCTTATATTCTTTAGTAAAAGGATCTTAAGGGATATTCAAATTTTGTGTCAAAATTTCATACAAAAAATATTTAAGAGGTTTAATAATAAATATTATATATTTATATTTGATTTATCTGATCTGGTTTAGATCGTTTAAATCATCTGATTAAAATCATTGATTAGAACCCTGATGGTAATCAAATGATTGTTAATAAAAAAAATCATGATTTTTTAAAATTTACTGACGAATACTGCCCTATTTATTGATTAAATGTGTATTTGCGAAAACAATATTTTGAAAACACTTTCAATAAATCCAAACATAAATATTCCATCATCCTAATAAAACTAACTAAAACATTACAAAGGTTCAAAAAAAGCTAAATGTGGCATTACATAACATTAAATACAAAAATAAGGATGCTTTCAAATAGAAATTCTAATTTAGAAGCTTTTTTTATTGCCAAGTCTATTTGTAATATCAGAATGAACAAATCCAATAATAAAACATTCTTTCCAAGTCTGAAGAAGATACACAGGCACATATAATGGGAACAATTATGTGTATTATTAATTTTTGGAATGGTTTCTTGAGATCTCCAGGACTGTACTGCGGTCACATTTTGTAATATTTCGCTATAAAACATGGTTTTCGAAAAGGGGTCTAATTGGGCTTCTTGATTATTAATTGTAATAATCTTGTGTTTGGGAAACGTTTACCAGGAATATCTAAGGCAGCTTTTTTTTCTTTTCTTGATAGAAGGTATTAATTTTTATTTGTTATGGGATCTAGTAACTATGCCAAAAACTGAAAAGGTATTAAAACTTGGTTATATGTCATTTTGAAGAGCTGATATTGATGTAAATTTGTGTCCTCATTTTCGACATTATCAAAAACAGCCATAACTTTTTTCCATGCTTCAACTGTATTTGACAAAGAGGTACCTTTTAGATGAACCATATCCAATTACACAGAAATTGGTTTAAGAAGTTTTAATAAATATTCATTCATTCATTCGTCTGATATGAATATTCGATACTTTTTGAAAAATCGCTGAACCAAGGTAATCTTTGTGTTCTTCACAAATTCTTAACAGTTTTGGCTACTCACTGATATAAATTTCCAAGCAGTCAGAAACTGTATTCCATCATACATCTTGTGGAAACATTAGATTCTTTCCTCCTTTTTGTTTGTACCAAGCATTTTGCAAATGAGTATTTTGAAAGTATTTTAAAATTTGAATTATCTATCACATGTCTGACTTCTAAAATAAATTAAACATATGACAGAACACCCGAATGTAAAAATGGGTAATCCAGTGCTTCCATAATTTTTTTGCGCTGTGTTCATATTTGCTGCGTTATCTGTAACAAAACTGGCAACTGTAGCATTATATTCATCTTTACCGTGGCCATATCTGCCAGATATTCAGCCACATAGGGATGACCGGAAGTATCAACACTCTGTAGAAGAACACTACTTCCACCTTCCTTTGTCAAAGTTGTACATATTGTGAATATTGGACCAACAGTCGATAAAGATACATAGGGAATGACCAGATAATTTCTTAAAAATTTTTGATTTTTCTTTTCCAAATATTTCGTTTATCAAGGTTGACAACTGAAATCTTGAAGGTGGTTTGTAGCGTGGTCTTAACATTTCAATAGCCTTAAGAACCTCTATATGTTTAATTGAATCTGTATGTTCAATTTGTTGCAAACATTGCTGTTGCTGTTGCTGGTTGCTTGTTTAGTTCATTCTTTTTATCTTGACATGGCCTTACAACAAAGGAGGACAACGAGGTTAAACTACTGCTGCTTTCACTGCTTGGTCTCCTAAATATCCGCCGACTTTATAGTTATCGCATTTTTGACTTTTTTTTATTGACTAGAAACCTTGGGGGGTTGTTTCTTCATCACCTAACTCACTTAACTGATTTTTTGCCCGTAACTGCCTCGACTAGCCATAATAATTAATATAAAATAAAGACTTATTATTACTTGTGATAAGGCTGCATGTAAGTAACGAATAATTATAATTGCAGGTTCAGGTTCCAGGCTTATTGCTATACATAAGTTATTTTAAAAATCTTTTTTAGTCCGCACTGCAATTTCACTAACAAATTAATTAACAACTGACACATATTTTAAGGTACGAAAAAACCCGAACAGTTAGAAATTCTCCTTTTAAAGCTTTTTCAGTTCATAAAATCGGTATAGCCTTTATATACCTATTAATTTGAGGAGTCAGCCCTTGACTTGCCTTGGTCCAATCAAGGACGAGCGAGTTCAATTTCAAACAGCGCCGATAGCCTGGGATATTGTTCGCAGTTGTCAGATGAAACTGAAAAGTTTATTACTTGTTGGGAATGAAAAATATACATTAAAAAGGATAAAATACAGGGTGTTACAAATTCGACGGAATTGACATTTCAAAAACCTTAAGAGATACTAGTTAGTTAAATTCGGGTAAAGTTGCACAATTTAATGTCGATATGTCGTTGATAAAGTTGGAAAAATCCTACTACTTACGAAGATATCCGTGAAAAATCGATAATAGTATTTATCCTTTTTATTTTTTTCAGGCTGCATTTAAAGAAATATTTAATAAATTTTACATCTCTTTAGCCACTTTTACTCCTCTACAAGACGGTGTACTCAGATATAAAATCCAACGTTTCGTTTTCGAGTTCCCATGGTAACTTTTTTTTTAAATACAGACGTGGTTTTATTTCATTTTTATTAAGCTCTTGACCTCTTAAAATCAATGATGTAATGCGCTCGTACATTTAGAGCATATAACATTTTTCTTAGCAAATTTGACAACATTCTGGTGTTCCGTCTCTTTCTAACACACTTTCTCTTATGAGATAATCCTAAATCTTCTGTTCAAACATTAAGTGTGATACATCGTTGGTTTTTGGGAGATCGAACGCTTGTTTAAAACGCAATAAAATGCCAGGTCCCTGTTTAAAAAAATTGAACTTGACGATGATACGAAAACGTCACATTTTAAATCTTAGTACATTATCTTGTAGAGGAGGAAAAGTGGTTATAAAGTTGTAAAATTTATTTTATAATATCTCTCTAAATGCAGCTTGAAAAAAAAAGGAAAATGACGATTTTCGTTTTTTTTGCGAATATCTTCGGAAGCAGTCGGGATTTTCCAATGTTATGGCTATATATAACCAATCATTTTACTCCAAATGGATCACTCACGCTCGCTTAAAATACTAATTCCATGGTCACAGTTGTTAAAATTAGTGTCAATTTAAACTGTGTTGCTGAATAATTTGCTTGACTGAATTGTATTGTTATTAAAATAAGTAAGGGCAGTCGTAGAAAATGTAT
Source organism: Kuschelorhynchus macadamiae (assembly GCA_030620095.1). NCBI lineage: Eukaryota > Metazoa > Arthropoda > Insecta > Coleoptera > Curculionidae > Kuschelorhynchus > Kuschelorhynchus macadamiae. Next base: position 27,484 of record JAUTXW010004102.1, read on the forward strand.
AGAATTTAGTCGCATATAGTAAGTAGTTGTTAATCATTAGGATACTGTTTGCAACACTAGCATATGAGGGTATCAGAATTTTTGAAAAATTGGCTTTAATTTAAAAAAATCGCCGATTTTTCTGAAATTTAGCAAATTTGTAGTGGTAAGGGGCTTAAACGTAATAAGAGTATAAGTAATAAAATTAAGAAGACTTGGTTATCTCCGTAGCAATAATTTAATAACTAGAAAAACTCCAAACAATGTTAGATGCAAACATAAAAAAATAACTAAAGATATATCATTCCAATTAAATCAAAGTTCCACTAAAATATTTGTTGAAAGTGACTGCCTCCAGCCGTTACTGATATTTCCAAATTCAGGGATAATTCTATTTCTTAGTTCATCTACAGTATTTACCGCTATTATGTACAGTAAATTTTTAAAATGCCCCTATAGAAGAAATCTGCGTAATGGATGTAGGAATTCACTTTCAACAATAATTATTGTACCATAATTTTAATGATATGTGTAGATATTATTTCAGTTTACATTTTGTGTTTTTTGATATTTGGCGGCGATAAATTATGGAGAACGGTAGAATTTTTTAATAACTTTTTATTAGATTTTGTTTATATCCCCGAAAATTTAGGTTAAATAAAGTCATATGTACTTGACCACATGTCCAGATATATATTTTGTTCTCTTCTCAAATCAAAGTCACGAGCCACCACTAGTCAAATTGACGAAAAGAATTGTGGCTTATATTTGAAACAATTTGTTTTTTAAACACCAATTAAAATAAGTCTTCACAAGAGGACACATTTGGATTGTATCTAAAAAAAATGTATTTTCTGTGATTGTAGAATTACTTCCTTTAACCCTGAAGATGACGCTGATCAGTTTCGAAACCTAAGCATTTAGTTTAAATGTTTTAATGAACTGTCGAGAAAATCTGCAAATATTTTCCTTTAAATTATATTGTCGACGTGAACAAAATTGTAAATTAATATGACAGTATAAGAATTTCTAGGTCTAAGAAGCTAAATGCAAAAAATGCATTTCTTAATTACGGTATTCACGGCGAGAAGTAGAGGCTCAAATCATTGCAAAATGATATGTTTACATTTTTTTTTTTCTATTTTACCATTAGTCCCCATTCTCTAATAAGCTATATCGCTTAAGCTCGCCACTCACTATTCGTTCATTCATCTATTCGTTGATACGTCCGCATAGTGTGCAGGATCCCGTGCGACTTGTTGCGCGGCGATTTCGTCTTTTGGGCGAATAATCAAGTAGGTTTTGACTTCTGCAAACCATTCGTCCGCAACACAAATATTGTGTTTTTTGTGTATTGTGAAACATTAACGAATCGGACCGAATAATGAGTAACGGGCTTAAGACTTGTAGGGGCTATATAAATTATTGAAATGTTCAGCTAAAAATATCATTTGGTGACTGATGTTTTTCGTCTAGGGTGCTTCATAAGGCATTGGCATGTGTATCCCTGCCCTTTACTATTAACTGATCCTTGTGCAATTACGATTATAAATTAATGAAAACAAGTAACAAAAATAAATTCCTAAAAAAACCCTCATAATCGTTATACGTGTTGTGTTATTCATTCCCCAACTCTGCTTTCACTCCTCTCGAGGCCAGTTTTCATATTAAACATGACAATGAAATTGTACTAATAAACTTGAAAGTAGTAAACTACGAAAAAATTGTATAATACAAAATTGTAAAATATAGTACATTTATTAATTTTCTATTTTCAAGTGACTGTTGCTGGCCAGTCGATTATATTATCCGTACTGCGAGAACACTAGCCAACTATGACGGACTGGAGAGGTGTATATTGTATTTTATTAACAAGATAACAAACAAACATCCTAAGTGAAGTGTTCTTCCTTAAAGACTGTATAACGGCATAACTGTAGTGGCGGAGAAATAATGAAGATTCAGCGACGATAACAAAAAAAAACGCTATAACATATTTTTTTACTCTATACCCCTTACGGCCGGTAACATTAAAATGTAAATGATAATAATGCCCCACATTATTTTCCCTTTATCCTAATACTACTTTTTCCACTTAACCTTTCCATTTTCCAGTCTTCCAACTCGTATTACCTTTTTCCAACTCGGGACAATGTTGGGGGATACTCCCCTCGCATGTCTTTCTTGAGCACTAACTCTATACAAGGCGCTCAACTGAGTCTTAAGTGGTGCAGTTTTCCAATACTTTTCTTATTTGTTCTAGACCTGTGTCCTGTCACACATTTTCATGTACGAAGTCCCAAAAGCATATCTTTCTAAACAGTCCAGAATATATTTATTCGTTTTACCTATTAATGCATTTGTTATTTAAGTATTTTTTTCTTTTTACTTTACAAAATCTTTATTGTTTGAAAAAGACTGTTGACAAAGTTTATTACTACTGCAAATTAATACATATAATATAAGACAAATTAGGACATTTAAAGCCAAAAATACATTTTAGAAAACAAGATACTTAAGAATGGGTATAATAATTTAAGGTCAAGTGGGTATGTACCACAAACAGCAGTTCAAATAAATTAAAGTATTAAATAAGTTAAACAATATTAATAAATAATAAAAATAAAACTAATAAGTATAAATAAAACAAATTGTAAAAAAATCATAATTTAAAAAACAGTTTAACTATATTAGTTCAGTAAATCGAAAGTCACGCTAAAATCAGTTTTTTTTTTCAGGAAAACGTTAACAGTCGAATTATCAGGCTTAAATGTTTGTATATCTTAATGGTTTTTTTAGATTATGGATCTATTGGTTAGTGTTATCGAAGTATTTAAAGTCGCAGAGTTTTTGTATTCGTTGATCGTTTATTAAGTTGCAATGCCAAATAAATGTTTGTGGTGTAAGCACTCAGTTTCTGTTTCGAGGATAAATAAATATATGGCTATTAACATCCATTTCTGTAGAACGCGTTATTGAGCAATTGTTATTGTTGGACTGACATGTTATTTGTATTCAATTAGTTGAGTATATCTAAAAGTATTTTGGTACAGAAGAATATATTTTATTATGTATGCATAAAATCCTTTCTTAACAATGTAGTGCTATGGTATTTGTATGCTAGCTTTAATTACTAACTTGGGTGCGCAGGAGTATGCTGCTACTAATGCTGGACAAGCTACCGGTCAAGTGGTTGCGGTGAGCTCCAACAGTGATGAAGTGGGATCTACCTTAGGTCATGCTACTAGAGTATCCCCTGCTACTGTAAGTCCCGATTCCCTATCCTATAAAAACTGAATGTAATTCGTCACAACGGTTGCACCATATTTAAGTCAGGTTTAAGCATTTAGAGTATCGGCAATTTAAAATCTACTTTTTGTCCTTACCAACACAATTAATTGAGAATTAAATAACGAATGAATGGAACTCTAATTTATCGACAACCATAATATTAGGTAAAGCATATAGAGTAAATTGACACGCAAATATCATAGTTAGGCCCAGTTTCACAATGTGTGATAACCATTGGGTTATGGTCATTTACAATGGTTTCTATAGCTGAGAAGCTGAATTTTCATTTGAATATATAGCTACTAATCCAGACTTTTTGGTCACTACATATTGCGAAACTGACCCTTAATGTAATATTGTCAACTTAAACATCATTTAAAGCCTTTTCCTGACTAAATAAATAATGTGCGACTGGCTGTCAGCATTACTGCCTGTTTAATATCTTAATTCCTTTGTGAATGCTTATTTTCAACTGTCACGCAAAACTATGTTCATTGTCTTGAGACATAATTAAAATCGCTTTTGAATTAGCAGCTAACATCGGAATAGCTTTTCTATTAGAATGTCAATTACGTACGCAAGCCTAGAGTTTTCGTTCTGGTTCTATAAGGTTTAAATCGGCGCCAGACGATGCGTCTAACGTTCAACCAAATGCTTGAGCCAACATTCGGTAGGTAATCAAGATTTTGACTAACGTTCCTCCCGCTCCATGGTAAGACTAATATTGGATCCAACACATTGGATCAATGTTTGGAGCTAATGTTAGAGGATACTTGCAATAATAGATGTAAGATTCTTCCTTTTTCGTAATTCGTTCGTGTGAGAATCGACCACACAGTGTGACAGACCATACGTCCTACGATTGAAAGAATTGTTCGCATCGACTGGCGCCTGCTTTATACATCCGGTTACCACCAGGATACTTTATATAGTATGTATATAGACGTGCTTGTAGAATTAAAACACCCAAACATCGACGCTAAACTTATCCATACTCTTTATTTTGAACTTTTCTAGAAATCTTTAATATCCGGTGAAAAACAATTCTTTAATTAGCTACCTCTTAAATTACGAGAACTCCAAAATCCCATGGGACTTAGAAATCCAAACAAAAAAACTTGTACTAGCAAAAGCAAACTCTTTGGAGAACGAATTCCTTTGTGACTAATTTAGTTTGTCTAAATCTAAAATATCGGTTTGTTTTTTACATAAGCAAACAACAAAACTTAAGAAATTATGATTGTTGAGATTAGATCGCGTCACAATGTACTAATTTTTGCACCTTTCCCATTCGATTGCATAGGCATCTTCAGGGATATTTACTTCACGAGATCAGAACATTAACTGAGCTCAAAGATTTTAGTTTGGAACACAGTTTGTTAAAGCTAGTTATTTGTTGGGCTTACAATACTAACTTAAAACTAATATATGGTACACATAACTAAACTAACAGTAAGGTCTGAAGATATGTTCACGTAAGGTATCGGAATTATTCTACCTTGTTTCTTCCTGCAACGGTGTCCACGTTTGATGAAGGCCGTACCAACTAAAGACCATTGTTTTCTTTCAGTAGAAAACTGGTATTCAGCCATAGCAGATTGTTCGAGTTTATTTCTTTCTAGTGCATCGTTCGTGATAAATTCTTTAATGTATCATTCTCTTTCTTTTGCCCAAAATCATTCTTATTGAATATAAAACCGACCATGGAAATTAAAAAGGCAATACATCTGTCATTTACTTATCTTAACCACGATATAGCCTTTAATGCAGACTATACTAATGCTTTTTCCTCAAAATCGTAGTTGTATTTTTTTTATGTTTGTAACCGGGCTTAAGGTACATAAATGATGCAGTAGATAAAAACAAATGATACAATCTGCTGTTGCTTTCCGTTAGAACATGTCATAAAATTAAAGAAGGCAAAGTTCTTGCCTGGGGCTCTTAATTCTATAAACGATGTTTGAAATTTATAAACATTCCTAATAATTTCAATGGAGATACAGGCTACGGTCTACAAAATACGTGGAAACTCATTGTTACCCACGGTTTGGTGAGCATTTGGAGCTTATTTAATGTTCCATTCTCATTGAGTAAAGATCCGAAAATGCCGCAGGCACTTGAAAGTGAAGCGTATCTAATCCCAAGAATCATGAATCATTTATATCATTAAACTTTCTTGTTTTTCACCTAAGTTTTATCTATTCTGCCAACTCAATCTATATTTGAATTTTGTGAAAAAACTATAAAAATGTGCATTGACTTATTCGAAAAAAATCTACAAGATCATAAAGGTCTCAGAGATATAAATACCCTAAATATTATTTCTTAAAGCTGGGGACAACAAGTACAGTGGCTTCAATTTAGATTAATCCCCATAAGAGAAAGTGACAATTTTCTGGAGTGCATGGCTGTGCCAACCCGCATTGTATCAAGAACTGTTTAGATCTTACAGCCTCTTAACATCTCAAATTGTCAATTTTTAAATATGAATATCTCAAACACACTTTTGAGACTAGGTCCATACTTCATATAAACATTTGTATTAAAGAAATAAAACCGACTTGACAAAAATGCACCAAAAACTGAAAAATAATAGTATATTTCACCTTGAAAATTTTACTTTGTGAAGTAGGTTCCAAACTTATTTTTAATTATTTAATCACAAAAATATGTTTATCTATGTATTGAGTGTTGTGATGTATAATACCACGCGTATAATGTCTCACTCACTTTATTAGTTTGGCGCCGATTTCACAGACTAAAATTTTCAAAATGGAATAAAACATTATTTTTTCAACTTAGTGCATTTTTTTAAAATTCGGTTTTATTTTTATTGTAAAAATCAGATTTATTAAATAGCCACTGGGCATACATACATATTTTTTCCTGAAAATATGGTGAACGCAATATAGCCTACATTACGTCGCGTAAACAATTGAAAATGGCGTCATTCCGCTGTTTTTAACGTCTTTTTAATATGCTTGCTATGGAACCACTCCGGAAACATCCTCAATATTACCTAAAAGTTTCATCCAAATTGATCAAACTATCCCGAAATATCCTATGTACAGGGTTATTCATTGTATTTTGACCTCCACGTACAGCCTTTATTTTTGAAAATGGAAAATACTTTAAATTCTAATGTTATAGGATTTTTACTCTTATTATCTTTTGGTATTATCAAACTTTAAAATATTTTATACATAAATTAAAAAATGAACCCAACTTACATATTTTTAAGGGATCATATATATTACATATCCATTAAATGGATCTATTTTTGCCGATTATAAATATACTAGGTTTGATGCCTTTATCTTTAGAGGTACCTGAGAAATTTGACAAAAATCCTGCCATAAGAGCCAATGGCTTAGAGAAAGGCGGAGGACGTTCTGTTTCTTAATGGATTCAATGGGAATACATTGTTTCGTATGGCGGGGTTTTTCTCGGGTGTCTTTAAAGATAAAGGTATCACATTTAGTAAATTTATATTGGGCAAAAAGATACCCATTCGATGGAGATTTAATATACAGATTGTGCTAAGCGTTTCATGAGCGAAAAATCAAAAGATTCGTCTGTATTCCTTAATTCCTGCATGTATTCCTCCAAAATGGCAGATTCAGTACGCCATTTTGTCCAACAAAAAATATAGATATTTTCATAATTTATCGTTATAGGTACCAAATTGAAGTGCTTACCAAATGAGTATCTTTATTTTAAAATAAATGATTTCCTGCAGTCAAACGGGGCATCGGACTAGTTGCTTTCTTCGGTATAGGTGGGATTCGGAAGTAGTTTTATTCTGATTTTTTGCTTAAAGTATCACTATTTTGGATATGTATTGTGGTTTCTTTTTCTATATTAATATACAAGTTCAAGCAGTCGTTCTTTTTTTGTTTTTACCTCCCTCGCAAAAGGGAAGTATTGTAATCGTGAAAAAATCACCCTCCTAGATTTTTTCAAATCTTTACGTTTCAGAGTTCCCAGGTGCCGAAAAACATGTTTTGTCAATTCCGTCGGTCGGTCTGTCTGTTCGCGGCATAGCTAAAAAACTACTTACCCAATTGATTTCAAATTTTCGTCAAAAGTTAAGGGTCATATGGGGATGACCTAGTAACATTTTGGAAAAAATCTAACATGGCAAAACAAAATGGCGGCTTAGTAAAACATTAAAAAAAATATTACGAAAAAACTACCTATTCGATTTATCTCAAATTTTGCGCAAAATGTAAGTATTATGTAGGAATCAACTGGTACAATTTTGGTACGAATCCAAGATGGCGGCTTAATAAAATATTTAAAAATTCCGCCCGAAAAAACTACTTAATGTACTGATTTCAAATTGTGTACCATAACTAATTGTGGTGTAAGATTGAACTAGTAAAACGGTGGTACTAATTCAAGATGACGGAACAAAATGGCGGCCAAATAAAATATTTCTAACCGTGAAAAAATTACGCTCTCAGGTTTTACATATTTTATTTTCAGGTTTTAACGTTCTTAGATGCCAACAAATATGTTTTATCAATACCGTCGGTTCGTCTGTCGGTTTGTCTGTCTCTCTGTCAGTTCGCAGCATGAACTACTCATCAGATTGACTTCAAATTTTGGCCAAAAATTAAGGGTCATATGGGGATGACCTGATAACATTTTAGTAAAAATCCAATGTGACAAAACAAAATGACGGTCTAGTGAAATGTTAGAAAAAATACTACTAAAAAACTATCCAATTTATCTCAAATTTTGCACAAAAATCGAGTATTATGTAAGAGTCAACTGGTTAAATTTTTGTACGAACAAAGATGGTGGAACAAAATGACGACTTAATAAAATATTTAAAAATTCGGCTTGAAAAACTTAATGGACTGATTTTCTTTAAAACCAACGTAAAAAAATCTTATTCAATTGACTTCAAATTTTGCAGAAAAAACTAAATGTGATATAGGGATAAACTAGTACGAATTCGACAAGACGTAACAAAATGGCGCTGTGTGTCCATTTAAAAACTACTTATTCAATTTATTTTAAATTATGTCCAAAAATTAAGTGTGGGATAGGTAGAAATTGGTAAAATTTCAATGGAATTCAATGATGGAACAAAATGGCGCCCAATAAGAAGTTTGAAAAGATAGTATAATGTGTTACTAAATGTACTGTACTAAATTGGGTGACACTTGACTCTATTCCTAATAAAAGGAATGATTTATAACGAGGGAAGATCCGGGTAAAGGAAATTTACCGATTTTTTTTTTAATTTTTATAATGTACACTGGTTTTTATTCAGCAAATACTCTAATACACCATCGAGTATGGAATACTCTGTATAAAAAATATTTTTGAAATATTCCCATGATTTAAAAATTGGAATAATTTTTTCTAAATTATTGTAAAGTAAAAAGTACAATAAATAACATAAATATTAGATTAGCTGAACACAACTATAATAAATTATTATTAATGCAACAAAGGACAGTAGCTATGTTCTGTAAATAAATTTTTTGAAGTTCCCCATTTCTATTGATTTCGAAAAAAAATGACAAACATATGTGGTAGCAAAAGGAGTCAAGACAAACAATCCAAATTATCACATTCTCTTTCCTTACATTGTTATGTTATAGAGTTCTGGTGCTAGTAGACTAAGTAAGCAAATTAGTATACCTCAAATAACAAATGGCTATTTTATTATTTCTATAGATCTAACTCGAGGATTAAACCACTATGCTTACAGAAAGATCCAAGACCACAAAGATTTCCACAAAAAGTCTAAGATTTCCAAAGGTTACCAAAAGATTCCCTTTCAAGTGTACAGAGACATCCAAAGACTTCTTGCAGTGGTTTTCCTCTCGATGTAACTTTTTTTTCTAGTCTTCACTCTATGTGGCAAGCTAGTCATTTCCACTTACCTTTCCGCAAACGAGGTGTTTTCATTCTCACCGTTTAATTTATTACTTTTTTCCCGCGAATTTTATCAGTTACTTGTTACCTGGTTTATGTTCTTATAAAATATATATTAGAATAATTTTAATATGTTTGTGTTCAAGTATAATGTCTATCCTCCTAAATAAATTTTTTTCATTAAAAATATTTTAAAATTGTTATTTTAGGATTTTTTTGCATAGGTATTGCAAAAAAAATAGTATACACGGTAGACTAAAAAACTATTATTTTTTAAATGGAGTACGCTATATATGGTTTTATTTTCGATTTTTTGCTACATTCTAAACATATTGCGTACAACACAACACACCATACATCTAAATCCAACAGTTTTTGAAATATTAACGTCTAAAGTTTCAATTTCTTAAATAATGAATATTATTTTAGGTACTGTTTTATTTGGGTTAGAAATTAGCGTCAAAATTATTAGGGCACTTTACTGCTGTGTTAAATATCATTAGATCAATTTACTAGAATCCGCAACTAAAAAATTCACACTATAGGATGATATATTATCACATTGTGTCACGTTTCCAACAGTAAGATTCTATCAAATGGCTCCATACCTAAAATTATGGCTGCTTTTTTTTAGGCGAATGTATTTATACATCAAAATCACAAATTGCTTATACAGCTGGTGAGTGGATACGGATACTTTATTATTTTTGATTTTGGGCAAAAAAAATATGCTTCATAAAAAGTTTTGCTTATCTGAAAAATGAGATTGATTTTAAAAAGACTGTCATTTTATAGATAGGGTACAAAATAAATACGAAAAAAGAAGTTTACAAAACAAAAAATCAAGAAATTCCAACTTTCGAGCAAAATTAACGACCTTGCAAATACAAGTCAAGTTTTTGAAAAAATTAATGGGGAATATGTTAAAATGACGCATTTTTTTACACATTCATCATTTATTTTCTCACGAACTAAGTCTGTTATCAAAACATTTCTAAATGCTGTTTGACTTGTATTTCGCTGTGTCATAAGTTGGAATTTAATTTTTTTTTTGTTTTACAAACTTCTATTGTATTTATTTCGTACCCTGTTTATAAAATGATATTCTTTTTAAAATTAATCTCATTTTTCAGATATGCGAAACGTTTTATGAAGAACAACTTTTTCGCCAAAAAGACACAAATAAAAAAAATTTCAATAAATGACTTTTTATCTCATTTTTATACTCTCCTATCTTAGAAAATTTGATTTCCCAGTTTTATGTTTTAGTTATTTGCTCTTGGGGATTTCTTTTGCATTCAAACTTATTTTTTTAATAAGCAACTATTTATGAAGAATAATTTTTTCACCTAAAATTAGAAATAAATAAGTTTGTTACCCAAATCCACCCTCACGCTGTATTGAGAATGTAAATATTTTACAAATCTTACCTATGTCTTCCAAATCTTAATGGAGATTTTTGCGCCACGTTTTGAATCAAAATACTATTTTATCACTACTACTTTTTTTGAGATTTTTGGGTTTAAGCTGTACAGGGTGTCCAATTTTGGTTGTAAATGCAAGGTATCTCCGTTATTTGCAAATATTTAGGGTTGAGGTTTTCGCGACACCGTGCCACTTTTTTATCCAACTCAAGCTGCCGTATTCAGATTTTCTATAGCCCGCCTCGTTTGGGAGATACAGAGCCAAATTGAAAAAGTTGCATTTTGGGACACCCCTCGTATCTCGGTTATTTTTTAACGTAATCGAAAAGGTAAAAACTGGCTCTTATAGAGTTTTTTACGTAGAATCCAGTGGCGTAGACTGATTTTTACTCGGGGCCGTCGTTTTTGATACGTGACGCAAAGTCACGTTTTTGAAATGGGACACCCTGTATCTTTTACGGAGTCCTATTCGTCTTATTATGAGCGTTTTTGAAAAATATATGGTTATCTATACTTATTTTAAAAAATAAGGCTGCAATTTAGGTTTGTAATAATATCTATCTATATTTTTCATAGTAAGCCATGGGCTGATTGTCAAAAATGGCTTTGTCACTGCTTTGTCATAAAGTAAATGAAGTTTTGATGTTAATACTAATAGACGTGTTAAATTAGTCGCTCTGATTATTACTTTTTAACAAATGGCTGCAAATTAATTATTTGAAAACTTTGAGCAATATGATATGCTGACCTGTTTCATAGAGAGTCATGACAATATAAACGCTGCTTCTGAGCTTTATTTCATTAGGTAATGTTTTATTTTTATAATTATTATTGCAATCTTTTTTAAAACTTAAACTTTTATTATATAGATATCCGGAAATGAGGCAGCCAAATAAATTAATATTCTATAGGCTGAAATCGAATTTAATAAATTTTGGCTCTTTTCAAAAAGCCCAGATCAAAGAAATATGGAGCTGCAGAACGACGTATTGATTTTTGCCAGTGGTATTTACAAAAAATTAATACTAACCAAAATTTTGGAAGGGCGGTTATATGGCCCGACGAATCGTATATAAGTAGGAATATTTAATAGGCACAATACGAGACACTAGTCACCTGAAAATCAACATTTGATATTTCCACGCGAGCAACAAGGAAGATTTGGCTTTAATGTCGCTTATTTCGTACAAGGAACCAAAATAAAATTTCATATTTTTGAAGGAGGTCTCACTGCTAATCGCTACCTTGAAATATTGCAAAATATATTACCAGAAATCATAAAAGATGTCCCTTTAGCACATGTGAATCAAATATATTTCCAACAAGACGGAGCTCCAGCACATAACTCCTAAATTGTGAGGCGGTATTTAGAAGAGAACTTCCCCGAACGCTGGATTGGAACGCACGGACCTGTCCGATGGCCTCCTAGGTCGCCTGACCTGTCCATATTGGACTTCTTTTTATGGGGTCACCTAAAAAATTTAATTTTTCGTACCCGACATAACACAGTTCAAGACCTGCGTAACACCACTGAGCAGGCATTTTTGTAAATACAAGCACGCAATGTAGTCATTTCAAATACATTGGGTAAAATTGCAAGAGTGTGTGAGAGATGTCTAAGAGAAAGTGGAAATCAGTTTGAGCAGTTCTTTTGAACATGGCTAATTACGAAAAATAGATATACTTAATATATTCTTAAAAACTTAAACCGTAACCTTATTTTTAAAATAAGTATAGATAACTATATTTTTTTGAAAAGCTCATACTAAGACGAATAGGACTACGTAAAAATATACAGGGTGTCCCATTTAAAAAAAACGTAACTTTGGATCATGTATCAAAAACGACGGCCCCGAGTAAAAATCTGTAAAAATTCTACGTAAAAAACTCTATAAGAGCCAGTTTTTATCTTTTCGATACGTTAAAAGATAACCGAGATACGAGGGGTGTCCCAAAATGCAATTTTTTCAATTTGGCCCTGTATCTCCGAAACGAGGCGGGCTATGGAAAATCTGATTACGGCAGGTTGAGTTTGACAAAAAAGTGGCACGGTGTCGCGAAAATCTCAACCCTAAATATTTGCAAATAACGGAGATACCTTGCATTTACAATGAAAATTGGACACCCTGTACAGTGCTTTCGTTAAAAGAAACATCGAAAATATCATTGTGTTAACGTACCAATTAACTATTAAATGGTGGGTAGACATTTATTAATAGAAATTATTAAATTTTTATTTCAGATGGTACATAATTTTAGGACTAGAATTTATTTATTTGGTAATTATTATTATTATTATTTTTGTGAAAGAAACATCAGCAATATTAACACATATTTTTACTGAAATACAGAGACTTTTCATAATTCGACACCGCTATTATTGGTTCAATTCTAGGAGATTTTAAATATGAAAGTTGTAGGGTTTATTACCTTGGAATGATTGTAAAATCATTATTTATGTATTCAGGATATGCCAAAAATGTGTAGCAGACCCAACATACGTTTTTTTTTAATGGAACGCTCTGTGTATTATATCTTCATAAAATGGGAATTTTCTATAAAGTCACCTGAGAAATTTAACAAAAACGCTGCCATAGAAGGTAATATGTTAGAGAGAAATGGATGCAATATGGCAGGGTTTTTGTCTAATTTCTCGGGTATTTGTATAATCCGCAAAAAATGTCCATTTTATGGACATAATATGGGTCTGCTACACATTTTTGAGATTTATACATAAATAATAATTTTCTATAAACTACATAAAAACACTGTGCATATTTATCATAAAGAGATAAATAAGAGGAAAAAAAACCAATTTCATATTGAAACTGTCTTTCAGTCGTTTTAGTCATTAACTGAAGCACGAGTTCACAGCGTTTTCAATTTTCGGCCATAAATTGTCTCAAATATTTACTACTACTTCATACACTAGCGATTTCGTATACCCCCATACCCAACAAATCGAGTGGATTGATATCGGACTTCGATCCGGCCAAGGTATCTCCCACGAACTATTAAGTGATCGGAAAACTAAGGATTAAGGTAGTATCAACCAGGTCTAAAGAAATATGTTGGACTCGATCCAGTATAAACAACACACTTTGTAATAGCTAAAGAAGGATGTCGCTCGCCGTGTCGATTAGGTGGTAGTTCATACGGATCCAATAAATAATTACCTATACTTACTACACTTAAATTCGTCTTACAAATTACTTTCAAAAACTAAATGTGTATAATCCAATATATCCATCCCTAAAGTTAAATAATAATATAATATTTGATTTAAGTCGCATCAAGGAGGCTTCGCGTCCCCTTCATAAATTTTGAGAATATTATGTTTGATATATCCCAAACTAATTGATATATCGATATGAAACTTGACGATAATAATTAATTCTTAGTTAAAACTTACATTTCAGTTTTCAAAGCAGTTACTTGTCAGAATGTTAAATTTATTTATTTGTTATTTAATATAAATTAAATAATTTCTAAAAAAAACCTGAGCAGAGGCAACAAAGTATGTCAGATACAGCAATGGTATAAATTATTAAGGAACACACCCACACTTGATTTAAAAAGTTTTGGGATGAAACTAGTAGCTGTTAGGAAGATATCGAACTAACCTGCGATTTGTTAACTGGTCAATGTTACCTAAGAAATAATAAAAAAAAAAAAATATATATATATATATATATATATATATATATATATATGTATATATATAAAGGGTTTCACAATAAGAACGCTGGATCTTTGGTAACAGCGCATTACAAATTCCCACAAAGTCACACAAACGTTATTTTTGGCAGAAGTATTCAGTTGGCCTTGACATTTATTATGGAGCGGTACACAATTCAACAACGTGTCGAAATCGTCAAAATGTATCATCAAAACCGATGTTCCATTCGGCAAACGTTCCGTGCACTTCGTCCAATTTATGGTACCGATGGTCGTCCTGCAGAGTCCACAATTCGCCGTCTAACGGAAAAATTTGAACAAACTGGTTCGGTGGAAGATCGGACAATACCTGTACGTCAGCGAAGAGTAAGATCCGCTGAAAATATTGCTGCCGTCCGGGAAAGTGTGCATGAGAATCCACGACAGTCTATTCCTCGTCGTTCTCAAGAACTTGGGCTTTCGCGGATGTCAACCAGGCGAATTCTGCATCATGACTTATAGCTTCACCCATATAAGGTGCAATTAACTCAGGACCATAGACAGCGGCGTGAATTCGCTAGCTGGGCGCTAGAACAATTGGAGGGTGATTCCAATTTTGGGCAAAAAATAATTTTTAGTGACGAGGCTCATTTCTGGTTAAGTGGCTTCGTAAACAAACAGAATTGTCGAATTTGGAGCGACGAAAACCCACGGGAGATTCATCAAGTTCCCCTCCACTCCGAGAAAGTAACCGTATGGTGTGCACTGTGGTCCGGCGGAGTCATCGGTCCTTATTTTTTCGAAAATGAAGAAGGAGTCGCACTTACTGTCAACGGCGAGTGGTACAGGGCTATGATAAGAACATTTTTTTGGCCTATAGTGGGTCGTATGGCTTTGAGAAATGGCGACGTCAATTGGCCGCCCAGATCGTGCGATTTGACTCCCCTGGATTTTTTTCTCTGGGGTTTCCTTAAATCTCGTGTCTATGCCGATAAGCCACGGACGGTTGACGCCCTAAAAGCCAACATCGGGCGCGAAATTGCTGCGATTGAACCACATTTGTGCAATCATGTCATCGAAAATTAGACTCACAGAATTCGTCTCACCAGGCAAAGCCGCGGCGGACATTTAAGTGACAGAATTTTTAAAACAATGTAACCACATATGCTGTACAATAAATATAAAATTATGCCAGTTTTATTTATACATGTTTTTTTATTAAACTTCAAAGATCGAGCGTTATATATATATATATATATATATATATATATATATATATATATATATATATATATATATATATATATATATATATATATATATATATATATATATATATATATATATATATATATATATATATATATATATATATATATATATATATATATATATATATATATATATATATATATGGATGTCCGGAAAATATATATATATATATATATATATATATATATATATATATATATATGGATGTCCGGAAAATACGTGTTCAACGTTCAATGACAAAATTGGCCGAGTTAAGCCAACTTACAGATATACAAAATTACTTCGTTTAGCCTGCAGACGGCGTCAACATTTAGAAAAAAAATGGTTTTTCTTAAATTTCTTGGAAACGTACTAGTTTTTGTGTGAATAGTCTAATGTCGTTGTCTAGTGATACAGTGGCGGCTGTAATAAAGTTAAAGTGTTATACAAATTACGACCCATCTAAATATACGTTCTGATTTTTTAAGTCGTCAATTTTATGGCAAATCAGTTATTTTTATTGGGAAAATTTATGTTTTTTGAAACTTTTTTCACTTTTGAAAATTTTTTATAACATGAGGGGTTTCAACAAAAAACTATTTTTTTTTTCGATTATTTGCATGCACTAAATACATAATAAAGTATTGACCAAATGTGGTATAAAAGATTTATTAAAAAAAAAGAAAAACTTAAGTAATAAGAAAACATTAATTAAGCAGATGTGCAAAATGAACTCCATTTTGCTCACTACACTTAGCAACAGTCTTTAAAAAATTAAATTGGACTTTATCTAATGTCTGAGGAGCATTTAAAATTCATGCCTAGTCTTATAAATTTCTGTTTTAAAAGCGCCTCACAAAAAGTAATTGCACATATTTAACTCCGGGGGAACCTGGTGGGCATCTCACTGGTGCATCATTAACTCTTCTAATCCACCTGTTGGGAAATTATTTATGCAGATATTGCCGAACAACAGCGGAAAAATGAGGTGGGACACCTTCGGGCACATACCATAATTCTTGTCGAAGAAAAAGGGGCACATTTTCTAGAAGAATTGGCAGCGCCGTCAGTAAACAAAATGTTTAACGAATTCTTTTGTTTTGAATAAATTGGCAAAATGTGAGGCACATGGGATGATCAATTGATAGAAGTTCTTGAACTTTTTGCACATGATACGGATGTAATAAATGCTGTTTTAAAATATCGTGTACATTAGTTTTAGAAATTCGCAACTCACGTTCTACGCGACGGACACTGACACTCTGTTCTTCTTCAACCATTTCTGCCTCTTTATTTTTGAGAGTTCGAGTTGTTCGCCTACGACCTCTGCTTCGAAAATTTCTCTCAAAACTGCCCATTTCTCGAAGATAGCGTTCAATATTGCCAAATGTTTGGTGATTTGGACTTCGACAGTTTGAATATTTCTCCATATATACCCAAACACTTTGACGCCTGTTTCCTTGGTAAAACACGTACACCATGGGCATATCAACTTTTCCGGAGTTATTATAGTTTTGCATGTTAAGTGGTAAATAGAGATTCGAAATTAAAACTTATAATCTAAAGGCCGTTTTACATGCTGCAATCCTTCTTTGCAATATGCAATAGTCTTGAACAAAGGCATGCGCAGTTTGACATAAGATACAGATGTCTTGCCACTGAGCATGCTTTTGTTCAAGACTATTGCAACTTGCAAGAAAGAATTGCAGCATGTAAAACGGCCTTTAATATTCTTAAACAGGCACAATTTGTCAACGGTAACGAAAACTGGTGCAATAATTAATAATAAAATTATTATTATTGTATGCAATTAACTGAAAAAATGATTTGTCATAAAGTTGATAACGTAAAAAATAAGAACGTATCTTAAAGGACGTTTTACATGCTGCAACTCTTCTTTGCAATATGCAATAGTCTCGAACAAAGGCACGCGCAGTTTGATAAAAGTTACTATATTGCAACTTTATTATAGCCGACCACTCTATCATTAGAAAACGCCATTTTATAGTATTAGACCATACACCAATCGTTAAAATCAATTAGCATGTTTGTTTTTCAATTGCTTGCATAAACTAATAATAATATTATTATTATTAATTATTGCACCAGTTTTAATTACCGTGACATTTAATAATTTGACGTTGACAAATTATGCCTGTTTAAGAATTTTTGGGCCGAAATTTGTAGTCAGTCGAATAAGTAGTTTTTCAGCTATGCTGCGAACAGATCTGACCCTGAAACGTGAATATCTGAAAAAATCTCTGAGGGTGATTTTTTGACGATTACAATACTTTTCTTTACGAGAAAAGAAATTTATAATATTAAAATACAGACACTCGAAACAACAAATTAAAAACTAGTCCGGCTCGATATTATTATTCTGAGATTTGCTTTGGATTCCTTCGGAAATTGCTATATGTCGACAATGCATTGGGATGATGGATACATAGACCGTAATGACTAATAATCATGACTAAATCTCTTTCCCCTTTAACACCCTCCCCGATTTGTAGCCGCCGAAGGCAGCAATACCGTAATAATCCAGTAACATACAACCGAATAAGTTAAATTGTCGTAATTGTTGAGGTCATGATCTTCGTGGCAAGCAATGGTCAAAACCTTTGCTTAGAATGCGAGAGGTATTGGGTTCGAGTCTCGACGAAGACGAGTTTACTTTTAAGAAATCATGGTTCTTGGGGATTAGACCGTGTCAAATTGGAATTACTATCCGACGTTTCGCCTTCGATTGCACGAGGCATCTTCAGGGATCTTTACTGCACGAGATCTGAACACTGCATGAGCTCGAAGAGATTCAGGCGGGCTTTTATACCCGACTTGTGCTCGCCGAACCGTGACCCTGTATTAAGATCGGTTTCCACGTGTGATGTAGACCGTAACCCGTGTCTCTATTGAAATTTTTTGTATGTTTAAATATTTCAATAGAATCTCCAAATTTTCGTTTATAAAAACCTGGAGCCGATGCTAGAACCTTGGTTTCCTTTACATTTATGAAATGGCCAGTGTTATGCTGGTGTTCAGCTACAGCAGATTGAACAATTAGTTTCTTTTTAATACATCGTTCATGTTCCTTAAGTCTAGTTGATATTGAGCGTCCTGTTTCTCCCACATACACTTCTCCACAGGAGCAAGGAATTTTATATACTCCTTCTGTATTATGGTCCGTTTCCTGATGATGCAGCAATAGCCGAGGTTGTTTGTTTGTTTCAGATACTTGTTAATATTCGCCTGTTAGTTTGTCCCACGTACAAATTTACATTTACCTACATTTAAATGAAATGCTTCCGTGGTTTTCTAATAACCTACATAAACAACAAAAACCACATGACGTAAAAACAAATAGAGAAAAAAATAAAAAATAAAATATGAAAAATCAAATTTTTTTTTTTTGTATAAAAATAAGTTCTTTTCTCTCTATTTCGTTTTCTTTTTGGGTATAATAGCTTTTTTCTCTATATTTAATTATAAAAATAAAAATCCAAATTTTGTTAAAATAAATGTTAGTGTTAGTTTAAAGAGAATATCGACATTTAAAAAAATTAAATATTTAATTTTGCCGTTTTACACTAAAACAACAGAATATTCAATTTTCAAATTAAATAGCAGTTTTAACCGTTCTATTAGTTACAAATGCCTGAAATTTAATTTGCTTACTAGTGACCACTAGAAATATTTTTTCCACAAATTTTTATTAAAATGTATTAAATACAAATAAAATTGTGAAGAAAAATCAATTTTTTTTAATGTTATGTGGCTTTTGTTGTTTTGTAGGTTATAAATTGGACATAGACATCAGCGCAGTTTTGTCGGCAATTTGAAAACGAAGAAATCGTTTTTTTGTTCCGATTGAAACAATAGAGGGCGCTATACTTATACCTTTGTTAAAAAAGTTGTGAGAACGCCAATTTTCTTCAAAAATAAAAAAATATGGATTTCGGTCGCTTGTTCAATGCAAACACTCGAGATTCTCTTCCTTTGTGATCCCACTAACATATTTACAAAAAAACTCCTGGGGCTACCTTTTTACGAAAATTTCCGATAGATTAACTCCACTACTATAGTCATTATAATATTATTATATAAATTTATAAATAACATGACCACCAGTTTTTTTAGTATGTCATTATATGACATCTTTCTTATGTTGATTAAAAAATATTCCTGGCCATATAAGCATTTACTTTTAAAACTGTCCCGTGTCTTCTAAATATGAAACCTTCTTTAGAAGAACGTTTAGAAGTTATCACTCCTTCCCAAGTACGCAATGAAGACTATACGAAAATCATTTTGTGATGCATAATTTAATATTTTATTTTAATGACATCTATATCAGTAGCTATATGTCAAAAGCGCATATGTCAGTTTTAAAGATTTTACAGAAAACGATATTCTAGTTTTTATGCATTGATAATGTTATTTTGTAACCATGCGTGTTACTTAAATAGTTAAATGTATGTGAAATATGTTATGTATGCCTAAAAATAGGAATCTACGTTTACGTTAAAGATTTTTTTTATCATGTTTAGAAAAAAAGTTACATAACAAATGTGGGCGAAGACTGAAACTTATCAAGTTTTGCCGCATAAAAATTTAAACTAAATTACATTTAGTTTAAATTACATTTCACGGACTCAACATACCAAAATTAAGAAGATTATTAAACTGTCCATATTTGGAATAGAAAAAAATGACTTTTTGAAAATGTAGTTGTATATAGGTTCTTTCATTAGGAAAAATCATTTTTCGGTCACAGTGCTCTGACTAAAAGTCAAATTAATTTTTAAAAAGGGAGTGTTCACTTAATACTGTATGACCCTGCACATACATACATACCGATAAATTCTTGTAATGTTTTATTTTTTCAATAATAACACTGTATTAAATATCGATTATTTTTTATCGTTAGGTCAAGATCATCGTTTTTTTTTTATAATTTTATTTTAGCAAACATTGCTTTTTATATTTCGTACTCTTTTTTTATAAAAAGTTGCTAATATTGAAAAATGTCACTTTAATGATTTTCTAATATATTTGGTTTAAGTTAGATGTAGTGCACATGTTTTTATATGTTTAATTTATGTTGTGTGTCCTCTAGAGGTAATAGTATAATTCCAATTATGTTTTTTGTTTTAATTTTATTTCGCTTTACGTATTATAGGTCCAATGGTTATTGGAAAACTACGAGACTGCTGAAGGAGTTTCACTTCCCCGCTCCACTTTGTATGCGCATTACTTAAGACATTGCTCGGAACATAAGTTAGAACCTGTAAATGCTGCATCATTTGGAAAACTTATACGATCTGTCTTTTTGGGATTGAGGACAAGACGACTTGGAACACGGTAATAACACTTAATTTCTAGAGATCATATTTAGATATCCGGTCTGTAAATTATTCTCAAAATCATTTCTAGGCGAAAAGTTTTCATGTTTTTTTTCTTTATCGATATATTTTCTTCTGATAGCAGATATTCTGAAATAAGACTTACTTAGAAATACAATCTTAAAAAATATTTATTTTTCGGAAAAGTGAAATTGTCATTACATCAGTATTTATCGAGAAATTTGCAGCAGTAGAAACAGTTCTGCTGGTAGTTAGTATTCTAGTAGTATAATAACCATTTTACATTAACATAATAACGCAACGTATGGAAATCTTAACTTTGAATTCATGAACTTAACTTTTATCTTAAAAACCTTTTTAAATAATGATAAAAACCTGCCTACTAGATTTTATTACATATAATTTTAGCAAAATAAAAACACCTATCATAGTCACACTAGCGTCGTACGGATTTTTAGGAAATTTTTTCTTTAAAAAACGTTTCTTTTTTCGGTGACGTATCAGAATCTCTTCTGAAGCAGTAGAAATGGGATTTTTTTCTATATATCGATAGTTATCGATACATCGAATAACGATTGTAAAGCAAAAATATCCATAACTATCAATAGTTATCTGATCACTATCTGTTTTCTAAATAAATTGTATGAATTGTGAAAATGAACTAAATTGATAGCATTTACACAGAAAAAGTATACGGAAAATATAGACTTGTGCAAATATATATATATATATATATATATATATATATATATATATATATATATATATTAATTTAGCTGATTTTGGGGAAAATGTTAACTATAGAACATACCAATAAAAATATTACTTTCAACGGACAAAAAGTCAGAAAGTCCCCCAATGGTGGAAATGGTCCTAGGTTGACATGGCATTTATTTTGCCTTTGGGTTTTTTTTAATTATTACCGTGCGTACGGATTTTTAGGTAATTTTTTCTTTAAAATACGTTTCTTTTTTTGATGACGTATCAGAATCTCTTCTGATAGCAGTAGAAATGGGATTTTTTTCTATGTATCGATAGTTATCGATACATCGAATAACGATAGTAAAGCAAAAATATCCATAACTATCGATAGTTATCTGATGACTATCTGTTTTAGAAATAAATTTTATGAATTGTGAAAATGAACTAAATTGATATCATTTAGACGGAAAAAGTATACGGAAAATATACACTTGTGCTATCTGTTTTAGAAATAAATTTTATGAATTGTGAAAATGAACTAAATTGATATCATATGTATATATATATATATATATATATATATATATATATATATATATATATATATACACTTATATATATATATATATATATATATATATATATATATATATACATGTATTGGCAAAAAGCCAGAAAGTCCCCCAATGGAGGAAATGGTCGTACGTTGACACGGCATTTATTTTGCCTTTGGGTTTTTTTTATTATTACAGTACGTATAGTGTAAAATAAGATCTTTAATCTAAAGAAAGATTCATGCCAGAAATGTTCTGATATTTTTCATCGCGAAAACTAAAAATTGACATTCACAAAATCGTCTTGACATCATCGGTACCCATTTATTCCCAAACCTGAACAAATAAATAATGCTAGAACAATTATCAAGCCAAGGGATTTCCCATGTTTCTCGCCAATTTGGGTAGTGCCCAAAAAACAGATGTGTCTGGAAAACGCAAGTATCGAATTGTGTGCCATTGCCGTAAACTTAATTCCAAAACTATAGATGACAAATATAGAATAACCCTATTTCAGACATTTTAGACAAGTAGAGAATATTTTATTATTTTCTATATGGATGACATTATTGTCTTTTCCACGTCTCTGGAAGTACATAATTTGGTCAATTTAAA
The DNA here is from genome assembly GCA_030620095.1 of Kuschelorhynchus macadamiae. NCBI lineage: Eukaryota > Metazoa > Arthropoda > Insecta > Coleoptera > Curculionidae > Kuschelorhynchus > Kuschelorhynchus macadamiae. The sequence continues at coordinate 50,212 of JAUTXW010004102.1, forward strand.
ATAAATATTCCAAAAACTTCGTTAAAGTAATCTAATAATTCAGTTAGAAAAATCAGAAAGCAAGTAACATTATTAGGTCATATCACTTGCTTCACCCTTGAAGGGGTCAAGCCGAATTCCGACAAAGTTCAAGGATAGCTATCGTGTCTGAAATTCGATACGTTAGGCCTTGCTTATTTGGGGACTCGTTTTAGTCTCATATGCACCATAAGCTCATTTATTAATAATGGTAGCATGGTAAACCCAGTCAAATGCTTTAGAGTTGTGTAGCATGTATAGTCGAATGCGGTCTTATCGTGCGGGTCCAAAGGTCACCAACATTATGAATCAAATCAGAAAACACAGTGAATACCAAAATGTTGTGTGATTCTTTTATCGAGCTATTAAATCTCGATGGGCTATTTACAAATATACAGGGAGAAAGAAAATAGTTTTTTTTTATTATATTACGAAATATTATTAAGATAGCCACTTAATATTATTTTATATATTAAATGCCGAAGGACTAAATAAGAAAATTCGCTAAATATTTATTTGGTTAAAAATTTTTGGTTGCAAAAACAAAAATATACAAAATGGCAAGCGCCTTAATAAAGTCGGAAGGCGGTTCGAATCAGTTGAACAATCAGGATATGTTCTGTTTATACAGCCACTTAATGAAAGTGAGATTTTTTCATCAATCACTCTTGACCTAAAAATCTAACCACTTATACAGTGTCATTTATTTAACTTGTTTTTTTTTTGTATTGTGATAACAAAAAAAAATTATTTTGCAAAAATATTATACACTTTCGTTAAAAACACAAGATAATTAGTTATTACTTCCCTCGTGAGATTTTTTCAGATCTTTACGTTTAAGGGTCCCTAGATGCCGGAAAACATGTTTTCTGAATACCGTCTGTCTGTAGGTAAGTCTGTCCGTCAGTCTGTCTGTTCGCGGCATAGCTAAAAACTACTTATCCGATTTCTTCAAATTTCAGTCTAAAATTAAGGGCCATGCATGCGAAAATTATATATATATATATATATATATATATATATATATATATATATATATATATATATATATATATATATATATATATATATATAAGTTAAGTATTTTCGACCGTACAGAAATTACAAAGAGGTTTTATTTAGCGGTCCGTGGAAAAAAAAGAAGAAACTCTTTTTATCTTAAGTGCTCAATATTTCGCCAATGTTTATTAGCTTCATCAGGAGCAACTACAAAAATTATAAAGAATAGTACAATTAGACTTATAACATTATAATGACAATCAAAAGAATGCTGGGTCATGAATATTATCATTAAAAACGCCACATTATTTGAGCTGTTGTAACGTAGAAATGTTAAAATTTAAAAATTATTGACTCTACCATCTTGTAAGTAATTTTTAAGTATGTATTGACTATGTATATCTAGGCAAAATTTTATTCTTTTGATTGTCATTATAATGTTATATGTATATGTCTATGAAGAACCTGCATGCAAAATGATGAACGGTTTTCCCGTCCCACATTCGTTTTTTCTCTTGACACTTTTTACAGACTCGTCCTGCCAAGATTTCGAACCACTTCCATTAGAAAATATCCAAGTCTCGTCTAAAAATACCACTTTTCTAAATTTTGAATTAACATTTTCCGTGTATTTCTTCAAAAAGTGGATACGCTGACTTGCTATATGTGGCAACTCGCATAAAAATCTTCGATTACAGTCCTTTTTATATCGAAACCCAACATTTTTATTAATTTTGACAACGATTTTAGTCCAATTTCCAATATGCCTCGATTTTTTAAAGCTTCTTTTAAAACTTGAAGGGTTATATTAGTTTTTGATGTGTATAAATCGCAAATTGCATTACGAACATCCATTTTTACATTGTCACTTAAGTCTTCTGTCTGCCTTTTTTCGTGTACATTTCTTAATCTTCTTGGGTAGTAAATTATGCTTTTTTTCATTCACAATTTTCTGCACAGTCCTTATACCGATTCCCAGAGCTTTTGCTACTGTCTTCTGGATATTAGCCGGTGAATGTTCATTTTCGTAGTATTTTATTAGATTTAATACCATTTTTTTCGTTTGTGGATGCAAAAAAACTCGAAAATTGTTAACTATTACTCATTTTGTCACTGACTTGTCAATCTGATATAGGATATGATTACACGTAATAAAAGAAAAACAAACTTAAAAAGTTTGCCGTTGATAAATCGTATGACCCGCACGATAACACTGCTTTTGACTTTAGTGATGATATACTTACCCCTCACAAAAGCTTACGCTATGCATTGTGGCAGAACCAGTGTAGATAGTGTTATTGGTTAACTGGTGCTGAAATCAAATTGATTGGCAACTGATTCAAGGCATCGTCAAAGCTTGCATACTTAGTAAAGAAAATTACAAGATATGTTATTAATAGTATCACCGGTATCGAAATCGGTACCTGTTAACTACCTCCATGAGTTCTAAAGTAAAACTTACGTTATTTACCAAATCTAAGGATTTTTTACTGATGGGGTTATGTTTTCAGGAAAGTTAAAATTATTTCGGCATATGCAGAGAGTAAGTTCATATAATATTAGGCATATTGAGATATTGACAGCATACTAGTTAACTGTTTTTATTGTTGCAGGTTATTTCCTCATATAACAGCCTAGATATTGCATTATTAATACAATATACAAGCTGTTTTATAGGGAAAGTGTTGTGCAAAAATTTTTGAAAAATGTATATTGATTTTGAATCTCTAAATTGTCAAAATTATGGTATGATACTAGTTATTGTCATTTCATACAGGTTTAAGTGAATATAATAAATAAGATCAATAAGAGCGAAACTAAAAATTAATTAAACAATTATATTAAATTATGTAAAAAATATATATTGAGAAAGATTAGAATTACCCATAAGATCAATAATTCATCTTTTCTAGTTCTGCTTGGATTATAAATAATGTTAGAGTCACTAAGCAATTTCTATATCCCTTCCAGTAAAGTCACGTTCTTATATACTATCTCTGCATCAGGGTCCTTACAGACCATATTTGGCCAGGGTCGATGCACAACCCACAAACACAATCGGATGATACACGTTTCTAAATTGCATATCTTCCAATTTCCGGTCCCGTTTTCTAAAGCAAACTAAATTATATTTATTGCTACATCCATTAGGCAGTCTTTTCACTGTATGATGTATAGAACGTGATAGAAAACCTTTAGTTAATCTAGATCTGTCTCCTCAATTCTTTAGTTACTAGGGACTGACATTCATAAAAGAGTTATCAAGAATGACACTGAACCACTTGTTGGGATTCAGTAGATCTTTTTTATGTTGACTTTCAACACAAAACCCTGGACTGTTCTATATTTAGGATAATTTTTGTATAGTTCTTCTGGATGAAAAGAACCCATAATTTATTTTGGGTCATTTGCAGGTCGTTTATGATTTACTATAGTTATAAAAATGTCTATCTTCCCATACAGGCGCCGTTGGAACGTTCCAGCGTGCAGCTTGTTCTGCGAATTTTTTTTTTTTTTTTTGAAACATATTTCTAGTATTTCGATTTTAGTTGGCAGGACTGCTGGTGCACGTTTTGGCGTGCAGCTTGTTCTACGGAATTTTAGGGATTACTTGAAATACTTGAGACGTTTTAACCCTGAGATACCATTTGTCCCGTCCAAGAAATAAAAACATCTCATTTTTATTCTTGAATCTTGTTTTATCATAATTCTACGGCGTGTGTAAAGCTTTTCTATATTTCTCGCACAGTTTACTGTAACATATATTTTTTTCGATACCACATAAAGTATTTGTTTGTATATCTATTTATATGTATATTCCAATTAATGTCATCAATATTTTTATACTCTATCTCGTCTTATATCGGAAAAAATAGAATAGGTACTATGTAAAATATTGCATATGCAAATTTCATGAAAAATTGAAATTAGAATTAGCTGAAATGTACTAACATTTATATATTTTTGCAGAGGCAATTCCAAATACCACTATTATGGTATACGAGTCAAACCAGGTTCATCGCTAATGAATATCGAAGATTCTTCAACTCGAGTGGTACTAAATTCAACACCATCAGGTAAAGCACAAGGAACTGTTCGTCCATTTAAGCGCAATTCCGATTCATCGGATAGTCAACATTCAAATGGAACGCTTTTGCAACATGCAGCTTATTTGGGTGATGGTAGTAATGCAATACCCACATTTCCTGATATACCGTTTTCCGAGCCATTGCCAGATGACTGTGGATATGAGGATGTCGATACTCTAAAGTATGTCACAATTTCGGTACCTTTTAAGTAGACAGTCACTTTTGAAATATGACATATGAAGTGATATATGATTAGTTATACTAATCTAAAATGTATTGAAAAAAATTAATTTTAATTAAAATTCTCACATTCTAAATAAAATTTTACGTACCATACCACAGATCAATTGGTCCAAGATCATGTTTCAGATGGACTCTTAGACCGACAAAGCTCTACTAAAATCAGATATATTGACTTAACAAAATAAACCTTAAAATTAACTTCTATAAAATACATTTATATTTATAGTTGGTTTTTAATTAAAGTTCTTCGTATTTTTTAATTTTTAATAAATAAAAAACCATAGAGATAGGAAACAATACTTAATTAATTAGTTATATTATGTACATATCTGATCAATGAGATCATTATCCCAATAATTGAAAACTATTGCTTCGTTCTGTAACAAAAAATACGCCTCTGTAAATTTACATCCTAAAAATGTAAAATTTGACACTGTCAGAGTCACAATGTTATGCCAGTGTAAACTGACAGAGGCATACATTTTGTGACATAATCATAGCTTAATTCATTATTCGTTCATTCAATTAATTATTGATAGTATTAATATCAAAATGAAAAAGTATAAGACAATACAAAATAATACGAGAGCCTAAAGAAAAATAAACAAAAACAACATAAAAAAATTAAAGACGGTTTATAGTATTTACCCAAATATGTATAAAACAATATATATATATATATATATATATATATATATATATATATATATATATATATATATATATATATATATATATATATATATATATATATATATATATATATATAAGTTAAGTATTTTCGACCGTACAGAAATTACAAAGAGGTTTTATTTAGCGGTCCGTGGAAAAAAAAGAAGAAACTCTTTTTATCTTAAGTGCTCAATATTTCGCCAATGTTTATTAGCTTCATCAGGAGCAACTACAAAAAAAGCTCTACTAAAATCAGATATATTGACTTAACGAAATAAACCTTAAAATTAACTTCTATAAAATACATTTATATTTATAGTTGGTTTTTAATTAAAGTTCTTCGTATTTTTTAATTTTTAATAAATAAAAAACCATAGAGATAGGAAACAATAGGAAACAATACTTAATTAATTAGTTATATTATGTACATATCTGATCAATGAGATCATTATCCCAATAATTGAAAACTATTGCTTCGTTCTGTAACAAAAAATACGCCTCTGTAAATTTACATCCTAAAAATGTAAAATTTGACACTGTCAGAGTCACAATGTTATGCCAGTGTAAACTGACAGAGACATACATTTTGTGACATAATCATAGCTTAATTCATTATTCGTTCATTCAATTAATTATTGATAGTATTAATATCAAAATGAAAAAGTATAAGACAATACAAAATAATACGAGAGCCTAAAGAAAAATAAACAAAAACAACATAAAAAAATTAAAGACGGTTTATAGTATTTACCCAAATATGTATAAAACAAATCAAAATGACGAATATGTCCAAAATGAGCTAATGAAAATGATATGACATAACGACCATTATGACTGTCAGGACATTTTGTTGACTCTTTGACATAAGTGTACAAATATAGTGAAAGTTTCATTTTCTTTAAAATAGTTCTGCGGCTAGATATTGTAACGAGCTATATGTCAGGTTGTGACGTTTTGTCTACCTTTTTATGTTATTTTTGATATTTTTCGTAGACCATAACCGTACGTAATTTAATGATAAACTCTCGATATGACAATAAAAGTTACAAGGAACGGTGAAACCCGTATTTAAACATTTTAAGCAGGTCAAAAGTTACAGGGAAAAACATTTTTTTTTATAGATGTCAAAATATGTTTTCAAATAATTACGGCTCTAAAAGTTACATAGAACTGTAAAAACTGTATTTAAAATGTTTAAGCATTTCAAAAGTTACAAGGACTAAAAATATTTTGGAAGCTGTCAAAATATTTTTTTTATGTAAATTATGACAATAAAAGTTACATACAACTGTGAAAACCGTATTTAAAATGTTTAGACAGTTCAAAAGTTTCGGGGACAAAACAATTTTTTTGACAACTCTCAAAATATTTTGAGTGTTTCGTGTTTTTTCGAAATAATACCTCAATTTAATTCTGTATAATATATATAATCGAAAAAAATAAATATCTACGGCAATGACTTCCGCTATTTAGAGAGACACTACTTAAGTATTTTGAAAATTAAAACTTTGTTTTTAAAAAACAATTTTGTTTTAAATATACGTTTGTACAGTAAGAAGTTAAGAAAGAGAATATTATACAATTATTCTAAAACAGAATGAAAGCTTCAGGCCCGGGAATCTGCATCAGCAAAAACGGTATCAGTCCTTGAAATTGGCAATATGAAAATCGTCTCATCAGCGGTTTCCTTGAGAACGGCATATGTAACTCCTCCCTCCTTAAGCTGAAAAAACAACGGAAATGGTTTTTTGATTCCGTATTCCAGCGGAGAAATATGGACTAATTTTTGTTCTTCACTTGGTGATATTTATTATTCATGTCCTTTAGACAGTTTAGACGATAGATCTCTTCGAATTTAATTTTCGTCTTGTGTTATATTGGTTCTTCAACGTTGATTTAAAGAATTTGGCAATCATCTAATGGGAACTTTTCGATCGCGGGGAGGAAATCTTCATTACAGTAATACGTCTCTTCTAGCAGGGACAGCTAACTTCTTTGAATTGTGTTTATTCTTCTGCGCATGCTAACTAACGATATTTGGGAACAAATATTTTTTGACTTCGAATTATAAGGAAAAGTTGATTGAAGGTAAAACTTTCGGGCCTAATTATAGGGACATGAATAGCAAAAATTACCTTTCCATTTGAAAAACTAACTTGTGTGCCTAAGAATTGGTAGTACGAGAATAGGTCTTTAAAATATGGTATTTCGTTATTATTATAAATGACTTTTAATTAGTTTAATGTTTCTCGCATTTCTGATACTGGCATTAGAGAGTTATGTAACGTATTTAATTTTGCAAACGTAATCGCTTCTAAATTGTTAATGAAAGTTATTAAATTTCGGCAGTCTAAATTTATCTAGTGAATTATGCTTTGGAGGCTAATATATTCGATTATATCGGTAATATAATTTTCTGTCGTTTTTTATTGATTTTTAAACTATATTCGAATTTTTTCTTGATTTGTTTTTAAAATTGAAATTATATTATTACAGTTATTAATTAGTTGTTTGGATTGAGAGTTTAACTCTGTTACGATGTTTTTCTGGTTTTGTTCTAAATTTGTAATTGCTCTATCAAAACGCTCGCCGTCGTCGGCGTCTAAGGTACCGAATAGCCATTTATTTGCTTTTCCTAGGTATATAAGACTTCTTTTATTTCTAATGTGTAGATTTTCTAGATTTTCCTGCGATATTTGTATTAGGTATTCCGTTCTTAGAATAGTATTGTCAGATAAACCTTGATAAGAAAAAGGATTTGTTACGTTTGTTTTAAATTGATTCTTAATTACTACAAAATATTTTTCTATATTTCTTAATTGTAATATTAGAGCTTCTAAGTCTACATAGTTATGCTTCGCCCAATTGAATAGGGGAGAATGGGATTTTTAAGGTGGGTTATTTGAATATCGCTGAGGTCACTGATTGATTTCTATGATGCAAGGAACATCAATAGCAGTACTAGAAATATCCTTTTCATTGTTACCCTGAAAAGTTTGTTTTTGTTTAATTCTAGGTTTCCTTACTATGTTTTTGTGGTAAATACCTTTGTCCGTGGTTACTTTAATCTCCGTTTGGTTTTTTATGTTACATTCTTTATTTCTACGTTTAGTTTGTATATATACAGGATTAGTATCACGAAGTTCTGGGGCACTTTATGATATTCGTTTAATTTCGAGATTATTTTTTCTTTAGCGATGGCGTTTATTATTTGAATTTTATCATAGCGAATTTTAGCATTTTCTGTATGACTGTGTACATAATTCGAAATTATTATTATGTGATCGTTAAGATCAAAAGGCTTACGGCCGGTTGCAGAAAGCTCGATTAAAGTTTAGAATTTTTAACGGAATGTCAAATTTGACAGCGAGTTCCTAGGTTTCTATAAGCGGCTTGTCAAATCCGATAACTCGGTTAAATATTCTAAACAGCAATTAAGTTTTGTGGAACCAGCTGTTAGTGTTATTTATATGTCTTTTCGTTATTTCGAATGTTGTGTATTTGGTTACGCTGTGGATAGAGTTGTTGTAGGCTAGGACTCTTCGTTGATAGAGCCGGAGTGAAATTTTTAATTTCTTCCTTTAAGCATCTATAATACTCATGGTAGAATGGAATCTTTTTACTGGTAAGTTGGAGGTACTATTTTTGGTGTAGTGTAGTGAAGTTATATTTTGTATAGTTTAGAAAAATCTTCGAGTTCTTCATTCTTAAATTCTGTTCCCCAATCTGTAGTCATTTTTAGAGGAAGTCCAGGATGTGTAATGAAATTTAACACATTTTCGATTACTGCGGGTCCTGTAAGACTATTTAGATGATACGTATTGAGAAAAGATGTCAATTATCATAAAAAATGATGTTGGATATCTTGAAGGTATCCCGGTGTATATGTTCTAGAGGTTTCGAACTAGTGGGTGTAAGATAGAATTTTATTACTGGTGGATTGCTGTCATTTTTTTTAAGCAGATTTCACAGTGATTTACGAAATGTTCTATATCTTATGACATGTTGTGCCAATAAAATTTAGGAGTTAAAGATTCCTTCATTGATTCATACCTCTGTGACACGTTTTTGTTGTATGATATAACTCGAGCTTTTCTGTTTGTTCGTTTAGAGTTTGTATGTGTTCTAAAAATTTAGAAGATTGGACTAGTTTGAAAGATACATTTTTCAAAATATTTTGTAAAGTGTATGTTGTTTTTGGGTCTACAAATTCTTTTAGAGTTTACTAATATCATTTTGGGAAAATTTCGGAATCTACATTTGATTTTATCAATATCTCCGTTTATTATTATTTGATGTTTAAATGTGTTTAAAGATCTTCCGGAAATAGGAATATCGAATATAGGGTTTTCTTGAGGGGAATGTACAGTTTCTAAGTCATCTTGGTCTTTTTTGTCGGGAAGGGAGGGGGGTTACCTTTGGAGAATTTATTTGCACATTTGATATTGTTTTTAATTTTGGATTGTCCGGTAATTGTGGTTCTAAGATCTAATTGATAATTGATTGATTTACTTGCGGGATTTCCTCAGTATGAACGAGAAAAACTTCGATTAATTTTTCAATTCCAGGGTTGTTAGTAGTGGATGCTTCGAAAATGGTGACTAGGACATTCCTTACTATTTTTTCGTTCGGATTTAAAAAAAAATTGAAAATTTACATCTTCTGATTGTCCAATTGTAAACGGTATTTCGATATTTTTACCTATTGGTTGTTTATTTATTAAATCAATATTTAATATCATAGCTGTAAGATCTATTAAGCCTAAAACACCATCAAAATAATCATGGAATCAAATAAAATAAAATCGATTTTATAATTCGTACGAAATTCTGTAAAAGCTTGTATTGAAGCCTAGCAAATATGCGGTTTGACTAGGAATTGCTGTTTTTATCGTATTATTTGTTTGGTATATACAATTCGGGTAAAAATTTTCTGCGATCGATGGTTTTAAAATAGAGAGCAAGCTTCCTGTATGGATTAATAATTTTATTTTTGGTTTATTAATTTCTATATATGGAACTGCGTTATTTGATAAAATATTTATTTCTATCAAGTCTGGGCATCGTCCGGCCCTGGCTCTTGAAAATGTTGTAGATTATCTACATTGGATTCGTTATAAGTCTAGTTTTGTTGGTCATGTTCTGCAAAATTTTGATCATAGTTTGAGTTCTTATTTTTATAGGGGCCATGCCAATCTTGGGGGTCGAAAATAACAGTCGTATAACTGTTATTTGCTTTGTCATAGATATTTTCTCTTTCTTTGCAATATTCGTTAGAGTGTAGTTCCTCGAATACTTAATTAGGTTTTTGGTTGTTAATATGGAGTCTGAAAAAATTTTGATCTGAAAAGTTTTGGTTTGAAACATTTTGATTCAGTGGATTTTGCCGGTTCATCAATATATATGTGGTAGACACTGGAAGATTTTGAGATTGATACGGATTAGGTTTAAAAACATTTCGAGGGAGTCCAAAAACTTCTCTATTAGTCGGATACCTTTATGGTGGAAGTGAATGTGGTTGCACGGGAATGGGTTGACAAGATCAAATTGGTTTCGGTGAAAATTTTCTATTTTGGGTATTTGACATATTTTGGGAAACGAAATTTATATTTGGGTTAAAATTTGTGTTGGTAAACTTCTGAAAATTATTTTGTTTATAGCTAGGTACATGGTATGGTTAATATGATTTTTTTTTCACTTTAGATACACCGCAGTCTTACAAAATTCTTGAATTCACTAACATGTGCATCTTCTAAAGATAGGGGCTTCTTTTACATCCATATTATTTTTTAGTGTACCAGAACACCCTACAATAAATCTGTTTAAAGCGGCTTTATCGTAATAATTTATATGACACAGTTTTTTGTCTACGATTAAATTTACATCGTTACTAATTCTTTGTAGTACTTTACTTCTTATTAATTGTAACCTATTACCAAAATGTATTAAATGTTTGCCCTCGTAGGGTCTTGTTTTTATTAGTTCTTGAACTAAACAATATTAATCCCTACGATCAGAAAAACATTTTAAACGAGCTTGTTTTAGTTTTTCCCAAGTATCTAACTCAACACGATTGACAACCATGGCGTCTGCTTTGCCAGTTAATTTTTCTTGAATACATTCGAATATATGTTGATCTAAATTGTTATCTTTTAATGGTTTATATTTGCTAACTAAATCGTCACATTTTTTGATAAGTTTATTAAAAATATTACTGTCGCCATCAAACGACTTAATATTTTCTATTTTACTCTTAAAAGTTTCGCAGTTAATTTTGGGCTGACCTGAAACACTGCCTTGATTCAGAAGAACGTAAATGTAAAAGTTTTCTGGGACTTTTAAATATTTAGATATCGTGTTTCAACGACATTCTGGGAAATCCGAGAACATTTTTTTTAGTAGTAATGGACGATAAACAAAAAATATTCCAAAAATATTTATTATATTTTTTAATAGTCTCAAGAGTGCTGTAAAAACGTACCAGTTTAAAAAGTGTGTCTGAAACCGTTTCTGAGATATGGCGACTGTAGCCCATATTCGTACGGGTGTGATTTGATTATAAACTCTCGATAATATCCGATATTTATATTTTTGACCTACCAATTTTTTTTTTTAAATAAATGATATCACTAAAAGTTACATGGAACTGTGAGACCCGTGTTTAAACATTTTAGGCACTTCAAAAGTTACATCGAGAAAATGTTCTTTTTTTGACAGACGTCAAAATATTTTTTTTTAAATAAAAACAGTATTTAAAATAGTTTTTTTGGCAGCTGTCAAAATATAATAAATAAATATATTTTTAAATAAATTACCCCACTAAAAGTTACATGGAACTGTGAAAACCGAATTTAAAAAGCTTAAGCAGTTCAAAAGTTTTTTAGACAAATATCATTTTTTTTTAAATAAATTACTCCACTAAAAGTTACATTGAACTGTGAAAACCGTATATAAAAATTTTAAGTACTTTGGAATTTACACAGCTGTCAAAATATTTTTTTTAATAAATTACGCCACTAAAATTTACATAGAGCTGTGAAAATCGTATTTTAAAATTTTAAGTATTCTAAAATTTACGGGAAAATGACAGATTTTTTGCCAGCTTTCAAAATATTGTTTTAAAATAATTTACGCCACTAAAAATTACATGGAACTGTGAAAATCGCTTTTTAAAAATTTAGGTAGTTTAGAAGTTACGGGAAAAAGACGCTTTTTGGATTGCTGTCAATATATAAATTACGTCACCAAAAGTTAAGTGGAACTGTGAGAATCGTATTTAAAAAATATAAGTTGTTTAGAAGTTACGGGGAAAGACAGTTTTTTTACAGCTATCAAAATATATATTTTTTTTTAATAAATTATGCCTCGAAAAGTTACATGGAACTGTAAAAACCCTATTTAAAATGTTTAGATACTATAGAAGTCAGGGGAAAAAGATTTTTTTTTTTTGGAGCTGTCAGAATGTTTTTTCCAAAACAAAGTTTCGCCTATTTATTACCCAAACCTGTATAATTACTTCCACTATTTTTCAATATTAGAACATTTACCCCAACTATTCCTGTTTTCAATGTGACCAGTCTATTTTTGGCGCAAATTTGAAACGAATCAGTGTGGTCGCTCGTAAGTTATTGTTCTACATTTTGTTTACATACACACATCCGTTCAGACATTATTTTTCGTAAACACACTTATATTTTTCGAAAATTTTTGCGATTTCAATTATTACTAATTATCCGCCCAATATTAGTACTGTTCGACCCCGTATGTATAAACCGTAATGAACCATTTTTTTTTTAATTGATATATTTAAATATTTTAGATCAATATACAGGGAACATCTGGAGGCCTTCTTAGACGCTATATTAAGTTTAGAATTTAATACAGTGGAATCTCTATGGAGAGAATTTTGGCGATCTCAGTACAATAATAATGGAGACGAATGCGAAGAAGAAAAGTATTTATCAAAGTAAGTTAGCTGGGGTTCGGTCTGGTTTTCCTTTATTGAGTGGAAGATTGAAAATCAAGTTATGTCCTATACGAAAATATTTACTCCAGGATTCACTAAAAAGGTTTAAGAGTTAGAAAGTTGTAAGTAACAAGTAAATTTGAATAAGTCTGCCAAAATATCGAACTACTATTGTTTCATAGAACTAAAATAATCATTAACTTGGAACTACAGCTAAATATTCACGGGTTTATAAGACAATCGCTTGTTAGCAGCTACTGATTTTGTTATCTAACTCGAAAGGTGGGTAGTTAGATTTACAAGAGTAAAAGGGAAAAAATGTATATTAGTACTTTATCGTCGGAAGAAAAAGTTATTGAAAGACATCTGCATAGAAGAGTCTTTAGACAGGGAATAAATGCCAGTGTTAATTCATTATATAAATTTAACGAAGGATTTCGTAAGGCAGCTATACAAATTGAGAGGCTTAGATCATAGCCTACTCGGATAGCAACTAATTGATTCAGTCATCCCTGTATGTATAGTATTATAAAAGCAAAACATTGAAATGTATTAAATTCTAGTCGTCTCGATTATTTATAAAATTATCTGGCGAAATGAATTTATGTATTTAGGAGGTAGTCTCACTAAATTTTCTTCAATTGTGATAATAGCGTACAACCAAGTGCTGTCGACTAAAAATACAGGTTTTGTTTTGTAAAGCCTGTATGTGGGCACACTGCACCTAGTGTGTCATATAATATTTGCCAGTTTTGACTTTGGCATTGAAACTTCAAAGCCAAAGTATAAATTATAAAGAAAATAGCAGTTACAAACAACGTCTGTTTGATTTGTTACATTATTCGTATTCATCCTTACGATATTTTAAATGTTTTAACTTCAAATATAACATTACCAAATACGATCGAGAGTTCACAGTTATGACAGCTATCGAGTGTCAACTAAAAAATAAGCATACTGTCTAACGGGACATGAATTTATAAGCCGAGGTATTGAAACTATAAAAATATTTTATTGTAAGATTAGGAATTTGTTTTTTAAATAATTAAAAATATAATATTAAGAGCTCCACAAAGGGTAATGTTTAGACCACTTGAATATTCCATTGGTACAATCTATTTGATGAAATGTAAATTATTAGCTCTAAAATGGTTAAAGTTCAGCAGTTAGACATTGCAAAAAAGTGTGTTTTACAAATAAGTGTTAGTTAGACTGGTTTCCATCAAGTTAGCTATTGTTTTGGGAAATGCCCAAACACAAATGACAATTTGTAAGTAAAATTGCTATATTCTTAAAATGTCAACTTTTATTGCTTTGTGCATATCTAATTGCCCTAGCAATTTATAACTATTATGACAGAAAAAATATTTGTTTAATTGTTAAATACGTCAACTAAAATCTATAACTGTCAAGTTATATCTGGCCTAAATGTAAACCAATTTAGTGCATACACGATTAAGGCCGTTCTAAAGTCAGCAAGAGTACCTAAACGTATAATGCAGGAAGGGTTTGAAGGTGTTGATCAGCAGAACGTTGGAGGCAGTCTCCTGTTGCAGTTTGTTTTTACAAGTGGCAGTTCTGTTTCAGTTACAAGATATATCTAAAATTTTTCAGTACCAGCCACTAAAACAATCATTATCACTCATATATTAAACTGAAATTAACAATCAATTACAAGTTGCTTTATTTAAAAACTGCCAAAACCGTATTTGTGTAACGTCTGAAAATTATTGTTTATTGATATATTATTATTAAGTTAACCACTAGAATGATTATAACATTTTATTTTTCAATAGGTCAAAATTATTTTCCTTGTGTTCAATGGAGCCAGTTCAACAATTTATGAAGCAGATTGATTTAGTGTTTTACCAAAATCTTATACAAGTTTTGGTTCCCGATGTTCTAAAGCCCATTCCTGCTACTCTTACACAGTCCATAAGAAATTTTGCTAAAAGTAAGTCTACAAACAATTATCATAATTATCAAACTAGTTACAATAGAAACCAGTAACAGAAAACTCAATTTGAATCATTTTTTATCTTTACTACTATAAACATTTATATTCTGGATATTCATTATTGCATTAGTGTATCCTTTTTTAAAATCATGTTCCAGGCTTTTATTAGTATCTAATCAGTCAACGCTAACACATTCCACATATTAAACATGATGTGCGTTTTAGATTTGGAAAACTGGTTGACCAGTGCTATGGCGGGTGCTCCACCAGCAATGCTCCAAATAAAACTGACGGCAGTATCGGCTTTTAGTTCCAGTTTACGACGTTATACGTCATTAAATCATCTTGCACAAGCCGCAAGGGCTGTTTTACACAATGGGAACCAAATTGGACAAATGTTGGCGGACTTAAATAGGGTAGATTTTCATAGCGTAAGAGAACAGGCATCATGGGTAAGTTTTTTATATCCATATTTATTTTCTATAATAATTACAAGTGGGTCTGTTAAATCTTTACACGAGCATAATCAATATGTTATAATATCACTGTCGTGGTTTGTAATACACTACGTTTTTTGATTACAGGCTGTAAAAGAGGACTCTTTTTAATAAACCAGGCTTTACCCCTTAATTTATTTTTTATTAATTTGTCCGGTCGGTGGGACATCTGCTTGAATGCCGTGCTAAAATTGAAATTAATGCAAAGTTTTGTGTAAATAGTGCTATGGATAATTCACATGTTGTTTTTGTTTGATATTTTTAATAAACATAGCGAATTCAAGATATCGATACACAATAATTTAAAAAATATCTATTATTTCCTTTCTGGTCGAATTTTACATGTCAAGATCCTAAGACCCGTATTCACTAAAGAGGTTTAAATTTAGACCAGGTCTAAGCCTTATGAAGGTAGGCCTAGTTTTTCAAAAAGATGACATATGCAACAATGGAACAAATATTTTTTATAAGTGTCACAATTACAAACTATGAAAGTGACAAAATATAACTGGCGAACTAAGAGTTTTAATTGCCATGGCAACTAGATCTAATCTAATTCTTAAACTTTCTTAGTGACCTGGTTGCTAATATACTAAATACAAATCAGTTTAAACTTTCATTTAAATGAAACCAATATAGACATTCAATAGTTATTTGACGTTTATAAGTTTTTAATGTCACTTTTTTTTCTTCAAGACCATGAGGCGTAAATTATGCTACATTTATGTAAAAACTGCAATAATTACTCTAACAAGATTGATTTCTTGGGAGTATTACTAATAATTTTGGTATAGCCAGAGACACTGTCCAGGAAATAGCTAAAATTACAACTCATGAAAATGATACTAGCTTTATGGTGTTCCTAAAGCAAAATCGAGAAAATCAAAGATCCAGATCAAACCGAAAAGAAGCAAAACAGTGGTCGCTTTTCAGTAAGCGTTTGTGGTTATATAAGTGCTCACACTAATTTTATTTAGAAAAATTTGGGAAATGTGTTACTTCCACGGGAAGTGTATTATTTGAAAGAAACAATTTTATATACTCTAGGTTTATAGTTAAAAATATGTATGAAGCAAAACCCGACCGGACAACAAAATTTAACAATAGAACAAAATAGAATATTTTTTCTCTTCAGATTATGTCTTTAAATTATTCATTCGAGACGTAACGTCCGAAGAAGCTACTGTGTTAGCCAAACATGTCACGTTTTTAGTAAACTAGTATAGTGGAAGTGTTTTATAAATAATAGTTGTTTTTTTACATCTTACATATTTATTATTATTATGGATTTCCACCGAGTATCGGCTGACACAATCGTATTAAAAGCTTCAATTAACAAAATATCATAAAATGAGATTAGACCCAATTGACACTGAACGGATTTATCTGTCGCCAACTGTACATACTTATACGGGGAAGGTTGCTAATTTTTTTTTTAAGTTAAATAATTTTTGTCCCATAATAAAATATGGAGTTTCTTTACTCTTTGTAATTTTTCATATTTTTAGTTGTAGCTCGTGTAATATCAATTATGAATATAATATATGAACGTAAAAGTAGGTAATAGTATCTATAACATTTAAATATCTAGCAATTCTATAACATCATCTAGCAAAGACGGCCCTCATGCAAAATCACTTTAGAATGCCCATGTTAAAAAAACTAATTTAACTATTAAAGTAAACACCGAAAAATCTATATCAGGATTTCATTAACATAAGAAACTACTTTGTTCATCGATATGTTTTGAGCAAATTCTGCAAGTCAGTAACGGAAGACTAGTAGGGATATCAAAGTTTATGGTTCCCTGAATAACAAGTCAATCCGTACTGCAATTTAACGTTTTAAATTTAAAATTGTATCGAGATATTGTCTTTGACTCTTGAGGTATTCAACACAAAATGCTCCCCCACTTGTTGCATATCCTACCCATTTTGAATTAAAAATATGTCAGAAACCTGCTCTGCACTAACTCAATTCGATTTTTTTGAACCTCATAAAAAGTGTCTCAGATTACAGAGGCATACTCCAATATGGATCTCAAATATAATGTAAAAATCTCTACCAGGCAGTTCAGGTATATGGCATTTTCATCACTATCCTAATCATACGATTTCTCCTATTAAGCATACGTTCATACTGGTCTCTGAAATACAGTGCACCATCCAAACAAACATCCAAGTGCTTTACGATAAGCATCCTAAACATTATATTGCCTTCTATTTTATACAAATAATTCGTTACATTTTGGTTTTGAAACAAAACCATATATGAGCACTGCAAAATTTGATTTTTAGGTTATTTATGCTGCACCTTATTAATAAAGGAATAATATCCTAAAGATTTAGACAAACATTACTTCAATTAGTGTAATGTTTCTCGACAAAGTACACTATAATAGTATAAATTTGCGATAATTTACGTACATTACCAAAATCCAAGGAATTCTCATAGTTTTAAAATTTCATAATGTAGTAAAGGCCAGTAGCCTTGACATATATTTCTAGCGGAAACATGGCGAGTGTTATTAATATATTAATTCTTGGTGCCAAATATCGTTTTATATTTTTAATGATTTTTTAAAAATTATTTAAAATAATTGTATAGGACTTACAATGTTCTGGAAATGCCTAAAGAATCTAAATATTTTTGTGTTTATTTTTAGGTATGTCAGTGTGATAATGAAATTGTATCTCGTTTTGAAAATGATTTTAAATTGACACTGCAACAGCAAAATTCTTTAGAACAATGGGCATCTTGGTTAAAAAATGTTGTTAAGAGTGCTTTAAAGCCTTATGAAGGTAGGCCTAGTTTTTCAAAAGCTGCCCGGCAGTTTCTACTAAAATGGAGCTTTTATAGGTTAGTATTTGTAATTACTATAGTTCTTAAATAAAAATTACATTATATAACTGAAATATATGAAATATAAAAATCAGATCAAATTTGTTCATTACTCAGCTCTTATGTGAAAAATACTTACTATAGAGTTTATTCGTACATCGATATGTAGCTGACGATTACTCGGTTACCGTTCGTTTGTATTCTACTTACTAAAATATGAAGAGTCAAAGTGAAAACTCTACACCTCAAATACAGTTGAAGAAAAAATGCAGCGTAAAATTCGTTCGAAAACTCACTTTACACACAATTTGCATTTAGATTTTGAAAAAGAGAATAACTCATTTTCCTCAAATACACCACACTAAACTGTAACCTTTGTCGAATCTCAGACATGTTCATGGAATTGCCTGGGATTCTCTTCTGTCCATATTATGAAATTATGTTTATTAACTTTTCTATTTATATGAAATGTGGCATTGTCAGACATTATTAGTATTTCCAAAAAATGCCTGTTTGTTCTTAATACATTTAGCGCAATAGAAATCCGATCAAATGATATAAAAGTATCGCCGTGGAATCAAGCCGTTTGCCGTATAGGGTTTGATTTCGCCGTCTCGAAGAGAGTAGGCAAAGTTTCGATCCTCGAATCTACCACAGTTGCCAGTCCCTTCTGTTTTTAGATGATTTGAGGACTAATATTTTCGAGTTTAAAGAGGTGAAAGATGATTCCCCACAGTAAAAAAAAATCAATGCCTTAAAAACAGTAAAATATTTAAAATTAATTTGCATTTTTCAGGATACATAAGCGAAGACATCTGTAGAAATACTAAAAAATATGTTTTAAGTGCATACAATTATTTTACTCAAAAACCCTTTGGAGGCATGGAGACCTCAATTCTATTTTATGTTTTTTTCTGTATAACATTCTTTTATTTCACATTTTTTTTAACATCTTTTGACATTTGTTATATAGGATGATCTGTTAACGAACGCTCAACCCAAACTGCTAGGCCTAAAAAAATAAAAATTTGTGTGTATTTTTTTTATCTAAGCATCATACAGAGATTATTTTTCGAAATTCGTACTCCCACCGGCACCGGGGAGAAACCGCCCCCTAAAATGTTCAAACATTAATATCTCAAACACGATCAAATATTTTGAAAATTTATTTTTTGCGCATCTTAATTTTTTTACCATATACGTATACCCAAAAATGCCATTCACTTTTATCAACTTTATTTTTTGCATCTACAAATAAATACCAAATCTACTATGTTCTGAATTTATTAAATTCATTTATTTCACAAACCACTAGCACTTTTTTTGCATCTTATGACATTTGATTGGTGCGTAACCAACGCTCAACTTAAGCTGTTAGACCTAGAGGCATAAATGAGCAACACCAAGAAAGTATTTTTCGAAATTTGTCCCCTAAAAAAGTGAAACAGTCCCCTAATATTTTCACAAAATTACAAATCTCAAAAACAGTAGAATATTGCAAAACCCTGAAACACGTCAACTTTAATTTGTCTATTACTCTTTTAACTTTTTGGGTGTTCGATAAGAAACATGTTGGATAGATTCAGTCGATTCAGCCTAAACTGCTGGGCGTAGAAACAACAAACTTTAAAAAAAAATTTTTAGGTTTTGGAAAATATTTTTTTTATTTCGTCCCGTAAAGCGGTAAAACGGGAACCGAGTTTTTAACTAGGTACTTCAAAAACGGTAGAATTTTTTAAAAACGCTGAAACTAGTACATTTTAAAACATGCTAAAACTATTATTGATGATTGTCCATATTTTGGATTTTTTTTACAATATACAAGGTAGGTCCGAGTATTTTTTCAGTTTTAGAGTCCATAAAGACCCCGAAAAACGTGGTATAATTTCCATCGGACGTCTATGTCTGTACGTGGCATAGCTCAAAACTTATTTACTAATCCGATTGGATTCAAATTTTATTACAAAATCAAGGCTTATAATATGGGGATGAAATAGAGCTACATATCGAATGAACCTCAAATTTTACACAAATATAAGGTGTGATAAACTGGTCAAATTTTGGTGTAAAGCAACTATAGCGGAACAAATCAGCCGCCTAATGAAATGTTAATTGTTCGGTGAAATTCGACGGAATAAACCGTCTTTTTATGGAGGAAAATAATAAATGCCATAATTTATTATATATATAAAATTTTTAAAAATGAATGATGTTAATAATAATATAAAAATAAATTAAAAACAAATAAAAAAATCGATAAATTCGCCTTTATCCACGACTTACTTCATACAGAACTCTACTTCAGTACTACTTTAAAAAATGAAATAAATTACAATTTATAGGATTCGTATAAAGTTATTAACAAATAATTATATGGAAATATGTTATATGTATGTAGTAGAATTCTGTACGAAGGAAATTCTGGGTAAAGGCAAATTTACCGAGTTTTTTGTATTTTCATTTTTTTTACTTGTTGACGTTGTATTATGTATATACAGATTGGTATAAAAACTGAGCGGATATTATGAATTACATTATTATTCTATCTATAAAAAATAAATACAGTGACAGAAAAAGAACCTTCTATTATCTTAGTCTCTCCAATGCAATAATCTGAGAACTACCTTTTCAATCTACAATACTGTTCTCATATATTCCTTTAAAAACTTAATTCAGGAATTCATTATATGATGTCATAAATGAGAACTAGAAAATGTCAGCTGTTTTTGATGCCAAAGTATCACTTTCCGAAAGTAATAAATTGAATGAAGATACAACATATTGTTTTATACAGACTCCCACAAATTCGGATTTATTTAACCGGTAAGAAATACGAGAAATACTAAATTAGGCTAAAGTTGTGCAACGGAGACACTAATAAGATGCCTCTGAGAAAGTTTAGAAATTTTGTTTAGCTTTCGAATTTTTTTAAGGAAAATGGAGATATTTTCTGTCTTTATTTAAGCGTGCAGTGCAAAATAAATTCCAAGTGTTTCTTTTCTAAAAGATAACAGTATAAAATTTTTAGTTCATCCTTTGGGCTTCGAGCCACTATCAATATTTTTCTTTTCAGTGCGGATAGATTTTTTTTAGAACTTGATTCCAGTAATATATTACATCCAATCTTTGGGCAAAATAGAGTATACTATTCAAGTTGAAAAATTTAATGAAATACTGGATGTTGCCTTAAAATTAACGAATTTTTGATTATTTTGTCTTTTTTTTTTAATTCGATCGTCTGTGTTTTAATAAAAATTTTAAAAATCTCCACACGTATTTAACTTTTTTCTTAGTTCTACGAAGAACGCCTATTGAAACTACATCTAGATCACCATTTATATCCTAAATTTCTTGTCACAAGATTAACCCCCGATTGCACAAAACTTGCTTTGGGATTTGACAAGTTGCTTACAGAAATCTAGGAACTGGCTGTTAAATTTGACAGTCCGTTAAACATTCTAAATTTTAATTGAGCTTTCTGCAACCGGCCATAAGTGTGATACACCATTGTTTGTTTTAGGACATCGAAAGCTTATAAAAAAATGTAAGAAAATCCAGGTACATAATGAAAAAAATTAAGGATATGATAGTGGACTGAAGCCGAAACGTTGGTCTAAAAATGTAAGAGTATATTCTTGGAGAGAACAAAAAGTTGCAATAATACTGTTTAATTTATTTTGCTCTACGCCCTTAAATAAAACCAACAAACAATTGCAAGTTCGTTGGTTCTTAATTACGGAATCACAAGTGTTTGGAATATTCTATCACTTGGTACGGTATAAATCACACCATAGAAGTGTTGGAATATGTACTAATAACGACATCTATTGGTAATCACTATATTTTTAGAGTCGTAGAAAAAGTATAGTTTAAAATACGTTTGGAACAGCTTATTCCGCACTCGTGAACCTGAACACATGAGACAACAAACACCACTCACTGGTGCGGAATACGCCGTTTTCCAAACTTGTTACAATATATACTTCTCCATAGCGACTTTTTAAAAGATAACATTAACCGCGAAATTTGTATCAACATGCAGTATCTTTTTCGGAACTCAATAAATCCACTATTTTTACAAATAACTATAACTTGAATGATATTTTTAAAACGGTATTTTGAAAATTTTCCATTATAAATGGAAATAAGTAAGTGTTCCATTTAAAATAACAAAGTTGTCCTATAACTGAAAATCCCTTTTGTTTTTGGTATTTCCGCTTGTCAACATAAAATAAAATATACTTAAAAAAACTTTTATTACAATGAAATTATTCAGCCAAAACTGCTCCTCGATAGCTTTTTTCGTTTTCTAAATATTTAGAATCAAAATAGATCAAAATATGGATAGCCACCCTGTAATACAAGAAAAATCCTGCAAATTTATATTTTAAGTTTTTTTGCATCTTCTATAGTTAAAGCTAGAGGTCAGTTTCTAAATATAAATGAAAACGCTGTATCTCAGGCAATGCTAATATGTAGTACCTTTTGAACACAATATTTGTATAATATGATGAGTTGTAATAAGTAAGTGTTGTTTTAGAATAGAATCTAAATAACTATGTCAAATAAACAGCATTAGTAGCAGGACATATGCAGATTATGTAATATGATTTTATAAATCATTTTACATAATTTTTGTTGACCTTTATGGAATATTATACATTACGATAAATGTACATACTAAGCGAAGCAATAGATTTAACTTACTTGATACACTTATTTGTTATGAAATATTAACCAAAGCTAAATATCTTCCTTTATTATTTAATTTTTGTAGTTTTTTTAACCTCCAGTTTTTATGTTTTAACTTTTACTGCATGTGCAATATACACAACTCTAGTCTCAGTCCATCATTTATAATTAATTTCCTTTTATAAAGATTGAGGGTGAGAGTTAGCCACACTTTTTTATATATACGAATAAACAATTTTATTAACTAAAATAATAAAATTGTTTTTTAGCTCCATGGTTATAAGAGATCTTACGCTTAGGTCTGCTGCAAGTTTTGGATCGTTTCACCTCATTCGATTACTATATGACGAGTATATGTTTTATCTTATAGAACACCAAGTAGCTGAGGCAACAGGTGTAGTTCCTATAGCTGTCATTCTGGAGGGAATTGTAAGTAATGTTTATATTACATAAAGAGGGAAAACGGGGCAAGTTTTCCCCAATAATCAACATATCAATTGAGATATCTCAAAATCAAATAAATTATCACATACTAGGTATGAAAAGAGGTCAGTTATGTCATGAAGTGCAAGCAACATACTTCTAAATCCTGTGTCTTAAATAGCAAAAGGTGATTAATTTATCGAAATATCTTTTTCCGTCATAGGCAACAGTTTTTTGAAAATACATATTTATTTTTAGGCAATACAAGTTAATCTAGGAAGTATAACTATTTTTTAAGCATCTGGAAAATTAGGAAGCAGGCTAATATTTTTTATATTGTATCTCTTTTGAACTAGTAAAAGTTTACATTACCCTCCGCAAGTTAAAAATATGACAAAAATATGCAATTTTTTTTGCCAGAACTTCTAAAATGTAGTAGATAGAGCATTTATGTAAAAAATTGAGGTCAGAATATCATGTACAAAAATGGTTCTGATATTTTTTTCTTATATGATATAGTTTCTGAGATAATGCGATTGAAATTTATAGCTAAATTTCTGAAACTGAGATTTACTTTTAAGATAAAAGTCAAAATTGCGAACGAGTCCGGGGATCAAATTTGTAATAACTCCACCAAAAATTATTTCTTGATATTTAAAGATGAATTTGAAAGAGGGAATACACAATATATTATGTTAAAATTTACTTACAAACTAGCGATATACGACATGGCGTGCGCAGAATGCGGCAGCTGCTAAAGCGTTTCCCGCGTGATCCATTATCATTCAATTTCTCTAGGTTTGATTTCTTTGATTTCATACGTAAAACACCGGGAAAAATCACCTCAGAAAAAAAAGGGATTTAATCAAAAAGACCGATTTTGACCCTCTTGAGGAATATTAAAATTTCTCAAAAAGTGGGACACTTGTAAGAGAAAACGAAAAACGTATATGAAGAGATATCATAATTTCTGCGGTTTTGGTTTACTGTGGCATCAGATTTTCAAAAAACCGTGTTACTACTAAAAACCAAGCAATAATTGACCAAATATACAAAGGGAGCTTTTATTTCTATTGTCCCAGGTCGTCTAAAGAAAATAATGCTGTACGGTCTAGTGAATAAACAATTATTATAAATAATTAAAAAAATTATTCGACCTGTAAAATCTACAGTGGTAGATAATTAAATATAGTTTCCGATCGATTTACCTCAGAAATAAATAAATATAATAAAATATAAGAAAACTTTCATATTTAGAAAAAAAATCGTAAGGGCCATTTTTGTTCAGGATATTCTTACCTTCGTTATTCATATTTACATAATATCTCTATCTGCAATATTTGGCAGATATTTGCAAAAATACTTCAGTTTTTCCTTTTATTTATTTGTATATTTATAATTTCACGTTGGTTTCTTAACCCGCAAATAAAGACGCAGGTTTCAATTAGCGAATTTCATGCCCCAAATACTCATACGATGTTCATGTTCTACTGGGTCAGAAACACTTTACATTTGCACTAAAGTGACAATTATGTATGTAAACCCATATAAACGTGTTTTAGCTTTTCTGAAACTTATTATTTTTTAAAATTGATTTGACCTTATCTATACAGTCTGGGTTATTTTTATATTTATATGTGTTACTAATTTTAAACTTATAAAAAACTTTATAAAAGTTTTTTTTACAACATTTTAGCTTAAAAAAACTCTGCGGGAAGCCCTTTCTTAGGTAAGGGTCTAGGGCCCACCATAAACAAAAGTAGGCTCTGGCCTTAAGGTATAGCGCGCACATGCAATTTTTAATTGTGAAACTATTTGTCCCGTGAGTAACTTCCGCCGCCCGATATGATACCGCCCTCACATGCAATTCTTAGTCAACTACAAAACCATACAACTGAATAATTTGTGGCAGAACACAAACTTATTAGTTGTACAACTTCAGCAACTATTTCATATCATTCGGATTTGAACCGGTTAGATTTGATTTATAATTTAACAATTTGATTTCGTATATTCATTTATCCTGAATGCTGATCATGGTGCAGTTGCCAAGCAAATTTGGCGTTTTGCTGCTTCTTGTACAAAGATGTGTATGTATACGTAATCTGTTGTCTTAAATGCAACAGCTGATCGAAACTACACATACTCATTCGGACATAATTAAAACTTATTTGGATGAGTGCGTAAACGAATGTACAGGGTGATCCAACGGAGATTAAAAATGCTTTATATCCCCGTTGTTACAAGAGAAAAAAAATGGTAAATATAAAAATAACTGGTATTTTTATAAAGAATTTAAATTTACATTCGAAAAATTGAGGATCAAATAAAAAAGATATATGATAAAATAATCAAAATTTTTCTTATTTTCAATGTAATTAATTTTATTTTATATAACATATAATTATATAACAAAGCATCAACAAATGAAATATTAGTAGAATTACTAAAGCAGTCAAAAAAATATTTAAGAAGGTACTTTTTTAAATATACATGCTTTAAATAATGTTACCTTTTTAATATTTTTTTAAATCAATGAGTATTATATATATATATATATATATATATATATATATATATATATATATATATATATATAATTATATATATTTATATATATATATATATATATATATTATATATCAATTATATATATATATATATATATATATATATATATATATATATATATATATATATAATGTGTTCTAGGTAACGGCCGTATGTTATCAAATCAATAGTATATAGTATATAGGCCTTTTTAAAAAAGAATGTTGATGGCGTTTTTTGTTGTATGACATCTAATAAATGCGTTAAATTTTTAGCAATTGTAATCCAAATTTACAATTTACATTTTTAGATACAAATGTCATAATAGTTAAAAATAATA
This sequence comes from Kuschelorhynchus macadamiae, assembly GCA_030620095.1. NCBI lineage: Eukaryota > Metazoa > Arthropoda > Insecta > Coleoptera > Curculionidae > Kuschelorhynchus > Kuschelorhynchus macadamiae. The sequence goes on from JAUTXW010004102.1 coordinate 76,498, forward strand.
CATTAATTACAGATTGGTATATCAAGCCTACCAGTTCCTGTAGAAGTATTAATTATAAGTCATATCATGGTAACAAAATCAAAATTAATTTAATCTTAACAGTAAAAAATAGAATTGAAAAATTAGTATACCAAACATTACTAGAATTTTACTAGGTAGCTCATACCCAATTAAACTTATTACAAAGGTGTTATACAATACTAGAAATAATATCCTAAACGAAAATATTTATTTTCTGTGAGACAGGACCATGCCGTATAATCTATTATATTAATGATGTATTTATTAATATGTATTATAATGACCTTTATTTCGTACATAAAATACTTGCTATAACTTTATTTGGACAGGATTCCTGATAGTTCTATACTTTTCGGGATGTATATCCATTTTCACCACTCCTCAAGCATTCAAGATAGATAGGTCGACAGATATTTGGAAATTTTGGAGGCATTTCGGGTTAAAAATACCGCGTTTCTGACAAACTTATTATGACATGCCGGTTAAAGCTACAGCTGGCAAGCTAACTTGAAAAAGTGATAAATTATATGGCAAATGGAAAATAAATGCATTTTTATTCAAAACTAAATTTTACGCACGGACGAACAAGACCCTCCACACTAATGCGGATGAATGAACCAATAGTGAGTAGCAGGCTATATTCTATGTTGAGTTTCGTCAAACTAATATTTTAATATGTTGTTGTCGGTGCTATAAGGAAACTTTTTTGCCATTGTACCATACCTCACAATTTACAGGGTTAGTCAAAAATCGGGAGCCAAAAGCTGTATATTTTAATTTTTATAATTTTACATACATAGATATATACCGGATATTGAAAGTTTACACTTCGAAGAGACGTTAATAACACACTATATTAAGATTATTGACACATATTAATATTGTCCATGTACTTGGTATGGCATTTGACTATATCACAGAGGAGATCAACTCCTGCAATGGATTTTTCTATCACTAGTCTCATGAGATAGGTCTAAAACCCGAAAATGACAAAATCAGCAGCAGAACATCACGTTTTTTTTGGTATATCAGGTATAGAATTACAAAAAAAAACAATAGAAATCTAACCATTCAACCAGAGCTTTCGATTCAATAACAATTAACATTAAATAACAGTTATGGTAAAAGATCACTCAACTGAACTCTATTTTAAATGATATCTAATATAGGTGATCTATCGTCGTAATATAGGTACCTATATACTAGGTAAATGAATAATCGACAGTTGACTGTTATTATACCGCCATCGCGCGTCGCACGTGTGATACGGCTTGCAAGAATTAAAGTAGAACTGGGCATGGCTATATACATGGGCGAACTTACTTACGCAAGGGTAGTAAACCCGAATCTAAGATGTAGCTTTTCTCTCATTACGGTTTAAGAATTTTAAAAAACATTAAAGCGAGAATATTGATATATTAGTGGCGATACGTGCTTCGCGCGCCAACCGCCCCTAAAATTTTGCCGCCCGGTGCTACAGCACCCAAAAGACCCCTGGATAAACCGACACTGTTCATACCACAATTATACCAGTTTATTTCTATATCACAGTTAATGCTTGCACACAATTTAAGGTAAACCCTTAATTTTTGACGAAAATCAATCAGTAGTTTTTAGCTATGCCGGGAACTGACTGACATACACACGTACAGACAAAATTGAGAAAACTTTTTTTGGAAACCCAGCAATTTTATTTGAAGGCTATTTTGTTACGTCCAGTTTATCTCTATTCATACTTAATTGTTACCACACATTTGGAAATCAATCTAAAAAGTAGTTTTTTCAAACTGATTTTTTAAATATTTTATTTCGCCATCTTGGATTCGTACCACAATTTTACATAAATTGGATAATTAAATTTTTAGAAATATTTTTTTTAATATTTCAATAGGCCGGTATTTTGATGACCCTTAATTTTTGAGCAAGTAGTAGTAGGGTAAGTAGTTCTTAGCTACGCCGCGAAGAGGCAGACAGACCGACAGAATGGAGAAAAAATATTTTTCGGCATCCAGGGACCCTGGAACAGCAAGATCTGCAAAAATCTCGGATTTCGCGATTACATATAACACTTCCCTTTTATGAGGGAAGAAAAAACTGATCCCAAAATAAAATTTTTCATTCTATTTGGCATGTAACCTTGAAAAGGCAAACTGAAAAATACCTAACTGTACAGACCAGAAAATATTTAAAAATAAATAATAAAAAGAAAAAAATAATAAATGTGTCATGTTCTTACGATATAATAAACACCATGGCAGTACTACCCCATTTTCTATAAAGTACCCTGAATGTTTTGGTACTTTCGACTATAGTCGTTAAAAAGGCAATCATAGTTTAATGTAACAGTACATTATTCTTAGGTCTCAGGCCATCGTGGTATGTCCAAAAATATGCAGATTAGTCTACATGCTGATATTCCACTTTTCAAAATATTTTCAGTGTATAAATTGTTAAATTGATAGACTTTTTTAGGATACTATAGGCAACTAATATCCTGCATACTTTTAAAAAGCAGATATAGAATATGACACAACTGGTTTTTTTGAGGTTACATAAATTTAATTCGATTTAGTTTTTTAGTATATTGGCATATTTTTTAATCTACAGGGTTACGAGGCATAAATTAATTTCCATTAATAAAACATAGTCGAAAACAAATAATTTAATTTTTTTTAGATGTTTTTCAACCCAGACTCTCATATGAAGATATTACCATACCAAAGAAAATAACAACAGAATTAAACTGCTAGATTAGGTCAATATTTTAAATAAAAATTTAGGTCAATTAAAGTCAACTATAGCTGGAAAAAAATCAATCAAATTCATTTAAGCACTATTCATATTCAGCTAAATTTAACTTTTGCTACATATATATATAACAAAAATACGTTCTAGTGGAAATAAAAACTAAATTGCTTCGAAATTAAATTCTCCAAAAATTACCACTATAACACGATTGATTTTCTTGGAGACTCAGGGGAGCTATAGAAACATTCTTCTTTTTATATGACACATTTTATTTCTAAACACAAGAACATTATTTCTACAAATCCTTCCGCCCCTGTCAAACATTTTATAATAATTGCATGCTACCTTGAACATTTTTTTAATAATAAAATATTTAATATATGGTTTAGGACTAGCAGAGTATATGGACGCACTCTGAAATAATTTCAAAAAATACCCTGGGCTGGATAAACACTATTGTAAGATTTATTATTGGAATCAAAACGTCTAATAGTTTACATAAAACATTATTTTTATTCAGAACAAAATATAACATCAAAGAAAACTTGGATTTGGTAACATTTACCTGTTTGTCTTTTGGAAAACGATGCATGTGAGCATCCTTTTGATCTTTGTTGCTGAAACTTAAACATCATTGTTGAAGATGAGTACAAAAAGCTCAAAAATTGGGAAAATCACTCAACCTAAACTAAAGCTCGTTGAATGGTAAATGACAATGACATATGTCAGTAAAATGATAAATTACTTTTTGGGATATGTAATTTGCAGTCCCTCGTGGGGGTAGTAATGATCTACGTTCTTGTATCTGTCAATCACATATTAAATTTTTTAGGCATTCATTGACCTTGTAAACAAGTGATACGTTTTAGGTTACATTAGTTAGGATTGTTATCTATAACCAGTGTTTATCTTTACTCCGGACAATATTTAATGTTGTACCCTAAATATTTATTCAAATGTTAATATGAACTATATTACTTTTATATATTTAATAACAGTTTTTTTCTTTTGGAGAAATTATAAAAAATCAACATAAAATCATGGGCTTCATTTGTTTCTATTAGTTATCAATTTTTTACAAGTAGCGTTTAAAGTTAAGAAAAATGATATTTCATCTTAAATATTTCGAAAAAGGTTTTATTTTTACAGAAAACATATTATATAAAATTTGTCTAAAAATGTCAATTGTAGGTTTTAATTCTTCGTGGAAGTCTCAATTACTTCAATATCTAACTTTTTTTGTAATATTTTTTACCCGGCTTTGGATGATCCCAGAAAGTCTTTATTTTTTCCCTTCTTGGCCATAACTTAAGCGCACTCACCATAGCTACTTCTATGAAATCATTTCTGAACAATCGTTGTATTGCATGTGGGCGCGAAGCCTTGTAAAATTTGTTACTTTCTGACTATTATTAAGTTTCCATTTTTAAGTTAACGATATTTTCTTATTTTAGAAACAGGATGTCATGCAAAATAACCTTAGCATCTATGGAAGCAACGATTCACTGTGTAATGATTCTGCAAAACTAAGGTGTATAAGCCCCACGGACCAATTGACAAAACGCCAAAAAATTAGCTAGCCTGATAAGGGTTATTCTATGGTTATCTATGATCGTACTTTTAATCTTCGTGTATGAGTCAGTATTCAATTGCAATGATTGATATACTTTTATCTAAATATTATGAAAGGCAACTTTTAGCACCCTGGACCTCATGGACTGACCTAATGTGATCAAATCCTGTAGAATTTTATATTGAAAGCCAAGCAACTCACGATAACTTGGATATGAATCCATCTTCCGTTTATCCAGCGCAAATATCCTGGAGGTAAAATTTCTCTTGATGTCCTGACCAACCCCAACTCCGTTTGGCTCCTCTGAACGATTACTAACCTATACTTTGACAGTTCTACTCTTAGTTGACGGTCATCCAGTATCGTCTTCAATCGTGATCGATCGCGTACAACCAAGTGCTGAAACTGCATACTTTAAAAAGGGTTACATACTGCATTCCACCACTCGTTTAACATTTTCCAGTTTCGACATTGTTTGAATACCATCTAGCATCCACGGTTGTAATGACAACCGTCGAGCGTTGACTAAAAAAAAAAATAAACATTTTTCAGTTTCAAAGCGGTGACGTTTGATCGCGTGTGATTGATGCTATGTGATAGTTGACTACAATAAAATTAGTAATTCGAAGCATTGTTCACATAATTGGTTTTATTTTTAGTCGGTTGAAGGCGATAGAAGAGGCTTGTAGACGATTGATGTGTGTTCTTGCAGCCTTATCCTTATTGCAACTATTGAAAGTTATCATTGAAGGTTGTGTGTTCTTCCAGCGTTATGCTTATTGTAATTATTGAAAGTTATCATTACGTTAAGTTTAATCAGTTAAAGTATTCAGGGATTTCAATAAATAGTCCGCGTACGTTTTTTTATCTAATCTAAACGAGTGCAAATTGTTAAAGCGATATTAAAGCGTCAGTTTATGTACCATACATTTTCCGTTTAAATGTAACTACAACTTTAAGTGTAGGCAACAAGTCCGATCGAAATATTATTCATATCCCGAACTTTTCCTGGTATACAGGAGTTTATTTTGTCGTCTGCGTTTTTCTACCATCTCTGGCTACGCCTCCTAAAAAGAGCGGCGAAGGCATAGTCTTGAAAGTATAAATAATGTACCATCGTGCCCAAAAAATGCATATATACCTCCTTGATTTTTCATAGGTTTTGAGATTTCAACAAATCGTAGGCTACCGTGCAACGTTACACTTCCGTTCTAATATTAAGAGATATTCCTTTACTTCAAATATCAAGACAACCGCCAAAGTTAAGTCGATAAAAAAGTATATTGTAAACTCTTAATTGGGTATGCGCAGAAAGACAATTGGTACATTTTTAATTAAGTAATGTGATATACTTAGTACCCCCCTCCCATTTTTTCTTTCAATTGCGAAATCACGTCGATGGCTTGGTTTTACTTTAATTGGACCCTGTTCATTTTTCATTTTATTGGTATCATTAACAGTGTTTAAATGTTTGGTAATAGATAATGCCACTCTAATAATAATAGAAATTTCTTGAAAAACTCTTTATATATCTTTAGGTTTCCGTATCGAAGGAATTTCACTTCCTAGATTAATATTTATATTTTTGATTGATAATTGTGTTTTCAATAACTGTACATACCCCATGACTGATTTATATAACCTTAGATGCATATATATTTAAATAGTATATACAATACATTGCACCTAGAATATTGACTCAAACAATTTTTGATTTATATTGTGTTCTTATCGTTCATGTTTTATTTAGTCTTTATTTGTTGCGATTTTGTTTAAATATTTATTTATTCCATTATGTATCATCTGTAATATTATTTATTTATTTATTAAATAATGGTTTAATTGTTTTAGCATTATTTTTGATAAATATGGTTTTTAAATATAGATTCTAAGGAACAATTGTAAAATATGTTATGATTTAGTAGTGAACCACTATGTAACAATCTGCAATATCTTGAATTACTTTAAGCGACGTTAATATTTTGTTCTAACGTCAAATTTATGACTATCGTCTTTTAAGCTCTCAAGTTAAATTTAACATTGTTTGATGTAATTGTGCAATTAAGGTGTTCACAGATCTGAAGACTAGGTATGTAATTCTTAAGCATTGTTATTTAAGTACTTGGTAAATAGATATCTTCTAAATAATGTCCTTTGTTTTGATAATTTTTCAAATTGTATGTCAAGTAATTGTAATGTTACTACTAGTAATAGTATTAGCAGCAAATATTGAAAGTGTTACACAAGAACTAGGAGACTATTTTTTACAGTGTCCTTTTTTAACATATTCTATCTCTATTGCCAATCGATTCTTTCTGATCAGTGACCTTAAGGTCGTAGCCTTTTCCTACATTCTTTTTGTGGATATAAGTCCATTAGGAAGTGGACATATGCATTTCAAAAGAAGTTTCTTATACCCGTCTGCTATTATTTACATCGTACGCTCGGTTTCCCACTATCAAGTAATGACTCTCCACGGTAGAAATTCTGGAATGTAGTTAAAACAAATTGAATTGCACCTGAAATAACTTGGAATAATTTTCATTTGACTTGACAAGAGAATCAGTCTTTGTAGTCTGGCAGTTCTCGGGAAGTAGCAATCATGAATCCTTAAAATATTCTTGGTCAAATTGCTGCACTGTAATAAAAACATGTATGAGATATTCCTGATTTGTTCTAGGTTAATTAAAAAAAGTTTTCTACGCTAGGACTTTTGGATATAGGCGAAAAAATAGCATTATGGCGAAAAATGCTATAAGGTTATTTTTTCGGCTCTATAATAAAAAGAGACTGTACTAATGAGCACTTTATCAAAATAGCGTCGTAACAACAGCGCAGGACGAAATAGCGCCTTAACATATTAGTATCTTAAAAACACTAATTTATACAGTTATTAGGGATATTTTGTTAAAAAGGTGGATCCGTAGCACTAAGTGGATTTGTGTCAGGTTGGCACCAGGTTAAAACCAAATTATTGATTTGAATGTAAGTCTTAAATTTATATTGCTAAACCATCTTTTCTGTTATGACTTTAATGATGGCTTTAATAGCTAATCTGGTACAAATCAACCTATTAAGTCTAACCGCGCTTTTTTATATGCGCTTTTAATGCGCACCATATTCATAGAGCACTTTAATTAGCTCTCATTTATAAAGCGCTATTTTATTACAGTCCTCATTTATACAGCACTGTCCTATTACAGTGCTCAGTTTTTCTCTACGAACATTAAATTTGTTTTAAACTAAGTAAGTTATTTGAAAATAATGTAGCCGCCTAATAGATAAAAGAATTATAACTGTCCTGTAGGTAGGTATATATATATATATATATATATATATATATATATATATATATATATATATATATATATATATATATATATATATATATATATATATATATATATATATATATATATATATATATATATATATATATATATATATATATATATATATATATATATATATATATATATATATATATATATATATATATATATATATATATATATATATATATATATATATATATATATATATATATATATATATATATATATATATATATACAGGGTGTCCCGAATTGCAGCGTCCAAACTATAACAGCGCATTCTGCATTCAAAATAAGCCCTAATTTTTTATATAAACATATATCGGCAAATGCTTCGTTTTCGAAATACAGGGTGTTAAAGTTTTAAGAAAAAAATTGTTATTTAGTCATAACTTTTTTAGTACTTGAGATATTGTTATTAAATTTGGTAAACAGCATTTGAGTAACAAAAGGCATTTTTTGATTTGAAATATTTTTTAATTCTTTATCAGTGGCGTCCGTACAGGATTTTTTATTGAATATTCTTGAAGAAAAAATGGTACGCTACTGCTTTTTCTGAAAACAAAAATCATTCCTAAAATCCCCACTCAGTTTGGAGCAAATTTGATCCCTTGTCTTTTTTTCGTGCGGTGTAAGGATTTCGAGTAAAAAACTAAAAACCATTTTTATGTATGGCGTAGTTAAAATTTCCATTATTGTTAATTTCAGTAGCAAAACCTTTAAGGTGGGATTGTAACAGCAAGTTTTTAAAATTAATTGGTTTCCTATATTTATTTCATGCATTCCAGGTGAGTCCATAATTTCTGAACAACGTATGTAGGGTTTCTAAAATAAAAGCTTGTCTGACAACTAAGGAGAGGTGACGTCATCGACCCGTTGTAATGGATATTTGCATTATGTTTGGGTTATCAGGGTGACATGGCAAAAGTTAGCAGGCAACCTATTAAAATCTAATGTCCTTGGTACTTACCATCATTCCTTCATTGTCGACTCTTTATATGCCATGATTGCATTTTTGTGATAATTGAACAATTGCTAGGTTCGTCTTTAAAGGATGACAGATGAGTTTATAATTCTAAAATCGTCGATTCATTTTGTAAAACGGTAATTAGAATTAATTCAATTTTGAAGATGATACTTCATTTTACAGAAACTACTCTTTATTAACTAAGTTCGTAATTAATTTTACAATAACTATAATTCATAACTTTTATTAACTTAGATCGTGAAAAAAATTTATAGAGCTCTTTAAATATCATTATGGATTAATGTGGGCCTTAAAATTCACAATAATTGCTCAAAATGAGCTCCTCTAACTTCGACACATTTTCGGCATCTGCTCTTAACTGTGTCAGTGGCATGGCGTATAAAATTCGTATTGGCTCGCAAAGTTTCACAGGCTTGCTCTGTCCTTAGAATCAGTTCTTCTCTTATATGAACTGGTCTGGAGTAAACTAAATTTTTCAAATAACCCCACACAAAGAAGTCGACAGGTGTGAGGTCAGGGGAACGTGGTGGCCAGGCTGTAGCTCCTAATCGTCCAATCCACCATTCTGGATAATTATTATTTAACCACTCGCGATTTACAAGTGCAAAATGCGCGGGAGCCCCGTCCATTTGAATCCAGAATTCGTTTCTAAGATTTAGAGGAATATTTTCTAGATACTGAAATAACTCATTTTGCAGAAAATCATTAAATAACTGTCCATCTAGGCGTGGTGGTAGAATATGGGGCCCGCAAAAAATTTCATTTATTACACCACACCAAACATTAACAGAAAATTCTTGCTGAAATGCTCTAGTTCGTACAACACGTGGATTGTCATGGATCCAGAGTCGTAAATTACGGAAATTTACTGAGCCGCTTCGGGTAAATGTGGCTTCATCAGTCCATAAAATTTTTTTTGAGAAGTTCTCGTCTTCCTCTATTTGGCGCAAAAACCAATTGTAAAAACTGACAAGTTTTTCGGCATCACCAGGTTGTAAGTTTTGAACTGGCTGCATCTGAAATGGCTTCCTGTGATCTTTTCTCAAAACGCGATGAACCTTATTTTAAGAAACAAAAACTGCGTTGCCTTGTAAATTATAAGCTGCTCTTCGTAGGCTTAATGTCCTATCGTTGTCAAACTTATTTAAAATTACGTTTCGATATTGTTCATTTCTCCTACCTTCGTTTCTGGAATTCTTTTTGAGTCCAAAATTCCTAAACATTAAATGCGTTTTAATGAAAACTTGTTTGCAAGGTAATCTTCTATTTGGAAATCTTCGTTGGTATTCCCGTACTGCTGCATTTGCATTTCCATTACAGAAACCATAAACGAAATAAATATCAGCATACTCAAAGTTACTGAATAACACCATTTTGAAATCACTAGTTAGACTGATAATTACCTTTTTGTATAAACTGTAATGTACCTGGCATTTATTTACTCTAAAAACTCAAATGTCACACTTTAAAGACGAAACTAGAAATTGTTCATTTGTCACAAAAATGCAATCATGGCATACCAAGATGTTAAAGGTTTTGCCGCTGAAATAATTAACAATAATGGAAATTTTAACTATGCCATACATAAAAATAGTTTTTAGTTTTTAACTCGAAATCCTTGCATCGGACGAAAAAAAGGCAAGGGATCAAATTTGCTCCAAACTGAGTGGGGATTTTAGGAATGATTTCTTTTCAGAAAAAGCAATAGCGTACCATTTTTTCTTCAAGAATTCTGTACGGACGCCACTGATAAAGAATTAAAAAATATTTCAAATCAAAAAATGCCTTTTATTACTCAAATGCTGTTTACCAAATTTAATAACAATATCTCAAGTACTAAAAAAGTTATGACTAAATAACAATTTTTTTCTGAAAACTTTAACACCCTGTATTTCGAAAACGAAGCATTTGCCGATATATGTTTATATAGAAAATTAGGGCTTATTTTGAATGCAGAATGCGCTTTTAAGTTTGGGCACTGCAATTCGGGGCACCCTGTATATATATATATATATATATATATATATATATATATATATATATATATATATATATATATATATATATATATTAGTGTCAGCTAATGATTCTATTTAGCGTCACAGTTAAAGTTAATGATATCCGTAAAATATGTAATAATTGCAAACTCTACTATAAACGTGGCGTAGTTCTTTTTTTAATAAATCTGTGCATACTTACCATATAATTATGAATGGGGATGAGAATAGTTATGGCCGAAAAGTAAAGCATCTTAAACTGTGTTACCGGAATTGTCGCATCTGCACATGCGCAAATCACGTTGTTAAAGGTAACTTTTATCCACAAATTTAGGCAACTGTTATAAATTAAAGTTTGAAAAGAAATACTATTCATAGCAGTTCATATCTGGAATATTGAAATTTCCAATTAATATTCATTAGCAATCAATGTTTCTTTATAACGGAATGTTGTATTGGTAACTATGCGATAATCTGGCAGTGATATAGCTTTGTTTCTAATGACATTTTTAAGGACGCTGGCGGCAGATGTGAATATATATATTAAAAAAAATAGTCTTAAACTAAAAAATTCGGAGAATTATGCAAAAAATATTTCCTGCATAATGTACAATTCCATTAAGGAGAATAAGATCGATTCATGGATAAAACACTTGCTTTCTACCAAAAATATCTTACAAATTCTGAAATAACACCGTTATTGCTACCTTACTTACAGTTTTTAGTTTATCAATGAAACTTAATTTAGAATATACCCTACCCAAAGTTAATGTTCGATTTTTTAAATTACTGTTCACTGGAATCTGGATAGCAGGCTTCTTTCAGAATTTAGGCGAGTAGTCATTATCCTTAAATTCTTTAGGCTCAAAATAATATAAAAAAAAACAAATGGATGATTTCTAAATATCTCTCATTTTCTATTTCGGGCTTTCGCCTCCGGAATTTATTAAAATTGAAACAATAATCTCTTAACACAAGTTCATGTATTAAACAGACGCACTAAATACTTCTAACCGAATTTTAGAATAAAAATCACAAAACGAAAACAGTTTCGCTTTTAATATAATATGAAATAGGAAAAAAATGCTTTGTTTACATTTCTTCGATCATCGTCAATCGCAAAATAATTTATCAATTATGTAAATGTCATTGCTGTTCTTGAGCAAGCTCCGTTCGATGCATTCCGTATCTTTTTTGAGAAATAACTTCACAATTTTTATACGGCTTTAACAACAAACAACCTAAATCCCTCATAAATATATGATACTTATGATCCCTCATAAATATATGATACTTACTACCTTAAATTGGAAAGTATTGATTTGGTTTGACCATAATCGGAATAATTGTATCCCATACATTATTTTACTTTCGTAATCAATAAAAAATCAGTGGCCGTGGTTGGTTTAATCATATATTAAAAATAGTTTAGTACAGTTCAACATAATAACAGTTTTTAGTATATTATAAATCTTTGATATCTCTTTATTTCTTCGGGAAATACTCTGTGTATAAGTTGTAAGAATTGTATTGTAAGAAAGTTAAGTTGCTTAAATCGCCATAAAAAAAGCGCAAAAATAAAATTTTGGCTTTTTTAAACAAAACATTGGACAAAAAAAGTTAAAAAGATGGTATCAAAACATTTGTTTAATAAATATGCTCGATGTAATTTTGGGTAATCGATATTTATAATCTAATTCACTTAGAATAAGCTACCTTGAAAGAATGTCTGTAATCACCCTTTTTCCAAATCTGTGCACCATTATGAATTTGAGAAATTAGAAACATTAGGACACTTTTCTCAAAACATTTCAGCAGGTTTTTGATTCCCTCATAGTATGATTTTTTTGTCATAATGCTGCAAATAAGTCTTAGATGGAATGTTGAGTTTGTTAATTTGGATTGTCAAACTATTTTTATATTAGGCGGTCAGAACTAGGATTCAACTTCGTGGAAAATCTGTTTTTGGGAAAAGTTACCGCGGGAGTTTAGAGAACTTGCAGGGAATTTACAAATTGCTGTCAGGCATTTTATTTTGTCAATAAACAGTAATTATATATCACTATAATTAAGAAAGAAGAATTTATTTGTTATTTTACTATTAACTTTTATAACATAATATTGTAAAAATATAATAAAAAAAGCCACGAATCTTTGGTTTAAAAAAAAAACAATAAACTTAATGAATAGAGCTAATATAATTTATCTATATAACATATCGTTTATATCCTGTGCGTATATGTATATCATTTCTAAAAAAAATCTTCAAAAAAGTTATAAGTATAATAATACGAAAAAGTATGCTGCTATATTTATGTAGCAATTTATTCACAAACCGATTCCTTTCGATTTTTATTGAGTTCTGTGAGCACTATATAATCTCAAACTAGGAGTTACACTACTAATTTGATAGGTACCCATGCATTTTTGTATGAGGTGTAATTTTTAGGTAATTTATTGATCAATAAATTAAAAAATATATTTTTGAAAAGTCAAGTAGGATAGGAGTGATATTTTATTTTCTGTGTAGGAAAAGCAAATTTTCTGTAAAAGATATTGAAAAATTTTATAAGAAAAAGTTGTTTATAATGGAATATTAGACCTATATATCTATAATTTTGAAGGTTGGACGACTTTAATAATTTTGCCATTAAGCTGTTTGAACTCAATGTGACTCTTTGGGATTTATTTCTAGTCGAGCAGGAAGGGCCTTTTGTAATATTTTGTTAAGTCCAATGGGCCTTGACAATGACCAAGCCGTCGACGAAGACGGGCAAGAGTGTAATTTCGGATTCCACATTATTTTTATTAAGTTGGTAGGTTTAATTATTGTAAAGAGTTAAAAAAGAGCTTTTTAAATCACATTATCTGAATACTATTTTTAAAAATATTTTGCATCACTGCAAACATCTTTAAAAAAATTTAAAAGTATGATCATATAACTTTACTTTCTATTTGCTACAATTTTTTTTTTTTAATTAAAAAATGGAACTTACCTATGCTAAAAAGTTAACACCCTCTATTTATACTGTTAAACAAACAAAACTGGAAATATATACTTTATTTATTCCGAAAGGTTGCAAGAACGATTTCAGTTTTCTGATTGCTAGATCAACTTAATCCTTGGTGAAATTATAAAAAACAACTTGAAAAGTTTTTAAATTTCTTTTATTTTTAAATTTTTATCTAAAATATAAAGCTTTACCTTTTTATTTGCCCTCTTAACTAAAGTTTTCTTGCTAGAGCTTAGGTCTCAATTTTTTTTTTTTTTGGTGTTTAGGGCCTTTTTTATTGGTACGTATTTGGCTAAAGCTTACTTCTCCGTTTTTAATAATATTAAAATTCATTAGCTTAATTGAATTGAGTAGCTGGAAAGGCAGTTTTTTAACTTCTTTGTCTGTTAATATAACTAAAAACAGTCCTCCAAGGATGCTTTTTAATTAATTGGTTTATTTTAGGAATGTAAAACTTTTATGCATACATATACATTTCTGATAGTATTAGTGTGGTATTATTGTTTACTTTTATCACTCGAGTGAATTATTGAATATTTAGTTTTTGAGAATCAATTAAATGATGGAATAGAATAAATATGTGTGTGTAATTTATATATAAATATATATATATATATATATATATATATATATATATATATATATATATATATATATATATATATATATATATATATATATATATATATGGGTGAAAATACGATAACCGGCTATTTTGGCTTTTTTATTTAAAAAAAAAAGTTAAAATTTTTCGGTTTTTCTTTCAAAAGCGTTAAGTTTTTCACTTACCTACATGAATAAAGCATGTGTCCGCGCACACTTTTAATTAAAAAAGGAATTACAAAAATGTATGGGACCGTCGTTACATTTTGAAAGGGACCGTTGTTACGAATTCGGGGACCGTCATTACTAACCAAGAGAACAAAAGTCAAAATTGTATTTTAACGTTAATTTATTTAAAGATATATATCATTAGTATTTAATATTCATTTGCATCGTAAACATTTTGAATATACAAATGCTCTTTAACTAAAAAATTCCTTGTGGAATGTGGATAAATGGTACATTTACACATAATACTATTTTCGTTGACTATTTGGCGATCTTCTTTTGTAGGCCAGATAAAATAATTTCGGTTTCGGGTTAAAAAATGTATGGTTAAATTTCCATTACTGGTATCTTTATCTTCAACTAGTCCTGCAAAAAATTACCTATAAATATCAATCGTTAAAAATTATCGGAGTGATTATTACCAGGGTACCAATTATCTTCCCAAGCGACAGCAACGAAGTTTCCAATTTCAATGCAGGTTTGAACATTTGCAATATTTGTATTCAATGAATTCGTTGATGCTATTAAGTAGTTAAGGCAAATTCATGAATGACATGTATTTATGTTTAAGTTCATAACAGATTATTAAATTAATAAGTAAAAGATACATAATAATTTAATCTCTCCTTCTCCATAGTGCGAACAAGTAGAATTTAAGTCACAGGTAAAGCAGCTAAGCAGTCTAAGACTAAGGGAACCAGGATTTTCAACTGCCCATGAAACTTGATGCAGAGAAGTAATACGTTTAATAGGTGGTATAACTTGTGGTATTAGGGATTTTGTACGGGAAATTTCATCATCTGTTAGTTTGAGTACAAAATCAGTGGCTGAAATAATGTCATTTCCTTGAGATACCAACTTATCTGCGGTACGTTTTAGTGTCCCTCCTATTCCATCGGCAGGTCCTTTTCCATGGCCAGCAACTGAGTAATTCCAAGACACTTTTTTAATATTCTTGATAACTTGAGGCAAATAGCTTAAGAGGAGATACAAATTAAATTTACTTTTATATTGAGACGTTGGTCCGTCTGATTGAAAATGAAAAATATCGATGTCAGGAAATTTCTCGTGGATGTCTTTTAAAACTGGATATAGATGGGTCCAAATAGCGTGTGCCCCGTGATCCAGATTTTTTGAAACAGTGCAGAACGAGTAAGGCCTTGGATTACTTGCTCCTGCTGGTTTAATATAATATACGCCAGTATGCAATGAAATCTGTTTTTGTGAGGCACCAAAATGTGTAGCCTGCACTTCTTCCCCACTATACTTTAGGACATAGTTCTCAGAAAAATCGATGTTTATAATAATAACATTGGGACGCATATTCTGCTTTAATTTTTTAATAGTAGAGTGTTGATGGTAAATATTAAATTATTGTTTCTTAATTTCGGGTAAATTTTCTTCAACTTTGTGGATTAGTTCTGTGATTGGTGTTTTTAATTCTTTTTTTGACGTAACTCTAACTTCGACTTTTTTTTCTTTGATAATCCTTTCTTCCTTTTCGGTTACCCACTGGTAATATTTTATGAAGCTGTCCTTCATTTCTTCGGTCAAGCAGTAGGTAATTTTTTTGATCGGCAATGTTTGCAAATGTCATACATTCAATCTTTGTTTTGCAGGGAGCACACGTTAGAACCGATTAGATCGTTTAGGGAAGAAAAATGTATAGAACTATAATAATGTAGCTTATTTATCATAAAAGTTATATTGGCGTTTTGATACAAGCACAGGATTTTCGGTCGGACAATTTTGGTGGTACAATATAAAATGGTCTGCATTTACCAGGACACATGCGACTGTTGGTTTCTTCTTCTAGGAAGTCTTTAACTAAAGTGGCAAATTTATTCGAAATTAAGTCACGACGTGTTTTTCTAAAAGTCATTCCTTCGTTTTTTACATTTGTTACTTTTTGAAACATTTTGTACGAAATTAATCCTGACGCTTGTTTAATGACTCTTAATTAATTAAATTTTTTTGAAGCAATCATGCTGGAAAAATGAGTATATTGTTCCTTTTTAGGCATAATGGCTATCTTTTTTGTTTTGAGATGTTTCACCAACTCGTTTGTAAAAATAAGATGTTTTTTACGGGCGTTGGTATTTTTGCATTTCCTGTTAATTTGCGAATTTCAGTATTTGGAGAAGGTGTTTTGTCTTTCTTAATTCTATGAAGCCTTTTTTTATAGCGTTGAACTCGGCGTTCCGCTGCCTGAAGTTTTAACTTCAATACCTTTAAATCTCTGTACGCCTTAGTTCTGTTTCTGTTCTTTTTTTTTCTGCCGCTTAATCGCCTAGATTCTGTTAATCGATCCTCTCTTGCAGAATTGCCCTCTAAATCGGATTGAGGAGGAGTAGTTTGCTGCAAAAGGTTCTCTTCATTTTCACGAAGATTTAATTTCTGTCTGAATCTTCTTACCCTCTCCCGGCACTGTCTTCTCATTTTTCGCTGTTCTCGCTCACTCATATCGTAAATTTTCTTTCGTCTATTTTTGTTGTAGTCATTATCATTTTGTCTCTTTATCTGTTTTTGTTCCTCGGTAATTTTGGCTCTCTGGCGTCGTTTTTTTTCTCTTTCATATTCTTTTATTTCCGCAGGCGTCTTCTTTTTAGGTTTGTTTCTTTTTTGCTTTAATTGGCTTGTTTCGCCCTCTTTCCCTTCATTCAATTTAATTTTCCACATCTTTAGGAATTCTAAATCCCATTTAGCATTGTTTCATACCTGAATAATAAGTGACACATTTAATTTAAACTATATGTAACGACGGTCCCACAGAAAGTAACCACGGTCCCTGTTTTATGGGACCGTCGTTACAGGGACCGACGTTACGTTTTTTATCTAAATCCGAATTATAAAATAAACGAATACACCATGGACTTCAAAAATTTTAGGTTATGTACTGCTACAAATTGTTGACTTTTTAGTAGAAATAAATCACTTATTAATAATGAAATGATCAATATATGTACGGGGACCGTTATTACTACATAAAAACATACTATATGAAATTTCAGCAAAAATAATTAACTATAATTTACAGAAAAGTAAACAGAGGTACCATAAAACACGCGGACTAAAACTAATTGGCAATTCAGAACCACAGTTAGCGGGGCGCTTGGCGAGCGGTGACATCTATAATTCCATGTCGGAAATAATATTGTATAGCAGGGTTTCAAACCAGGGGACACGGTAAAATAACATCGTTGTTCAAAGTTTATATAACATTTTTGAAAGGATGACTTGTTTTTAATTAATTTATTATGTTGTTATGATAAATATAAAATATATATTTATTAGATATATGCCACTTAACATTGTTTCACTTCATTTTGAATATTCGAAACCTCTGTTGGGGACAAGGGACCGTCGTTACACTTTCAAGGTATTGACGCATTTTTTTTAAGTTTCGGTAGAATTGCTGGATTCTTTGTGTTACGCTCATTAAGTACTAACATTAAACGATTTAATATGCATAAAAAAATTATAATAAAGTTTGTTTTAACAGATCTACACAGCAAGGGACCCGAAATGGCCCGTTATCGTATTTTCACCCATATATATATATATATATATATATATATATATATATATATATATATATATATATTATATTATATATTATATAATGGGAAAAATGCATGTTTAAGGCACGCATATGAGTGGATTATTTTAAAAGTGCACTCTTGTTGATTTTAAAACATTGAAGCTGTATATTTAAAGTTACGTGATAAGTATAATGTATATACATCATTACAAAGCATTTCTAGTAATTTGGATGCTGATATAATATACAGGGGGAATGCATTAAAAAATGTATTGGAAGCAAATGCGTAGTAATACACTTTGTTTAAAAAACATAGATATATTTATAAAATATGCCTTGCTTGAAAAAAAAATACATTGTCTTAGAATTTTGATAAAAAAAAGTAGTCCTTGATTTCATCAATTATGAAATACAGAAATTATTAAAGTTATAAAAGTATTTTAGGTATCAACCCAATAGTGTTTTTCCCAACAAGTTGAGAAGAACATTTACCTTTCTTGTATGACAGGAAAAAGCGTTGATTGTAGTTTTTGGTCGCACAGCCATCTATTTTCTTACTATTATCAAGAAAGTAAGACTTTATCATCATCTACTATAGCAAAGGTTCTTGGGATTTTTTTTGTAGGACAGTTTTAGTAAAATACATGACATGGTTACATCACTTACTTTTAAATTCGTCAACTCCTCCCTTCTACAGGCCCCTGCGATTCCGAAGCTAAGGACAACCTTATGCAGTAAATACGTTTCATCTGATGCGCTTCCGGAAAATTTCTGAATATTTTTTCTTGTAAAAACACTAGACTTTTTGGGGACGAATCCTTCTGATGAACGTTCGTGAAATGCTATAATTTTCACGAACTTATGTCAACGTTTAAATGCAAAATTACTTTAGAACAGCGTTAACGGCTTTATATTTTAATTTTTCTTTACGGAAAAGTATACCAGCAAGGCACATTCACTTATGCATTTTGCCTTCTATAATCGCAGCATTTGACATTGTGTTATTTAACTTAAGTTTGACATCTATACCAGCAAACCAATCTAATATACAGTACTAACAGAAATATGTGAGTAAATAACAACATGTTCAATTTCTTTCGGTCGCTGGTACAAAAAATTTGGTTTGCACCTCTGCTGGCCTAAAAGTACCATTTTACGCCCTTGGTACAAAAATAATATTCACTTCGGACACCGGTTGGTACGGGTTCTCTTTATAAAAAACACTAATTTACAGCAACACTAATGGCGGGATGTACAAAGCATTTAACTAAGAATTAACTAATCAGATGGCTCAAAGTGTGAGAGACCACATAAGATTTTGTTAAAAATGATTCCAAACGTAAATTAAATGTATTAAGTGATTAAAAATTGTATGCAAGCTGCTATAACTATTACTATTGTAAATATAAGAAATGGGTAAATTAATTAAAAAATGGTGCATTTGTGGCTAAGCAGGCTAAGGTAATCATGTATTGTATTTCGGGAGATGTCGTATATAACCAACTAATAACACCGAGATAAAAAGCCAGACATTTAATTCATGCCGCGCTTTTTAGAGATGGCTTGAGCACAACTTTTTTTTAGAGAAACCATGATAATTTCGTTTCGACGACTATGCATTCCTAATATTTCCCTACTTTGTATTTTTTTTAATGTATGTAAATTGACAGCACAACTATTTTTCCAATATGTTCTTGTATAAAGAGGAATATATAATTTTATTGAATTATGCGATTCGCTAATTGAACACAGTTAATGTATGCTTTATATGTTTTAAAAAGAATTTAGTTTAACAAAAAATTTAGTATATATTCCCTTGGTAGTTTTTTTTTACATAATTTTTTTTTGTGCAATTTCAAAAGTGCCGCGGATAGGCGCTTGACAAATAATATCTGTATATAATGGCGTAAAAATAATTATTATGTGTGAATATAATATAGAGAATTCTATTTGTTATAGTAGTAGTATATCTATATCGTTTTATACAGGATGTCTTATAAGCCCATCATCATAGACATTAATATAGAATACAAAAATTTAACAGAATGATAGACTCGAATAATAATTATTTTTTTGTATCATAAATATCGATATATTTATAGGAAAAATATAATAATAAACACTAAACTATTCAATAAGACCATATGGCCTTGACTAATTAACAGAGATGCTATGATGGAAGTAAATGTTTATATATTTTTTAACGTCTATTTCTTTTGTATTTTTTTACATTTATTTTGTACATGTCCAATTGTTTGGCCAAATTAAAAACAACTATTCTGATTCATAATAAATACTTGCCTTTATATGTATAAAAAAATTTTGTTACCCTTTCCTGGAAAGGGCGGCAGATAAATAATAATTAATTACTTCACATTATGCACAGACACTAATCCCAGTAGGTGGCTATTTTCAAATCGTTTAATTAAGGTATCTGGAGCCTCACTTTAAAAATATAGCTATTCAACTTAGGCTATAGTGTTTGGCAAGTAGTTTTAGCTTGATACCTAAAAGGTACCTTTGAGACTCCTTGAGAGACCATAACGTAGGCAATTAAAAAAAAAGGTAGATATAAGTTACCAAAAAGATAGTTAGTTTTTTTTATTACATTCACTGATACGCATTTCCGGCCTGTTCTATAGCTCTCCCTTAGGACAATAAATATGTTCAATGCTCTAGTCAATTCGTTATTTACAAAATTACACAAATTAAAACTTCTCAATGCAAGCGAGGTTATATGACAGTTTGTTAAACTTTTCTAAGCATGCTCAAAATATTTCTCAACAACAATAGTTGTTGAAGTGTAAAGCGTAAACCTTGTGGACATATTTGAAAATTTTGAACGGAACAATGCATAGTTAAAAAAAAAGCTGTAATACGTAACAAACTATATCTCAGGTTTAGTTTGTATTGTTGCTAATGAAAGCTGGGAAAACACATCTTACAATAATTTTATCAAGAACCTTTGTGCTTAAGACATCCTGTATATATTCCTAAACTGCAAAATTATTTTGTCTGTAAATAATTTTCAGAATGTTAGTGCTTAATAATATGCATTAGTTAGATATTTCGTATAATGCTCTGTGTAATGTTGGTTTGAACTAGACTTAAGGTCTTAAGTTATTTTCTAAGTCCTACATGATATTGTAGTTTATAAGAAGCACAAAATTAATTTCTTTAGCAGCGTGTTCGTTCTGTAAAAAACCTTTATTTATCAAAATAGGTTGCATTTTCAAATCAAGAATTATTAGGGAAAATATTTGTATAAATTACAATAGCTTATAAGATCTTAATCAAAAATTTTGATGTATTAAATTTTTGAACATGTAAATAGATTTTTGCTCAAAAGTGTAATCCATCCACTGCGTAAGACATATAAAAATCCAATAACCAATCTCCAGGGTATATAATAATTATTCCTCATGTGAATACAAGGAATTTGTTGACCAAATACAAAATATATTAATTTTGCTACGTTTTATAAATATATAGTGCAGAGTAATAAATATAGATATGCTATTGGCAAACTGTATATTTTATTTTAGGGATCATATTTAATCATTGAAAATTATTTCAATATTTTCTGTTACAGTAATTTGAAATATATATTATTTTTATCTTATTTTGTTTCTGAACCAACCATATCTTTTTAGCAGGTTTTTTTTTATTCCCTAATGAATAGTAAGATGTATTGGGAACACAGATTTGTTAAATTTTCTTTGATTCAAATAACGAGCATTTTAGTTTAACAGGGCTTCACATATCCTTTGCTTTCAAGATATAGGGTATTTTAAATAAACGTTTTTGAATATAAATTTTGATTATCTCTTAAAGGTTCAAAGTATTAAGATAATTTAATAGGTATTAATTGGTTTACGGGATATATTATCATACAAATTAATAGTAAACCAACCCTTGGTTGGTATAGTAGACGATTTCCTCATAACTATTGACCAATCAGAAACCAATCGCACGTTACTTCACAGGCATGCTCGAACGCAGTACTTACCCGTGTCATTGACAAAGAGAGATAGATATACTATTGTATGGAAAAGTTAAAGCCTCTTTTAAATACATTAAAAATAATTTAAAATGTTTACTACAAAAATTAGATATTTATAAATACCTGCCATACCGTTGTGGAAATTGTGTTTAATGTATATTCTGTTTATTAGTTTTTTTTTTTTCAATTTAATAAAAGCTACTTGAATTTGGTTTTAAATGTTGGTGTAACCCGAGTTACATAACAAAAACAAAATTTTCGATCCTTATCAATGGGCTTTTTTACAAATATAATTTGTTATTCTATTAACAATATTCTTTCGGGTTTAAGATTATCTTTATGTGTTTTAAAGACAGCGACACCGAAATTTGAAAGAACCTTTAAAAAATATAAAAAATACTTTATACTTTATTAACAAATGCGTGCATCTTCCTTAAGATAAAAGATATATAAGATTCTGAAAGGGCCGAAAATAGCGCAATTCGGCAAATAAATAAATTATGCCAGTACATATCCAAGCTAAAAACGAAATCAAAATTTCTTGAGTGTAAAATATTACGGACAACAAAAAAAGAAAGACAAAACGGTAGAGATTGAAAAAATGTTTAGTATAAATATTATATAGAAAGGGGAAATCTGATCGCCTTCGAATTTCTAACTTTTGTCCTTAGGGTGGATCAAAAAATTTAAAACTTGCACTATTAAATACCCAGGAGACCGATTTTCAGTCGAGTCGTCCACAAATCAATATATTTCAGCCGTATTGAAGCCGACATTTTCAATTTTTTATGTACAGAAGTTTTATAATCATTGGATTGTCTCTCGAACTGTGTGTGCATGCCAAATTTGTGGTAGTCGATTACAAGAATTTAATCAAGCAAATGGAAAAGTGAAGCTATCAAAGACGTAGTAAAAATTAGAAAGTAGTTTAAACTCACGTAACATTTCAAAGAAAATCACAGGCATTTTAAAAACTGTTTTCCCATTTTTCAGAATAGTAGTGGTTGTTGAGGTGAAGCTATTTATATAATTTACCTTTTTGTTCCCATTTTAATATTTTTAATTGTTTTAAAAATTAACGAGAAAATATAATTAATATTCTTAAAATCAACACATCTTTTATCCATACATTTTTTGGGGTGCAACTTTGGGGATTTTTTAACTTCTAAAAAAAATATATCCCTCTTATCATAGTTCTGAGATAAAATAGATATTTAAAATGGATAGTTTTAGCTGGGACACACTATATACAATGGCCTTGTTGCGTTTTTTTGGTACTAATTTTCGAGAAGAGATATAGTGATCATCGAAAGCCCCTTATTTGTGCACTAATAAAATCCCGATTTGCATTAAAATACATTACCATTATAACATCTACATTCGGCATCTTAAAAGAATCGCCCTTAGTGCAATCTGAATCACACATCAAATAAATTCAAAGAGTATCTAAAAGTCCCATGCCCAATACTAATTTATGTTGCAACAAGGGTTGCAAACATGATCAGAAATCGCTGATTTAATTTTTTTAAAAATCCTGTATTTTTTTACTTTTTCTAAATAATTTTTAAATTTTGTTTGTTACTTTTTTTATTAAAACAAAAAAATAAAAACGCTGTAAGGAATTCGTTTAAAAATCAAAGAAAAGACCATAAAGCCCGCCTGTTACCCTGATAAAACTCGCAGTAATTTGAAACACGCGAATGGTCTACCGCGGACTTGCCGGCTATTAGCAAGCGAACGGAAACCTGTTTTACATTTACTATTGTGCTCTAAAAGTTAACACGCGTCGCGTCGCAAAGTTAATTATTATGGCTAATCTAGGCAGGAAAGGAGACAGTATTTGGCAACACTGTCAAATTAACAGTTAGGGGCAAACTTAGACGTCGCGCAAAATGTAAAAAAAATGTAGTAAATTAAGACGCAACTCCCCAGAGTTCCCAATCAGTAAGAAAACAAAAATGCCATAACTATAACGCCGGCGGATATTTAGGAGACCAAACTAGGGAAAGCAGCAGTAATTTAATCTCCTTGTCATCCTTTGTTGTAAAAGCATGTCGAGATAAGAAGAGAGAACTAGCAAGATCAATTTTTGCCACGAATTGCAGTTTCAGGTCAACTGAACATACAGAGGTTCTTATGGCTATTGAAATGTTAAGACCAGGCTACAAATCATCTTCAAGTTTTCATTTGTCGTCAACCCTATTAAACAAAATATTTTAGGAAGAAAAATCAAAATATTTTAAGAAATTATCTGATTAGTCCCTCGTAAGTCTATTGATGGCTGGTGCAATATTCACAACGAGCCATTATAACATTTACCTTCGGCATCTTCAAAGAATCGCCCTTAATGCAATCTGAATCACATATTGTTTTTAATAAATATATTCAAAGGGTATCAAAAGTGCAGTATATGCAGCTTTGACAACGGAAGATGAAAGTTGGGTTCTTCTAGAAAGTGTTGATACTTCTGATCATCCCTACACGGCTAAATATCTGGCAGATATGGACATTGGCTTAATAAAACAGTGTTAAGATGAATATAATGCTACATTTGGGTGTTGGCTCATGTATTGAATTTTCCCTTCTAGGATTTAGATGTAAGACATGTCAAAGGTCATGTAGTGCAAATTGTAAAGTACATTCGAAATACCCATTTGCCAAATGCTTGGTACAAAGGAGGAAAGAAGTTAATATTACCGCAAGATGTTCGATGGTATACAGTTTCTGACTGCTTGAAAATGTATATCAGTGAGTAGCCAAAACTGTTACAAATTTGTGAAAAACACAAAGATGACATTGATTCAGTGTTTTTCAAAAACTATCGATTATTGTGTGGTGGAGATCTCAAAATCTATTCCAGGAATCAAAGGGACTACACATAAATGTCCCCATTATATGTGCCTGTGTATCTTCTTCTGGCTTGGAAAGACTGTTTTCTACATATGGATTTGTTCATTCTGATATTAGAAATAGACTTGGCAATGAAAATGCCCCTAAATTAGTATTTCTCTTTAAAAAAATTGATACTTAATTGTTCTGTTTGAAAGCATATTTATTTTTGTATTTAATATTATATAATGTTACATTAGGCATTTAGTTTTTTTGAACTTTTGTAACGCTTTAGTTAGTTTTAAATGTTATACATATAAGAGTTCATTAAAGAGATGCTATATTTAGGTTTGCTTTTTTCAAATGATATTTTCGTAAATAGACATTTAATTAATAAAAAGGCCAGTTTTTGTTGGATAATTTTAAAAAATCATGATTTTTTTAAATCTTCATATTATTTCATTCATTATCAATTCTTGTTACAACATTATAATAATTGGCTTTATAATATACACTAGAATACTACGATAGAAAAACGATTAAATCGAGAAAGTTTTAGACAATTTTGTTTCTTAATTAATGCCACCCGTAGAATGGTTCTAGCTATTTGGATTCTCGAGATATCTCTGAATCACTGTAATGGTGTATTTTCTTCAGTCATATCTTTTTTATATATATTTTTAATCTGTAAAAACATAAACTGTAAATTTACGTAGAAATTAATTATCTAATCAGATTTTTATTCCAACGTTTCGGATTTCTGGAATCATCGTCAAGTTTTGTATTTATTATGTCCAACATATTCGATTTTCTGTCATTTATACATAATTTACCTTTTCAATGCTACCCAAACTTTTGAACTTGAAACTTTTTACCACCGAAAAGTTTTATGAGATCAGGAAATTGATTATAAATTATTACACTTTGTGGTAGATAGAGTTTGAACTAAGAGTACAACACTGAACAGTGTTTACATGGTCCTGTAACGAGTACCAACCATGGTATCTACCTAATTTCTTAGGCTATAACTTATATTTGAATGTTTTGTTTTAAAGATACCATTTTATATGCCTAGTTGCAGATTTGATATTTATAAATATTTTCTTAACAATCGATATTAAAATTTTTGTATAGAGGTTGCGTACTATCTCACTGGAAGTGAGTAAATATTTTTTATAACTTTATTCTGAATTATTTGATGAAGATAAACCACACAGATGTTAAGTACTGCAAGGAAAAATATACTGATCTTGGCAAAGAATAGGATAGTCCTTTCAATATGCCAACTGGGGCACACAACTGCCTCATCGCATCTATGTGTCTCCCCCAAGAAAAAGTTTCATCAATTTTTAATTTTAGATATTTAATACAGTATTAGTAAGAGTATTTATTCTGTTGGTTGTTATTAAATATGATAGGGGAGCGATTAGGTGTAAAAATATAACATGGTTTATCTTTATAGTTAATGTTAGTTTAAGATTAGAAACCAGTTAACAGTACGTCTTCTTCTATATTGAGTTGGGGCTTCTGCTTTAGTCCTTTGAAAGTAAACAAGTTAAGTATCTCGGTATAAAATCTTATTTCATCCTTAAGATTTAAATTAGAAATTGGGCTCATATATGCAAGAAAAAATGTTGGCCCCATGATTGGCCCATTACTGTTTTTTTAGAAGTCTTTAAGTCATCAAAAGATGCATGCTTTTTCCTGTCCTGCAGGTACTTTCTGAACCACTGAGGTCATTTTCTCCTCACACTAACCATATCCAGCTTTTGAAACAAAATGTTATTATCCACTGTATCAAATGGTGCCTTCTAGCCCAGCGACACACAGTTATAGCCCTTCTAAACTTTTATTTGAATTTTTCAAATTAAACCAACAGTGGCATTACATGTACCACTCAACTTGCGGAAGCCATACTGATAGTCTTAAAGAAATCCTAGTTCCCTACTACCGTGTTTGAAAGGGTCCCACATGAGTATTTTTCATTTTAGAAGGCACATCCACTTTTAGTTAGATACTTCTTTACTGCACTTTTTTAAAGTTTGTACATCGATATCAATATTACCTGTTGCTTTTGTTGAATCCAATAGTGTAACCAGTTTCTTTACCTTAGGTTCGGTAACTAGAGTGAAAAACATGCTGCTGGACCTAAACATTTCTATTGACATATCAAGAGGGGTACGCTGAATATTCTCAGCTCAATGTTTCCAAAAAATATCTTCAACTTATCACAAATTCTATCCTATCATGAAACCATGATTTATAAAGATATTTCTCTGGTCACCATTGATACCTAATGACGGTGAGTCAAGTTTCTTTTTCTGCTTTCTTTTCAGAAGAATCATATCTCTATTTTCCTTGGATCTCTTATACCCATAATTATGATAATATTTAGCCGAATGTATCCAGAGATTTTTTTAATTTCATCCAAAGCATCATTATTAAATGTCTTGATCTTTTCAAGAATCTCAAATTTTTCCATGAGTACCATAAACATTTCATTAGTTGAATTTTCTGTAGAATTACGATTTATCCCTTTTCCCATGTTTTTTCTTTTGAATGGGACCTGTTTTCCTAATTTTCAGAATCATTGGATGATTATGTAAAGTTATCTTCTGAAATACATTTTGTACAGTCGTTAACCCGCCACACTGCACACGCATGCAGGGATTTGCCATTAGTGTATAATTAATTACAAAATTTGATCGAAGAGATAGACAAATAGTTTATATTGTTTTTATTTTAAAAATTACGAAGTTACAGAACGCCCTAAGAAATTTGCTTGCTTTCTCAGTAGTAAATGTTTAAGGAATAATAATGATACTATTACGAAGAAAGAACAGTTGAAATAGGGCAAATTAGACAAAGATAGGTATAAGTATCCAGTTTAAAGCGACAACTTCGTACCAACGAGGATTTTGACATTTGATTGGTAAGTTTATGAAAAATATACAAGAGGTAAAAAGGTTTCTAAATAAAACAAGCTATCCAAATTTATTGTTTTTTTTTTCAAGTCGTTGCGCAAGTTTTTCTTTAAATTTGGTTAACAAGAATAATAGTGGTAGTCTATTTCAACCCCTTGCCCTCATTTTAAAAAAGTGAAAAAATTTGCAGATAGTGTGTTTTCATAGTAGTAATACTCCCATAAAATTTCATTATTTTCCTCTTTTCTTTTAAGATAAAAAATTTAAAAAATTATCTAACCGCTATGTTTGTACTGCAATATCTCCTTAATCGTTGACTTTTGACCCAGCGTCTATAACAAACTGCTCTTTATTTTGAACTAGGAATATCAAATTCAAATTCTCTATTCTGCTCATGAACTTTTTAGTCTTTCTACGGTTTAGAAGATATTTGGCAAAATGATTATTCGTGCTTAGCCAATTTTGCTTATAAAAAATAACTTTTAAACGGTACATGTGACGAGAAAAACACAAGAGGTAATTTTTATGTAAAAATGTTTAGGCTATTCAAAAAAAATATCCAAATGAAAAAATCTTAGTGGCGTACCATTTTTCTTTAAAAATATGCAATGCAAATCCCGTACGGACGCCACTGGTAGAAATAAAAAAATGTTGTACACCAGAAAATGTGTCTTGGCAGTGTATCTCAAAAGTTATGACGTTTAGGACATAAGGTAAATGTACGGATTTCTGACACAGCACCTAATACTGACATGTAATGACCGATTTGTTTACGCGACTTAAAATAAGAAATCTAACAATGTTTTAAAGTTCCCGCGAGCATTTACCGAAACAATAGTGACATTAGTCTGTCCTAAAATGTTTTGGCAGGTGATTGATTCAACAAGCTTATTCGACTTTAGGGAAATGGCATTTCAGACAAAAGCTTATTGTCATAGAAGCCCTAAAACGACGCTTGCTCCCATATTATCATCTGACGCAACAATAACTTCCATTCCTACAAAAAATAATATTCCTTTTGATGTTCCATCCCCATTTAAAACCATACTATTTTGGCCAAACGTTGAAAAGTCGGAAAAAAAGAAGAATCGTAAGGAAAAATTACCTAGTGTGGCAAGCTCAGAGCAGTGGAAGGACTATTATAGAAAAAAAGAGAAACGAGGACATGGAACATATGCATGCTTGTATAGGAGTGTGAAGTGACCGTTATCTTTATCTCGTGTTTTTTGTGCTAATTCTTATAAGAATCTGCAGTTAAACTATAACTTCTAAGGTAAGTTTTTTTGTTTAAAATAGTAAATTTCGGTGTGAGGGGCCTATAGAGTGTGTCTGTATTAAGTATTTTATGCTATAATTCAAGTAATACTTAACTTTGTAAATTATAACCTATAAATTTTTGGTGTGTCATAATATGGTACAACTTAAAAGGCGGTGTGTCAGAATTTGGTGCTAAACAGGAAATATTTTTGTCTCAGTTTTATGTATTAAAATGCTGATGGTGTTATTTCTTTTGCTCAAAATGTATACAATTTAACTTCTAAACCTTGCAACCTAATTCTGATAGGGGGTGTCACAATTAGGAAATTAGGTGTCAGGTTTAAGAGCAATGATGCTATAAGGACATTTCTTGTTTGTTGTAGGACATAAAGATGGCGGAAAGGAAAAAAAATTGCCAATATGATCCTAATATGTTAAAATTGGCACTGGAATCTATAGCAACCGGTATGCCTGTAAAAACTGCAAGTAAAACTTTTAACATTCCGAAAACTACTTTGCATTACACGAAAACCGGAAAATATCCTATGGATTGTTCACCAGGTGCTCCTACAGTTTTAACGTCAGAAGAAGAGTCAACATTAGTGAAATGGATAATTCACGTAGCGAAAATGGGATGCCAGTCAGTAAGGACCATTTGCTGGATAATGTGGCAATGCTGCTTAAGAAGAAAAATCAGCCAAACCCCTTTCGTGAAAATAGACTTGGCAGACATTGGTACGAATCGTTTTTACGTCGTAACCCTGAAATTTCCAATAGAATTTCTCAGAACTTAATAAATTCACGTGCGGCGGTAACTGAACATGCAATAAGAAACTGGTTTTTAGAAATATAAAACTATTTTCAACAAAACAATTTACAAGATGTATCTTCCGATCCCCGAAGAGTTTTTAACGCAGATGAGTCTGCGTTTTTTTTTATGTCCAAAAGGAAAGAAGGTTCTAGCACTAAAGGATAGCAAAACTGTTTACAGCCACACAAACAGCGATGAAAAAGAATGCATTACAGTTTTGATAACAGGCAAGTATCGTTTCTGAATATATAACAGCAAAAAAATGTGAACATCGGGGATATGTTAAAATGCATACTGTTTTGGTTTTTTAAATACTGTATCCTGTATATTATTTTATTTTTTTGATTCTACGTAAAATTGTCCACATATTTCGTATATAGTGTCTTATATTTAAATACAATTCTTTTGAAATATTGACGATTAAATTTTTACATTTTGGACAATTTAATTGGGTGTAAAATCTAAATGATTTAGCATGTCCCAAACGTCAATATTTAGAAAATAACTCAATTTTACGTAAAATCCAAAAATAAAAAATATTCAGGGTGTTTCATTTGAAAAACCAAAGCATCTAGTATACATGTTAACATAAACCCCCTTTTCAAATGTTTTTGCTATTATACTTGTTTACACATTTTGGAAAATTCCCAAAACTTTTGTATTTACTATTTTTTAAAAGTTTATAAATAAGCAAGATAAAGGGGTGGTCCATTTATAACCAAACACTCTGTACTTTTTAGAACAGACAAACATTAATTGACAACCGGTGATGTAGCTCCCCCAATGATAATGCATGCTTATGAGCGAATTTCACAAGCTATTGTTACTTTAATGCCCGATGGATGGGGACTTGGCAAATCAGAATCGGGATGGATGACCGGTGAAAGTTTTTTTGAGTATATGTGCGTTTTTTATCCGTGGACTGTCAAAAACAGGATTCTTTTGCCAATAATTTTTTATGTGGATGGTCACAAATCACATTTGACACAGCCATTAAGCGAATTTTGTTCACAAAAAAATATTGTCTTGATTAGCCTCTTACCAAATTCCACGCATATGCTCCAACCGATGGACGTGGGGATGGGGTGGTGGAAAAAGGCAACCGAGCAATTTAAAATTGATAATCACAGAACAAAATTAAGAAAAGAAAATTTTGCTCCCCTCTTGGATACAGTTATTCAAGAAACTTTACATCAAAAAATGTTAAAAAACGCTTTTAAGACATGTGGCCTCTCTCCATTTAATCCAAATGCGATTAATTTTGACAAACTGATAACTACTGCTTTAGGCCAACATAGAGGCAACATAGTTAAAGATCATATAGAAAAGAGATGTGATTTTAATTATGAGCAGGTACAATTAATTAAAGAAATAATTGGTAAGGAAAAGATAGTAAACTTCAGAAATTGTCAGGAAACTAACAATAATTGGAATGGAGCAACTGAAGACACATCATTGTTTGGATTTTGGTGCCTTTGGAGTAAACATTTAAACAACCGGGATAACGAAAATAAATATAAAGCCATTATGGAAGTAGAAGAAGGTGAAGACTACTCTTACCTAGACGATGATAGTTTACTGGCAGAAGCAAAACGCATTGAAGAGGCCTTAAATACAGAACAACCCTGTGAAAAGGAATCTGAAGAATTAAAAAAAGATACACTTATGGACAATATCATTTGTAAGTATAAAGAGAGCGTAGTAGAAACCAGAAATATTGAAAATTTAGAAATAGAAATTTTGAACCAAGATGAATTATTATGTACGACTAACAAAAGTGAAACACCTGCACCAGAAAAAATAAATATCGAATATCCAACAGAAACCGTCGACGTTCCTAATGCAAAAGTGATTATAATATCTGATATTTTATTAGACCCAAATAAATCCGAAGAAAACAACACAACGGATAAACAAAATGAAAAAAGCAAAGATCAAAAAAAGGAAGCTAACGATCAAACAAGCTTATTCGACTTTAGGGAAATGGCATTTCAGACAAAAGCTTATTGTCATAGAAGCCCTAAAACGACGCTTGCTCCCATATTATCATCTGACGCAACAATAACTTCCATTCCTACAAAAAATAATATTCCTTTTGATGTTCCATCCCCATTAGAAAGAGATTAAGGAAAGAAAAATTAGAAGAAAAAGTAAAAAAGCAAAAAGTTGTGAAATCGAAAGTTGTTGAAGAAAATACTCGAGAAAATGTAAAGCGAAGGGTATTTGACTCAGATTCTGATGTATCAAGACAGTCATTTGAATCTCCTGCTCCTAACTGCGAACAACCACAGTTTAAAATTAACGATTATGTGTTTGTTAAATATGATGATATTAAATATGATATTAAAGTGGCCAAAAAAAGAAGACTGTATCTGGTATGAGGTTACAGAAATACTGGAGAAAATTAATGCTCCAACTTTAAACAATAACAGAGGAACGTATAGTGTTCCAGAACTAAAAAAATATTTAAGTTTTACAGTTTAAAAATAATAAAAATTACGTGTAAATTTATTTACCCATTTGTATTTACAATAAGTTATTTTTTTACAATACTCAGCTCTTTATTAATTTTTGTATTTAATATCATTTGGTAAGTAGTCAGAATTAAGCACAGATCTGTCACTTTTAGAAACAATGTCATGATTGGAGCCCACTAGGTGTCACAATTTGGCTAAAACCATATGCTTCGTGTCAGAATTAGATACTTTTACAAAGTATACTAAATATATCTTTTTTTTATACAAATTTAAAAATAAATTAAGTTTAACTGAAAAATATTGTTTAAGACGTGTTATTTTCCAGCTTGGTGTATTCTGTACGTTTAAAAAAGTATAAATTGATTATTTCCATTCATACTAAATATGCATGTTTATTAACCTATCAGAATTCGGTACAATTACCTTATGAAGTTTTTTATCTTAAAATAAACTTAAGAATCGCCCCTTTAAGTTTTTCGCATTTGTTTTGAAACACCCTGTGTATACTGTCTTTTCAAAAGTTAATGGATTCGTACCAATGTCTGGGCATAATTTAAAATAATTTAAATAATCATCTTTTACACTAATTTTTTTAAGACCGCAATTTTGTTCCATCTTGTTGAATGCGTAGCAGTTTATCGCTATATCACATTTAATTTTTATGCACAATTTGAAGTCAGTAAGATAAGAAGATTTTTTTACTTTGATTTCTTAAACATCTTATTTGAACGCCATTTTGTTCAGCCGTCTTGAATTCATACCACAATTTTACCATTTTTTCTCTAGGTATATCACACTTAATGCTTTACAAACAAAAATTGATCTAATAAGTGGTTTTTTTAGGCAATTTTCTTAAATATTTTATTAGACCGCCATTTTGGTTTGCCCGCCTTGGATTCGTATCAAAATTTTACCAATTCATTTCTATGTAACCTTTGATTTTTCTGCTAAATTTGAGTTAAACTGGGTAATTAGTTTTTTATTAGTAATTTTTTTTAACTTTTCACTAGACTCCCATTTTGTTTCAATACAATGGATTTTTGCCAAAATGCTACCATGTGATCCCCACATGACTTTTAAGTTTTTTATATATATATATATATATATATATATATATATATATATATATATATATATATATATATATATATATATATATATATATATATATATATATATATATATATATATATACATATATACATATATATATATATATATATATATATATATATATATATATACATATTTACCAGTTCATCTCTATAGCATATTTAGTTCCTGCACAAAATTTGAAATCCACAGCCTTTTCAAGCTGATGTTTGAAATATTTTGTTAAGCCGCTATTTTGTTTCGCCATCTTGGATTCGTATTAAAATTTTACCAGCTGATTTCTACTTGATTTTTGTGCAAAATTTGAGTTAAATTGTATAATTAGTTTTTTAGGAATAATTATGTTAACATTTCACTATGCCGTCATTTTGTTTAGCCATATTGAATTTTTACCAAAATGTTACTAAATCACCTCCATATAACCCCATATTTTTTACAAAAATTTGAAGTCAATCGGGTAAGTAGTTTTTAACTATGCCAGATCTGTAAAAACCTGGAATTTCAGTAATAATTGATTGAGATAAGATATTATTGATAAGGAGATAATTGACTTCAAGAAATTATCTTTTATTTTAAATGTAATGCGGGATAATAAAACCCTAAGGTTTTGTCACCCCATATTACATTCTAAATAATTTTTTATTAGTACCATATTACAACCTTCGGCAACTACAAACCCAGGAGGGTATTAAAGGAACTCGTTCATGATTATTAGTCATTATGATCCATAATGTATCATCCGAATGTATAGTCGACATATAACAATTTCAGCAGGAATCCGAAGCAGGTCTAAATAATAATATCAAGCCGGGCTAATTTTTAAATTGTTGATTTTTAATTGTACTTTATTGTATACTAATTGTTATACTAACATAAAATTGAATAAGTTAAATTGTGATAGTTGGTGTTGAGCTCATTGACTTCATGGTCAGAGCGTTTGCCTAGAATGCGAGAGGTCCTCGGTTCGAGTCCCTGCGAAGAACTTTTTCAATTTTAATTTGTTTGAAATGTCGATTAAAATAATTTGGGATTTTTTAATATTCGGTTTACTGATTCGTCTTATTTTTTTTAAATAAACAAAAATCGTTTTTTTTTTTTGAAAATGTGGCCTCAATTACGAAACTCGACAAAAAAATGCAATATTTTTATACCCTGAATGTAACAGTTAGGGTCAAAGCAAAACAAACAAACATCATTTGAATTTTTTAAGATTTTATACTTGTACAAATTACGCCTAAATTAAGATAATTGGTTGGTAAAAATTACTGTATGTTTGAAACATATTGAGATATTTAGGTACTCCTCATATTTTCGCCTTCAAACGTATGAAAATAAAACGTTGCAGTTGTTAATCGAAATTTGGCAAAAATATGAATATGGAATTTGCAGGATAATAATGACGGAACCATCAAATAAAAGCACTTTCAATTCGTTATTTCATTTTTTGACAAAAAATTATTATTTACATCTTTATAAATCCACATACCCTATGTTCCTATATTTATATTTATGCTCAAATATTTGTTCAGATAGAAATTATGTAGATAGAACTAAATGAAACAGTTTGGTCAATAACAGACTCTAAACATCTATGTTTAGAGCAACACTGTTTCAATGAAATGATCATGTTCATGTTGTAACCTTTACCTCCTAAGATGATAAAAGTGATTGCTGACTATTTAATATAAGACCCACTGTTTTATACTTAACTAAGTCTTATGGATAAAAATATAATATTAGAAAAAGATCAGTGTATTTTTGTAGATGTCAAGTTAAATTTAAGAAATATTTTAAAAGCTCTATTGATTTTCCTTTGTTTTCTATCGTGTATTTTATTTTGATCAATATAGCTGTTTGAGTTGTATATAGCTTTGTTTGCATCTGTTTTAACGTATCTGCATTTCAGATTTTTCATTGTGTAAAAAGTTTATAATAATAAAAACTAGGCTTGTTATGTTGAGTTTTAATGCTATCCCTATATCATAGAGGTAAATGTAGCTCGGTGTGTTTGTATACTAGTAAATAATGTGTTCTTAATGGAAATCCTTTATAAGTTCACCCCTAGATTAGTGAAAACACGCAAGTTGAGTTTAGTGTACCGTGCTCCTTGTGAATAAGTGCTTTAGAGCAAGTTCTAGAGAGATTATGCAGTTTAGCATTATACTTTTTTGTAAGCATAGCTTAAGTATACTGAATAAGACGTACTCTTACATTTTAGTGCCCTTTCTCTTAATACAACTACAAACTAAACTATTATTTCTACTTGTACGTCTACTCTCCCTATTCAAAATTCAAACTTAAACCTTCCTGTTTTGCTTAGCTGAGCTACAAAAGTTTCTGTCGAGATGGCTTCTACATTTGACATTAAATATCTATCTCTTGTGCCATACTAGCGTTTTACTAAATTAATTTTGGAATAATTCTGACGTTAAGTCCTTCCAAAGTCATATGAATATTCAAGACATCGTCAGTAAAATTAGAGGAAGCACTTTCGACGTGGTTGTATCGACTGGCACTCAAACAAATCACTAATTGAAAATTTTGCTGATCCAAGAAACAAGAACTCTCTCACTAGAGATCTCGTTCATTTCAGACAAGGACCTACTGAAAACAATTGTATGACAAAGTAATTGGTCTTCTTAACACTACATCCAATTATATTGAGCTCCACAATGACAACGAAGATGTAAATGGGAAAATGGAACCAAAAAGAATTTCTCCCAACAACAGACCCTGACCACCTTCCTTGCTGGACTTAAAGGACCATTTGGATCCTTGATAAAAGCAATGTGAATCTCTCCTCAGCAATACAGTATTCACAATGGCAACCAGATGCATAGATCCCTATGTCCAAGCAGCCGTCGTCACCTTTCAGAATACAATCTCAACAGCTTCTTGGCCCTGTAAAATCAACGAATGGTCCAGGACCTTCATTCAGCCGCCAAGGTTTCAATCCAGTAAACAGCAGAATATATAGTCAAATATACTAAAACCTGACCCGTCAGGATTGCTAAAAAAATAAACAAAGGACAATTAAAAAGTAAAAAATGATCATCGACATTGACATTTTAAATGGAAACCCCTGTATAATATTATTTGATTAAATGGGCATCTTCCTGCTGATTATAAAAATACTAGGTTTGATACATTTACATTTAAATACAACCGAGAAATTTGACAAAAATCCTGCCATAAGAGACAATGTGTTAGAAAGAGAGAGAGAATATACACATAAGTAAAGTCATCAGAAAGTGATACACTACCTTTTATGGCAGGGTTCTTGACAATTTTCTCTTCGATTGTCTTTAAAGATATTTGTATTTGTTACTTTTATAAGCGGCAAGAATAACAAAGGCGATGTACAATTTTTTACTTTCAAATTGTCATTTGTATATTTTTTTAACAAATCCTGACGGTTCAGAGAAAACCATTAAACTTTTATATATAATATTTTTTGATATCTCTAAAAGTTAAGTTTGTGGACCTCGTTTAAAATATAACCAGACACCCAATTCTCCGGGATGCTTTCACCAATTTAAGTGAAATTGGCCCCATCACAAGCATGTTGTTACGAGTTTCCTTTAAACAAACACTTCTTTAACAAATAACATTAAATTTTATTAAACACTCTGTACAACACAACTAACCGACTTTACGCATCTAATATAAGACTAATTCTAATCGGTAACGCCCCTTTCCTTAAATATGCGTTTAGAATTTACCGAAATATTCTAGAAGGATGCATAGTATGACGTGTTGGCTTACTCATAGCAACAAATATGAACGTTTGATGACTCAGTTGAGGTGTTTTCGCTAGACCGTCGCACTACCTCCCTCATAAATCTGATCGTCCCGATCAGCTTCTTAGCTATAATATTACGTCAGTCTGTTCAAGTGTACCACCTTCATTTTACTTTTCGGATTTTCTGTATCCGATAAACCAAGTCATTGATCCCCTTGATTATTCAGTATGGTCTTTCCAGTGTTAAGACAATTTTGGAGATAACCCTTTTTTGGGGGACTATACAACCAAACCAAGTCATTTTCATAGAAACCAGCAGAGTTGGTCCTGATGTCATACCTGGTCTTAATTTGATCACTGAGTGATTTTATGCGGTCACGTGTTATCTCGTGAATTTGAAGAAGGCGTTCGTGGATTTCATCTGTATAATATACTCAATCCAAACATTAAGTCACAGGGCAGTCGTAGGCGGAGTTCTCTTCCCGAATAATTCTGGCTGGAGTTGGATCCGTGGAGTCATGAACTGCTGCCCTATAAGCCAACAGAAACAAAAGTACGTGTTGGTCCCAGTCGCGCTGATTTACGGCAACAATTTTGGATAGATGTTCTTCTATAGTCTTGTTAAGTTGTTACACCATGCCATCTGACGAAGGAAGTAGAGGTGTTTCGTATCCCTATGATTTCACAAACTTTACTAAAAATGGCTGACCCGAAATTTGGTCCTTGATCTAAATGAAGCTCTAGTGAAACTTCGTAACAGCTGAAAACTTCTAACCAGAACTTGGGCAATTGTCGTAGTTTGCTGATTCGCGAAAGCAAATGCTTGAGGCCACTTACTAAAGTAATCTATTGTTACCTCGATCAGACTCTGGAAATGACCCAGCAACTTCTGGGCCTTTACTTGCTAAACAGCTGTCACATCTTCGACACGATTCCTTGATATCAGTAGAATCGTTCCGAACTTTATCTAGAGTTTTGTTTACTCCAAGGTGCGCTGCAGGTTTTCCTCCATTTAGTTCTTGTAATATGCCTTTTTCTGGTAACTACTAATTGTATTTTAGTGGTCTTTCCAACATCACTTTCTTGGACTCGTTTCAACAATCCATCCTCAACAACCAATGAATCCTATTGAGCCTACAGCGTGTTGAAGGCAAGGTTTTTGTCACAGAGTTCTCTCCAGTGTACTTTCTGTTTCGTGCAAAAATGGTCCAATATCGGGCTCTTCTAAGTGACCTGCTCGCCATTCCTCTGTTGACCACACATAGTCTGGCTTAATCGTAAATCCTTTGATTTCTCGGTCAACATATTCCTCCCGTTGATCTACCTTTTGACAATGCTTACAGTTTTCTTTACAAGGACGTCTATGCCTATGGATGTTGGCAAATCCTTTATAGTTTCGATCTTTCGTTCATGTGCCTGAATTCCTTCCTCAGAAACCACGTATCCCAAGAATTCCACTTTCCTTTGAAACAGGTAGCATTTCTTTGGATTCATTTTGAAATTTGCATTTCTAAAACGACTGAAAACTTCTTGGATTTTTTCAGATGATCTTCGAATGATTGGCCCATTACCATCAAATCGTCTAGGTACACCAGGCAAGTAAGTAAGACCTCTTAAAAGATATTCCATAAGTCTCTCAAATGTGGGGGGAGCATTACATAGACCAAAAGGCATTACTTTGAATTGGTACAAACCGCAACCAGTGGTAAAAGCGGCTTTCTTCTTATCTTCTTTATAAATAGCCACCTGTCAATATCCACTCTTTAAATAGAAAGTGGAAAACCATTTGAATCCTGACAAAGTAGTTACAGTTTCGCTCATTCTCGGTAATGGGTAGCTGTCCTTTTTGATGACATCATTAAGTCTGCGGTAGTCAACAGAAAATATAATGCCTCTATTTTTTTTTGTTACCGAAACTACCGGTGCTGGCCATTGACTATTTAAGTGTTCGATAACTCCATCTTGAAGTATTTTATTGACGTGTTTTTCAACTTCTTGTATGGAATTGTCATCCTTCGTGGTGGTTGCCTAATCGGATGTGCCTATTCTGTGTCGATTCTATGCTTTACTAAATTTGACCATCAGGTTTGGTCGTCCCCAGTTTCTAATTCGCCTTCACTTAACATAAAATCCTTGACTTTGTAAAATTCTTCTTCTGACAAATGACCCCATGGTTTTTCCAAAGCTTAATAAATATCCGTAGTTATCTTGATCTTTTTCTTTTGCGAATCAGATTTGTGTATGTCACAATTAACTATTTGTTTGACTGGTTCGGAGGTCGCAATTACGTTTCCTTTATTAATTTTACTGGAGATGGGAAAAATGTTAGCGACCTGTACAAAAACTTTTCGCTTTAAATAAACACTTATTTATATACAAATATGAGTAAGTTATATTAAACCCTCTGTAGAACCAAACTAATCGACTTTAAGCTAACTCGTCTAATATAAGACTAATCCTAATCGGTAACGTCCCTTTCCTTAAATATGAATTCAGAATTTACTGAAATATTCTAAAAGGCCCTGGATGGCTTGTTTTACTTGTAGCCGACTACTCAAGATTTCCGAGATAAAGAGAAATTGGTTTAAAATTTGGTTTATAAAGTGTAATTTATCATAATTCAAGTTTTTTATTTTGTCACACCATTAGTTTTATCAAAATAATCATGAACGTAAATGTTCTACCTATTCCTTGATTTAACAAACTTAGAAAAGCCTGCGCCCTGGCTCTGAGAACGGCAAACCCGTATTTCCATAGGGATCAAACTTCTTCTTTTGAAGCAGGCGGAAAAAAAAATCTAATTTACTTCAAAATTTCGAAAGTAGAAAGAAAGGCTAATAGACCTCAAAAAATAAAAGAACAATATCCATCCGACTATGTTCCCCGGGTTCTCTTTTCTGAAAAATGTGCCTGGCCTGGCGATCCACACCAGGTTGGTCTCCGCTTATGATGCCCCACATTTGAAGGACTTCGCCTTGACCAGTCCAGCTCTCTATGACGAATGAGTAGCAACTGATCATTTTCTTATGTTACGATAACTATCAATCAGCGCCTAGCGGCAAGCTAGTAAAAATACACGGTATATTTGAAATCTAATACTTGTTACCAGCCGTTTCTAGCTCTTACATGTTATGAAATACCTGTGACGACGTATTTTTTCAATTCTATCCCCATGAAACGCTGTCCCCAACTTCGGCCTTTGTCTCATATCCGGAAATAAAATTAAAATGAGACTCACCATTAATACTGTAATAGTTCTTTCAAATCTAAACAATAAAATCATACAAATTTTAAACACATTTCATATTCATAATGCAGTAAAATTGTACGGAATACCACAAACCATTAAAATTCAGATTTTTCTTAGAAAAAATAAACGCAGAATCAATAGCAGAATCTGCAGAATACAAAATCATATAAATAATGTTGAATATGTAAATTAAAATTATTCTCACTTTAATTATTTTAGCAGAAAAACGGCTTAACCAAGCAAAAATTCCTATTAGAATCCAAGTCAACGTCTCAGAAGATAGTACTCCTCAATCAAGTTCTTGGATAAGAAATTGAAAAAGTTGTGTAAAACGACAAATTTAATCCAATTACTTGCATAAAACTTCTTGCCCATGACTTGGAGCTAGCACTAATTTTTTGAACAGGTTTGGGGTAATTTTAATGACATTTGGAATTCTTCTCTATTACCAACCTTTATATTGTGAAATTGTACAGCAAGATATGTTGCTCATATAAACCTATTCAAATTTTAATTGCTTCTTTATCGAAAGTGAATGTTGAACTCATCTAAAAATTGTATAGGTAATAATTTAAGTAATTAAAAAAACAGAAAAACAAATTTTGTATAATTTGTGGGCGACTTTGTGGTACTCAAGAAATTGTTAAAATATTTGGTAGGTGTAAAATTACTCTCAAGAAATTGGCCAATTTATTGCCCAAAAACTTGCCCCGTGTAAAACCAGCTTGAAGTTATAGCACTACAAAACAATTGTTACGTTACGCGCCTCTTTTAAAATATCACATAAAGAGGACATGTACCTATCAGTTTTCGGTAGTACTCACTCGGGGACGGCAGGCTTTACATCGTAGCCATTAGAAGAGACAATAATGCTGCATTTCTTGTTTTAATCTTCTGTACCCATCTACCTGAGTGGTGCTCCCAGGGAAATACACTTCCACCTCGGTTGCCAGTCAAGTTGCATCCTGGTAATGGTCCTGTGGCAGGGAGTCCTGCAACCATTCTTAATATTCCGATTTATTTTTTTTTATTCCTTATAAAAAAAAAAATATTTTTCCAAAGGGACAGAATGACCAGAATATCGGCTACCTGTCAAAGGTCCTCGTAGCAGGGCAATAGAGTGGGCCGTCGGAATTAGGGAAATTCCGGCAAAAAAACCACTTGATATAAATAGTTAATACGCCATGGCAACTTTTTTTTTTATTGCTAATCTTTTTTGTTGTTGTTTACAACTAGTTTTTTGCGTTTTAGCTACGTGACTTTCAGGCGATCTTGGCAATTTTTGTTGATTAACATCTTTTAGAATCGGCTTTTATTTCTATTAAGTAGTTGGCCAGTGTCACAGATACGAGGGACATACGTCCGGAACGGGACAGTAATATACCTTTTCTAATTCTTTTTCAATAGACCTTAAGTACATTAACCCTGACAAAAAATGAACGAATTAGGTCCCTCTAAGAGCAAGGGGAAGGCACCAGTGATCCCCTTTCGCGTTCCGCGAAAAGAAGATCACCTCAATTTTCGGACAGTACTTTGAATCCTACAAATATCTCTTTTGAGGAGAGGGCCGATATCGTGGTTTTGGAAACCACGTACAGCAATCTCATGGCTGTCATTCCTCGGTCCGTTGAATTTGAAAATTTCGGGTCCTCACTGTTAAATCCCGGGACAAATACGTGGATATCAGGCAAGTCCGACCCTGACACATGATTACTTCCCCTCGAACTATGCCTTAACAAAGAGAGGGCCGATGAATCCCTCCTTGTCCCAGTATACCGTGGGCTTCTCTTCGAACGTATGGGGTCACCGATGCATATCCTGATAAGATATCCTCCTTTCGACTACTGACTCCGATACGGGCAAAACCCGACCTAGCCCTGTCCCATGTGGGATTTTTGCCGTCCTCTAAACGGGACACTCTCCAGCGGGCATGGCCCCTTCCTTTGAAGTAACAAGGGATACTCTTGGGCATGCTCCGACTTCTACCGGCTGTCTAGGTGTCGTACCAGGATGTCCCTTTGCCAGGCTATTACCTGGACCCGACAGCGCGAGTGCCTACACGGCCCAAAAGGTTATCCCTAAATATACGGGCAATGACAGGTGTCGAATCTACTCTGGACGCGACGATCCACGCCCTGAGAAGACACGGGCCCGTTGATTCTGAAGCCATAATCAAGACTAGGCTAAACACAAACTCCTAAAACCAAAACCAAAGAGCTTAAAAAAAAATTACTAAACAATCTACTAGCTCCAATTCAATGTAGTTTACCTTTATACCTTAATAATTTCCAATGTAAATGTACTTTTTTTACGGAATGTCAATTTTAACTTGGACTTTGAAGTGAATGTAAATTATGCCTTACTCTTTCCAACAACCCTAAAAAAAGAATGTATGCTGAAGCTATTATTTCCTAGAAGAAGATAGACAGGGATAGGAACCTAACCATACATTTTTGACGGCAATTAAAAAAATCAGTTGTTTAGGCGAGTAAAGTGTAAAGTTTTTGGAAAGGCTTTAATTTATACAAAAAATAAATTATATCAGATTTTTTTAAACCATTCGATAGATAGGTTAGTATAATTTGAAATATCGCTGTTACTCTCTTATTTTTGCGAATGTTATGTAATTAAATGAGTCTACTGTAATGTTTTTTGAATTCCAGTTTAATACTGACAATGGGGAATACAGTAACTGCTGCTGAAATTGCCGCTGCACAAATTGTGCGCCCAAACGAGCCTATAGACAAAATTTCCTTGGAGATATCACAGAAGCACCCATTTGGTTTAAACAATTACTCCACAGAAATTCCTGAAGAATGTCCAATGCACAGGAAGCAACCAACACCAGCTTCAGAATGTCCAGTTCAACAAGGACAAACTGAAATAAATCCACTGAATATGGTATGTACCTATGTATAGGTTCCAGTAATTTTTGTTGAAAAATTGGCTGAATTATACTCACCAGTTGATTGGTAACAATAATACTATAAACGGATGGAGTGGTTTTTTTTGGTTTAAAAAAATCGCAAAATAAATGTAGATATAGGTCATGCGCAACCTCCTCAACTGCTGAATGTTTAGAGGAACTTTTTTCTGGCCTCAACTTTTGGTCTCAAAATTATCACTATCCCAATCTCTTATATTTGCATATATATGCAAGAATTTTGTGAATATATTCAGTAGATATGCAGAATGTATGCCCTAGAACTGCAGACAATATGCACAAATTTCATGACTTTTAGTACAAATAAATTTTGAAATAGTACGGAACTGTGTATTAATGGTATATGATGGCATACAACTAAAGGGAACTGATTTGCTAAATAATTAAAGATATTTTACCAATTAACAACAAATACTTTAAAATGGTGGGCAAAGGCAAAGAAAACTTGCTAATACAAGAATAAAAAAGCTGTCTGTACTATAAAAATGGTGTAAATACTGGTGTGAAATGACATAGGTGAAAAGCTTGTTTCCATAATTCCGTTGCAATGAGAGTAACAGGGTTAACATCCTTAGCTTCCAAGAGGCATTGTCCAATGCCCTTGTCCTCAAGGTGAATCTAAAGAAATACAAACAACAACAATTAAAACAATAGAAACTTCCACCACAGTATATATATCTAACGAAGCTGTAGACCCACTTGAGTCGGCATTATTGATGTTTCGGCAAAGGAAATCTGTTGTCATGCGCATCTCGATGTGCACTAGTCAGTACGAGGGTACGTACATCACATAAAATACAATAATAATTACGGGTGTTAATGTAAAACTAAAACCACTGGCGCTAGATAAAGATGTAATAAGTTTGTATTTATTTAAATTTTCTACATTATATTGTGTTTTTACAACTTTAAAAGTGAAATAATGTTAAATTAATCAAAATTATATTTCAATAAAACTGTGATTTTATATGCAATTTATTTAATAAAAACGTTACTTCTTTACATAGAACATAGTAAGTTGATAAAAAGTCTCGTTCAATACTAGTTTATGTTCTACCGTAATATTAGTTAATGTATTTATATCGTAGAACTGATTGTTTTTTGTATACGAAATCGAAGTAAGTAAAAAATATCATCTAATGTAAGAAAGTCTGCCAGGGATCTTAACACTTAAGTCAGCAGCCACACAAGTGTCTTGTTTATGGACTTTTGAAAATACACTTGAGTTTAGTTTTGTTTATATTATTAATACAGGATTATAGACAAAATAACAAAACGCTTTTTTATAATTACTAATGAATGAAAGTGATGTTTTACCCAAAAGTAGTTTAATTGTCACAATATTCTTACACTAACTCATACACAAAATAAAATATATTATTAATTAAGATTTACTTAAAATTAAGATTTGTACATATATATATATATATATATATATATATATATATATATATATATATATATATATATATATATATATATATATTTACAATACTTGAGATACTAAAATTTTATAATTTTTGAAAAATATTTAGCTTAATATTTTATGACTAACCCTTCAATTTTTCTTGTGTAAATGGCAAGAAA
This sequence comes from Kuschelorhynchus macadamiae, assembly GCA_030620095.1. Taxonomy (NCBI): domain Eukaryota; kingdom Metazoa; phylum Arthropoda; class Insecta; order Coleoptera; family Curculionidae; genus Kuschelorhynchus; species Kuschelorhynchus macadamiae. The sequence goes on from JAUTXW010004102.1 coordinate 121,482, forward strand.
ATAGTTAAATGGAAAATCTTTACATGGATTACTAAAAGCTATTTTGGAAAATTCACTTTTTAATTATTGTTTTCCAGTGTTTCTCTGGCAAAACTAAATAGAAAAATTTTCCTAAAATATTTCTTCTAATTTTATAATGAAATCTATGCAATTTTTAGGGGGTACCGTTATAAGCCCCCAAATTCTGTTTTTTGAGAATCATAGGCTTTAAAATTGCAGAAAAGATTCGCTTGTTCAGATAAAATATTCCAATTATTAAACTCTATGCAAATATCTCAGCAATGTTGCATAAAGTTTTTTTTTTTTAATAAATACCCTGTGACAAACTCTCTTTCTCTTTTGTGCTAATTGGGAAACGCCACTTGTAGTTCTAAGTATTAACGAAGGGATCGCATTGCAATGGAGACAAGTTTTTTTGTTGTTGGTAGAGCTATCTTCAATGAAATGCAAACTGCATATTCTTATTCTGCTGTGACTTTGCTCAGGCATAATAATTGCACTCATAAAAAACCCAAAACGCCTTTTCAACTTTGACATCTGTAAAAACCAAAGATATGTGTAAGGAAGAATTACAAAAAAATAAAATAAAAAATTAAAAAGTAATATGAACTTCACCTAAACTTTTATTGGGAATTATTGTGTATCTGACTTCAGTGAAGTTCATTTTATTTTTCAATTTTTGTATCCCTTTTATCTAGACCCTAATTAAAAAAATACCAAGTAAAATGACACATATTAGAATTAAGACAAATAAAAAATAAAACAACATTAAAAATAAATTGAAAAATTTATTATTGCAACATTCGTTTTACAGTCTGAATGAATATTTCTGCTGCAGTTTCTCTTCGTAAGCATATTGAGGGCATTATTCTTAATATTTTTCTTTCATCTTAGAAATTATTGCTGATTGTATCTGCTTTTTATGTATGTATGCTTGGGTGCGTGCGAGATTAATTCTACATTGTCTTAATTTATATATTACCTGTTGAATGAGTGTATTTGTAGTTTAGTCTAGATTTATGTTAACTTTTATTTTATTTTTATGACGAACTGTATGTCTTATATTGTAAGATCTTGTATGGAATAAAGAAATAAATAAATAAATATTTCGATAAAATCCATCTATTAGTTACCGAGAAATTTAAAAACAAACACACATACGTACATACATAACCTTTTTTTGAAGTCAGTTTAAAGTAATAAGTCGTTAAATAAATACTTGATGTTTTCCAAATGTTTTCTTCACTTTTTTAAAAATGATCAAGTTCAGACATTAAAGTACAACTTTTCCAAATACATTCTGCTAACTAAATTTAGTTTCTGTTAAGATTAAATAACATAAAAATTATCTACTTACCGCTCGGCATTTTTTGGACATATTCCACTTCCCTTTTTGCTGTTACAACTGTTAACGACACAATAAGATGCTTTTACATTTTTCATTTTTTGCTCACCATGTAGCACTCAGACAAAACTCAGTCAGATAAAAGCGTGAGCCACTTGCACTGTGATTGCCTTGAAACTAAACGCCGGAGATGGCTGAAATCAGACGGCCAACAGGTAGCAATTCAAATTCAAATTTAAATTGGTTTATTGTCTAACTGAACGATTTCCAGTAAACAGACAATGTATTTAAAACAATTAACAAATAATAAAACTAAATCATAAGAGAAAAAAATAGGATGAATTGAAAGTTGTTATGACACAATTACTCTCAAATACATATAATACTTACATAACACATGGTATTAAAGATTATTATTACTTCAGTTATTAGTTCACTTGCTAATATAGTTTGATATACAGTTTTCCTAAACTTATATAATGACATATTCCATATATCCAGTATTCCAATATTCCATAATTGAAATTATTTATGCTCGACCGACAGCAAGAGTGGGTCTACTGGTTTGTTAGATATATATATATTGTGCTTTCATAGACTCAGCAACAGATGCAGTAAGTACCAATTTATATATGCAAGACTTGACTAAAAGCAAAGATGCAGTCATATTAGGACTTCAAGAAAATAAAATTTTGCAAAACAAAACTATAGTATTACTAGAAGAAAAAATTAGATGGCTTCAATATCAAGCAGATATTCATACTGACTGGAATTTAATCACACAAGAAAAGGCCACTAAAATGGAATATACACTCCAAAATAATAGTATGAAAATAAACGTGGTTGAGAATAAACTGGATAATCGTGAATCTCCAACATCCAACAACAACAATTCACAGTTCAATCCATGAATATGAAGCTCGGCAGAGGCAAATAATGAGTTATGTCATCAATTAAACTGCATCACAAACTTCAAACAACAATGACAACTATGGATTTCAGATAGTACAATATAAAAAACAACCTAACCAAACCCATTTGGATCCAATGATTCCCAATACAAAATTACAGCTATGGAAAGCTGACATGATATATTTATCTCTTGACTGCATCCTGAAACAACAGAGGATCAAATATTAAGTATCACAATTAAAAGAAAAAATATCACTCCTTCAAACATTGAAAAACTGAATATTAAATCTGATCAAGTGGCTGCATTCTCAGACAACAGGGAACTCATATCAGCATACAGTCTATTAAAAATAAAATTCTTGAAATTGAAAGTTAACTTTAGAAAAGTGCATATTCTCATGATGTACTTTGCTTGAGTGAACATTGGTTGGGATCCCATGAGATGAGCTCTTTAAATACTTCTAATTTTAACATACGCTCCCTTTTCTGCAGATCAACATGGAGACATGGTGGTACTCTAATTCTCTGTAGGTCAAACATTCATTTTATGGAACTTACTGATATAATCTCATAAAGTATCGAAAGAATATGTGAAATTTCAGCTCTGGAAATTCTCAATAGTAACTTAATTTATTATCACTGTATATAGACCCCTTTAATACAGATATACAATTTTTTTTTTTTAGTGTAATGTCGCAAGTTTTAGAATAGTTAAATAAAAGATCATGTGTTGTAATTAATGCAGATTTTAATATTATATTTAATTCTAATAGTGCAAATAATCTAGAATTTTTAAATTTGCTTATGTCATACAATTATTTTCTGTGCATTCAAGATTGCACCAGAGGCACCAATTGCTACTTATTCTACAACGATTTTGGACTTAAAAATGTCGGATCACATTGCAGTGTTGATCGATGTGGGTGTTAATAGAGAGAAACTCACATTGGAGCAAAAAATAATTGCTCCAATAATTTATTTTGGATTATATACACTTTTTAATATTATCAATTTAATAGATGTTCAATTCATAACTAGTGGGTTTGAAGTTTAATGAATGTTATAGAAATTATTTGGTCATCTTAGATATTCTCACTCTAATCTGTATATATATTTTAAATTGTCTTATGTACATCATGGAAAATCTTGATACTTACAACCTCGACTCTCATGAGTACAACACCATAATTCTATAACATTCTCCCTGATAGAATTGAGAATATAAATAATAATAAATTTAAATTACATATAAAACAATATCTTATAAACAAAGCTTTTTACACAAGTGATGAATATCTTTACAATAATTTTCACGATTACTCAGAGTGGCATTTTCTTGTTGATATATTCTATTTTTCATTGTAATTTTTATTAAATTGACTGTTTTTATTTTTTTATGTTTTTATTTTATTGTCTTTTTGTATCGTGTTTTTGAGATTTTAACATGTAAAGATACCTATGTATGTACATGTTTTATAGAAAAAATTGCCCAGTTTCGAAGAGAGGCTAATAAAAAGTACATACACTCTAAGTCCTAACACTGGAATCTGTGGAGGAAGATAGATCAAAATACAAGAGTTCTAACCACACTACACCACAACTTGTTACGTTCTGGACGCGCGTTTTGCTAACCAAGTTACCATCATCAGCAGATGATATAAACTAAAGTAACTTATTCTAACTGAGACTATTTATAGGTAAATGTGGTCCCACTTGGTTGCACCCGACTGCACCGTTGTCAAGTAAGCAGTAGAGGGGACTATAGAGAATAGGCCCTCTATCTTTATTTAGTGCTTTCTTACTTGATTTAACTATTTCTATAATCTCAAATGCATCCAATAATCTATAGATTAGATACATTTTTAATTAACTTAAGATTATTTATTCCTATTTGGTGATTGTTTTCCAAAGCATGTTGGGCAAAGCTTGATTTTTCTGTTCTTCCGTATCTTAAATGTACCATGTGTTCTTTAAAACGAATATTTATGGAGCGTTTAGTTTGCCCAAAATATTTTAGATCGTAGTCATTACAGCTAATTTCATAGATGCCACTCCTCTCCTTCAAGTCGACTTTGTCTTTAGGGTTTTCGAGGAGATTTTCAATTAATTAATGTAAGGACGTAGCCGATGCACGCATCGGACAAGTGGTCCTTCAGAAACGTACTCTACGGAATCCTAAACATTCCAAATGGTACATATTCGCAGAATAAAAAAAGAAATTAAGAGTAAAATAAGACTAAAAATATATATTGTCAAATAATAAAAATGGTCAAAACAAAGAATGGTGACACAAGTGTCAGACAAAACATATAAAAACAGAGGACAATCACATAATCAATCCATTCAACTGCGTTTTTAATTGTATTGAGGTAAGGCTGAACATGTCGTATGCCAAAAAGTGACGATTATAATTATATACTAGTTGGTCAACAAATGCATTAAATCCATAATTAGTACAATGCTACCTTTCAAAAAACAGCTGTGATTGTCTCGTTTTTCTGATAGGAACCAAAAAGGAGACTGACTAACTGACACTAAATCAGAAAATCAGTAGTTCCTTTCTTCGACGAAACTCAAGGGACTGTAGGCCGCGGAGAAGAATTTTTTTTTCATCAAAGATAATGCCCAGATCACAAATTGTTATAACATTCTCAATATGAGATCTCTTAAGAAAATAAACAACAGGAAAAACTCCTTTTAATAATGACATATTAAAAATTAACCATAATGGACGTGCAAGTGAAAATGAATAATCCCTGAGGCATAGAGGTGGTATAGCATCAGGACCAGGACCTTTATGTTACTTGTTCAAGAATATCAGAGATTTTTATATAGAAAGAAGTTATTGATTGGCTTGTGTTCATGCAAAGATTGTAATACTCAAGATTATTCTTAAAGTTCTGACATGGCACATAAACTGACGAGAAGTGTTTGTGTCCCTTTGAATTTCCCCCTCAATTTTCATTTGCCTGTTTCTTGCAAGTTGATCTCAAGTTGCTAAATATATTGTGGTCCTTAATATCTTTGGTAGATTTAAACTTTGCATGTGCTTCATTTTTTAAATAAATATTACATTTAAGTTCACCATCAAACCAAACTGGAAATTTGAATTTATTTGTAATTTCAATTTAGGAATATATTGCTCTTTAGCACTATTCACAATTTGAGTAAAAAAATCTACATTTACATTTAAATCGTTAGAACGAAAAACTTCGTCCCAATTAATATTAATTAAAATCATTCATATATACATAGTTGCACTGGTTAAAGTCGAATATGATATTTTCATATTGCAAAACTCGAGGCTCAACTTCACACCACGAATCGATTACCAAGGCCGGATCATGTCTGTCGGACTTCACAAGAGACTCACTTGCACATATGAGCTTCAATGAATGTATGTCCCGAAATACTAAGTCTAAAATAACACCATTGACATTACGGATGTCATTGTACTGATATAAATTTATATATGGCAGTGTTTTAATCAGTCAATGGCTGCTGTAACTCCCTCTGCAAGAACACCCATAGAGTCATTACTCCATTGTATTTTAGGCAAATTTTAATCTCCTGCTATAATTAAATGGTAGTCATTATATATCTGTGAAATATGCTCAACAGATTCACAATGCTTTTTATATGCTCCTGCCTGTGAAGATGGTGGAATATACATGCAGCAAAAAACCATACAACTATGCCCACACTTTACAGTCACCCATACTTCTTCACATGAACTATGCACGGCTCTAACCTTTTCTGATTGATGTTTATGATGTACTGCTATAAGAACACCTCCATTTCGAGATTTCCCTGTTACCATAAAATCTCTGTCATTTCTGAATATATTATTGTTGTTAAGACCCAATTCCATATCTGCAAAATTCTTATTAAGTGAAGTTTCGGTCAACATTACAATATCATAATTACAGCAAGAAACACTTGTTACAAAACTGATATAACTTTGTGCGAAGGCCATTAACATTTTGATAGTAGACAGAGAGGTCTTTTACCATCTGGTATGTCTGATTCGGTGTTGATGAAAATTTCGATTGTTACTTCTCAGTTCTATGTGGTATGTAGAGAAGCGTTGTAAAAGTCAAAAATTCTATGAACTACATTTTGTGGCCAAAATTTTTCAGTCATTAATAAATCCTTAAAGGCAGCATCAATCCCTATTTTAAAAGCGCATGTTTTTCCTTTACTATTAAGCTGTTTGACTAGCAATTTTTCTTCTGGAACACCAGTTTTCTTTTTTAGGTAACAGTTGATGGATTCCACAGGTACATCATCAACAACTCTTCCTATATAATACCGGAACTTTTGAGGAACCCCTCGAAAGTTGGGAGTATTTTCCTCGTCAAAACTTTTGTAACTTATGTATTTTAGCTTTATTTAAAGCAGCCCCCCTTAAAATAATTGCAAGACATTTTTTTTTAATTTGGCTGGCATACAAAGATCATGTAGATTTTATTCAGAATACATTTTTTTTCATTTCTGTCTGATATGAAAATCACTATGTAGGTACCTGTGGTCTTACTAACTGTTCTACTGCTTAATATAACATGGTTTTAAGCTGCATACACTAATGCAGAGAAGTAACTGCCAGTGCTGGTGCGTCGCCATTGCTATAAGAAAAACTGGTGAATCGAAGTTGATACAATCCAAAAAACAAGAAAAAACTTTGTATTTTGCGCCTTTTATGTTTTATTTTCTAAAAGAAATAAATAGGCACGAAATACAAAGATTTCTTCTTTTTTGGATTGTATCTACTATGATTCACTAGTTTGTCTTATAGCAATGACGACGTACCAGCACCGAGAGTTACTTCTCTGAAGTAAGAAGTGGTTTTATTTGTAATTTTTTGTTTTATATGAAATGTCTTGCACTTATATAAAGTGTTGCTTATATAATTATGTTTTGTGGTTTCTTGTCCCATGTTAATATAATATAATTATAAGGTTTTTCCAAGAGTAATTTATTTGTAATGTATAAGTACGAGTACCAAGCCTAGCTATAAAATAACCAAAAATTATATATAAGAAACGAAACAACAAGCATATTAACTGTTGTGATGTCAAATTTGATCCAAATCATTTAGACACTGAATCAGTGCAATCTTATTGTTAACATAACACAAATATTAAATAACAAATAGATATTGGGCATTAACTAACGAAAATAAAACTAAATACATATAAAGAGGCAAACTAGTAAAATGGTTATTAGTCATATCAGTTCTTAACCACCATTTTAGCGATCTTCACTTGGGAAAAAGCTACGTTCTCCCGCAGCCATAGAAACGAGAACAGTTGCTAATATTTGTAGGAGTTTATATACATGTGGAAAATAGTTTCATTTCAGTTTTTTAGGGCATCCAGAACAGAGTTATATTCTATGTTTTTCTGAGAAATCATTATATATAGAACAAGGTTTTTAGATTTTCGAGTTTCTTGAAATATGTACATTTATTATTTGATTGTATAAAGCATGAAATCAGACATATACAGTGGAACTGTGATATAAGCCTAAATTAATAATGTTTGTCAAAAATAAATATTTATAAAAAACGTCTATGACCGGCTAGGGGGGGGGCGCCCCGTCACTATCCGCCGCTGTTTTAATGTCTTTTGTTTGCTAATGGACAATAAAATCAGTTGTCTGATATACAACCAAAAACTCAGTTCCAGATAGTACTTAGATATTTTAACAACAGTGGTCAAAGAGTTTACAGATAGCCTTTCACTTGAAAATTACCAAAGCTGTTGGTATTACCTTAACCCAGCACATTGTTGGAGTTGTTTATTGTTAACTTTCTGGTAGTTTTCTTGTTGCTTTTAAAATTGAACCAAAACCTCTGAAATTGTTCTGGATTTGAATAGATTTCTTGATATTCATTTGTGGTATCAATACATTTTGTTAAATTTTGTACACATTGATTTGAAAATATATCCATGTAGAATAAATAAATTTAAACTCTATTTGAGTAGTTATTATTCTCTACCATTGCAATATTAACTTAAAATCCCAAATGAAAGAACAAAACTTCTGTCAAATAAATTTTTATGACGTCTAATAATTGTTTTCATGTCCCACTACTGCCAAAGTCATTAAAAAGTACCTGTTTAAAAGTAATCATCAGGGATCATTAATGATTTCATAAGTTTTACATATGGCGTGTGATACTGGTTAATATGGATTTTATTTCCACTGCAAGTTAAAAAGTAAAGTATTTTGATCAAAATTCACAAAAACTTATATGGCATACCGTGCTTATTGATAAGAGTTTATAATAAAATTCTAAATAGGACTTTTGATGAAAAAATTAATTTCGCAGTTGACAGAATTTTCTTCCACTGGAACTTTTAAATGGTATATAGTATTAATTTGTGGTTTTCTGTGATAGGTAGGATATTTTTTTAGAATACTAATTAGGCTGCTGTCAAAATAGGATTCTATTTAAATGCTTTAAAATATGGCTTTGGGGTTCTTGCTTTTACGAGTTTAAGATATCGAATTTTGGTTTTCGGATATATATAGAATCGTTAATAATTCGATAAAAAAAATATTTGCCAAATGTCAAAAATAAAAAAAAAATTGCCAGATGTCAAAAATAAATTTTAGTTCAACTTTTACGGTTTAAAAAAAAAATTCATTTCGCAGTTGACAGAATTTTCTTCCACTGGAACTTTTAAATGGTATATAGTATTAATTTGTGGTTTTCTGAGATAGGTAGGATATTTTTTTAGAATACTAATTAGGCTGCTGTCAAAATAGGATTCTATTTAAATGCTTTAAAATATGGCTTTGGGGTTCTTGCTTTTACGAGTTTAAGATATCGAATTTTGGTTTTCGGATATATATAGAATCGTTAATAATTCGATAAAAAAAATATTTGCCAAATGTCAAAAATAAAAAAAAATTGCCAGATGTCAAAAATAAATTTTAGTTCAACTTTTACAGTTTAAGCTTTCGATTTAGGATTTTAGTTATGGGATAGTCAAACTGTTAAAATTTAAATTTTGGAATGGTTCAATGATAGTAGATAATATTGATATATCTTATACTTAAATTTGGAGTTGTTCATTTCAAGTCAAATAACTTAGATATAATACAGATTCTAGCGACTATTACTTCTATCTTGCCCGCTACGGGCGTGATATATATAACTTGTTATTAATATTGTCATTTTGAATATGATGTATTTAAATTTAAAACGAAAATAATCAAAATTTTTCAGATGGGTCCGGCAAACCAGAATCCTTCTCCAGGGCAGCCATTTCCTTTATCAAAGGATAGACAGATCTCTAGTATACCAAAAGCTATTGTTAAGGAAGGAGAAAGCCCTTTTTGGGTTTACCCCAGTCCCCAGGTCAGGATTTCTTTTAAAATATTTCTGTATGTGTGTGTGTGTTCTTTTCCCTTAAATAAACGAAGGGCATGTATATAAATATATCCATCAGATGCGGAGTAATAAACTCGAATAAACCTAAGTACATTATTTGTTAGTGATGGGCTAATCGAGTGATTTTTAGAATCGAATGGTTATTCGAATATAGAGTATTCAAATTATTATTGAATCGTTTATTTAGCTTATAAAAACTAATTACCAAATATACAATTTTTAAGGATAAAGACAAATATATGCATATGTAACTAATGTTCCACTAGTAGAGTAAGTTAAACGACTTAAAACTACATAAAATGAATTAAATCAAACTACTTATGAAAGAAATAACATTTTTACAAGTCAAAAGTCAAGAAAACATTTAACACAAGAACAATAATTATAATAATAAATCTACTCCATTAGAAATAGTGAAGTCAATTAAAAATAAATGAAAATCCATTAAGTTAAATAAACTACACACAAGACTAATTTTAAAAGTAAGAAAAAAAACATTTAAGACAGAAACAACAAATATAAAATAAAATCCAAACTAACAATAAATGCCACTCACTTAAATTACATTTCTCCAAAGTATATGCCTTGAGCTGTTTCTTAAAACAATAAACAGATTGACAATGTTTTATGAAATCTGGTAGCTTATTAAACATATCAAATCCCTTGAAGAAAATAGAATTTTGACCCATTCTTTTATTTCTAGGCGCAATAAAGAAGTTATTCTGCTGCCTAGTGTTATAGCTATGCACGTCAATATTATACATATATATATAGTATAACACAGCTTTCATATGTTTCGATATGGAAAAACGAATGCGCTAACGCCATGCGGGCATCTGGAGAGACCTTTTTCCTTGGGCTGGTTTATTTGTTTTATAACCAAGTCTTTTGAACATGGGAGTAACAGAATAGAACATATAAAGTTACAAAAAAGTGTTATTTTTAGAAGCAAAACTGAACCATCCAAAAATGTATGTCAACAATAAAAACTTCAGCAACGGGCGAAATTGAGGAAACATTTTGCAAAGACTGTAAGATAAGTTTTGTGTTGTTGGGACTGTCAGCACTGTGCTTCTCCCCAGTTGCGCTCGTCAGGCAAAAGTGCTGACACAGGACGAGAATCTAAGCAAAATAGTAGTGTTGTACTACAAAGGTATTTCAGAGTGGTAAAACAACCGGGGATGCAGTTTTTGAATTCCTTGACAGTTTATATTTAAATATTAATGAAGGTAAAGCTGTTGCCGCCGTGTTCTGCGATATGGCAAAAACTTTTGATTGTGTCGATCATGAAGTTCTGCTGCGGAAGCTTGAACTGTATGGCTTCAGAGGTAATACTCTTGAGTGGTTTGGATCATACCTTTCGGGGCGATAGCAAAATCAGTCTGCTGTGGGTTGAGTTGAAAAAATATAAAGTTAATACTGGAGTGTCTCAGGGTTCAGTACTAGGACCAATTTTGTTCCAACCTTGTTTCAATGACATAAATACTTTAAAAATTAGGGGTAAAATCACTATCTTCGCTGATTATGCCACGATATTATGGCACTATAAAAATGACGATGAGCTCATTGATATTATCACGGAAGATGTTGCAAAAATCAAGGAGTGGTGCGATGCAAATAAGCTATTATTTAATATAACTAAGACCAATATAATTAACTATAATTGCTTGTTTGGTGATATTAATCTTGATAATAATATTATAGCGAATGGAACAGATGTCAAGTTCTGGGGTGTATATATCCACCATAAATTAACTTTTAAATTTTAAATGTGTGCAATAAGCTGTCTTCTAACCGCTACGCTTTGGGTGTCATCTCGAGGGAATTAGATGTGAATGTCTCAAACTCAGTGTCTTTGCTTTGATTGAATTCTATTTGAGGTATGGGTCTGCTTTTGGGGTAATTCTTGTCAGTGCTTAATAAAGCCAGTCTTTATTTTACAAAAAAGGGCAATAAGGTATTTTGTAATGCAGGAACTTGGGATTCTTGTAAACCTCTTTTTAAAATGCATAACATTTTGACTCTTCCCTGTATTTTTATTTTAGAATAGTCCTGTTTAATGTATAAAAAATTTAAAAGTTTAACTTATTCTGACACTCATTACATTACGCGTCAAAATGCATCCTGCCTATACCTCATACCACACAGATGAGGAATTCAATATTCTACACTGGTAAAAAAATGTATCACCACTTACCAATGGATGTGAGAACACTGTCGAGTCCTATAAAGTTTAAGGCTGCATTTAGAGAAATTCTGTGTAAAAAAGCCTGTTATTGTCTTGATGAATATTTTAATGATCGCTTTGTCTAAAGAATATGTAGGTTTGTGTGAGTGTGTTGTATGCATGGGTTAGATCTAATTTTTAAGTACGTTAAGAAGATTTTATTTTTATATATTTTTTATCCTCTTATTTGTAGTTTTATACTAATATATTTTTTTCTTTTTATTTGTATCGTAAATTGTTTTTTTTAACTTTGTGATTTTATTAATTTTCACACTAAGAAGTACGTTAAGAAGATTTTATTTTTATCCTCTTATTTGTAGTTTTATACTAATATATTTTTTTCTTTTTATTTGTAGCGTAAATTGTTTTTTTTTAACTTTGTGATTTTATTAATTTTCACACTAATTACTTTTAAAATGTTATTGACTTTTATATGTATTATATGAAACATACATTATCAGTTCTCAGTGGGTATTCATATAGCGACTTTACTTTAACTTTTACAAACATTTTAAAATTCTGAATAGATAGATTGTTAGTGTTACTTCATTTGGCCTTTGTTAATAATGTTTTACCATTTATCTATTACTTTTATATAAATCATCATAGATATAGTTAGTATATAAAGCTTGTCAACAAGATTTACATCTTATGAATAAAGCATTTTTTGATTTGATTTGATTTGAATCTACAACAACCCAAAAATGAAATGAAAATTAAAGTACTCTTTAGAGAGCTCTTTAAAGAATATTTGAACCCCTTCAAGAAGGAAATGAAATGAGTGTTAAATTAAGGGAATTAAAAAAATCAATTCAATATATATTGGATTACTTTGACGAACAAAAAACTATCATTGAGAAGTTAGTGAGTGAGAAGAATCAACTCAAGGAGGAAAATACAGTGATGAGGCAACAGATCCATGGTTTGGAAACTAGACTAAATGCCATAGAACAAAGGAGAAGGAGAACAATATAATTGTGAATGGTATTCCTAATCAAGACGAGGAAAATATGGTACAAGTGATAGAGAAAGTTCTAAGATCTATGAAACTAGAAATCAGAAACGAGCATATTATGGAGAGTTACTACCTGGGTAAACATCAAGATGCACCAATATTACTGAAACTAAAAAATCACAAAGAGAAAATAAGGATTTCGAGGAAGAGCAGGGAAGTCAGGTTTAAACACTCAGGCAGGTGGCTTGCGTGGAAGAAATAATAATATCTATCTAAATGGATATATAACTCCTCAGAATCAAATTTTGTTTAAGGGAATGCAAGAAGGAGAAAAAACTCCTTTTTTCATATACCGTAATGGAAAAATCTATTTAAGAAGACAGCCCTTGATTAATAATAGTAAATAAGTATAAAAAAAAATATAAGCTGTGATATGGAAGCTGAAGTTCTTGAGGATAAAATAGTTAATAACAAAAAAATAGTTATGGATACTGATACTATCAACAATATTATTAATCTTGGTAAGGTTCATTTAAATATTATTTTATTAAATATCAGAGATGTTAAATCTAATATTGCAAAGTTTCTAGTCTTTCTTCGAGCATATAACTTACAAAGTAGTGAAATAATCATACTAACTGAATGCCACAACATTGACTCTCAGTTTAATATACTTGATTTTAGTGTATATTATGATAAAGCAGAGTTTAACTCCTTCGATGGAGTCCTTATCTATATAAAATATTCGTTAAATCCAATTATCTACACAATTAGACTAAGAATGAGTAAAATATATCTAACGTATCACTATTATATGAAAACAAAAATTTAAGCATAAATCTGTGCTATCGCTTCCCAAATTCAAATTCTTTAGACTTTTTAAATGATTTAGATGGATATTTCAGTAATAAACAAAAAACTGACATTGAAATTTTCATGGGCGATTTAAATTTTAACATTCTAGATAACACAGATTATTTAGTAAATGAATAAGTTTCACTTATGAGGACACATGGCTTTGTCTCACTGTACCAAGATATCACTAGACCAGAATCACAAACGTGTTTGGATTATGTATTTCTAAAAACAAAAAAACAAGGATAATTTATTAAAACTATACTCAGCCATAGTATTTCATGATATAACAGACCACTTACCAATTATAGTAAATCTTTCTCTAGATCAAATTAACATAAACAAAATTAATTTTGATGACTTAGCGAAACAGGTAGACTGGATTATAATAAATGAGTTTTCTTATCCAGAAATAGCAGTAGAATACCTGATTAAAAATATAATATAAGATAAGATTTGATCTACAAATCACAGCATACCATTGTCATAAATAGCAAGTTTTGTAAAATAAAACCCTGGATAACATTCATAAAAACAAGAGATAAAATGAAAAAGTTATTGAAGAGAAATTCTAGTCCAGTAAAAATAGTAGAATACAAGGATTACTGTAATAGACTAAATAAAATCATAAATCAAACCAGAAATAATTACTATAAGCTCAAAATAAATGAAAATAATAATAACATCAAAAAAATTCATAATATTGTTAGAGAAGCCACAAATGAAAACATAACTAAAAATAATGAAATTTATAATATCAAAAATGAAAATGATATCCCAGTAAATGATAATAAAGAAATGGCTGACCTCTGTAATGACTATTTTATAAATATTGAAATAGAAAGGCGAAAACTATCAACATTCCAAAAAAGCCTATAGATATTTCCTCTATGTCATTATCATCCATGTTTTTACATCCCATTATAGAGAATGACAGTCAGACATATAAGCTCTTTAAAGAATAATTGTTCACCGAGGAAAGATGAAATCACCTCATAAGTTTTAAAATGTCTTCACTCATATATTGTTAAACCTCTCGTATATATTATTAATGTTATTTATAAATCTGGAAAAGTACCTAATCAACTTAAAAATGGAATAGTAAGTCCTATCCATAAATCTGGGTCAAAGTCTCATCGAAAATTACAGACCAATAAGAGTAATATCTAATATAGGAAAAATTTTTGAAAAATGTACAAAAGAAAGATTAACATCTTATTTAAATTACAATAATGTGTTATCAAAAAGTCAATTTGGTTTCACTTCTGGGTTAACCACAGTGGATACTATGTACGAGATGGTCAAGGAAGTTTCTACAAACATTGATTGTGGAAAGAAGTGCCTTGGGGTTTTCCTAGAACTTTCAAAGGCGTTTGACACTGTTTCACACTATTTTGTTAAACACACTAGAAAATTATGGTATTCGTGGCAATATATTGGAGCTTTTTAGGAATTATTTATCAAATCGGACACCATACACAAAAATAAATGGAATACTTAGTGAGCCAAATATTGTTAAAATCGGGGTACTGCAGGGCACAGTCTTAGGTCCCACTCTTTTTAATATTTATATAAATTCATTGAACGATCTTGACGTTGAGGGACAATTGTATGATACAGCAGACCTAATTTCAGTAACATACAAATTGACGCCACAATGGATCCAATTGTAGACATTAGCAGCATTAAGTGTCTTGGGATTTATGTGGCTAAAAGGCTAAAATGGGACCATACATGTTATATTTAACAAAAAAAATTAGGACACTCCTGCATAAATTTTACCTTCTTAGGGAGTATCTTTCTAGAAAACTGCTAATCATGTTCTACAAAGCTTCAATAGAACCTTTATTAAGGTATAGAATTCTACAGTGAAAATAACATTAAGATGGCCAAAATTATACTTCACTAGTTTACTCTACTCTGAAGGGATATCTGATATAAACACTTTATATACTGACAAATTGTTCTTACATTCACAAAAGCTTAAAAAACAGACTTTTGTACGCAGTACAATAAAAGTTTAAGTCTACATTCAGTTTTTTGCCTAGCTCCTAAGTTTGATAATGTGCCAAATGAAATAAAACAAATTAAACGTAAAAATTCACTAAACTAACTGTCGATTATATCTTAAAAAAATAGAGATAAGTTTTTCACTTTTTTATAATTGATGAGCATTTTTTTTTCTTTAAACACTTATGTATTCGGTTTTTCTTTCTGGTTAAATCAATCAATAATCTGGGTCAGTCAAGACTTTATCTTATAGGTAGTTTAAGAGTTTCTTTTTTTTTTTAATTTTTGCAAGTAAATTTAATTATGTTTTATCAATGAGTTCAAGTTGCATACTTATTGATTGTTGTATAATTTTAGGATATGTAGGTGAAGGTGCAAGCACACACGGGTGTGTGTACCTAGGTGATTTCATGTAATATTTAAGAAAACATTTTAATTGTTTTTTTGAACAAAGAATTTGCATCAATAATAATAGATTACGTTTCAAAGACCAGGCGCTAATTACATCGAAAAACGGTTTTCGCCAAACTTCCTGAATTCTTTATAGTGAAGAACTATAATGCCCTTAAATTATTTTTGCTAACTATGGCGAAATAAAGGGGCAATTTGTTGATTTTTCGTGTGCTAATTTGTGTCATAAATTATTGTGGATTTCTGGATTTGCTTTCGTAGTTAATTAGCGAATACAAAAACAGAGTTTAATATAGAGAGTTAATTCAATTATGTCGCCTTTTGCTGAAGGAGATTCCCCTCACGCAAACAATGCAAAAAGTTAGGTCAACATGTATCTATCCGCCAATCATTGGTTTTGAAGATAAATGATTGAACAAAGTTTTTTAAATATGTTCACTTTTTTATTTGTTCTAAACCTAAACACCCGAATTACATCGATCAATTTTATTACTTACAAATTAATATTGTACAGAGTATGTTAACATTAAAGAACCCCATTCATCTTTGTAATAGCTCTATTAAGTTATTGTCGGGTGTTTTAGTTATAACTGTTGTAGTTATAATTATTAGAAATGCTCCAAAACAAATATGAAATTTTTTTCTATTTAAGCGAAAATTTCCATACAAGTACCTAACTTATTTTTAAATGTGTTCAGATTATTTGTTGCCTTTAGATTGCCAAACAAAAATCGTTTTTGGCTTTTAAATATTTTTATTAGTTGCAAAAAAGCCAAAAAAGATTTTTGTTTGTCTACCTAACTTATCAAAATACAAGAGTTCTAACCACACTATACCACAACTTGTAACGTTCTGGACGCGCGTTTCGCTAACCAAGTTAGCATCATCAGCAGATGATATAAACTGATGATATAAAACCAGTTTATATCATCTGCTGATGATGCTAACTTGGTTAGCGAAACGCGCGTCCAGAACGTAACAAGTTGTGGTGTAGTGTGGTTAGAACTCTTGTATTTTGATCTATCTTCCACCACAGGTTCCAGTGTTAGGACCTACCTAACTTATGCAACGCGCATTCAACTAGCTGGAATCAAAAGCCTGCAACAATGTAGGCATAATGTGTTAGCGTGCATTTTGTTTTAACTTCTGAGCGGTTCTATGATTTTTCGAAAGCTTTAGATTGTGTGGATCATGGAATATTGCTGCATAAGCTTGAGCACTATGGTATCCAGGGTATTGCTTATAAATGGTTTTCTACATATCTGTCAGGAAGAGAGCAGATGGTGAGAGCTGGGGGTGACGTTTCTGACCCCTCCATCACGCCACGGGGTTCCTCAGGGCTCTGTGCTTGGACCAATGCTGGTCCTCCTGTATTTAAATGATTTGACCAGCTTGGATATTCAGGAAAGTTTCACCTTTTTCGCGGGTGACACCACTCTGTTTTGACACTAAGAAAATTATGAAGATCTTAAAATAACTATATGCACCGATTTGAGAAAAATTAAAAGGTGGTGTGATTCAAATTTTCTTTACTTTAACATTAAAAAGTCCAATATATTAACATTTTGTTTTAACTTTGATAATCGTATTTTGGAAAATAAGCATATTGAAAATAAAAATTTTACTAAATTTTTGGGACTAGTAATAGACAACAAACTAAGATTTGAAGAACATATAATAAATTTAAATAGTAAACTGGCTTCAGGTTGCTTTGCAGTTTGAGTAGTGTCAACTGAGCTTGGAATTTCTTCAGCAAGAATGGTGTATTTCTCATTGTTTGAGATGCACCTGCGGTATGGCATAGCATTTTGGGGTTTTTGTAACCAATAATTATTAAATAGTGTGTTTGTTCTTCAAAAGAAAGCTATTAGGTATATATGCAAGGCCGGTTATAGAGAACACTGTAGACCACTCTTTATTTAGCCTGGTATATTTTAACAGTTGTATATTTATTTCGCCTGGAATCAGTGTGCATACTTCACAAAAAGTATTTTGGTGTTGTGCCAGAATGTAATATTCATAACACACTACAGAATAACCAACAAACTATACGCCTTCCTATACCTCGACTGACGTTGACCAAACAATCTATAATATATGAAAGCATTAAGATGTATAATCATTTGAACTTGGAAATTAGACATCTACATTTTTTGCAATTTAGGAGAAAGCGAAATCTTTTTTTTTTTTTTTTTTTTTTTGACACTTTTTGAAGTTCATAATTTACAATATTTTTATTTTATTTATAGCCTGTGATTTTAAGAATATTACAATGACAATTACCTTATAACATTTTCAAATTTATGTATAATTATTTAGTTTTTTGTAAAAATATATATTTATTTTTACACAGTTGTGAGTTCATAATTTACAATATTTTTATTTTATTATACAAGTTTGTGTGTTACCGGCCTTCTTTATTAATGAAAATAACAATTTTTTCATTTATAAAATATTCCATTTTTACTGAATTATGATTGTTATATTAAGACTGACTTACTCACAGTCTTTGATGTCTTTTTTAATTTTGCTTATGGTTTTTCATTATTTTAAGCCCATTAGTAATCTGAAACAAAATTTTATACTTTGCAGTTAAATATAACCTTTAAAATATCAAGACTTTTATGTAAATTACATTTTACATACCTCAATATGTTTTATTCATGACATTTTGTAAAGTTCAACTAAATTAAGACAAAAGAAATTTGTTTTTGCTTTGTTTATATATTCGGAATTTGCCTGCCTTTCTCTTATGTCACTATGGTTTCATTAGTTTCTTATTTTTCGGCATCCAGCCAGCTTTGACAGTGTCTGATTTTTCATTTAAGTCATAATATTGGTTCTGCTTTTTCGGGGACACCGAATGTTATCGGGTTCTTACTCCCTTCTACTAGTGGCGCCAGCAGTGAACTCCACTGTAATTATTATTTTATTTTGTGGCATTAGGTTGGCATAATTGGCGCCTTAATGGACCAATTTTTTAAGTACTGAGAGTATGCCATAAATAATTATTTTAAAGTGCACTGTAATTATTTATTTTATTTTGTGGCATTTTGTTTTCAAATTCATGATTTTTCATTTAAGTCATAATTTACTCCCTTCTACTAGTGGCGCCAGCAGTGAACTCCACTGTAATTATTATTTTATTTTGTGGCATTAGGTTGGCATAAGTCTGAAGTGAGGAAGAATGATGGAGGGGAATGTCAAACTTCTTTGAATTTTCTGGAACTGATTTTCTCGTCCCTTTCTATTGGCTCTCCTTAGAGGTGCAACATGTGTCCGGCTTTATAAAAGTGCCTTAATGGACCAATTTTTTAAGTACTGAGAGTATGCCATAAATAATTATTTTAAAGTGCAGTGCTGTTGAAAGTCTAAGGCCTATTTATGGACATCATCTGGCCATAAATTTTGGTCCCATTTTGTTTGGTTCCAATTTGATCAACCACGTGGTAAGTCGATTTTCAAATTAGTTTCCTACTGTGAGCGAATTCGCAATTATCTTTTATAAACAGAATGGCGTCCTGAATTTTGTTTTTGACTGTCGATCCTCGAAAAGCCTTTCTAGATGTCTGGAAATTCCCTTTATTGGTGACCGTTGACGTCGAGGGAGCCCTCAAGGGCAATGTCTTTGAATAGTTGTGTTGTAAATAACTTGTTTTTGCACATTCCATGACGATTTTATTTTAAGACAAACATTTGCTTGATGGTTTCTATTGTATAATTATATAGTATATATAAGGTAGTTGTAAGTAAGTTTTGTCAGTAGAATTAAGTTTCTTGGATAATAAATCATTTATAAAGTAAAGTAATACTGACTGCAGTCATCTCCTATCAAAATTATCTTATTTGCCAAACAAGTGTATAAATTATCTGAAAATGTTCACAGCCCCTGTGTACATTTTCAGACGATTGGGATTGCTGATAACAGTTTACTTACTTTACCTTCTATCTTTATCCTCAGCTATCTAATGCATGTTAAAAGGAATCTAAATGACTACACTCACAATAGAGATTTACAGGATCGTAATACCTGGGTGAGAAATTATCTTTCTATTCACTATAGCAGAACACCAAGGGCTAGAGATGAACGAAACCACTATGGCATAACTTTTTTTAATATGTTGCCTCATGAAATCGAACTTTTAGAAATTAAAATATTTGAAAACAAAATAAAAACTTTTTTAAAGAAAAAAAGTCTTCTACAGTGAATCTGAATACCTGCTTTGCAACTTTAATGAGCTTACCTATAGTCAGAAAAGCGCCTGCTTATTCAGAGATTTGCATTATGTTTGTAATAATTAAGGTTGTTTATATAGTATGTTAATTTAATGTTTTAAACTATTGAAAATTCCTATGTACAAAATTTTGTATAATTTTAACCACTAGTTATTTTAGTTAATATTCTTTTATTATTAACTACTATTTACTTTACTACATATTGTGAGTTGCTCTATGCATGTACCTTACGAATAAACAATTTGAATTTGAATCCGTTCCATTACATTGGCACCTATGAGAGATTTTTGCCATACCTTGCTGTCTAGTAAGAGTTATCTGGCATTATGACTTCAGAAGGACATTTTATAACTATTCGGGAATGTTCATTCCAAAACAGCCCAATCTGATAAAACTATTTAATTAAAAAAGATAGCTGGTGACCAAATGACAAAATCACAATAACAATTCATTCACAAATATTCGCATTTGCACCTGCATAGGTTGAATGGTTTTAATTTGTTTAAAATGTTAAGGTATTTATTAATGTCCTATACCTCTAAATTTTTACAATCCTGTTTTTTACTTATGAATACAGATCGTTTGGATTGCCTAATTGATAGTTTTGATGTTATTTAATGGTTTATTTGCTTTAGACTTTAAAATATTGGACTTATTGATAATTTACATAAATAGTTTATCCATGATAATAAACATACTGAATAATGGATTTATGTAGGCTCTTATGATTTAAAAATCCACAGAATCAATGTTATTTAAATGTTTTTTTTTATATATGAGCATTTAATATTTGTCCAGTTGGTGTGTTGTTGCTCTAGCCTTTTTATTTTAAAAGAGTGATTAATATTTAAGATCATAAAATCCTTAGTATACTCTATAATTTGCTTTAGATTATTGTGATTTATATAATTCAAAATTTTATTTTAGATGTTTTGGAATGCTATGTTAAGAAAGGGATGGAGATGGAAAGATGAAGATATTAAACAAAAAGATATGAATGATATAATAAAAATTCATAATGCAAACAACGAACAAGCATGGAAAGAAGTCTTAAAATGGGAGGCATTACATGCCCATGAATGCAGGGATCCTAGGTAGAATTATGTCCTAAATTTGTTTCAGTGGCGTCACTAGAGGTTTTTTTGTGGGCAATTTGTTTTTTTATAATTACAGTATTTAAATTATAAATACACAAAAAAAGACCCTAAAACTATCCTGAAACAGGTCATACTTACACAGACATTTATATTGCATTGCAAGAGTTCGTCACTTTTTGACCTTTGTTTAATATAAAATCTTAATACTGTGTTGTATATATATTTACCTATTCCTAGGTCAGTCCACCATAAATAAATGACAAAGGCTCATTTATTTATGGTGGAAAAAACGTGTTTAACCATCTCGCTTTTAGATTAAGAAAGCTCCATCAACAGAAATTATTTAGAAAATAAATTAAAAAGTGTTTGCTTCAGAAAGCATATTACACACTCGATGAATAATTTAGTGATTGACTAAATTAGGAATTTGTTTATTGCATCTTTTGTCCCATTTAAACAATTTCGACTCTATGTACAGGGTAGTCCAATAATAGAAGACGTTGGCTCGGGAACCGTTAATGACAAAACTTAAGGAAAAAAATATTGATAGGTATATCGGCCAAGAGAAATCACTGCTGATTATTTTCATGTTCGAAAGTTGGCCGCTAGGGGGCGTAACAGCAACCCAAAAGTACAGTGTGACAAGCGAATGAACCTTATCAACGCATGAAGGGGCAGGGGAGAATCTCGTCAAAAATCTTCCCGTGTCATAGGCGTGCGAAGTTATTTTAATCAGATTATTATTCATTAATATTGATGACAACAATAATAATAATAATAATGATAATAAAAATGGCAGGGTGTTGAGGAGGCGGGCACCTGTCACACAAACAGCTACAGCCCAAGAAGAAGAAGATCAACTACCACTAGAAGAGGGCCACATAACACCAAGGGTCCCACCTGCTGAAGGTGCTACTCAGGCACCACAGCCAGAGCTCACCCAAGCAGGACGTCCAAGACAACGCAAGAAATGGACATTGTCTGTTAACGAAGCTATCCTGCGCATCTACTTTAGGGTAACCAATCTTGGACGAGAAACCATCGGCTACAGACAGCAGCTGCATGCCGATTTTACCAGAGAATATCCACACTTTCAAGCTACTGAACAACGCGTAGCAGATCAATACCGTGTAATAATAAGAAACAATTTAATCCCAGAAACTCGACGTAACACCATTAGGCAGGAAGTTTAACAAGACCTACATAACATCCAGAGAGAGGAAGAACCAAATAACCTCGAACCTCTCCCAGAGCCTGACGAACAAATTGAAAAACAACCCACCGAACACCGAAATAATACCGAACAAGATCTAGCGCTTCTTGAAAAACTACAGACGGAAATGAGAAGAGCAGTAACCGAGTATGAGGGAAACAATCCAATGACCAGACCACCGCTACCAAAGCTAAACTCGTTTAAAAACTTGCAGTAATATTAGACCTATTGAACAACAGAATACTGCCAGAGTACGTGCTGAATATTGACTCCTTGGAAAACCTACACCTCATAAGCTATTGCGCTGCGATGGCAGCGATTAGGAATGTAGGAGTCAAAATTAAAGCTAACTCCCCAAGAACGGAACCAAGGATGCCCCCATGGGAAAGAAGACTGCAAAAGAAAATCGAAGACTTGCGCAAGGGCATAGGACAGCTGTCAGAGTACGTCGGCGGAGTAAGAACAACAAAGATTCAGAGATGTGTAGAAGAAATAATGGACCGTTTTCGCCACGACTCGCAGCACGACCCTATAAACCTTACACCTCCACAGTGTCTTGACACAATGAAACAAAAACTTTCCTTGTACTCAGGAAGACTAAGAAGATATAAAACTAGCAATAACCGTAAACAAGACAATGAACTTTTTTCTCAATCAGAGAAAAATTTCTACAGGAAATTAAAATCCTTCAACGATCCGTCATTAAATAATTACCCAACTCAAAATCAGATAGAAGAATTTTGGGGAAACCAGTTAACAACACCAGCTCCTTACAACATGTATGCTGGATGGATAGAAGAAAAGCGCCCAGGACACCAGGAACTTAACCAAATGCAACACCAACCATTTACAACGGAAGAAGTCTCCGAAATTATCAAAAACCTCCATAATTGGAAGGCTCCTGGTCCAGATCATCTCCAGAATTACTGGATCAAAAAACTTTACTGTATGCATCGCCAACTAACAGTACTAATTAATGATGTGACACTACATCCCCACAGAATGCCTGCATTTCTGACGGAGGGAACAACAAACCTTATGCCCAAAGACCAACAAAATACGCAAGATCCTACCAAGTACCGCCCAATAACCTGTCTTCCAATGCTTTATAAGCTTGTAACATCCTGCATTAATGAACGAATTTATAAACACTGCGAGCAGAACAACATCATTGCAATGCAACAAAAGGGATGTACTAGAGCTGCAATGGGATGCAAGGAACAGTTAATAATCGATTCTGTAATATGCAACCAGGCCCATAACAAGAAAAGAAACCTTTACTCGGCCTACATCGACTACAAGAAGGCATTCGACTCAGTACCACACGAGTGGCTATCAGGTATACTCCTCATTTATAAAATAGATCCTAATATTATTCAATTCTTGGATCATATAATGACAACCTGGAGAACCAGGATACGACTACAAGTGCCTTATAACGACTGCATTGAGACCAACACTATCCCTATCAGAAGACGCATATTCCAGGGTGACTTGCTTAGTCCATTATTCTGCCTGTCGAATCCGCTGTCGCGTCGCCTAAATTCCACTACATATGGCTTCGCAATCAAACATAATAACTCCGAACGCGCAAGATTAAACCATCTTTTATATATGGACGACTTAGAACTGTACGCAGCCACCAAAAATCAACTACAACAAATGCTAAAGATAGTTGAAGACTTTTCTAGAGATATAGCAATGCAGTTTGGTCTTGACAAGTGCCGAGTCGTAAATATGGTAAAAGGAAAATTGCAACCAGGCGCCTATGAAATGCAAAATGGCCAGAACATCGAAGCCATGAGTCCAGAAGAGTCCTACAAATATCTTGGAATGGAACAGGCCCAAAGAATAGACCAACAAATTATGAAGACTGAACTAACCAATGAATTTACGAAGAGAGTAACACAGCTACTAAAAACAAGCCTTAACAGGAAGAACTTGAACAAGGCCCTCAATACTTATGCATGTTCCGCACTGACATATTCTTTTGGTGTCGTAAGATGGACTAAAACAGATATTGATAGTATTCAGCGCAAATTGAGGACGTTAATGACAAAGGCACAGAAACATCATCCACGTAGTGCAACAGAACGAACAACACTACCACGCCACCTGGGAGGGAGAGGATTGGCCGATATAGGTAAGCAGTTAGAACAACAGGTAGTAAAACTGCGTCTTTAGTTTTTTAGGCAGGCCGAGGCATCCACACTTCATAGAGCTATATGTGAGGCCGATGAATCAACACCTCTACATCTAAGGGATCAAAACATGTTCAGCTAATTCAAAACCGAGCAGGAAAAGCTGCAAACTTGGATGGAGAAACCTCTCCATGGACGTCATCCCAACGAGGTCACTCAGGAACATGTCGACAAGATCGCGTCGAACTACTGGCTGACGTCGGGACAGATGTTCCCGGAGACCGAAGGCTTTCTCGTGGCTATCCAAGATCAAGTGATCCCAACAAGGAACTACCTGAAGTACATCATTAGGGACCCATCAGTTCAGGACTATAGGTGTAGATATGAATGCCAAACTTCGGAAACTATCCAGCATGTGACAGGCGGGTGTCAAACATTTGCACCAACGGAATACAAGGAACGACACGACTCAGTGGCTAAGATACTGCACCAAGAACTAGCAGCTAACTTTAAACTAATACAATCAGACAAAGTTCCTTACTACAAGTACAACCCGGAGCCCGTCCTCGAGAATAACGAATATAAATTGTATTGGGCTAGATCTGTGCTCACTGACCAACGAGCTACTCATAATAGACCAGACATTATACTTGTAGATAAGCTGTCTAGAAAAACAACACTGATCGACGTTGCTATACCAAATAACAACAACCTAAGTCGAAAGTATAATGAAAAGATCATAAAGTACAGAGATCTAGAAGAGCATATAAGGAGGCTGTGGAGGATGGAGACGGTCCATTCCAATAATTATTTCAACAACCGGTGTCATTGCGAAGAACCTTCTGGAGAACACTAAAGCATTAGGTCTCAGCGACTATATATACAAGAACATGCAAAAAGCGGTATTACTTGGAACTGCCCGTACAGTTCGGAAATTTCTGGGGAAGACAGAAGAAAGAAGAGTTACCCCAACGGGTCCGATAACATGGAAAGGACTCCATCAGAGCTCAATCCTTTTGATATCTGAGATATCTGGGATGAGTGAATGTTCCCCTTTGAGGGAGTGTGAATGCCCTAGGGCAAAGTCATAATGATAATATCAATAAATATTACTTTTGGACTTCCTTCGTAAAAGGGAAGATTGTAATCATGAAAAAAATCACCCACCGAGATTTTTGCAGATTCTTACATTTTTGGGTCTCTAGACCTCGGAAAACATGTTCTCCCATTTCTATCGCTCTGTCTGTCGGTCTGTCTATCTGTATGCGACATAGCTCAAAAACTATTTATCCACTATCTTTAAAATTTGGTCAAAAACCATAGATCATAAGAGGATAAAATGGTAACATTTTGATGAAAATCCATTAAGGCGAAACAAAATGGCGGTCTAGTGAAATATTATTACTAAGAAATACTAAGATTATGTGGAAATTAGCTGGTAAATGTTGGTTTGAATTTAAGATGGCGAAACAAAATGGCGGCTTAATAAATAATTTCACAATTCGGCCCGAAAAGACCATTTTATAGATTGATTTCAAATTTTGCTCTAGAAATAATTGTTGTATAGAGATGAACTTGTAAAATTTTGGTACGATTTCAAGAGAGCAAAACAAAATGGCGGTTAACTACAACGTTTATAAACATGGAAAGAAATCAATATTTTACGTATCTTCCTATTCTAGCGTCCCTAGGTCCGAAAAAATAGAGTTTCTTTTGATCTGTCTGTCTGTTTGTCTCTTTGTTAATTTGCGGCATAGCTAAAAATCTACTTGCCATATTAAGTTTAAATTTTTGTCAAAAATTAAGGATTGCATGACAGTAACCTGATAATATTTTGGCAAAATTCCAACACGGCGGAACAAAATGGTGGCCTAGTGAAATGCTAAAAATGTAATTAACTAATGTATCTAAAATTCGGCACAAAATTCGAGTGTTACACAGGAATGAGCCCATAACATTTTGGTTCAAGGCGCAAAAACTATTAGTTCCACAAAGCCTGGTTTTGGTGTGCATAAAGTACTTAACAATGACCATTATTTCATCAAAGGCTTTCACCACATCTTCAAAAAAATAAGGACATGCATTTTTGGAAAAAGCCTAATTTTTCAGATTATTCAGCTTTTTCTCCTGTTCTAATGATCCGATCAAGTCGGCGATGACATTATATTATTTGTAAGTTCATTCTCTACTATTTATGTCGTTATACCATCAAGATTACTTTATTAGTTTCGATTTTAAAAGCCAAAAACGAAAAAAATAGGATTTTTTGCATTAAATTGTTTATAACCTAAGTTGATATCTAGTCGCGAGTGAAAAACATAAAAGAATATTACTATGAACTATCTTGTGTATGATGGCGCACTCGGATTCTGGTTAGTATTTTTGGCAAAAAACGACTATTTTTTGCTGTGTTGATTGATGTAAAAATCAAATCTCTCTCTAGCACATTGATATTTATGACAAGGTTTTTGTCGATTCACTCAGTCATCTTCAAAGATAAATATATCACCGGGTATATTTAGAGGAAAGAGAAAGCGATGTCTTTGAAATTGAAAAGTATACATGGTTTTTCATTTCAAATAAATTATTTTTGTTATATTTTCGAGTTCTCACGTATATATATTTCTTGACAAAGGAAAGTAAAAATTTTATTGAAAATATATATAAATTTTGTTAGAAAACTTTTACCACTTTGTACAGGGTGTTCCAACAATAATGGCCATCGGCGATATCACAGCAAGGAAATTATTTCCTTTGCTGTTACGTTCTGTAGCGTTAATTTTTTGTACTTTCTTGGTGAAAGCGGCCACGACAAATCATTGGAAAATGTTTTCAAATTCAAAGAATTGCCGCTAGGGGTATAACAGAAACGGAAAATACTTTTCATGATATCGACGAGAGCCATTTTTAATTGAACACCCAGTACATAAACACAAGTAAAAAACTATTATGATCGTTATCACATCATAAATAAATTAAATATAATCAATTCCAAACACTCACCACTTGCCCTAATATTGCTTACTATTCCAAATGCGTCATTGCTTTGCCAACATTTCCCAAAAGTTAAATCTTTATCGACCCATGTCTCATCAATGTAAACTATGTTACGACCCTCCTCTCTATAATTTCAAATTGCCCTTGTATATTTATAGCGCCAATGTAAAACTTCGGGTCTCTCCAACAGAGTCTTTCGTTTATTTTGTCACTTACGAAAAAAAAGCCATTGGCCTTCAACAACATCCTTAATGTTTCGCGACTATAAGGGAAATCCATTGTTTCTTGCAATTTAAGGAGAAGCTTTCTGAGTGTAGGCGCAGGTTTTAGTTTTAAATAAAACTTCTTTATTGTTTGCCTAATGAAAATCATCAAAATCCTTTTTGAGAGACAAACGGGTTTTCTTGTTGGGTGGTGATGAGTGCATCTCACCTGGACGTTCCCTTTGCCTCTCCTCATCTTCTTTGTGAATTTTGCTCACGGTGTCTTGAGAAACCCCAGTATATAGAGCGACGCGATCGATTTTCCTTTTTAAAGGTAATTTAAAATTATTACTTCTCGCTTCCTCATCGCAAACTCTATAAACATTGGCGATAATTTCTCTGGACTGGCCAGCAAGAGGTTTTCTCTTTAAAAAGATATTTCTTCCCATAATTCAAAAAGAAATTTAATTATTATAATTTGTATATAATATTGTATTATTATATTGTATATAAGCTTCAAGAAATAATTAAAACCTAGAAATATGTCACAAAATAAAGATACGTATTAAGATTTAAATAGGTATGAAATTTGCATGTATATACTCACTCACTATATTCATTAATTAAAACTAAAGAAATGCACCAAGAAGCTAGTCAAGTCTATCATTCAATATAAAATAACTAAACAATCGGAAATAATTAACTAACAAGTAAAATTAACAAAACAACTAATTAATCCTTATTAATAAAACAGAGTTTAACAAGAAGTTTTTTTTTATTTAACGTCAATTGGAACGGCGAAAAAACTTCCCCATAAAATATTTCAAACAATTTCTGGAAATGGGCGTAAATATTTAATTTTTTTTTATCACCTTTTGTGTGTGCTCTTCCATATCTTTGTGAAAAAAGTCTTCAACCACAAGTTCTACAAGTTCCACATTATTGCAAGTATTTTCCCAAGTTCTCCAAATGGCCATAATTATTACTGATTATACACACAAGAAAATAAAAAAAACAGGCAATACCCACATACACAAATAAAACCTAAGTCGGTATTATAAATATTAATTAGTAATTAATTTTTCTTATTTCGGTGACACCACTGATCAAATAACGATCGAATAACGATCTTTTATCTTCGTCTTTTCCACGCCATCCGCGCCGACCACGGCTATCTCTCTCTGACAATGACTGCTTATTGAACGGGCCGGAGTTGGGGAAATCTTCGCTGATATACTATCCATACCGATCAATATATTTTTACTATTTTTATTTGAATTCGTGATGCAGTAAAAATA
Source organism: Kuschelorhynchus macadamiae (assembly GCA_030620095.1). Lineage (NCBI taxonomy): Eukaryota > Metazoa > Arthropoda > Insecta > Coleoptera > Curculionidae > Kuschelorhynchus > Kuschelorhynchus macadamiae. Next base: position 150,784 of record JAUTXW010004102.1, read on the forward strand.
TATATTTTGAACGGACCACTTATATGGAAAAACGGAAGGAAGTTTTTTGCCCGCATTCTTTCTATCCAGGTTCATTCAGTTGCCAGACTGTATAAATGCCAATTTTCTCTTAAATTTTCCTAATTGAGGTATGTTGAAAATATAAGTATTATATTCTTCAACCAATTACGCGTTTTTTTGCTTCAAACCATTTTGTTGAAAAATAAAGTGGTGGGGAAAGGTCAGACATTTTTACTTTCAAATATTGATATCTTTGTTTTGGATGAAACGATTTTATTCAACTTGGTGGTCACTCGATGGCGTTATTTCGGAATTCTCCAAATAATGCTGATTTTCTCAAAAAAATAAAAAAACGACGAAATGAGCTAACAACAGTCTAACAACAAATATATTTAAAATTACTGAAAACTACTTTCGCAAATGCTCAAAATGCAGCGGTCATTGTCAATACAAAGTTGCAATCTTTCTTGTTTCGATTTGACTGCAGCTTCCAGTTAGAGATACTTGTTGTTTCACTACAAAAAGGTAAGGTTAATTTTCCAATCCGACGTTTCGAATTCGAGAGACCATCACCAACTCTCTTAATTTAAATGCGGACCTGGATTTTTATTTCACTACGAAATAAATTTTTATATAAAAGTCATAACGTACCATTTGATTTTTTATAAATATAAAAACCGATATTTGTATCGAAAGAGGTGGACACAGAAAAATTATATTTTGTGTTAGGTTTGTCTGGGTCTGTAGTTTTAATTGTATTTTTTTTTCTGTGTATTTTCAATTCTAATCTTACAAGTTTGATGTACATTTAAAGGTATAATTAAGCCAACTTAAACAAATTTTGAACAAGCAGATGTCGCTATTAATGTCGTTTAAAAAAACATATCGTTTAGTTCTCGAAAAATATCGACATCTGGCCCATTTTTTCATTGTTTCCTTAAATATTGACTTTTTAGTACAAATATTCTTAGCTCTTCGGCAACATTATATTAAATAGATAAACTAGGACCCTTAAAACTTAACACTCGGAAGAAATTGCCGAAATTTAAGAAGATAATCAAATTACTCATTTGTCCACCAAATCCACTATCTGATGATCTAGGAAAAAGACAACCTTTTCAAAAAAAAATTATTTGCAAAATAAGGATACTTTACTCTTCTCCAAGGAAGGCTTTTTCGTAATTTGCCACTAATCGGGCCGTCATTGCTAATTTGATAAACAGGTGATGCACCAATTTTACGTAGAATAAATTTTTTTGAGAAATTACAAATAAAAAGATTTTCCATACCAACTAAACTTAATGGAGTTGTATGTATATATAAATTGTGCTTTATATAGTGAAATTTTTTACTAGGGAAGTTGTGGGTAAAATTAAATTTATCGATTTTTTAAATTTATTTTTCTGTTATGATAATTATTATTTATTTTTCATAACTTTATATAGTGTAAAAAAATGTATGTTTTATGTTGTTTTCTTCCACAAAAAGAAGGTTTTATTCCGGATGGGCTCTATATGAATCTCATGCAAAGTATTTCACTTGTGATAGATATATCTATAACTGTAAACTTTATAGTGACATAATATATATTCACGTACGATTATTGACACTTTATTTGATGAAACCATGGCAATAGCGTCTGCGCTTTAGATAAAGCACCCCAGGAAATAAAATATTAAGACCGTTTTATTTCACCATAAAGTTAAAGTTAAACCAAAATGTTACCAGTTTATCCCTGTTTTACACTTGATTTTTGTACAAAACTTCAGTAGTTTTTTGGTACTGAATTCCCGCACTTATTATCAAACTAACCTTCTTCTATAGATACGTTGATGATGTCCACTAAACTCTACAAATACATATTAGAAAAATTTAATGACTACCATGAAAAACTTAATTTCACAGTAGAGGAAAAAAATAAAATAATACATTTTCTTGATATGACCTTTTACAATTTTAAAACTGAATTGTACACAAAGACGTATATAGGAGGAATCCATTCTTGTATTGTAGTTTTGGCAGTCAACAATATACTCTGGGTGGTTCGGAATTATTGATTATTAGTCTTTTTGCGACATTAGGGGAAATTAAATTTTTACTTTCCCAATTCTTTACCAGGACTTTTTTTTTGCTGAAGTATGTTTGTATGGTCCGTTGTGAGTTTTTTATGTGTTTGTGTCGTTAAGTAATGTGTACATTTTATCATAATTCGCTTCTTGCATAATGTCAGTTTTAGTAGATTTGTCTGGTTGAAAGATTTTTAATTCAGGGTGCTTTTTTAAAAAACGTTTGGTTTTTTTAGGTTTTACTTTTAATTGAGAATCATTTCCATTTGAGCTTCGAGATTTGGTTGTTTTTTTAGGTTTAAAATTAGTTAAGATATTACAACACGACGCTCTAGTAGTGTCACTGTTTTTGTTGTAAATTGCTACTTCGATATTAGCAGTTATATCTGGGATAGGAATATCGATTTTAATGTCAACACAAACAATGGATTTTGGCCCTAAACTGAGGATGTCAGAGACGTTGTTGGGAAGTTCCACGTCCGTTAAATTTTCTATCCAGCTATTTTCTGTGTGGGAAATTAGAGAATTTATCTTTGTGATGTTTCTTTGGTTAATTTTCACAAAACATGTCTCATACTTATTCCGTTCTTCACTGGTAAATCATTGGTAAATTTCCTGAGATAACACTTTTTTAATAATGTTTGTATTTACTAATATTTTTTGTTCCAAAATTTTAATTTTATTTACAGTGTCGCCTATTAACAAATTGAGCGTGTCAAAATGAATATATGATATATATATATATATATATATATATATATATATATATATATATATATATATATATATATATATATATATATATATATATATATATATATATATATATATATATATATATATATATATATATATATATATATATATATATATATATATATATATATATATATATATATATATATATATATATATATATATATATATATATATATATATAAATATATAATATATATATATATATATATATATATATATATATATAATATATATAATATATATATATATATATATATATATATATATATATATATATATATATATATATTGAACCCTTATGATTTTAGGTTGAAAAGTTTTGGTGGAAAAGCTACTGACTATAGTCCAAGGGCTCGAATAAGGCAACTTATGGGTTATGAATTACCATTTGACAGGCATGACTGGATAGTAGACAGATGCGGAAAGGAAGTAAGATATATCATTGATTATTACGATGGAGAAAAAGTAAATAGCAATTACCAGTTTGCGCTGTTGGATGTTAGACCAGCTATGGATAGGTAAGTGATGCTTATTATTTTACTCTGCTAAAAGTTTATTATATAATCAGGTTAAAATTTGAAAGTTATTTGGTTATTAATAAACTGAAATTAAAACGGATAGCAGATACGGTGGATATAGTAACCTTAATACTGGCAAGCATGAGCTAAATTTGACATTTTGTATATTAATGCGGATACACATGTTGGTTACATTTTGTATATTAATGAGAGTACACAAAAATTCTTGGTCATCTTTCATTGTTCTCATAGGTAAAACAGGTAATTGAATCTTTAAGAACGTCGAATACCACTTGAATTTACTATAGTAAATTATTCATAGAAATAATAGAAATATGAGGTAATAACGAGATCCTACCAATAACAAAATATGTAAAATAATCAAAAAAAAGGAAATCATATTTAAGAGCAATATCTCATTTTGAAGTAAAATAAAATAAATTAAACCATTTTTGTTAAACTTAACTAACATTGTGACTTAAAATACCAAAAGTATTTTACTTAATCCGATCTTAATAGGAAAGGACACAATCTAACTAGTGGCCTTTTACATAAATCTTGTGAGGCACGCACAGTTGCATCTTGTCCCAGATGAAGCTCAGCAAATCGACAGCGCGTTCATTTAAATTGCTTGGCACATCATTTGTGACAAATACGTTATGTATTTCTATTAATACATAGTCAAACATGATAATATGAACAACTAAAATAAGAAAAATCTCCAGTTTCTAGGCACAGGTACTATGCCTTGACAAAGGAAAATTCATACAGTCAAACGTATTATTCTAAAAGAAAAAATCTATATATTTTGAAAGTACATGTTTTTATCTATGTAAATTTTGAATAAAAAAAAGGGGATCCAAATTTTACATTCCATTGCGGCAGTCAGAATACATGAATTTGATATAGTATATTATTTATAAAAATATGAGGTAATAACGAGATCCTATCAATAACCTATATGTACTATAAACGAGAAAAAGGAATAATATTTCAGATTAAACTTAAGTAAACATGTAATTCTGATTACAATTCAATATTTTGACAATAAAATCATGGCCCTCGAAATACTTAAATGGCAAAACTTTCCACTGCAATTTCTTTTACTGTTAAATGTTTAAACGAGTATGTTTCGAGAATTAACGCTCTACCTTTATTCTACGTACATAGTGTCATGCTCAAATACGTGGATAATCTGCCATTTATGTAAATATCGTCTATAGGTTCTTGGACGTACGGAAGGTATGTGCCACTTTCCTTTGTATTCTTAGGTACAAAGGTCTAGACAGATGCCTCCCGCAAATAAAATATTTGGTATTTTGATGTAAAAATCCTAGTACAGACGAGTTAAAATGGGTTTAAATTGTTTGAGTGGTTCGAAGAAATGAAGGGATTTCAACCCGCTTTTATTTAATTAGTAATAGTAGTAGTTGTCTGAAGACTGGCTGGTAGGCGAAATTGGCCATTGCAACCTACCCCTGCTCACTCCAACCAATTATTCGACCTTGGAGACTTCATTAAATCTTCGAGACCTGTTCACATAGCTCTGGATATCCTTCGAAAGGGGATCCTTAACTTCAACTCTCTCCTGGACCGCAGCGCCAAAAATGTCTTGCTGCAGTCTAGCCCATAGTTTCACATCTGCCCAGGTAGTGTAGTAGTAGTAGATGGGGGGACAACCCCCCTGTTTGCTAACTCCGGGGATGCATTTTTTTAATTTAAACAATATAATGAAGGGCGCCTTGGCTACACCTGAGTGGTGATCAAGTCTTGACTGCCCGGTGAAGGGCGCGCGGAAAGGAAAGGGGACCAGAATCGCCCTTCTAGGATGGGGAAAGGAATTAACGTCTGCGTGGTGTTCAGCCCAGACGGGCCCTACAGTTTATCGGAGTCCGAACTTCGGCCATCCCCTCCACCTGAGAGGGTATGCGATGGCGGGGAGTGTGAATTTACCCCCAAAACTACCACGGAACACCCTGAATGGTAGCATGGAAAGTGAAATTAATTTTACACTCTTCTCTGTTCGACAGGCCAACTCCGATGTAAACCCAAAGCTTTACCCTCTAGGGCCACCGGCTGATTGGCCAGGCAGTGTGTGTGGAGTGGAGTTTGTCCTCACTACATGCAGGGCAGGTTATGTCGTCCTCTATGTTTAACAGGATCCGGTGTGCCTTCAATCGACAGTAGCCTGTGAGCAACTCTGTGGCCTGTGGGAGTACTAATATTTCATCTATTTCTTGCAAGCAGTCCGTCTGTTTTCAGTTAAGCTCAAGGTCTGATAGGTTCTGTTGCCTAGTTATTTCTAGAATTGGTTCTGCTCCAATGGATGGCATATTGGCTCCGAGCGTAGCTAGCTCGTCTGCCGTCTTAGTTCTCTTGGTCCTTACCAGTCTTTCCAGAGGTTAATTCAACGCATTCATTTAATTATTTTCCACCTAATATGTCGAACTTCGTCAACCAGTATGTCAGTTGCTGTGTGGTTGAGTTAGTGACTACTTCTCACTAGATAACTGTTCAAGATATGCCTCAATTGAAGCGTTGTTATAAAAGAATAAAGGCAGTGGAAGTCCAAACAAATTATTTTACTAAAGCTACTGGTTTGATTAAGGGTCGGGTTTCTATTCTACGTAATTTCGGGTGGTATTGGTATGTAACGTAAAATCTAGCTTTTAGCTATACAAAGGTTTGTAAAGACTAAAATGTTTAAAACAAAATCATACTAAAAAGTTTTCAAGTGATACAACTTTTATGGGGCATATTGCAAAAAACAAAAACGATACCACACCCACATAGATTAACATTTTTTTTTCCTAGGTCAAGAAATTGGACAAAATTGAGTTCGAAAAAAATACACACATTTTTCGTTTTGAAAATTAATTACCACTTTTTCATGACAAGACGAACTTTTTAATTCGACATAGGTCCAGAAATTTGCAAATATCTGCACAAACGTTTTTAGAGGCAAGTGCGGCAAAGAAACCTAAACATGTGTTTTGTATTTTATCTACAACAGGGTTTTTTTTATTGTGTTTTATTTAGAATGCATGAGTATTTATCGTACTTGAATGTCTATTTTCCGCACGGTTGTAGATCAGCAGTGAGGCTTTTTAATTTTTTAATAATTTATACTTATTTAAGACTTACATTGATGTAAGGACAACTGAGATGTAGAAAACTGAAAGTCTTTATTTTTGTTGTGTCGGCTTAATGTCGGTACTTGCTGGTCTAATTGGCTGTATTTTTTAGCATGGAGAATATTTGGGACAGGATGAAGGGTGCGTGGTGGAGATGGTTTTATTCTACTAATGACTGACAAATAAACTTTTAAGTAGTTTCTGTATACTAGAGCTACCTTTGTATTTATTATATTAATAAATTGTAATATGTACCTAAATACTTCTTGTTTTCCTTTAGTGTTTTTATTTCATTCGTTCCGTTATATATATATATATATATATATATATATATATATATATATATATATATATATATATAAACACAAGAATATCTCGACCGTACGCTAAATCAGCTAGTTTGAATTCTCGGGTAAGCGGTCTGTGGTGTGTGTCAAACAAAAACAAAAAATCTCATTTATCCATCAATCCTCTATATTTCGCCATTGATTAATGGCTTCTTCAGGAGGTAAATAGCTAAAATACAACACTAATGAATTAACAGTACAATCAAAATGATACAAACTTATATTCAGAGTTGCCATACAGAACGTTAAATAAATTTTATTTGAATAACATTGGTAACAAAAAAAAACACAAAACAAGCGTGTTGAAGGTCCCCTGGCTAACTCACATCGTAGATGCTTAAAACGAAATGCATTAGGTGTTCGTAAAATACAGAATTTACACCCGACGCGGGAGCGTCGGTACGTAAAAATATACAGTTTAAACAATAAACCTGCAACCACGCTAACGGGTTCAACAAAAATACAAAGCAACAGTACTAAAGTATATAGAAATAAAGTGGTGCTAAACAAGAATGTTACAATAAATGGTACTAAGCTGATCAACATCTGATCTGAAATTTATAGAATTATCTGTATCCTTATTTATATGTATCATTTCCAAAAATGTTCTTTTTTTATAATTACCTTCACGTTCTAAAATTTGTGTGTTGTTAAAGTCAAATCTATGGCCCAGATTTTGAAAGTGATGTACTAAAGCACACGATCTTTTATTTATTCTACTATCGCTTTTGTGTTGAATAATACGGTTTTTTAAGCTTTGACTAGTTTGACCTATGTAGAATTTTTGACAGTCCAGACACGGGATTTTATATACAACATTGTAATTTAGCATATACGGTGTTTTGTCTTTGGTTTTTGTCAATAATTGACCAATTTTTAATGTATTATATTTAGCCACTTTTATATTGGCACATGAACTGAAATGCTTAATTACGCTATCAGTAAGTCCAACAACATAAGGTAGCTTTTTATATTTAAAATTTGTCTGTATGTAATCCTCCGTTGGACCGTCAAATATGTTGGAGTTATAAATCAGTTTTAACGTTACATCTCTCGGGTACCCGTTATTTAAAAACAAGTTTACAAGGATCCTTAAATTTTTCTTTAAAAATTGTGGGTCTAATATATGAGTGATTCTGTTTTTCATGGCTATCAATATGTTCCACTTTTGATTTTTTGGGTGATTCGAAAAATAGTGTGTATGTGATGTATCACAAAAACCAAAATGTTATTAAATGACACCAATACGTACAGGTTGGTTACTGGGGACCCTACCCCAAAAGTACAACGTGATTTAAATAATTTAATTAAAATACTGAAAAATAATAAAGAAATCAATGATAGTACAGCAAAAAACTTAACCACTTATAACTCCGCCCCAAAACTGTATTGCTTACCTAAGATTCACAAGCCAAATGTTCCTTTAATACCCATAGTGAGCTGCATAGGCTCGGCTACTTACAACTTATCAAAGTGGCTGACAAACATCTTAACCACTTCACTTGCGAATAGAACAGATTATAACATCAGTGATACCTTTGTTTTTGCAAATGCTGTTAATGGTGTGATTTTACCCCACGGCTATGTGTTGATTTCATTAGATGTCGTTTCGTTATTTACAAACATACCATTTGAACTAGTTAATGAAATTTTGCAAGCCCAATGGCAAAAAATTGAAAATAACACGACCTTATCAAAGGACAACTTTTTTAGAGTTTTGAACTTTTTATGTAGTAACTGTTATTTTTCATTTGATAACAACTCCTATCAACAAATCTTTGGTACCCCTATGGGTTCTCCCATCAGCCCCATTTTGGCACAGATTGTCATGGACTTCATTTTGGATAAAATTATAGAAAAACTTCCGTTTAGGCTTCCATTTTTGTATAAGTTTGTTGATGACATTATCTGTTCAATTCCATCTGATCAAATTGATAATATTCTAAAAATATTTAATTGTTATAATAAACACATACAATTTACTTTGGAAAGTGAAACAAATAATAGTGTTCCTTTTCTGGATACGTTGGTAATTAGATCAGATCGTAATAATGCTGTTATTCTGGATTGGTATCAAAAACCTACATCATCGGGGAGGTATATAAACTATTTTTCGAATCACCCAAAAAATCAAAAGTGGAACACATTGATAGCCATGAAAAACAGAATCACTCATATATTAGACCCACAATTTTTAAAGAAAAATTTAAGGATCCTTGTAAACTTGTTTTTAAATAACGGGTACCCGAGAGATGTAACGTTAAAACTGATTTATAACTCCAACATATTTGACGGTCCAACGGAGGATTACATACAGACAAATTTTAAATATAAAAAGCTACCTTATGTTGTTGGACTTACTGATAGCGTAATTAAGCATTTCAGTTCATGTGCCAATATAAAAGTGGCTAAATATAATACATTAAAAATTGGTCAATTATTGACAAAAACCAAAGACAAAACACCGTATATGCTAAATTACAATGTTGTATATAAAATCCCGTGTCTGGACTGTCAAAAATTCTACATAGGTCAAACTAGTCAAAGCTTAAAAAACCGTATTATTCAACACAAAAGCGATAGTAGAATAGATAAAAGATCGTGTGCTTTAGTACATCACTTTCAAAATCTGGGCCATAGATTTGACTTTAACAACACACAAATTTTAGAACGTGAAGGTAATTATAAAAAAAGAACATTTTTGGAAATGATACATATAAATAAGGATACAGATAATTCTATAAATTTCAGATCAGATGTTGATCAGCTTAGTACCATTTATTGTAACATTCTTGTTTAGCACCACTGTATTTCTATATACTTTAGTACTGTTGCTTTGTATTTTTGTTGAACCCGTTAGCGTGATTGCAGGTTTATTGTTTAAACTGTATATTTTTACGTACCGACGCTCCCGCGTCGGGTATAAATTCTGTATTTTACGAACACCTAATGCATTTCGTTTTAAGCATCTACGATGTGAGTTAGCCAGGGGACCTTCAACACGCTTGTTTTGTGTTTTTTTTTGTTACCAATGTTATTCAAATAAAATTTATTTAACGTTCTGTATGGCAACTCTAAATATAAGTTTGTATCATTTTGATTGTACTGTTAATTCATTAGTGTTGTATTTTAGCTATTTACCTCCTGAAGAAGCCATTAACAATGGCGAAATATATGTTTTTGTTTGACACACACCACAGACCGCTTACCCCAGAATTCAAACTAGCTGATATATATATATATATATATATATATATATATATATATATATATATATATACAGTGTCTTTGAAAATTTCCCATCATATGGGATTTTTTTTATTAGGTGACTTTGTCAAAGTTTAACATAGGCAATAACATTTGCGTTACCTGTCAAAATTGACATTTCTTTAAAAAGATTGCGGAAAAGAGGCTTATTTGCTAAAATATGAAAAAGTTGTATTAAGAAAAGTTGTTTATTTTTTAATTTTACATATGCATACCAAATTTTCATCAAAAATTCCATTATTTATTTTTTAACTTTTTCCTGTTTCCTGAAAAAATAATATTTGTCTAACTTAAAAAAATGTATTCTGTTAGTACCCTCATCATAATATTAATTTTTTGTACCTAAATACTGCATAAACACTGTTTTTTTTTCGACAAAAATTAAAATTGCTTGTCAAATATATGTTAAGCTTGATGCAAAGTTGTGATTTTGGGAATTTTAGGTGTATATTAATTATATTACACATTTTCGATACTAAATAGATATTTTAATACAAAAATGTTATAATTGACTAATGTAGGAGCGTAATCGAAATTTAGAACTATGTTTAAAATATTTAAGTGCCTTGGGTAAAGTTATAAAAATTGAAAATTAGAATTGCTGACCAAAATTCGACAGACATATGTAAAACTATATAATAAACAACTTTTTTATAACACTTTTTCGTATTTTAGCGTACAACCCATTTCTCTGCGACTTGTTTAAAGAAATATCCACAAGTTAGGTGACTATTCCGTCTAAGTAATTTTTTATACTTACTTAATTTTCTTTAACTTTTTGGTTTTTCGAGCATTCAAAAAAAATACTTTAAAAGATATATTTCAGTTATAGTGCATCTAAAGTCAATTGAGACAGCGGAAAATTTGGGGTACGCTCAATTTACTACACCACTTATATCATATAAATTTATTTTTAGTCAGTTGGCAGGTCCTCATACAAACAGCGGACCTTCGCGACACAGTCAACTGGACTCATAACATTTGTCGGCGGAGAATCAGAGTTAAGCACTTTGATTGGTTAGATTTTCGGAGACGTTGATTTAACAAAAAATGCACAAAAAAGATATATTTTAAAATATTTGCGTCACCTGCACTTGTTCAGAGATATCGGGTCAGTGTCAATGCTAGAATAAAAATTTCTTTTTATTCTATTCAATGGTTTTTACTTACCTTGTAAAAGGGAATATTGTAATCGTGCAAAAATTACCCTTCGAGACTTTTTCTGATCTTTGCGTTTCAGGGTCTGTAGATAAACATTTTTTTCTCAATTGCGCGGTCTGTCTGTTCGCTGAATAGCTAAAAAATTGCTTAACCGATTGACTTCAAATTTTAGTCAAAAATTAAGGATCATATCGGGATGACCTGGTAACATTTTGGAAAAAATCAAATATGACAAAACAAAATGGCGGCGTAGTGAAATGCTAAAAAAATTATTACGAAAAACTACTTACCCAATTTGCCTAAAATTTTGCACAAAAACCAAGTATTATATAGAAAACAACTGATAAAATTTTGGTATGGCGAAACAAAATGGCGGCTTAATAAAATATTAAAAAATTCAGCATGAAAAAAATACTTAATTTCATTTTCAAATTGTGTGCCATAACTAATTGTGGTATAGAGACGAACTAGTAAAATTGTAGTACTAATTCAAAATGGCGAAACAAAATGGTAGCCAACCAAATAAAATATTTGTAATCGTGAAAAAAATATGTTTTATCAATTCCGTCAGTCCATCTGTCGGTTTGTCTGTCTGTCTGACAGTTCCCGACATTGCTTAAAAACTACTCATCAGATTGACTTGAGATTTTAGTCAAAAATTGAGAGTCATATTGGAATGACATGGTAATATTTTGGTAAAAATCCAATATGGCAAAACGAAATGGCGGCCTGGTGAAATGTTAAAAAAATTACTAAAAAACCACTTATCCAACTTATCTCAAATTTTGTACAAAAATCAAGTAGTATTATGTGCAAATCAACCTGGTAAAGTTTTGGTACGAATCAAAGATGGCAGAACGAACTGGCGGTTTAATAAAATATTTAAAAATTCAGCTCGAAAAACAACTTAACGGACTGATTTCAAATTGTGTGGTATAAAGATGAACGAGTAAAACTGTGGTTCGAATTCAAGATGGCGGAACAAAATGATATAGGAGTCAAATAAAATATTTGTAATCGTGAAAAAACCAATCTCTCAGGTTTTACATATTTTCAGGTCTTACAGTTCCTAGATGTCAAAAAAAACACGTTTTATTAATTCCGACGGTTCGTCTGTCTGTATGCCAGTTCACGGCATAGCTTAAAAACTACTCATCAGATCAACCTCAAATTTTAATCAAAAATTAAGAGTCATATATGGGTGACCTGGTAATATTTTGGCAAAACAGAATGAAGTCCTACTAAAATATTAAAAAAAATATTAAAAAACCAGTGATCCAACTTATCTCAAATTTTGTACAAAAATCAAGTATTATGTAGAAATCAATTGGTAAATTTCTTGTATGAATACAAGATGGCGGAACAAAATGGCGGCTTAATAAAATATTTAAAAATCCCGCCTGAAAAAAACTACTTAATGGACTGATTTCAATTGTGTGCTATAACTAATTGTGGTATAGAGATAAGCTACTAAAACTGTGGTTCTAATTCAAGATGGCGGAACAAAATGGCGGCCAAGTAAAGTATTTGAAACCATAAAAAAATCAGTAAAATTTTACATATTTTAAGGTTTTAGCTTCCCTAGATGACAAAAAATATGTTTTATGAATTCCGTCGATCTTTCTGTCTGTCTGTCAGAGTGATTTGAAATATGCAATATGCAAATTCAAAAACCTCTGAACGATTCATTTTTTACGAAGTATTTGGCTTTTAGCCACTATTTACTTCAACCAACTATATATATATATATATATATATATATATATATATATATATATATATATATATATATATATATATACACGATACCCTACAAAATGACATATTACCTACTCGGTCTTTAACGAAACTTTCAATTTTCAATAAGTAAATATATTATCAAGTAGGTTACAATTGGAATAATCTCTAACTCATAAAAATACGTTTTATGCTATTTATTTACGGAAAATACAATATTTAGTTTTTATGTTGTCTCAATTGACTTTGAATACACTTTACCTCAGCAAGAAAAATAAAAACCATTTCTTTAAAGCTTCTAAGCTTGATGTAAAGTTGACGTGCTTTTAAGAATTTTAAGTAAATATTAATTAAATATTTTTTTGGATGGGTATCTTAACACAAAAAAAAACGAAAACATTGATGAACTGGTTTAAAAGTGTAGTTTTCAAAATACAAAATAAAAGTATTAAATAATGAATTCTGCATAATAACAAATTTCAGATGCTTTGCCCTCCTACTAGCCGTAAAAGTTGTTTTATCTATACACAAAACGCCATTTTGAGATCAAAAATGCTCTTAATTTCCTCTTTGAGCCTTATGTATCTTAATGTATTCTTCAGCCCTGGATTAGAAAAGGAGCTATGGGGCTATAGCGTCGACAGGAGCCCCAGCACAGAGCTTGCGCTATATTTTGCGATAATTTGTTATTGTGGTAGGGCCCACATGCGGTGGGGGCCCCGCGAGTTATGAACCAGTACTTTATCAGTGAAATACAAGACCTTTTTTGCCATTAATAATTTTGAAGCGCAACCAAGGGACCAGCAAATACTTAAAGACCATTGAACTTTTTTATTGTCATCATTTTTTTCTAAGAAGCGCTCTCGCAATACCTCGCCCGGATCAAGGGCCCCTGAACACATATAGCCCCAGACTCCGTAAGAAACTAATACGGTATTCATATATTTTACACCTATTCAGTAATAAATTATCGCAAAATATAGCGCAAGCTCTGTGCTGGGACTCCTACCGACGGCGCCCGGCGCTATAGCTCCCATAGCTCCTTTTAATAATGCAGGGTTGAAGAATACAGTTAGATACATGAGGTTCAAAGAGGAAAAAAGGTCTTGTATTTCACTGATAAAGTACTGGTTCATAACTCACGGGGCCCCCACCGCATGTGGGTCCTACCACAGTAACAAATTATCGCAAAATATAGCGCAAGCTCTGTGCGGGGGCTCCTGCCGACGCTATAGCCCCATAGCTCCTTTTTTAATCCAGGCTGAAGAATACATATATTTTTTAAAGTATTATTTTTTTTGAATTTTCCAAAAACGAAAAAATTACAAAAATTTAATTTCGGAATTTGTAGCGAAATTCGGTATACATTTTGTTGTTACTTTATTTATTAAGTAAGTATGAAAAATGACTTAGCCGGAATAGGCACCTAACTTGTGGATATTTCTTTTAACAAGTCGCAAAGAAATGGGTTATTTGCTAAAGTACGAAAAGGTGTTATAAAAAAGGAAGTTTATTATATAGTTTTACATATGTCTGTCGAATTTGGGTCAGCAATTCTAATTTTCAATTTTTATAACTTTACCCAAGGGACTTAAATATTTTAAAAATAGTTTTAAATTTCTATTGCGCTCCTACATTAGTCAATTATGACATATTTGTTTTACTATCGAAAATGTAAAATTCTCAAAATCACGACAACTTCGCATCAAGCTTAAAATATTTTTGAGAAGCGATTTTAATTTTTTTCGAAAAAAGACAGTGTTTATGCAGTATTTAGGTATAAAAAATTAATATTATGCTGACGTTACTAGCAGAACACAGTTTAAGCAGTGGCGGCTCCTCCATTAGGTCTTATGGTCAATGACCCTCCAATAAATATTTCCAAACAGAAAATAAATAATTTATATTTTTTTAATTTCTTTTAAATTTGGAAATTCTTTCTATTATTCTAAGCGTGTAAACTCGTTGTATGTTCATGTTGATTCCGCGGAAGTCGCACTATCGATGCCTCGCACAGCGATCTCCGACGGTTTCGTTTCGTTGGACCACGAGGCTGGCGGCCCGTGATGTCCTCGTGGTTATAAACGGAGGCGAGTTTTTCCCGAGTGTTCTCGATTGAATTCGCATAGCAATGCAAAATGATAAGGGCATTTTATTGTTTCGTGTCTTTGATTTTTTCAGTATATATATATATATATATATATATATATATATATATATATATATATATATATATATATATATATATATATATATATATATATATATATATATTGACCCCTGAAAAGTTACCCATGAGCCGCCACTGAGTTTAAGTAAGACAATTATTATTTTTTTAGAATTTCCAAAAAACAGAAGAAAGTTAAAAAATAAATATCGGAATTTTTGATCAAAATTTGGTATGCGTATGTAAAATTAAAAAATAAACAACTTTTTCATATTTTAACAAATAAGTCCCTGCAATTTTTTTAAAGAAACGTCATTTTTGACAGGTAAAGCAAATTACGTGATTATTTTCGACTAAGTCATTTTTTATCCTTAGTAAATCAAAAGTTATTTGCCTATGTTAAACTTTTTCAAAGTGATTTAATAAAAAAAATTGTCATATGATGCGAACTTTTTCAAGGACACTGTATATACAGGGTGTCCCACTTAAGGTGGACGATATCACGGTTATTTTTTAACGGACCATGTTTTTTTTTTTCATATTTTCACCGGGTTATAGTTGCTATACCTCATAGGCGTACGTTTTTATGGGGGCGCAAATAAAATATATTCAAGAGTAAACACCCTGTAGGGAAGATTTAATTTCAAATGCAATACTAGCTGTGGATTGTTCACAAACCAGAATATTCAAATATAAATTTTGATAATGGTATTTTAAAAGGTATTCGAAATATTTAGAGTAATATTTCCGGTTTGATAAGAATTTTTTTTAAGAGGCAATATTTTAGTTCTTTCGTGAGAGGGAAGTATTATAATATTGAAAAAAATCATCCTAAGAGATTTTATCAGATAGGTAACAATTTCATAAAAACCCAATATGGCGGAACAAAATGGCGGCCTATTAAAATTGGTAAAATTTCGGTACGAATCTAAACAGACGGAAAAAATGGTTGTCTAGTAAAATAATTCTAAAATATCTACTTATGTAATTGACTGATTGACCTCAAATTTGGTACGAAAATCAAGTTTGATATTAAAAATTATGTGGTAAAAATTTATAAAATTTTACTGCGAATCCAATAAGGCACATTTAAGGCGGCCTAAAAAAATGTTTAAAAAATCGGTGTAAAATCCTCTATTTTCATTTTTGCTATAAAAAGAAATATGCCAGATACCTTGTCAAAAGGAGAAGGTGGAACAACCATAAATTAATTATAACAACCACAAAATAATTAAATATAGTTAATTATTTAAACAGATTATTTATACTAATTTAAAACAGAAATATTACAATTGATTATTTCGGGATGACAATATTAAGTCACCTTTTAATAAAATAGTTAAGTTTAGAGCTGTACTAACATAAGTAGGTAATATTAAAATTTAATATTTGTAGTTATTATTGGAATATATTTTAGTTAAATTAGGAGTCAATATGTTTTAATTTTAGGCTATAATTAATTATTTCAGGGTTGTTTCTACCTTCTTCTTTTGACTAGTAGTTTATCATATGTCTTTTTATAGAAAAATGAAAAGAGCAAATTTACACTGATTTTTTAAACATTTTATTAGGCCGCCTTAAATGTGCTTTATTGGATTCGCAGCAAAATTTTATCAATTTTTACCACAGAATATTTAATATCACACTTGATTTTCGTACCAAACTTGAAGTCAATCAGTCAATTGCCTAAGTAGATATTCTAGAATTATTTTTAAACATCTTAATAGAACACCATTTTCTCCAAGTTAATTTTTCCAAAATTCATTTTTTAGAATAATTTTTAAACATTTTAGTAGACCGCCATTTTTTTCTGTCTCTTTAAATTCGTACCGAAATGTTACCAGTTAATTTCTATCTCATACTTCATCATTTGGATACGTAGATTTTTTAAATAATTTTATTAGGCATCCATTTTGTTCCGCCATATTGCATTTTTATCAAATTGTTACCTATCTGATAAAATCTCTTAGGATGATTTTTTTTTAATATTATCATACTTCCCTCTAACGAAAGAAATAAAATATTGCTCTTAAAAAAATTCTTACTAACCGGATGTATTACTCTAAATATTTCGAATACTTTTTGAGATACCATTACCAAAATTGATATTTGAATATTCTGGTTTGTGAACAATCCACAGCTAGTATTGGATTTGAAATTAAATCTTCCCTACAGGGTGTTTACTCTTGAAAATGTTTTATTTGCGCCCCCATAAAAACGCCTATAAGGTATAGCAACTTCAACCCGGTTTAAAATATGCGCCTCCTAACTCCACATAATCGCACCAAAAATAAATATGGTCTATTAAAAGTAACCTTAATTAAATGTATGTATATATATATATATATATATATATATATATATATATATATATATATATATATATACATATATATATATATATATATATATATATATATATATATATATATATATATATATATATATATATATATATATATATATATATATATATATATATATATATATATATATATATATATACTCTGTGTCCGAGATAAGGAGGGCCACTATGGGGATTTTGGAAACGGTAAGAGATACAACTTTGGTTAAATGGGAGAAAAGTTGCGTAATCAAGGGTCTAAGAAAATGGCGTTTTCAAATTCCTGAAACATTTTTCGGATTTTGAGATATTTTGAAAAAATTGGATTTTTTGATTTTACGAACTTTTTTTTTCTGGCGTTATTATTTGCCCTAGAGCGAAACCAATAACACTTCTCCACAGCAACTTTTAATGCTCTTTAGGACGACGTTATTAGTTTCTTAATCTGACGTTTCGTTTTTGTGGGACCATCATCAACTTCATTTTTTTAAATACGGCCCTGATATTCTGATATCAGATTCTAAAAGCCCTTTCTATTTCGAATTCAACGATGTATAACACTTTATGGTTTAAATGCGTTTTAGTCTTTTTTTCTTGCCTTACACAAGAAAATTCCTATTACGGACCTGTACATAGTTTAGTTAAGTTCAGTTTAGTTTAATTTCAAAGAATAAACAATTAGCCATAACATATGACACTTTATGTCATTTAGGTGTTTAATAATAATCTAGTGGTTGAATTGATTCACTAATTTAATAGAATAAACAAAGATCAAATACAATTAATTTAGCAGAAGATCTAAAAATTAAAAAGCAACAACAAGGGAATACGAACAAAACAACTAAATTTATATTAAATGTTCAAAAAGATTTCCGTCGTTTTCTAAGCATAGATAGCACCTTCTAACCGTTGATTCTAACACCCTAGCCAAAATTTGTGGAGTAATATTAGCAAAGGCTTCCAAAACTAACCCCCCCAGTTCTTGTTCTGTAGCAAAATTTCGCTGATAAACATGATTCTTAACGAACCCCCATACGAAAAAATCAAGCGGGGTTATATCGGATGAACGCGCTGGCCAGGGTGTTTCCGAATGCGTGCTAATCACCTTCTCTGGAAATCTCATGGATAGATATGCTCGAACGGCTCTGGAATTATGTGCAGGTGCACCATCTTGCTGCATCCAACAGTTGCGAACTGTCGCCAGAGGCATATTATCGAGAGCATCCTCTAAATCATTTTGCAGCAAATGTAGGTAACGCTCTGATGTCAGGTTGTGGTTGTAAATAAATGGTCCTACAATCCTTGTGCCAATAATACCAGCCCACATATTAAAACCAAAGCGGTGTTGGTGCCTCGACGTTTTGTTTAAACGTGGATTGGTTTCAGACCAATAATGAACATTTCGTCTATTGAAAATACCGTTATTCGTAACCATACTTTCATCAGACCATATTATGTAATATGGAAAATACATATTCTCCTGGCATTTTCTTGTGTACCATTCACAGAATGAGCGACGTCGCTCTAAATCGCCTGGTCGAAGTCCATGACAAATTCTGTACTTATACGGATGGAACTTTTGTTTTTGTAAAATACAATGCGTCGTTGATTTTGGTATACCAACATTTCGTTCGACCAATCGGACTGATGTACAGGGATTTTCAGTGACCGCTAACAAAACATTATGTACTGTTTCTTCATTGCTCTTCTTTTGTCGCGAAACTACAGGTTTTTTGAAAGAACCATATGCTTTAAGGTTTGCCACTAATTTGCTAAAGGTCCTTTGATTTGGCTGTCTTCTTTCGGGATATTTTTGCAAATACAAACGCTCCGCAACAGAACAATTTCTATTGGATGAAATGAAACACGCCACCATGTCAAACTTTTCTTCGTTAGAAAACATAATTAATAGAAGAAATGACTAATTATTGCGCACTAAATTACACAGTAAGCTAATGTGTCAAACAATCAACGTTAGCTGACAATTCAAATGTATAAGAGGCCATCAACACATTCATTTGTTTTCCGGAGCCTGCTTTTCTTTAATAATTGTCAGTAACGTTGATTTTTTGACACATTTGCTTACTGTGTAATTTAGTGCGCAATAATTAGTCATGTCTTCTATTAATTAATTTTTGCGTATGTATGTATTTGGAAAATTATCGTCGTTCATACTGCGAATGGTACACGAGAAAATACCTGCAGAATTTGAATTTTTCATATGACTGTATGATTACGAATAAAATGATGTTTTTATATTAGATGAAATGTCCATTATTGGCCTAAAACTAATCTACAGTAAAAAAAAAGTCAAGTCGTCAATACTATTTCGGTTTTCATATGTGTATTGGTGTGTACAGGTCCGTAATAGGAATTTTCTTGTGTAAGGCAAGAAAAAAAGACTAAAACGCAATTAAACCATAAAGTGTTATACATCGTTGAATTCGAAATAGAAAGGGCTTTCAGAATCTGATATCAGAATATCAGGGCCGTATTTAAAAAAATGAAGTTGATGATGGTCCCACAAAAACGAAACGTCAGATTAAGAAACTAATAACGTCGTCCTAAAGAGCATTAAAAGTTGCTGTGGAGAATTGTTATTGGTTTCGCTCTAGGGCAAATAATAACGCCAGAAAAAAATAGTTCGTAAAATCAAAAAATCCAATTTTTTCAAAATATCTCAAAATCCGAAAAATGTTTCAGGAATTTGAAAACGCCATTTTCTTAGACCCTTGATTACGCAACTTTTCTCCCATTTAACCAAAGTTGTATGTCTTACCGTTTCCAAAATCCCCATAGTGGCCCTCCTTATCTCGGACACAGAGTATATATATTAAACCAAAAATTACAGCTCTAATTTTCAAAATGGCAACCGGGCTATTTTTTAAAATAGAAAGTAATATCTTTTTTTTGAAGTATTTTTATATGTAATCTATTCCCAAAGTTTCAAAACATCTTTATTATTAAACGTCAGATGGCAATCAATTAAATGAAAGCTAGTTTTATATAAGATGCCTTTTTCCACCAAATATATTAGACACCTTCATTTAGTCCCAGAAAAAAAAAATCCAGAGATGTAAGGTCTGGCTGCTGGCCACTCTGCAGCGTCTCGCCAGCCTATATATCATCTTGGGTATTTAATTTTATTTAAATAATTTGTCACATCCCGAGAGAAATAGAGGAGTGCTTCGACTTGTAAGATAATGTCACTATAGGATTCACCCGGATTTGCTTGATACTTTAGTAATTACTGAATTGTTGTATTTTGCATCATCTCAATTTAAAAAGATCATTCAAAGTTGTTTCCAAAAATATAGGACCTATATTGATGTATATTCACTCCAATACCTACAATTTTACGTATTAACCCGGCAATTCAGAAAAAGTGTGATTTTGTCACTAAGTCAAACATGGTGTAAATAGTTGGGGTTTACTATCAATCTGGTTGGCTTCATTCCGCAAAAATCAAGTCGTTTCTCTGGATCATCCGCAAGTAACTCGTGTACCACTTGAAATTTGTAGCTATGGGATTTCATCCCTTTTTAAATATTTTAAATGGTCGATATTGAATCGACACACGTTTCAGCCACATGCTTGATTGATTGTTGAGGGTTTGTAACCATTTCAGCCATGGCTTGGATTTTCCAAATCCTCTGGCCTACCGGATCTTGGAGTGTTTTTAAATAACCCATCGTAAATTTGAAGCCTGGTGCTCATTGTCTTCCTTCACACTTTCCAGGCCCATGACTGATCCATATTTTAATACGTACTCATCGTTTTGATATAGGATTAATACAGGGTGAGCTACAAGATCTGGAGCATTAAAAAAATGAAAATTTTACGACATTCACACATTGTACAAATCGCAAAAGTTCGACCCGTTCAGGGACAGACATTTGTCAAGGGCAATATCGTAAAAAACTTTTTTTCCCAAAAATGAAACAGATTCTAATAGTCCTAATCATTTTTTTGCACTGGTTTAAATTTTCTCATTTTTTCGTAATTTTTTCTGTTTCCAAGTTGGCACATGAGCATCATATCCGCCGAAATGTCTAATTTTTGAACAAAAAATCAGTTAAAGAATTCGATTGTTGGCTGGTTTATTATGATTGTTTCATTGATTTGACATAGCAACATTTCATTGTCAAACGTTGTTATACTTAGCTGTAAATAAAATAAAATTCAAATATGTCTCGTACTCTACAAGAAGAAAAAGTAGAAGCAAGTTACAAATTTCAAATGGTACATTATTTACTTCCCGATTTTTGCGTTTGAACAGGCCTGAAATGCCCATATTATAGGACGCATAATTTTGGACATTGGAACATTGAATGGCCCTACTTACCTTTAGATGCTGCGAAATAAAATCACTCTACTTGTTACTGAAGCTGTTGTCGCCAATCAGTTTTTTTCGGAATGTCAGAAATTATTTAAATACAATATATCCAAGAAGATGAATAGATCGGCGAGTCCCTTAGAATTGCCAGCACGGGCGCAGACCTTACACGTCTCGACTTTATTTTAATGAACTACATTAAAACGAAGATGTTTAATATATTTGGGGAAAAGGTGAAACACAAATCCAACTTACGTGAAACTGACTTTCATTTAATTGATCGCCTTTTAAAAACGGTTAAATAAAGTGTTTTGAAACTTTGTAGTTAGATTACGCATAAAAAAAACTTTAAAACGATATATTACATGACCCCTTTCCTTATTTAGAAAATAATCCGGTCTACATTTTGAAAACTAGAACTGTACAAAAACTCTAAAAAAAGTAGAGCTTTAGGTTTCATAATATATATGTCCCAGATTTTGCGGTGATATCTCAAGCACCTCAAAAGTTATAGGGGTGCACCCGGAGTTTGTGTCCTCACTGTAATACATATACAGGGTGATTCATGTGGAAATGTCAATACTTCAGGCACGTATTCAGGACCCAAAAATAAACATAAAAGTCTATATAAATATGTTTCCGCAAGGCCTTCGTTCTCGAGATACAGGGTGCTAAAGTTTTTATTTAATTTTTCTATTTTGTAAATAAAATCTATGATAATGTAAATATTGAACTGAAATTTTTTTTCCGAGGGTTTTTTGGTATGACGAATTCAAATCTAATCTTAGTATAGCTCTTGTAAGGGGCGCTACCACATGTCTTTCTACTCCTTCGAACAATCACAACTTTTTGGTATAGACCTGTATTACATTTTTGAGTAAAATAAATAATTCCTTTCAGTGGCGGCTTGTGGGATTTGAGTTTGGCGGCGCACCAGAAAGTAAATAGCGCCGCAAGCAAAAAATTGCTCCGCAGGCGAAAATATTTCGGGGTGCCACGCCCAAAATAACTAATTTTTTAGCTTTTTGATTTTTTTTTTAATAGAAAAAGTTACTAGTTACATCTATTATATACCATTTATACTACTTGCTAAATTAGTAAAAAATTAAAAATTATAAAAAATTTAATAATAGTCTTGAGTTCCTTGAGATAATTTATTCGCCTTTTATGTCTAGTTACATATGTGTTTGTAAATCAAATCGAATCTTCTATTCTTGTGTTGGGGTGAATTTTTTTTAAGTATTTCTACTTATGCGATAACGTGTGCATATAGGGGGAAAGGGGGCACATTGATACATGAGGAACATTGATACAGGTGACGTAACTCTGAACCGAACAAATCTGGGAAGTTTACTAACACCCTAATAGATGGAGCTAACATATACAAGTTTATAATAAATTTAGAAAGGGTCTGCTGTAATCGCCTGTGGGTTGATAGGTTAAGACACATTTTATGTTCCTCAGAGTAATTTTTTTCAATTGGCTTTCGAACGTGTTTGCCGTCGTGCGTTTGTTAATTGTGATGTAAATTGTTTTCACAGGTAAAAATTACTTTATGTTTTATAACATGTTAAAAGTTTTGCTCTGAATTTTGTTTCGTTTTCATATTTCATCGTGTTTTATTAAACATGGCCGGTCGGGGTAGATTGATACAAAGCCTTACGGGGCACATTGATATGTATCAAAGTACCCCTCGGGGGACCTCGATACTGTATCAATAGTCCCCGTATGGTATAATATACGATGTGTATCAGCTAAATTGAATAAATTCGATTTTAAATAAATGGGGGCGTGTTCGAAAACACGCTCAGACACGTCGATTGGTATTGCCATAAGAAGGAGTGTGTAAGAGACAGGCGCAGAAAGATCCACTACATACTGGAGTCAATAGGAATTCATTGGTTGTTCTTAAATTTATCGGGTACCTTTAAAGATATAGGGATAAAACCTAGTTTTTATAATTAGCAATAAGAGACTTTTCTTAAGAACATAATATAGACGGTGTTTCATTTAAAGCAGGAAAGTTGGTATTAGCCACAGTTACATGATGCACCCTATATAAAAAGTTTTTGTTGAAAAAAATGCTCGACTAAAAATACCAATCGACGTGTTCGAGCGTGTTTTCGAACACGCCCCCATTTATTTATTATCAAATTCATTCCATTTGGCTGTATGTATCTACTGTATACAATACGCTTTGTTCTTTTAGGAAAAATGGTTCGGTCATACAAGAAAAAAACCGACAGGGCTAGTATCGACGAAAATGCTGTAAGTTCGGCAGTAACGGAAGTGCTCGAGGGAAAACTGTCTATAAGAAAAGCTGCTGATAAATACAACATAAAACCCGCAACTCTACAGCATAGGATTGAAAGAAAAAAGATTATTGAAACAAATAACGAGGTAAATAATGAGGAGCAACCAGAGTTCTCATCCAAATATTGTTCGCATCAAGTGTTTAGTTCAGCTCGAGAAAAACAACTGAATGATTACATTATAAAATGCAGTAAAATGCATTATGGCCTTACGCTTATTCAGATGCGAAAACTCGCATATGAATTTGCAAAAAAAATTGGATGTCGTTATCCTCCATCATGGGATTTGGCAAAGTGTGCAGGTACGGATTGGGCGTCTGGATTTCGTAACCGAAACAAGAACATAAGCTTGAGAAAGGCAGAAAATACCAGTGTTGCCAGATCATTTTCTTTTAATAAATCTGCTGTATCAGAATTTTACGAAAATCTTGAAAACCTATTAAAAAGATACAAATTTACTGCCGATCGAATTGTAAATTTCGATGAAACAGGTATCACGACCGTACTTAACACTCCCAAAGTTCTGGCGGAAAAAACTCAGAGGCAAATTGGTCAAATAGTGTCTGCCGAAAGAGGTGAACTTGTAACTTTTGGGGGCATAATAACCGCTACTGGAAATACAATTCCACCCGTTTTCGTGTTTCCAAGAGTCCATTATAAGAATCACTTCTTATCAGGAGCACCAGAAGGAAGTTTGGGATTGGCGTCAAGAACCGGTTGGATAAACACTGAGTTATTTTTAGAGGTGTTAAAGCACATACAACGACATATGAACGTAACTAAAGAAAATCCAATTTTGCTGGTATGTGACAACCATGAATCTCATGTTTCGATCGAGGCCATTAATTTTTCACGTGAACATGGAATAATGTACCTGAGTTTCCCTCCTCACACATCTCATAAAATGCAACCTTTGGATGTGTCAGTCTTCGGCCCTTTTAAAGCCAAGTTGAAGGTAGCATTTAATGATTGGCACATAAATCATCCTGGAAAGGCTTTATCAATATATGACATCCCTTTACTGGCTAAAAATGCATACTTTGGATCATTTAACGCTAAGAATATCACCAGTGGCTTTACCAAGCCAGGTATCTGGCCTTTCAATAAATTGGCCTTCTCTGACGATGATTTTATGCCTTGTGATATTTACAGTAACACGCAGTCTCAAAATCATACTCCAACTCCAGAAGAAGATTTTCAAGTCATTGCTTTGACAAGCAATATCAGCGATCGAGAAACAAGGCCACCATTAACTTTGCTTCCAGGACGTTCAACGCCGCCAGCAGTGAATGCCACAGCCACAAGCTCTTTACTTCTAGATTCAAAACCTTCAACTTCCTCATCTATGACCATAACACCTGAGTATGTTAGGCCATTGCCAAAAGTTATTAAATCGGCTCTGAAGAGAAATAGAAGAGAAAAAGGAAAATCGAGGATCTATACCGATACGCCAGAAAAGGAAAGGCTTCAAGAATTGGCAAATATAAAGGAACAAAAAAAAATTATAAAAAATCAGAGACAACGTGCAAAAGAACTTAAAACAGCTAGAAAGCTATTAGGTTTGTGTCCAGAAACTAATAACTCGACAAAGAAAATGAAAAGACCAAAATTATCTGAAGTAGAAAGTGATTCCACAACTGAGTCCAGCGATTTTGAAACTAAAGACTCATCATCAGACTCAAACTTTTGTTCTTCCGAAGGTGAAATTTTAGATGATGATATCACCATGCCTGTTCCGCTAAAACCAGATAATTTAAACGTAGGGGATTTTGTCATAATCAAATTTGAAAAAAAGAAGACTATCAAGCACTTTGCTGCTAAAATTATGTCTAAATATGAAAGCGACGAATATCAAGTTTCCTACCTCAGGAAAAAACCATCAGGAACTTTTGTTTTCCCGGATATAAAAGATGAGGCAGCGGTGCATATCTCTGACATTATCGCCGAACTGCCAATGCCAACCATTACCAAGGGTACTAACAGAACGGCGTCGCTTTTCACCTTTAAGATTAATCATTCCTGTTATAATTTTTAATTATTTTTTTCATGTTCATCTAATCTGTATTATTAAAAAAATCATTATTAAAAACATTTTTAATAATTTTTGTTTGCTTTTTGTTTGTATCAAATAAGTTTTTAAAGGAAATTAAATTCAATAATTTTGGATACTGTATTTCATAATTTCTGCTTTATATTGAATATTATCCCTGTTGTTCTAATACGTTAATATATACTGATAATAACTGAAATGAACATTTCATTCCGACAATATTATGCGTATCAAAGTACCCCCATACCTGTATCAATGTACCCCCGATATGGGGCACATTGATTTACATGTTAGTTAGAAGGAAATATTTCATGCCATTTTATACTGCTAAAGTACATAAAAAATATATATAAAATATAAAAATATAATCATTATTCTTTAAATACAAAATATGATTTTTAGTATTAAAATAATTTAGAAGGCATTTTCTAGGTTCTTAAAAAAATTGTATCAATGTGCCCCCATTCCCCCTATACCATTTTTACAAAGTAATAAACAACATAAAAACCTCGATAAAAACTTACCAGAATAATTAGTCATAATAAATAAGTAATACACTCCAAAACTATATACAGTAAAAGGAAGAATATAAGCCTTCTGCGTTTTGGTTAGATCTAAATCGGGGAGTCTTCCAAGCTCCTTGATTTGAATTTTTTACCCGAGCGATCGCGTAGAAAAAGGTTTCACTAATAGACTGTTTATTTTATTCATTTTGCCTCGAATAAATTGAAAACAATAGGTAAAATACCTAAGTGTTTAATTAAATTAATAAAACTTTAAAAAACTCGCAAAATGTTCAACTTATGTGTACCGACCCACCGCGATGCAATTGGTAAAACGCCAACATCTCCTAAAATAAAATATGCAAAACCTTACCGAGCCGCTCAATCAGGCGGCCCCATTTATATGAATTTTTAAAGTGATTTCTGCATGCACAGCGCGACCCCGCGTAATCTTTTCCAATATATCCAGCAGGGCCGTTTAGCGATGTGCCCGGACAGCGGCAGACGGAGAGTTTATCTGTTGTTCTAAGAATAATAGGTACGACGAGTGTTTTTTTCGTCGGGACCAAATTACATAATAAGAAATAGTTTATGCATTATTGTTTAGTCATTTGATCCGAAAATTATTGAAATTAAAACTATTTAAAATGGTCGGCATATTTGGTGGTAGTGCCACGGCCCTTCGGCCCCTTATGACAAGCTGCCACTGATTCTTTTATCATTTTTAAGTCTAAAAGGTATACCTGTTAAAAGTTGATACGATCAACCGTTTTCGAGATACTTGGATTTAAAGCAATTTCGGCGCATATGATTTTTTATCTCAAAATTTTAAAGTTTGTTGACAGAAAAGCTTTGAAGTGAAGGTTTAACACATTTTTTTGAGATGTGTATTCAGTGACTCAGACATAAACTAAACAAAATGTATTTAACTTTTATTAAAATTATTATTATTAAGTTATTTTTAATAAAACATAGGCTGTATATATATATATATACTGTATATATATATATATATATATATATATATATATATATATATATATATATATATATATATATATATACACAGGGTGATTCATGAGGAAACGTCAATACTTCAGGTACGTACTCAGGAGCCAAAAATTAACATAAAAGTCTGTATGTAACATGTGTCGCGCGACTTTTTCTATTTTTTAAATAACATCTTTGATGATGTAAATACTGGAGTGATACATAATAAGGTCTCAAAAAACATTTTAACATCTTATCAAAATGCCGTGGAATCTAAAAATACTGTTATTCTTCAGATATAGCTGTTACTGATTCATCCGTCGAAGTTGCACCGCAAAGTTTACTAGACCATACTTCCAATCGAATTCTTAAGTCGCAAATAAATATTTTAGATGGTACCTAGCGAGTCGCTAGATAAGACATTTCTGATAGGGAAATGGGGTTTCGATGGCAGTACCGGGCGTTCCAAATATAAACAGCGTTTTTTCTGATCCTATATACTCTTGAAGACAGTAACTTGTTTGTTACCTCTTATGTACCACTCATACTCACGCAAATTATTTCGACAGCTGATAATGAAGCAAATTCAATAGTTTTGTGGAAAATTCCTAGGCCTTCATCAACTTGATATTTCAGGCCTATTCGCCTTCAATATTTGAAGGAAACGACTGCTGTATATGTTCAGGAGGAAACATATTTTAAAGATAAAATAAGAAACTTGCAACCTACTGTCTTCAAGGAAAAAAATCGCGAGTGTCACACATAGTTTGCAACTTACTATGCGTAGCAATGTTTCTTCATCTAAATGTTATATGTGTAATGCCGTGCATACAAAATTGTTTATATATTATATGTTTAAATAAGCAAGTGGATGAAGAAATATGAATTTGGTTTATCACATTTTCACGCCTTAAGTGGTTTCTTTGAATATTTTATTTATGTGCCTTATAAGTTGGATATTAAGAAATGGCAAGCCAGGTCTTCCAACGATACCATGCGGGACATCAAACAAGCAGGGCGGTTTTTTTCGAATTCAGAAATTTCAGCCACAATTACCGGAATCGAGAAGGAACTCGTAGATCGTTCTTGGACTATACCTCACTCTTTGAATTCAGGATATAACATTAATAGAAAGAAGTTTTACGGTTTTGCTTTAGAGACGGCCGGCGCGGCAAGTAGTTGCGGAGGGTCCATAGTATTACATGCCCACTTCCTCCATAAAGTACTTGGTGCTCATATTATAGATCACGATTTGTTGTTAATTGGCGAGCTATCTGAAGAAACAGCTGAGGCGAATAACAAACACATTAAATCATTTCGACAAGATTCATTCAGTTCCTATAATTTCAGGTTTACGAAAGTTACCTGTAAAAAATAGATGCATTTTCATAATCTGTGTTAGATTTGTTATGTATTTAAAGTTAATAGTTCTGCTTAAATGAAATTTGCGATAGTTTATTAAAATTAATTAAAAAATAAATAAATAAATAAATAAAAAGTCTTTTTTATCAACTATTTTGTTTTTCCTTTGATGTGAGGCTGATGGCGTTGATGCTAGTAAAAGCAACTATTTTTTACTGCAATTTAAAAGTAAAAGTTGCACTATACAATGTTTCAAATACAACATATAAAGCTGTGAGTCATTTTATATATAAATACAACATAAAAAAATATCAACCAAAAAATCTTATGAACTGTATAAATTATGTGTATATAATTGTATTTTCACGTTTTAAATAAAAAAAGAATATTAATTCACAGTTAAGTACAGATATGTCGTTCACGACTGATCCGGATCTGAGAGCCGGATCTTTATACTGACCCACGGGAGCCGGGTCTTGAAAATATTGCGAACCGGAGCACGGATCTTTGAAATAGAAACAAAGCAAAATGAAGCGTTCAGTTGTGTTTGTCTCAAGGGTTCTTCGGTTCGTTCAATGCATCATGCTTGTAGGTCTCGAGTCGGGAGTTAAGCCGCGGGGCCGACGACAATTATAGCGTGATTTTCGAACAGGTCAGATTGATAAGAAGAGCGGGATAATGGACTGGATGGGTCGGTCGATCATTATCTTGTTGAATACTGATTGCCATCAAATATGAATTTCTGTATAGCCAGAATCCCGTGTAAAAATTTAGTTTAAGGTTGCTTGGCTTGTTGTAAATCATCTTAAAAAGATCATATTATACCAGTCCTTTAAAACTTAGATTTTTGTTGTGTGGATTAGAGATTAGATTTAAATCTCTACTTTTTTAGTGCGATGTATATATTGAACTTTAGATGGCATTATAATTAGTGATGATAATAGGATGATAGTAAATAAAAAGCAATGTTAAAAATCTAACAAGACAAACCATAGTTCATGTCTGTAAAATTTATTTTCTGAGAAATAAATTAATAAATTAGTAAATAAATAAATACAAATGGAAGTATAGGTAGCAAAACTCTTGTAAGCCTTGTAAGTTAAAAGTATAATATCTTTAAAAATTATATTCTTATTACTTTGGACAGACAACCAAAGACAAAGGAGCAACGTAATGTGCCGTACGGGCCGACTATTGCTACTTTTATTTCTAAAAAGAGTATAAAATGGGAATTGAAGAATAAAATTAAGGCATAAACATATTAATCTTAACGGGAAAACATATATCTTCGGAAGTTGCGAACCTATTACATTATCCTACGATATATAGGAAAAATTTGGTGAAAAAATCTTGAAAAAAAATTAATACACTATTTCACTTAAAACGTTTCCCTGTAGATTACATACAAGTTTGTAAACAAAAGACTAGACTGGAGAGGGCCCCCTCATTTGACTCGCCGCGAAAAACTAAAAAAATGTACGGGCAATGCTGTCTATAAAACCGATGTTGCATGCATGTTTATTTTAACGAATTTAAAGAGATTCTTTATTTTAATGAATTTAAAGAGATTCGAGATCCGGATCACTGATCCGGGTCGTTAAACTGACCCAGATCCGTTGACCCGGATCTAGAGGTGGCTAGTGAGTGAGTGATTCGGTTCGCGTCATCCGATCTTTGATTTTAATGAGTCACTCATCTTAAAATCATTCGAGTCTCGAATCTCACTGACGACTGCTAAGTTCACATACTACGTACACTCTCTGACTCCTGTTTCAGCTCTCGTTACTCTTGTACAGCGGAATAATGTGTGGACCGTTCTTTGTTTCATGCTTGGCAGTCGATCCCGGATAAATTAAATATATTAAATATTATTTAATTGTCAATATTTTTACATAAATGATAGACGGATGGGGTTTTTCATTCCCTTATTTTTTATTCCTAATACTAAAAGAAACATAATTTGTTTATTTCGATGTTAATCAATAATGATTATAAATGAGTATAATTCATACTTGCACCCCAAACTTTCAGATAATAATAAAATAGATTAGAAAATTACAAAATATATTTATTTAAGTATTTATAATTTACAAAAGCAAACAAAACCTAGAAATTAAGGAGCTATACAAGTAAAGTATTCCCACACTACACTCGTTTGTTTTTCTAATCTTGACATTGGTAGTTAACTTTTAATTTTCAAAATATTATCCAAGGGCACGCTGTTAATAATTGCGAATAATACCAATGATTAAAATATCATATCAACTAAACACATCTACGAAGCATTCAGGATCCGGAGAATTACTAGTCTTAATAACCTAATAACCATTAACCAAACATGCATAACATTCCAGAAATGTTCATCAAAATGCGTCATCTGCTAGTTAGGATCAAAAATAACTTATCCGTCCGCATGCAAACCAAGTTAAAATCTGTAAATGCGAGTGATTCACTGAGCATCCAGCGAATCGTCAGCAGTACGCCGTCGCTCGCTGCAAGCAAGAAATCACAGGTATGCTCTGAACTCCGCTCCGATAAATGACTCGATGACTCGAGTCAGTGACACGATTCATTTAATGCTGATGACTCGACTGACTTAACTCAATAAAAAGACTCGCTTTTGCCATCTCTACCCGGATCTTTAAAAAGATCCAGATTTCCCATCACTACAGTTAAGTCTAGTAGGCCCTAGTTTGGAAGCGGAATCACTGTATCGGTGGGACACAGTATCCGGCGACACCACACGTAGGTCTAGTAAATTTCACCATAAATGGTTTTGACTGCAATGGAGCTACCTAGATCGGTCTCATTATATAGTAAATGTAGTATCACCGAACATTAACAAGACTCACTCGAATATCGGATGCTATGTTTTTTCGATCCCTCGAAGTCTCTGCCGGGCGAGAGAGACGCAAAAATTATTCATTTCTTTTAACTAGAAACCTTAATCAGGATTGCCATGATTTTTTTTTTTGGCCTGATAAAAAATTGTGGCGGAAATTCGAGAAATCCAACCTCAATCCAATTTTGTAAGGCATTTAAGAAATTATTTACTCAAAAATATCTTAATGAGGTTGAAGGTGCAAATTCTATCCAAGATAATAATAAAGTTTTGCTTAATGTAACTGCTGATATGATCGAAGAATATAAAAATATCGATGTACTAATAATAACAAAAAAATTCTTTGAAAATGTTGGCCTGAGATTATATAAATCTTTCAAGTACCGACGACAATGCCGTAGTGTTTCCATTACTGGCTATCTATTAAAAAATCGGTAAATTTCCTTTACCCGGAACTTCCCTCGTTATGAATCTTTTCTTTTATTAGGAATAGTAAAGAGTGGCCCAATTTAGTTCAGTATAATAGTCATTACTATATTTTAAACACTTTTATTGGGTGCCATTTTTTTTCATCATATTCCTACCAATATTTTACTAGTTTCTACCTATGCCACACATTATTTTTGGTCATAATTAAAAATAAATTCAATAAGTACTTTTTAGATTGACAATTATCGCCATTTTGTTACGCCATGTTGAATTCTACCAGTTTATCCCGAGGTTTATCCCTATATCACATTTAATTCTTCTGCAAAATTTAAAGTCAGTTAAATAAATAAGTTGATTTTTTAAAAAACGTTGGCCGCCATTTTGTTCCATCAGTTTGAATTCGTGCCACAACTTTACCAATTTATCTCTATCTCACATTTCGTACTTGCACAAAATTTGAAATTAATCTAATACCTAAGTATTTTTTTTCAGGCCGATTTTTTAAATATTTTATTAGGCTACCATTTTGTTTTGCTATCTTTTATTCATGCCAAAATGTTGCCAGTTTATTCCTAACAGTTGATTTTTGTACAAAATTTGAGGAAATTGGATAATTAGCGTTTTAGTAATAGTTTTTTTAACGTTTTACTAGTCCACCATCTTGTTCCGGCATATTGGATTTTTACCACAATATTACCAGGTCATCTCCATATGACCCCTAATTTTTGCCTAAAATGGATGTCAAGCCGATGAGTAGCTTTTAAGCTAACTGACAGACGGACCAGCGGAATTGATGAAACATATTTTTTGGCATCTAGGGACGCTAAAACCTGGAAATATGTAAAAGATGAGAAGGTCATTTGTTCACGATTACAAATATTTTATTTGGCCGCCGTTTTGTTCCACCATCTTGAATTAGTACCACATATTTACTAGTTTATCTCTAAACCACGATTAG
The DNA here is from genome assembly GCA_030620095.1 of Kuschelorhynchus macadamiae. Lineage (NCBI taxonomy): Eukaryota > Metazoa > Arthropoda > Insecta > Coleoptera > Curculionidae > Kuschelorhynchus > Kuschelorhynchus macadamiae. The sequence goes on from JAUTXW010004102.1 coordinate 184,066, forward strand.
TTTGTTAGGCTGAATTTTTGAATACTTTATTAGGCCGTCATTTTGTTCCCCCATCATGGACAAAAATTTTCAACAATTAATTTCCTTTATTACTTAATTTTTACAATTTTTTTTTATAATCATAGTAAGATCAATCAGTTAAACAACTTGACGTTTTCCACTTTTTTCTTTTAATACATATAAAGCCAAATAGGTCACAATAGCAATTATGGCTAGATATTTTTAAAAGTCGTTTAATCGCTAGCGGTTTGAATCAACCTCGTAAAAGCGTGGGCACCTGCACAGCTATATGAATTGCTCGGATTCGTCGGCGCATTATTGTAAGCACAATATAAAAGTTCAGACGGACTGTGCTCCTTCTTGTCTTGTTAATGTTCGGTGGTGGTATGTAGTAAGGGATGTGAATTTAGATATTTAATGCAGATTTGTTGTTCTAAATTGTATAATCCAGAATACAGAGTAACATAATACTTTTTTACGGCAATTACATGATGGACTTAATTTTTCCCGCTATCTTGGAAAATATCAACACATTTTTTTAATTCATTTTACAATACTACAGCCATAGGCGCCCGGAGAAGAGGGGCAAAAGCCAATCTTCTTCCGGCCACTTTTAGTGTTTTATTTTTATACCAAATAGATTATGGATGTCCTTTTTTTGTCATCAGTTATTTTTGAATATCGTTGTCCCCTCCTCCGGAAATGGTTCTGCGGGCGCCTGTGACTACGAGTTGGAGAAATATTTTCAGACCTAACGTTTGATTTTAATTGGTGCCACATTTGCTCTATAGGATTAAAAATAAAATATACATTTATTCACCGGAAGGCTAGAAGAAACATCAATACTTTTCCTCTGTTCCATAGAATATTGTAAAGTTATATTGAAATGCAATTGAACACTACCTGTGAAAATTTTTTTTTTTCAAAAATGCATTTAAAATACCTGCTGCTCCAGGGTACACATTGAAAACATTAAAAATTATCTTTTTATACCTTATAGCAGAAAACGTTTTAGATCTGTTTATACCTAGAAATTATTATAATCTGGCCCTCTCAACTAATTTTGTTTGTTTATTGCCAAGTTCTTGTCTACACAATGGGGTCGACCCAGTAGTCAGTCAGAACCATTTTTTTCCTGAAATTTACTATATCAAAAGTACACGCCTCATTATGCTACTCCTACAGGGCCTTGCCTAGCGATTATACCACCTTGGGTAAAAGGTAGTTTTTACATAAGGTGTTCGACATGAAAAATAATATATAGTCCCTATAAGATAATAAACAATTTATTTTAAAAAAGCATGATATTTAAAAATGATCATTAAATTTTTTTTTGAAAAGTTTCTTTTTATTGTGGTACTTACTTAAAAATTTAAAAGGTAATGTAAAGTAAATCTGCTTTGTATAATTTTTGTTTAGTGTTTTTAATAATCAGTTACACACAATTTTGAGCAAAGCATCGTAAATAAGGTTAATTCCAAAAGGTTTGCATAATTTTATGTTTTTACCCATTATTGGGAGTAAAATGAATATTTAAATTCAATACTTATTCATTTCAGAAAGTGGGTGAGTAAAGTGAATCACATTGAGAGAAATCACATGAACTTCCATGAAATAAAATTAAAAGTAAAAAAAAAACATAAGCAACGAAAAGTCTTTAAATTATTGTTTTAACATTTTTGGGCTAATGTTGGTGTTTTCTCACTGACAACATCACAAGTAGTGTAACGAAAAAATGGTAGCAACTATAAAATATGGGTAAAACGAATCAGCTTTAATTAAATAAAAAACGACTATTTGATTAAAAAATGTGTTTTTTAAAGAACAACAAGATTTATCTAATATTTAAATCAAGAAGAAAAACATAAACAAAATTTTTGTATACATTTTTAAATTATCATTTGTGATGATAAAAACACATTTTCTTAATTTGAGATATCTAAGGAACACCTTTTATAACAACCTGATTACTATCAATGAAAGACATATCAGGCACTTCTGAATATACAAAATAGCCCTTCTCAGATGTTCCTTTTTCCTAAAGGCATTGATTGCTTTCATTTATATTTTCTATCTACCGATAAAAAGCCTTTTTCTTCTTGTTGTAGAGAAATTCGTATTGATAAATACTACTGTTTTTATATCACTTATGCCAGCATCTGGCTCAATTTGGTCTAAGTCAGTGCCATGTGATACACATCGCTCGGAGAGTAACTCGTAATTGTAATATTGCTACTCAGAAAATTTGTCATTGTAAAATAATTGAACAAGATTCCTCTTCTGATGCTACTTCGTTTTTCTTCTTTTCGTTTTGGTGGTCTTTTCAATTATTAAAGTTGAGTATAAATCAGTTGTTGAAGAATTCAACCTGACTAAATGACCACTAATTGCTTCAGTTTAAGCCTGCTGATCTGTCATGTCATTGGTTTCTCGGTTCACATTTCTTCGAATTTTCTGTGGAACTTTATTGAGAATATAAGGAACAATTCCGCAAGCTTGAAATCCTATAATTGAATTTTCTGCGGATTTTATACCGACCTTTACACTGTTGTTCTTCAGTAATCTAATCTCTAATTAAGTTTTTGGCAGAACACGTCGAAAATTACCAAATTTCTAGGATCCCGGCCAAGAAGCTACTAATCTAAAGTAGGCTACATCAAGAGATTGCAAAACGTTGGTGAAAAGTTGAAATTTCTTTTTATTGTTTTTCACACTCTTCTATGATACTAACTGTAATATTTTTTTATCTATGAGGAGACCACGAAGACCGAAGGCCTAAGTACAAATCAAAGAAAATGCATTTGCTGGTAACATATTCAATAATAGGGATGCTTTGGGAATAAAGGAGCGGACAAAATGGGAGGTCCTTGGTCTTTGCAGTTGGACAGCGACTAACTAAGGAGGGCATACTGGATAATAATCCATCAGAACCGAATCCGTGGTAGTATCTGTAAAACAGAGACAGATCGCCCACAATTTGACCGTGCTCTAGTGGTGCAAGGTTCCTTGTAATGTTTTACATCATTAATTCTTTGGACAGAGTCAGGGATATTAAGGATTGAAGGAGAAAAGTATTTTCGACCTCGGAAAAGGAAACCCAATTTTTTTCGCGGCTGCTGTGACAATTGAGGTGATGTGATCAGGCCAATGAAGATCTTTCTGAAAAATGATACAAATTCGGCTAAAGGAATCTTTGGCTTCACGTTATTATTACTTTGAATAATATGGCGGGAAAATAATTTGTGAGATAATAAACATGATTGTGTCGTAGTGGCGTTAAAGTGGACAAGGTTCCTTGCTCCCCATTCTACGATTTTAATGAAGTCCTCGTTTTGCTATCGTCAGGATAGCTGTGATTAGGACTGCTGGCAGAAGAAGGCAAATCATTGATGTGCAGGAGGAGTTCGATTCTCACCTTAGTTTTTTGTATTTTTTTATTCGAAGCAATACATACACGAGTCTGCACAAAAAAATTGAAACATCGAGTTAAAAAGACACTGATTTACAAGAATTTTTAGGCTTCAGTTCCATACTGGAAAATTTGATTTTCTGACATGGAATTTTGATACAAACAAATCTAAAGCAACAGAAATAAAATAATAAAATATATGTACAATTTCATTCATATCTGGCAAACAATATAAAACTACCTAATTAAAATAATTAGTTATTTACACCACCGTAATTCGCTTTTTTATACTCATAATGGAATTCATTAGACATTTACATGCTTAGTATCTAAGAACACTATATATACACTCAAGTAGAGGATGGTAATGAAAAGCACAAATCTAAAATTGCATTATTTATATTAATAATACAAATAATATATATATATATATATATATATATATATATATTAATAAACCTAATAGGTTAAATTCATTACGGAGTAATGTTTCTACACCCCTTCCGACATTCTCCATAATATTATCACAGTTCCATAACAAATTTGGCATATAGTCACCAAATAATATCAAAGTATGATGTATATATTTGTCCATTATATTCCTAACGTCGTGAATATGATTAGCATAAATATCTACGAGTATACTAGATCTAGGTAGTATATAAACACAGCCCAAAATAAATTTGTGCTGTGCTGTTTGCCATAGCAAACGGTTGTTCGACATTCCAGGCAGCAATAGGAACCAGAGAAAAGATACAGTCGGTTTGCTCAGCAATCATTACTCCGCCTTCACATTGCTTATATCTTGTTTGGTAGTCTGTATCTCTTCGGTGTATAATAAACATATCATAGCAAACTTCAGAGTTCACAATTTCCGAGGTCAGCCAGGACTCATGTAGCGAAGACGAAGAAGATAAACATATAAAAAAGGGCCAGGTTGGCTTTATTTCCGCATCGCTTTGGATTGTTGAATCATTTTCTGACACCGACTCAGTATGATTCTTGTTATGAGTGACTTTAGTTATGTAAAGGTTCTCATTTGTATATCGAATGAATACATCATTTTCCCCTTCGGCCGTACTAGGATCCGTACAATTTCTTTATATGATTTCGCTGCAGAGCTCTTAGGTCCGCTTTCGAATTTCGATTCTTTGAGTTTATGTTTCCCCGTTAGACATTCATATGCTGTGTTAGAATCTAAAAATATTACATTAATGGCTCTACACGCCGCCTAACTCTATGACCTTAAATTCACTGGTTGATTGAACTTCTAGTTTATTTAAGTCCCTACCATAAGTTCCATTCTTTTTGCCGTAACACTAGAGAAGCTTTCAGTAATATTAAAAACCATGATATTCTTTGTTCGAATATTTCATTCCTGCATTTCATCAACCACATTGTGGGGTTCTTTGTGCAAGCCGCCGCTTTCATTATTAGTACTGCTAACACCGTGGGACAAATTGTCAGAAATTCCGTCTTCAAACTGTTGGAGCTTATTCTGCAGTTCCATAACTTTGGCTTCAAGAACGTCGATCCTTGCATTCTTTGACTGCTGATTCTCTCTAATTTCATCTAGCGCCGAGTGCACCCAATATCCCCCCAATTTTGATTTTTGAACTCAATTTCATTTTTCTCAGTGGCTTCTGGTCTGGTTATTAGCATTGATTAACGGATACCGGGCCACTGCCAGGTCTAAATGATAGTCGTTTAACCTAGCGTTTTTTTTTTTTAAATTTGCATACTCAGATATTCCACTTTGTTTTTTTTTTCTAGCGATGAACTAAAATGTATCATACTCTGACCGATCCAGATCTGAACAGCCCTTATCCACCCAAGAACGGCAACCCGAATATTCAATTGCTGCTTTACTGGACTAATACAGCAGAACCTGATCAACGACGAAACTCTTTTTACTAAACTAGTGTTACAACAATCTTCTTAACGACAAAACTCGTGTTGATGGATTATTTTTGCACTTAGGAATTCGTTTACTTTTTTCCGCGTAGGGCTATTGTTTTCACTGTTTACTTTGTTCCAAAACTAAAAAGTATTTTTTTCATAGATTTATTCTTAACTGTACTATATGGGGCAAAAATCACTTTTGTAACACCAGTTTCACCACATAAAAACCACGAAAAAATGGGGAGCGGTCTACATGCAGGTACAAACACTTTTTATTATCTTTTTTTTTATAATTCTCTGCAATGAACTTATCATAAGTTAATTGGGAATAAAGATTATTAATAGTCAGAGATGACGATTTTAACACTCCCCGTTTCCCGGGGGCATAGCCCATATGTGCGATGCATTTTTAACCCAAATAAAATCTGTCTAACCCAAATTTATCAGTTACTCAAATCGGGCTTGACCCAACTTTATGTCTCAAATAAATTGAAATCCTCCGTAACGCAACAATAGCCAAATCGATTCTGACTGACCCCTCCTGACGTCATTTTTATGTACACTTCGACGGAGTAATATTCACAACACAATAGTTTTAAGCTAAGAAAAGATCCAATAAATTACACTGCTACCATTAATACCCATTCCAGTGATCATTAAATACAATGGATTGTTCAAAACAGAAAGGATTAGTCGCCCGCTGGGACGCTCGGCGTCGTTCTGACTACTCCTGCTAAGAGGGTCTCAGCCTTTGAACAATTAAATTGAATGAGTTATTATACCTTGTTCGTTGCTAAAAGGACGAATTTTAAAAGCTTTGACAGGTTGATTTTATATAGCTGAATATGAGTCTATTAAAATATTTGTTTAATTAAGTACCAATTAGTTTCCATAGGTTTTAAGTATGCGTCTTCACTTTAGACGTACGCAAATGCTTATTTATGTTTAATAGCGTTTATACATATCTTATGTTTTGGCATTTTAGTTTTTCAATGGTTTTACGTATGCGCATTCATTTTAGACGCGCGCAAATGCCTATGTTTATTTATACGAGTTAGACACATCTTATATTTTAACATTTTAGTTTTACATAGGTTTCACGTATGCGCTTTCATTTTAGATATGCGCGAATTGGTAGTGCGTATTTTCCCCTAAACTGGAACGGCGCAAACCGTCAGTGTACCGAAACTACTTTGGTCCTAACAGTTGAAATCCCGACAGATTGGAATGCATGGAATCCGTCGCTAGCCCGACACTTTAAATACGCCATTGGCAAATTACGCTACTGACTAGAAATTCTTTAAACATGCTTGCTGTGTTGTCAAGCTTGCGTTCTGAGTTTGAAGTGAGATTTTTGTTTATTATAAAGGCCATTTGCTTATAAATGGGATAATTTTTTATTTAGTTGGAATAATGAAGAGTGAATATTAGAAAAAATATTGTTGGAAACATTGACATTATTTTGAACCTTTGAACTTCAGTGATTGAAGAAAGGTATACAACACCTTATGTTCATTCTAGAATATAGACATGGTATAAAGTTTCAATTGTTGGACTCTTACACTGAGACAATCTTATTTTCTATATAGAATAATAGAGTCCTATTTGTTCTGCTAAGTACTAAGTGCATGAAAAAACAGATAAAAGCCTTGAAGCCTATACATCTTTTATCTGGATTTGTTTTGGAAAGGTATTGGAGGTACAAATTTCATGCCTACATAATTTCAACTTTTGAGGTAATTTTTTTAGCATTTTCTATTTAATTCAATACCTACCTAATAACCAATTTGTATCAATCACATGTTGATTAATGCTTTAAGAGATTGATAATTTTTGACATTATTCTACCCTATTTTAATTATTTTTAGGTTTACAAAGTACTCCAACATGGTCATGTGTTTTATTTGGGATTGTATAAAGAGTGAGCAGAACGTTTGAAAGTTTTTTGAATTCCCTGTGAGTCCAGAAAGGAGAAGAAGAATTACTTTTATATAAGGTACTTACTAATTATAATGTATGCAATGGATTATACAACTTATATTCAGAAAACTTCTAAATTAAAGCAATTTGTTAATCATAATCATATACAAGAAGCAAATTGGCTCCTGGAATTACTCATAGCAATACTTCAAAAGAACTAAGATGATTTACATATATGATACACATATACTTATAATATATATTGCATTCCCAAGAAAGATTAACCCACAGGTGGAATTATGGTGTACACATTTTCAACTGTGGTTTACCCCTCGGTTTCTTCAGTTTATTGTGGCAATTAAACATTTGCAATTCCAATTAATTTTGGTAGGTACATTTCAGTGTATACAATATGCAAACCAAAATAAATAAATATTCTTTGTAAAGTTAATCAATATGTTGGTGATATATCAAAATTTCAAATAGTGATTCTTTAGGAAACTTGCAGGTTAGTTAGTAGTCTTTGCAAGGGGTTTCACATCTTATAGGTTTTTTTCCAGTAATGGTGTTAATTTTTTTTCACAAACTTTGTCTGCATTATATGCAGTCTTTTCTGAATTGATTGTATGTTAGTTCATATAAGAACTCATTTGATGATTTTGTAATGAATTGACAGGAGGAAGTATTTTTGTAGGAGGAAGTATTTTTGTAATGGAATGAAGAGCAGTGGTTTCTTCTATGGTTGGTTTTTTAGTGTTAGTTCTAAAAAGCATTGTAATAGGCAGGGCCGGATTAACCATTGTTGGCACCCTTAGCACAAGACTCATGGCGCCCCATTATTATAGATGCTACACATCAATAATCAAAGTAAAACTACCAAAAAACTTGACAAAAAATATTTAGGTATGTAATAGGTATAGGTATTTATTTAAAAAACAGAAGCAATATTTGCATGCAAAAGAATATAAAACCAAGTGAAATAATTTGAAACACGAAAATTATTAATTTTAAAAATGCTTTTTTCTGGCCCTTGCAAAAGATTTAATTAGCTTCTCAAAAGAAACCCTTTTAGTAAACTTTTCCTCTGTACACTAATGTGTTCTTAAAGCATACTAGTTCTGTTGAAATTTTTAATGCCTTTCAGAACTGAAAATGGCAGACGTGGTTGAAATCCGGAGCATATTGAATATACAGAGTAAAATTTCATCATTCGGGTAGATGTCCTCTAATTCTGTCTCTCCAAAAACGTTTTTCATTAATTATTAATTTTATTTTGTTATATTTTTTCACATCTGCAATAAAATAAGAGCATTGCCCATTCTGCATTACTGGATTATATAGACCTCTATCCCTCGAAAATATAATAGTTGCAACTTACTTAAATTTTAGACATCTAACTTTTTAGAAAGAACTAAGTATTTAATTGTGTAACACTTGGATGATTTTGAAATTGACCACCCCACAAGTATTAATATTAAATAATTTTTATAGAAATTTTGTAAGGACATATTACCTTAATAATTTAACAGTGTTAAAAGGAAACTGGTATAGTGTGTCTAAACTAAATTGAGACAACATAAAAATTAAATATCCGTCAACAGTAGGCGATTTTGTTGTGAGGCATGGGTGGTATGATAAAAATTTAAACTTACTTTTGTAAATTTCTGAGTTAAAATAAATGTATTTGATATATGTGGTGTAGTAAATTGAGCATAACCCAAATTTTCCGCTGTCTCAATTTACTTTAGATACACTTTGATGAACAATGTTAAAAGAGAACTGGTATTTATAATGCAATTAAAAGAGCTACAACTATTAATGAACTCGATTATTAGTTTTAAGCGGAGCCCAAATTTGAGACATTTATGTTACCAAATTTTTAGAAATAAAATAAACAATAAAGCATTATAAAAATAAACAATACATATATTTTGTAAAATATATAACAAATTTGATTCCTATTTTAGCTATTCAGTTCCATTCCACAAACTTTCTTTGTCAATCACCGATATGTTGTAGCATCCAAAAAGAGCCAGTGAAGCAATATGATAGAATTTTATCCCTGTATGGAAGACACATGTTGACAACGCAGTATCTCCAGACATCCAACTTAACTAAAAGGTGAAAAATATATATTCCATACTAACATGAACTATCATTGAAAAAGTCGGTTAACGTTAAATAAGAAAAACGGGTGATTATGGTTTCCTTTGTTTCTCGCCAGGGGAAAAAATTTAGTATTCATTTCCTGTTTTAATTATTATGACTTTACTAACAAACCTGATCCATGTTTTAAGACAGATAAAAAAATCTCACTAAAACGCAATCAGAGTTTAACTAAACAAGTTGCTTATGTTATTATGAACTGTATTGATGTCACATCTGATTTCACCTGGATCAAAATTTAGAAATTTTTAGTTTAGTGTGAAAACTGTCAATATTAAATTAGATGACAAAAGTATACCTACATCAAAACTTTGTTATCTCTCATGCTTGCATGTGTTTCTCCTCTAATAATCATTAATTCTGTAACAAACTTCAATTGTTTTACATGATTAGACTCCCAATGTATTTTCTACCTCGATTTTATTATAATTTCCAAAGAACTCGTCAATGCTGGTAATTTTTAAAACATGTTTTGAAGCTTTTGTGCACTAATAATCTGAAACAATAAATAGATAATTTATAAAATATATTAGGAATCAGGATTAACAAAAGAACTGAAAGTATCAAAATATAACCTTCAATTATTAATAAAATACTACTTACTGTTTCCAATTTTTTCGTAATTAGCCAGAAATACTCTAAGTTAAAAAGTAGATTAAAATTATTTGTAGCCTAAATTTGTTCGCAACTCGCTAAAACCTCTCATTGACTTCAAATTTTCCTTAGTTTTGTTTGGAAGGAGATGCTATGCTCACTGTCCAGACCTAACTTCCTTTCGCGTTTAGCTTGTTCAGTTGTTCCATAACAAGACATATTGGCTTTGCTGTAAGATAGCCGCTAGATTGCTCTCCGCCCGGGGCTTAGTCAGAGCTGGGGCAACCCTCCCAGATGATTTACACCTTATTCCAGTTTGGAGACGTTATCGGTAGGATGTCCGGATGGCTAGCTCTAAACTCCCGAACACCCTGAATCTTTAAAATACTTCTTGATTTTTCCTCTTTTAATTTCTGAAATGCATCTTGGCTTCTACTAAGTGCCCCTTGAGAGTACTACTGGTCTCACGAGATGACCTTTTCTTTGAAGCTATCCCCATACCCCTCCCACTCCCGCCACATAGCGGCCATTACGCTAATATTCTTTGTAGAACTGCGGCAGACGAACGGGATAGAATGCAGGAACAACTATGCCTCACACGTTCACGGCGTCTGTTCCCTTTCTAGCGGGGTCGTTAGTTTCCACACTGAGCTGAGTCTCCCGTTTCCCCCCGAAATAAAGCAGCAGAACCGAACACGTGGAACCACTTATGTTAATAACACAGAGGGCTGCCTTCGACGAGATGAACCGGAAGACTGATAAAAACTTATTTGTTAACTTGCTGTGTTTTTGACGCAAATACTAATCCATTTACTAGATTGATCTCCGTCCAGGACTTAGTCAGAACTGGGGTGACCAGATAATTTACTTTTTAAACTTATAAACCTATCCTAAATAATTATTCCTTAATCCAGTTTGGAGACGTTATCGGTAGGTTGTCTGGATGCCGAGTTCTAAGCACCCCGATTCCTTCAAATCTCTTCAGATTATTCCTCCTTTTTGACTTTTACACGTAGAACCACTTATGTTAAAAACACAGAGGTCTGCCTTCTACGAGGCGATTCGAAAGTACTCGTCGTGCTAAGTCGTCAGACTTAGGTCGTCCATTTTCAGCCCAATTTTTCTCACTGTCTCTCATGACTTACTGGCTAAGCAGAGTAAATAGGCTTCTAGTAACGTTAAATATGTAGTTAACCATACTCTTGCCGATCTTACCTTTTTTTGGTCCTCTGTGGAGACATTAAATTTCAAAATATTTTAAACACAATTTTACACTTTCTTTTCTACATCCTTCAGTAATTTTATAATTAAATACATAATTAAAAAACTGAAATAGCATACTTTCCAATTTATAACATTGTTTCACTCAACATCACAAACCCCTATATTTATTACGTGTACTTTGCCCAACATTCAGATGATAGATCAAAGTTATATTTGTCAATTGATATTTTCAATAGAGAATTTTTTTGATTTTCTGCTTTATGTTGGCAGCCATTATCATTAAAAAGAGAAAACGCAGTAAATATTTAATTTCAAATTTTGTAAAATTTCATTAAATTAACAGTTTTTAAATCAGTTTATTAGGAATATTTTGTTAAATAACGCTACCGGGTTAGCAGACGGGCAGGGGCAGATCACAAAGGCTACCAAGTTAGCAACATGTATTAGAAGGTGTGAGCGGGGAGGGCATCATCTTTAAAATCATCTTACTAACGTATGATCTATTATAGCTTTAACGATGATGCGCTCCAGGGGATAACACGATCACGATGCTATCTAGCTATTTATTTAATAAAATACAATATTACCTAAATAAATTTTACAATTGAATAATTACTGCGTTTTCTTCTTTGAATAATAATTGTCATCAACATTAAACACGAAAAGAAGAAAATATCTTTTTTGAATATTGTCGTCGCAAAAATTTGAGGTAAATGTGCAGTTTGTAGTACCTTCGTCGATTTTAACGGTTCTTGGTACACTAGTAGATTTTAATGTTTTGATCACGAATGCAAATTCACATTTTTTTCCGACGGCGTTTCGTTTTCAAGATATTCACCTTCAAATTTCTAAATTCCGTATTTCCTTTATTTTATAGACTTTTGTAGAAAATGTTTCCTTCAGAAACTTTTATTAGAAACAATCATTTTACGTGCCAAATTATGTACGGTATATATTTCACTTCTTTTTATATAAAAAATCGGGCTTTGGAAACTCTATATATTCGCAGTGACAAAATTCGTATTATATTTATCACTTGAATTTTTTAAGTTTGGTTTTTATGTTGGATATGCTTATTTTAAATGAAATTATAGGAGACTTTCAATCGCCGGCGAGTAATACCAGTCACAACATTTTCGTGCGCACGTATTTCAAATCTGATTTCCGTTGTTTTGGGGTGTTACGGCTTTATTGATGGTTTTATGGATGAACCTGACTTAACCTAATGATAATGGGGAAATCCATCTAACATTATAGATTTTCTTAAATCTTTGTTTATAATATAGATTCGGAATCTTGTTTGCCCGCTTTGTTTACGGCAAACCTAACCATGATTGTTTCAATTGCCGGCGAATCACACCAATCAGAAACGTTATTTTAATGTGCTTACTATTGGTCCGCCGTTTATTTCCGCGGAGTATAGGCAAGTTTTGCTGATTGTTCAGCGTGGGCTACCTATCTCGGTGGTCCTGGTAGGATATTCGGGTTTGGATGCCGCGCATATGTGCCAAATCCCTGTTCAGGCGGTGACTTTAAACATAATTAAACCATATTGATTAGATTAGGAGTGGTTAGGATTTCTGTAAAAAAACGCGCCACACCGCGATGAAAAAATTACGGGTCTATATTAAACGATTTTTTTATTAACAAAACCTAAATTGTTGGGTAAATCTGTCCCGTTAACGATAGCTTAGCTCAGATTAGCCAGTAAAACCATCATTATTCATCAAATCGCGTGCTAGGCTTACCTCAAATCATCGAACATCAGATAGAAGGAGCGGGCCTATAAAAGCAAAAGTTGCACCGTCTCCCTAGATTTTTCTAATTTCTACGAAAATAACAGGACCATGTGCCATTCGCGCGACAAACCGTACCATTAACGTCCTGTAGATGACCAGCCTAAGACATTTTTACGTAAACTTATTGCACTTTATCATACTACATCAGAGTTCATGGTTTATTGTTTACGAAACACCTTGCATGTACACGGTTTTTTCTATGATAGGGGAGTTAAAGAACGGTTCTCAGCGGATTAGATAAAATACGCTGCTTTGTCTTCAGAGTTGCTGGAATGATTGTCGCTCTAGTTTTATTCTTTTACTTTGGCTACGATATACGAATCCAATTATTCACCTTTACCTTTTATCTGATTTCGACCATGGTCAAAGGAATTGCCCTAGCCCAAAATATGACGCTAGCAAAACATGTTTTGAAAAAAAAGAACTTGAAATTATTTGAAATAAATATTTGATTCCGCTAAATATATTAATAATAGGTAAACCGTAACCGTATTATTAAAAAAACAGTCATACGATTAAATTTTACACAAACTGATGTAAAATCTTTCACTTTTAAGACAATCTAAACTTTAATTAACTAATTTTACCTAAATTGTTCAAATTAATTACCATTAGAGTTGCGGCTACAAAGAATTGCCACGTGTTATTTTGTTAAAAATCTTAAAAATTACATTTACTAAGCACATTCCTTGCATGTTTATTAATATAGTATGTCTGTTTATTAAAAATTTGTACCGATTTTGAAATATACCTAATAAATACTCGTGAATAATCATGAGTATGAGTCACTAAAAACGTCAACCGCGTGTTACTGGCATCAGCTCGCGATAGTCGAATTGGCGAACGCTGAACACTGGCTTAGATCTAATAATGCAAGGGAACGCATTGTAAATCCTTAGGCCCGTATAACTTATATGCCGTTGCACGGCGAAAAAACATATACTAAAATTATGTGTAATATTTCCATTTCTTGCTATTTTGAGAGTCACCCAAAAAACGAAATTCCAATGTTTTGTTTTGCCACAATTTTATACTTCTTTCTGCAGCAAAGCTTTCTTGATAGGGCTGTGTGAGAGGCGAAAGTCCGTCAATTTAATCTTGGTCTTAAAGAATAAAGTTTAAGTTTGAGTTAGTCCAATAATACAATTTTGTAACTTGTTTGCCGACAACTCCAGAATCATTAGTTAATAAGCTTTGGTTTTAAAACAATTACAAATTATACCAGTTGTCCACAATATCAATAAATTGATGTGATTACCAGTACGATCATAAAAAATATTTTTTGCTATGTCTCTTTTTGAATAAATATGACAAGTTAATTTTGAAGCTAGGTTCAGAGTGTGAATGAAATGAGGCACAAGGCACAGACAGGGCTGTGATCTATATGCAGTTCTGTGTTCTAAGTTCGACTTGTCACAACTAAGAGTTTAATACTTGATTGCATAACCTTGGGTTCATATTAACTGTTTTAATCTAATAACTTATTTTTTTAAATATCACATTAATTGAGAAATTGATATCTTAAATGACATGTGTAATGCTACTATTGTAAAAACATGAATAAAGAGTATAAGTATAAATACACTTTTTATCATCTAACTAAAAAAAGAAAAACCAGCATAAGTTGGGCTAACCAAAAATGCAACAATGTATTTAAAATACAATTACATGCAAAATTATAGATTTAAAAAAAGAGTGTCCGGCTGGATTTTATCACATAACCTGTCTAGTGCAAATCTAAAACTCTTCCACTGAGCTACAGCTACCACACCAGAAAGTAAATAAACTTTGTCTATATTATAGAAAAGTATTTTCTAAACTACCACGGAGAGCATATAGATTGCAGCCCTGATTGTGTGTAGCACCTCACATAAATGAACTGTTCTGAACTGAAAACATCAAAATAACTTACGGTTTATCAATTTTGAAGAAATGTAAGAAACTGACAAATCTTTCAAAGCACCTTGTTTAATTGCTTAATAACATTGGCTTTTAGTGCTAATATCAAATATTTCTAAAAGTTAATATCTTTGTGAGAAGAAAAACATTTTAAAAAGAAATAATGTCTTATTATTAAAGTATAAGCCAAACTGATTATTCTGATGTATTAATTGCCTCAGCAGTCAAATATTTATTGTTAGAACCATTTCTCATACTGCTTTGTTTGGCTGTAAAATTGCGGACAATTGAGTGCTGATCCTCTTTTTGTTGCTGCCTACGATTCATATTCCATATTGCTGAGATGGGGCCACTCTGAATGATTAACGACCAATAATTTACTTGGTTTTCCTAAAAATACAGATATAAGTATATATTATGATGATGTTATCAACCAAGTACTAATGCTTTTGTTTTACCTAACATTTAGTTTATATTTAAAAAATCCAACTATTGTAAAAAATCCGAAGAGGGACATTTAAGAATATAGATGTTAACACGTAAAAAAAGAATCTAGGTGACTTACCAATATGATATGTGAACAGTACAAAACACATTCTGATGTCTTAGGTATATTGATGGTGGTTTTAAATAATAATTGTTGCATCTATCTTTCCAGTCTCCTTGAAATCCCATTTAAATGGACGAAAAACTGAGAATATCGGGATCCATAATCAAACCAACAATGCTCAAGCATTTTTCTTCCATAGATAATAAAACTTTTTGATTGTATCATAACTCCTAACTATGAAATAAGTTCGTAGTAGGATAATACGAGGCTATTTTTATAAACTAGGTAATTCTCTGACGATTTACAACTTATTAATTTCAGGATTCACTAATTATCAAATGTGAATACAAACATACTAATAAATAATCAACTATGGTAGTCCGTAGATTCGTTCTCTAAAGTTTATCCAAACAATAATGCAGTTTGGCAACAGTGACACAAGTTTCTTCCGTCATTGGCTTGCAAATTTATGTATTTGGACATTTAAAGCCAACGCCGCATTCCATGCATTCCTAAGTGTCGGTATTTCGACTGTTTGGGCCAGTGACTTTTAGGGGTATTGTCGATTTGGGCCAGTGAAGTTTCGGGCCAAATACGTCAAACCCGCGAATTCTTATTTATGTTTGATAGAAGTTAGACACTTGTTATACTTAATATTTTAGTTTTTTTGTTGTTTTACGTATTACGCCTCTACTTTAAACGTGCTCAAATGCTTATTTATGTTTATAGGAGTTAGACACAACCAGTGGCGGCTCATGGGTAAAAAATAGGAGAAGTGTTTGTTAGAGAAAAATAGGACAGACAAGGTCTAAAATGGGCACCGCATGCAAAACATTTTTTGCAAATATCCACTGCTACACAGCCACTTAAATTCAGAAAACCAAGAATTTTTTAAATGAATATTGCAGGATTATTAATTAAAAGGTCATTTTTGTCATCTTTTTTCCAACAGGAAAATGAAGTTTCTAACAAACTATAAACAATGCCACTAACGGGCCCAAACGAATTCATTTTCAACCACACACACGCGCTACTTCCCCAAATAATAAAATAACCGCCGATAAAATACTGAATAAAGCGCGATCGTCGCGATCTACTTTACGTACAATACGAACGGAAGCGTTGAACTGCGGCCTTCGTACATGCAATACTCTCTTTGCCATAGCAACGCATTATTTTCAGGCATTGTTTTCGTTTCACGCTGGAAGGTTGTTACGGAGCTCGTACGTGGCTCTTCCGTTGGTTTGCGGCCGGTGCGGTGGGCGCACATACGGGTTTGCTTAATACCCGCAAGTATATCATTTCCTTTTGTGTAGCGGCAATACTACGAGTGCATTAAATTTAACATTGCAATTATATTGTATTGATTTTTAAAGTGTCCTAGAAAATAATTTGCCAGATTCTTCGTGGGGAAGAGGCACTTCCCCTACTTTCTCCGAATAGCCGCCACTGGATACGTCTTATATTTTGACATTTTTAGTTTTTCGGTCGTTTTACGTATGCGCCTTCACTTTAGACGTGTACAAATGCTTATTTATGTTTAATAGGAGTTAGACATATCTTATATTTTAACATTTTAGTTTTTTATAGGTTTTACGTATGCGCCTTCACTTTAGACATGCGGATATGTTTATTTATTGACATTTTAGTTTTTCATTGGTTTTACATATGCGCCTTTACTCTACATGTGCGCAAAGTATATTTTGTGTTTAATAGGGGTTAGACGCATTTTATGTTTTGAAATTCTTAATTTTAACAGATTTTTAAGGACTTTAGAAACGTGTGGGTGCAAAAGTAGACGAACACAGTAAAGCAGCTGCATATATGATAAATGCTGCTGCTTGTAAGTTGAATGCTTTAAACTTATAGATCCCTGTTAGCTAAAAGCATCAGACTGCAATAAATGTATCTTCCTTTTTTCGAACAATGGTTGCTCTATATTTCTTAAAACTGACTGCTCTCTACGCTCAGCTGTCTATGTTTTGATCCATTTTTAATTCACTCAACTTATTGTCGTATATTTCTTAACTTCTTTCTACGTTCAATGGTTTACATTTCTTATTTTGAACAATTTTTTACCTCTCAACAACTCTTATATTTCTTAAAACTACGTTCGACTATCAATTTTTATCTCCTAGTAGTTCTCTAATAATTCTTAAAACTGACTTCTCCCTACGTTCAACCCTTATGTTCCATATTTCGATCATTTTCTTTACTTTTCAACAGTTGTTTCATGTTTTTTAAAGCTAACTTGTCTCTACGCTCAACTGTTGTATAGATATAATAGATGTAAAGAACTTTTTGATGTTTTTGTAATATAAAGAAATAAATACAATTCTCGATAATAAAGTAGAAACACCAAATCCGCATGGGAGAGGTATTATGCCCTTCAGTGATAGTTGAAAATTGTATAAGTAGTTACTGAGGCTGAAAGGTATTTAAGTCCATCATGAAACAATCATTCGCGTTCGATATATTCCTAATCTTAGCTGTCTGAATTTAGCCAATACAACTAGACACAACTAAACAAGAGCAGATAGCTTAGCGAGAATAAACAGGTGTTGACTTGGCCGATGCGTGCGTGTGAGGTATAATTTTATAAGCGGAGAGGTATTTTATAATAAAGGAGAAATCTTCAATTCTCATTCCTTGCGACGAAGTCTGGGTACTTCGCTTTAGAAAGCTTATCAGTGTAAACTTATATAGTATAGTATTAAACCGAGAAGAATGATCAAATAAATATTTAATTTTAAAATTCAGTGAGCAATCCAAGATACTAAAACTTAGTGATACGAAATTAATTCGAAGCATCAAATTTCCCAATTGAAAGCACTTAGAACTGTGTATTGTAGAAGAATATTAGCAGCATTCAAAGAAGAAAGACAAGCTGTACTGCTTTCTGGGCGCTTCAAAACATTAGCAAATGAATTCTTTCAGTCAATCAACTATCAGAAAAAGCTACTTCTTATTTACAAAGGTATGAAGACGACAGCTGCAGGTCGAGAAATAAACGAAATGGTGTTTGAGTTTAAATCTGTGGATTATTGTATAATAAGTCCATGTAAATATTTAGATATCTTCAAATAAAATATATTTTTGTGTAACCTAGTGTATCTTTTATTTAGTTACCACCTTAATATGTTTTCAACTACATATAGTCAAGTAGAGGAGAAAAAAAATACAAGGAACTCTAAAGATGTAAACAAATAAATAGAAGGTAGAAAAGACTGTCATTTGGCTCATGTGTGGCCTTTTTCGATAAATCTATATAGGAATTTGGGAATCATACTAAGTGTCCGGTTTAAAGAAGTCTGAAGAACCTAAAACTGTAACTATTTTACCTAAAATTCCACATATATTTCTTAAACAATCACTAGACATTTCCGATTACCAAGTGCAAATAACATGGTTTGACTTGATAAGAACTTTGAATGAACATAAAAAGACATCCAAAAATATATCTCGTATAATAATATCCTCTTCGAGAACATCGCTTATATTACACTAAACATAAGTTAAACTATTAAACATAGAGAGTTCATTAAAGTGTAACTATTTTTGAATTAAAGATTTTTACAACTTAGACGTCAACAGACCTATCAATAGACAATCAACTTAATCATTAATACGTAATAAATGAGTAATTCAAAAATCCTGACAGGACAAATAGAAGACTTAAAATATGTATCTAGCCCTTAAGCTGCATACACATAATCAGGTGTTTGGGAAAAATAAACAATTGGTGAACAAGTTTGAATAGGTGCAAACAACTTTAAACAGACTCTGGCAGTATATAAGGATTGAATAAAGGTAAAAATAATCGGAGGTTTTAGGAACCTTTATTGAAATATGAAGGATATAGGTTATTTTATTATTAAAAACAAATGATTCAAGCTGAATTATGTTTTCAAAAAGCACGGTGTTTTATAGTATTACTGGTATAGGCATTTGTTTTAAGTCTATACGTTCTTACAAAAGCTTATTATACTAGGATGTAAAATTTTTAGTTTTGAAAAGGATAAAGAGTTTTCTCGCCTTGTAGGATTGAATAAATTAATTTAAAGACATTGATAATTTGACTGAATAATACAATAGGAGTTTTCTCTATAAGTAGTTTTTTTGGATAATAAATGCAATTTCATTTATTTTAGAATCCAAAAGCTTTTCATTATGACCTATTTATTTTACTCTATGATTACATTGTTCGATTACTGTTAAAGAAAGTGAGTTTTGTTTCAAAATACTTGCTTGTGACTTATTTGGTTGTTTTGTCAATTGTTCACTGTCGGAGCCTTAAATCTCGATCCTGAGCCATTTACTAACCCTTTTTTGGTTCTATAATTGTGTGGCAATATTTCCTTTTATTTATTTTCTACTCGATTTGAATTTAAGTCAAATTCTTTATGTGCCTAATAATATAGTAACGTTTTTTGATCTGAGATTCAGTTTGTTTATTTCTGTAATTATCAGATTTAAATCGTATTTGTGAATCATAGTGTAGGTATAGTCTTTCATTTTTGCGTTCCCTAGTTTAATAGGTAGTATTCTGGTGTTGTCATCTAGACGCCGTAATTTGATCTATCCTTGGGTACAGTATGTATGAACGATGCTGAAATATAATACCTGGTGTTAAAGTTGTTTGTTGTAGTTATATTAAGAGTTATGTTATAGTTATTAAATTATATCTTGTCGTTCTAATGATTGATACCTAATATTGAAAATTATTTTGCCTCTAATATTTGTAAACAATGAATTAATTACTGTACTTTATAGCCAATCAGATGCCTTTATTTTTCAACGTTACCATAGCAACGAGTCGGATTTCCGGAAATGTTTGCCTCAGGGGTAAACTGGAGGTGATTACAATAAAAATCTTTTTGACATAATATGTCATGTGATAAGACAGAAAATTTACATTATTGCATTATTGTTTAGATATTTAATTCCAAAGTTTGGGCTTTCAATAATAAAACAACTTTATATAGTTAATAATATAAATTACATATTTAATTTAGGTAAACAACGAATTATTCTAATCTAGCAGCTAAGGCGTCAAAATATTTCTTTAATCCTTGCGTTACTTCTTGCTTTCTTAATGGGGAGTAAGGAGGTGCTTCAGGTATATACAACTCATCAGATTCTCATAAATGTTTATGTTTCATGAAGTAGATATAATATCTGGACACTATTTTGTTCTGCTTACTTCGGGATAATCGGTCCAAGAAAGAAGATTCTTGATAAACTATTTTCTTGACATCAGCAAAGAGACTTTTTTGGAAAGAATAGACAGCGGCCTTTTCTACTACTTTTATTAGGTAAGGCAATGTTCTGTGGTTTATTTCAATATCGTTAATCTTCTTACAAATCTTACATAAAGTGTAACTCTTTAAATCATCATTCACAGCCGACTAAACAATAATTGAACAACAATATGTCGTTTGCCATCAAACTACACGATGAAAATTAAAAATAAATTTTGGTGTGAATTTATACACGAAAAATCACGACGCGGGATGGGAGACGGGAACGATAAATGCCTTTGTTTTGTCTATTGCAGTAAGAAGCCTAAAATTTGTAATTGCAAGGTCTCCATTTAATTTTTACAAGGTATGCACTATGTATTAGATATATTATCGTAATTTTAAAAGTATTAATTGTTACTATTTTATTTCCGAATATTCTATCATTACTTTTATTTCTAAATTTTGAAAATAAGGTTAAGTACGGCTAACTAATAATTCTTTAATTTCCTAACCTTTGTTTAAAATTTGCCTAAACGGGTGTTCGCTCCTTTCCCCTGCCAACTGTCCATAGGTATTTTATGTATTTTGGCATGTGTGGGTGTTGTTACTGTTTTTCTTATATTTTTTATTTGTGTAGGTGGTAAAAATGTTTTGCCGAGTTTTTGTCGTACATGTTTTTTAACGTACGTCTTTGGCTGTGGTGTAAAAATATTTTGTTTTTCAGGGTCTTCATTAATTTTATTTATTACTTGCCCTTTTAATTTATTTGTTGTTCATTGTTTTTCGCATATAGAAGTTTTGTTTTATCTTTATGTTCAGTAACCTAATCTGTTACCAATAACTTGTCTAACATTAAGTTAATGGGGTCATTTGGGCTAATGTGCCCGTTAATCACGTCTATTGGTTTGAAATTAGTGGAATGAATAGTATGATTGTATGCTACAATTGCATTCCTTATTGAGAAATTAATGTTTTAAGGAATTCTTGATTTTTTAGTAATCTTACGTGTTCGGATAAGCTGAAATGAAGTCTTTCAATGATATAGTTTGATAGCGGGTGATGAGGGGACAAAAAACAAATGATCTGTAATGATATTAAATTAACGCCGGAACATATAAGGTCCAAAGTATTTTGTAGTCATTAAATGTCCGTGACGCGTACGCTACCGGTAGGGCTTGGCCTATATTTCCTTGTGATAGGACAGCATCTAGGGCTACGTTACTAGCACCGCACGTTAAATTGGGTGGTTTCGAGAAGTCAGGGTACTGTAGGATAGGTTTTTTTAATTAATAGAGTTTTATATGTTTCAAAAGAGTTAATGAACTCTTGATTATGTTCTATCGTTGCGTCTTTTTTTAGACATTTAGTTAGCGGTTTGGCGATTTTTACAAAGTTGTTAATAAATCGTCCCTAATAGACCGAGAAATTCCTTAATTTGTTTTGTTGTCTTTGGTATTGGGCAGTTTTTTATATCCTGAATTTTATCTGGGTTAGATCGTACACTATCAGGTGTTACTATGTGATTCGGATAACCTTTGAAAAACTGACCTAAGGCGTTCAAGATGTTCTTGCAGTGATCATGAAAATATGATAATATCGTCAAGATATCCGAGGCACATTTCGTTTTGGATTCCGCGAAGTATACTGTCTATGGCCCTTTGAACAGACAGTGGCGGCTCGCCAGGGAACGTGGGTGAAGCGCCGCTTCATCTACCTTTTCCAATCAATTTACATAAAATTAAAAATATTTTTAAAATATTAAGCATTTTATAATCTACATTCCTATTATAAATATGTAGTATGTTTTATTATATAAATTCACATTATTTACTTAATTATACTATTATGTTCTATCAAAACTAGTGCGTTATATTCTCAAAAAATAATAACGACTCAAAAGCGTAACGCGCTGAGCACCTTTTCATAAGAGCGACCCGCTGAGGAATCACAATCAGTAGTAACAAATTCCGCTTCAGACGCCCCCCGCACATTGGCTTTCACGCTTAGATTTGTTGGCAGTTGTTATGGCAACGCAATAGTGAATATCTGTAAGCCAAATAGAGATGGGAGCGGTATAAAACTGCTACTGCAGGCTGCAGACGCTTGTTCGCTTGTTATAGAATTAATGTAAATTAGTGCGTTCGGATCATCGGAGACGGAAGCAGTTTTGCACCTATCAAATCGAATCGAAATTAGCTTTAAGATATAGGTAAATAACGCACTGCCATGCGAGTAAATTCGAAATGGCCATTTTCAATTTTAAATACCGTCTTTGGGGTATCGTTTTCATTCATTGCGATCTGGTGGAACTTGGCTAGGTCAAGGGTTGTAAAATATTGACATTTGCCAAGTTTATCTAATAAATCGGTAATATTAGGCAAGGGATACTTGGCACTGATACTTTTTTTCATTAATTTTTAGGAAATCTACTACAACCTGTTATTTTTGCTTTCCCGAAGCATCGGCCTCTTTTGCTACCACCCATATTAGCGAGGACTACGGAGAATTACTTGAACGAGTGAATTTTTGGTTTAACATTTTATTTATTTGTGTTTTAACTCTCTTGTAAATGTTGAACGCATGTTTTCATAATAAAAATGTCCGAAAATTTTTGACAGAGTTGTAAAATGTTTATCTTTTCTTCTTCGTTAAGAGGTTAGTACGAATTTGGTTGTGGGCAAAAATTGATGTCAGAGAATCGTTAAAGTTGTTAAAATCAATATTTTTAATGTTTTGACTATCAAATTTTTCTACAATAAAACGCCCGGCAATATCTAATAATATGGGTTGGCATGTATTGTTTAAAATAGTGGTTAAGGCCACATCTTTTGCTATTGTAATTGTGAGACAATTTGGGATTTTACAGTTATGTAATGTTTGATCCGTGACTATTATTTGACCTTGTTGTATGTCGGTTTTGATGTTCATGACCTGCTCCGTACGTGCTGCAATAGTCATATTATATATTATTTATTTGGGAATGCGTTTTGTAAAATTTCAATTTAATTCTAGCAGTTGGAGAGTGTGTCAACATATTACAACGGATATCCTATAAGATCATCAAATAACCCTGCTGATGTTCTCTCTCGCGAAATAAGTCCTAATGAACTCGAAAACTTTTCTGTTGTGGCACGGACCACAATTTCTAGAAAACTTTGATATAGATTTAAACTCAATCACTCAGTCCCAAATTGGCATGTAACATTTATTTTTCTCTCGATTTTCCTCATTTTCTTGTTTGCAAAGAGTAATGGCATTTGTTCTCAGATTTGTCCACAATTCAAAACCCAATTCAAATAAAATTTTCGGACCTCCCAAAGTAAAAACATTGACAAAATAAATTTCTCAATTAAAGACTCTGCACCCAATCTCTAACTAATTTGTTTCACAATCTGGACTCTTGAGAGTTGGTTGACGTCTCTCATGCTAATATAGCATATGATCAAAACACCTACTTCTTCCCTCAAAAACTATCTAAAGAACAAGCGGCGGGAATAAAAGCGCTGCCTGGTGCCCGTTGGACGTGTCAATCCTGTCGCACTGTCCCCAAACAGTATCACCGGTGCTTGCATTAAATCAACAACTGATCTAGTCAATGGGTCGGAAATCAAAGTCTTTGCTGACGGCTCGTCATTATCATTGAATATGTTGGACCTTTTTCACTCCATGAAAACCGAAATGTAGCGTTTGAGAGAATTGATGAACTTCAGCTCGGATAAGATTACCGATTTTGAAGCAAATATCTAAAACTTAACCAGTATTTTAAGGTATTGCCGTGAAGTTGTCGAGCTGTCCAGGAAAATAAACAATATTGATAACTCTCGTAGATGTAATAATATTGAAATACATGATCGGCAAATTTATACAATTTAAGATTCAGGACAATCTTATCGATACTGCGAGAATAAACCCAAAGCGAGAACAAACCCAAGAGTGTTATCATTAAATTTAGCTAAGTTTCATAAAGATAGGTTTTTGCCAGGTTTTGTTCAGAGTGTAAGAAAGATTGCCACCAATCTACGTGGTTTCAAGATTCGGGGATTGTCAAATAGGTTTTATATTAACGAACTCTGGTTTCCTCAGACCAAATTAGTTGCCAGAGCTAAGAACTATACATTTGTTTGGATTCAAAATGGTAACGTCTTAATTCGTAAAACTAAAAATTCAAAAATTAGCAGTGTTGGTGATAAATCGGAGGGCGGTGATGTGGTTATTGCCGTTAAAAAAAATTTGTTTAAACATTTCATTTTGTTCCGCCATTTGGGATTTACACAAAAATTTTACTAATTTATCCCTATAACACACTTTATTTTTGCCGAAATTTTTCAATCTATTTGATCAATAGTTTCTTAATAATGTTTTTTTTTAATAATGTAGTTTTGGAGCTGTCGCGTACAGACAGAACGAGAGACTGATGAAAATGGGAGAACATGATTTTCGGGGTCCAGGCACCCTAAAACGAATTCCGCTAACAAAAATATGATTATTTTAAAGAAGATTATAGGTAAATGTCAGAGATTCTTGATAAATGTCATAATTTTGGAAGGTTCTAGCATTCTCAAATTGATTTATTAGAAACGGTAATGAAGCTGTTATATATCATATAGTTTTATGTCTTCTTTTGTGGCAAATTAAAAAAAGATAATACATTTACACAGTACCCATCGAAACCAATTAGAACAGTAAAACAGAAGTAGGACAGTTGTTCTGAACTGCTTCGATATTGTCAAATTTATTCATCAAAATTATGTATGTTTTTTCTCTTATAGCGTTTATCATCTCTCCTCGCCACGCAAGCAGTCGAGTTTCACAGTTTTCTAGGAGCAGTAGAGCCCGACCCAGTTATTTTCGCTTACTCGATCAAAAGCGCATGTCTTTCTAGTCTTCACAAATTCGGGACACATTGGACGATCGTGAATAGGGATGGCAATTTTAAAAAAATATATCTACATATCATATTATTTGATGTATCGACACTATCCGATATAGGTGATATATTGCAAGAAAAATATCGATATATTGAATATATCGATAGATCTGTTATCCAGTGATTAATGCGCAATCACTTGCACTATTTGCGAGGTTCTTCAGTTCAGCGTTTTAGCCATATACAAAAATAAAATTCATGCACTGCTAATTTATATGATACACCCTGTATCCTCGTGTACTCATACTACGTTTGTTTGACTATGATGTCATGGAATCGAGGAAGAAAAACAATATCGCGCTTGCCATTATTTTGACATTAAGAATTTGAGAGTTGCATCAAGTTAGCCCCCCATATAGAAATTTGAGAAGTTTTTCAGTAAAAATTGTGTGCTAGAAGTATGCTCTACTCTGCCACTGATATTTAAAACTACTTGTTTTTAATTGACATTATTAACAAAAATAAAAAAGGAGCTAACTTGGCGCACAGCACTCTCAAATTTTAGATATTGTGGCGAACGAAAACGAATTTCCAGCAGTGCCGGATTTACATGCCAGTGGGCGTTAGGGCCCCAAAGAAAGAAGAGAAAATTTGCATGATATGCAACTTTTTTCTCTTTTTATTGTTAAAAAACAAAAACATAAATCATAGGAGTAAAATATAATAATATTGGAAGGTAATTTATTTAAAAAAATAATAATATAGGTACCTATTTAATGAACTGAACTGAGTCACTTTCATTTTTATATAATGTAAAAGCTAATAAATTTACAAAAATATAGATAAATAATGGGTTTTCATCAAGCACGTTATTTTGTTGATTTAAAATTTAAAAACTCGCTATAGAATCAGTCTTTATTATTTTTAATACCTCTCCTTCAGTTGATAATAATGCGAACGAAATTAAATTATTGTTACCCAAGGAGTTTCTTAGGTGAGTTTTGACTAATTTTAAAATAGAAAATGATCTCTCCCCTGACGCGTTACTTACAGAGATTATCAGAATTTGTGAAGCCCTATGTAAATATTAGTAAAAGCTGTTATTAAATCGTTGGAATAAATTTAGTTAAATAAATCAGGTGCTGAACTAATATTAATTTTCTCTTTAACTGTATTTTAAAATTATTTAAAAACAAGACATTCCTCTCCTAGTTCATGGTTAATATCATTTTTATATAGATGTGTTAAAGTGTGTGCTTTTTGTAGTAAGCCGTCGTTATCATGTTTAGTTAATCGGAGAAAAACCTGAAATGTTTATCAATAAAATCGTACTTTTCTAACCTTATTCGCATTTCGTTATAAATTGTATCTAAAGCAAACTAAAAACTAATTTTAAGGTAAATACCTATCAAAATAGGTATTTACCTTAAAATTAGTTATACCATCAATCATATTTAAATGTGTTTATTTTAGGTCGTTTTGGATCTTTTATTTATTTATTAGACACCCTAACATAATGATTGACATTACAATTTACAAAGGTGCACCAAAAATTTAACAATTATAATGCCGTAATTATACACAAAACAAAAACTTAATTCTAATACTATGGCTAAATGTCCAGAAAGAAAAAAATATAATACTAGTTTTTATGAGGGTGTCATTATGCAGTACAAAATACAGCTGAGGCTAGATGCTTTACTTGCGCCAATAATGATTAATATAAATCTATGTGACAGAAGTAACAATTCTAATTTTTCTGCAATAAATTTATAGGAGAGTTACTGGCCGAATTTGTGTAATAAGTGGTATAATAAAAGAGAGTCGGGAATCGGGTTACGACAACTCAAACAAAGAGCTCGCGTAACATCATTACAATCCACCAAATTGCTAACAATTTTAAACAAGAAGACCAGTCCACTAACCAATTATTAATATTTTTTTAAACTTTGTTTATAACCATTATTTAGCATTTCTGCATTAAATAATATTTTTGAATATTTTCAATCCTTTCGATATATTTATGATATTGGGGATTCCATACAATATTTGCGAACTCGAGATGAGATGTTACAAACGCACTTTAGATTAACAATAGCGAAGAAGGATTTTTAAAGAGCTTTGTAATTCTTCGAATAAAACCTAAGTTGTTATAGGTTTTTGCAACTACCTTTTCTATATGTATATCAAATAATAGTTAAGAGTCGATTATTACTCCAAGATCCTTAATAAAATTTACCTGCTGAACTGAAATAGATCTACGCAATATCTATACAAAATATCATTCTTTAACCTAGAAAATTTAATAAAAAAGCATTTATTTATATTTAGGAAAAATCTATTACGTTCACAATATTTAGAGAGGTTGTCAATATCAGATTGAAACTTTATACAGTCTTCTATCGAACTAACCGTCTTGTAAAGCTTTAAGTAATTCATTAAATTCTGACCCATTTTTACTCTTTTCGGAATAATGTTCAAACTTATCTCTTAACTGGGTTTATATAATCAATTATACTTTTACATTATTACTACTTGATATAAATCATTGTTAAAATTTTGAATAGTTTTGTTACTTTTATCAAACGAAAATAGAATGTCATTCCAGAATATAGTTTTTTTGTGAAAACTTAGAGATTTTAATTTAACGGTTAAATTTTGTGCACTATCATTTGACGTAATATCATTTAAAACTTTTTTAAAAGAGTGATGTCTTAATAATAATGCTTTACACGCGTCGGCCCTAACCGACCAACGAGTATCTGACAAACTCTTTGGTACTATATAAATATTTTTGTCTGATTCTGTTTTTAGTAAATTATTCTATCTTAATGTAGAAGCAGCGGAAAAGTTATAAATTTTTTGAATAACTAAAAAAATTGAAGTGGCTTCTGTACAGCAATCAGCAGCGGCGTTTCCTACTAAGTTTATAAAATGAGCTCCGCGTGGTACAAAATAACCCAATGGTTTGTTTTGTCCTTATTTTTTATTGCAACCTGTTATAAATTCCAGCCATATTGCATTATCATAAGATTGCCCTCTATAATTATTCTTTTAAGATATTATTAACCGCAACTTCCATATATGCGGCTTTATGTCCTACGAGGGGAATAAATCTGACAAATATCTCAACAATGGATCCTTCATAAGCATAAAATAAATGTTAACTGATCAGCTTTGGGTATATCAGGAGTGGAATCCATGATTATTGAAATATTTATTGCTCTGAATTTCTCCGGAAATTGTTTATGGGGGCCTCGCAGCGTTCGGAGCCCTAGGGCAGTTGCCCTTTTTGCCTTGTTGCAAATCCGACACTGATTTCCAGTCTACTTAAAGTGTGCTGAAGCTGAGCGTATTTTTTAGCTAGTTTTTTGTTTTAACCTGATTTTTTGAAAAATAGATATGGCGGGGCCAACTTGACGCTCAGCACCCCCAGAATTATAGATATCCTGGGGAACAAAATGAATTCCCCTATACTTACGTTGAATCAAATTTTATTTTTGTTCGTCACGATATCTAAAATTTAGGGGGAGTTCAGCGTCAAGTTCGCCCCGCCATATTTATTTTTTTCTTAAATCAGGTGAAAACAAAAAATAAGCTGAAAAAAGTGCTTAACACAATTCAGCACACTTTAGGTAGACTTAATTTTCATCGCCACGATATCTAAAATTTTGGAGGGGCTGAGCGTCAAGTTGGCTCCTCCATATCTATTTTTTTTTAATCAGGTTAAAACAAAAAAAATATCTAAAAATATGCTCAGCACACTTAAAGTGGACTAGAAATTAATTTTTGTTCCCCACGATATCTAAAATTTTGGGGGAGGGGGGGAGCTGAGCGACAGTTTGGCTCCGCCATATCTGTTAAAAATAATCAGCTTACTTTAAGTAGACTGAAAATTAATTTCCATTCGCTACGATATCTAAGATTGTAGCGGGACTGTGCGTCAAGTTGGCTCCTTTTTATTTTTTGTTAATAATGTCAATTGCAAACAAGCACAGTTTTAAATATTATTGGCACAGTAGAGCACACTTCTAGCACAATCAATCTCTACTAAAAAACTTCTAAAAATCTGCTCGTAAGATTCGAAAATTTAGCTTTTTTATAACTAAGAACCCGTATTTCAAATTTTACTTCCTAATAAAATGTAACTCAAATTTATTCCATGCTTTACTGTAATAAATAAGTTGCCCTCCATAGTAAAATTAAAACACGTACACAATTACGATGTGCATAGCTTAGAAAAATGATCACTATCATGAAATAATAAAACGACAAAAAATTGGGAAAGCAAATGGAGTTCTATGTACTTTCCTAAGTAAATATGTTTTGTTCCAGGGTTGCATGTATATTCTAGAACATTACAATTTCCACTTGTTAAGTTTTAAAAAGCTACTACAAACATGGCATCAATTTGGAACAACCTGTATACTTACAAAAAAAGCTGAACACTACATTCACTAGAGGGAGCCAAGTACAGGACCGATCTTATATATTACGTTGCCTATCTATTTTATAAATAAACTGAGTGTTGATATAATCTAATAATCTATGATAAAAATCTTTTGTTTCCCTATGGATTTACAAGGACTAGAAAAAAAACAAGATTTGCAATAAATTTACAGAAAACGCGGACAGCCGCGTCCAGATTTACTCCCATTACTTTAACATCTTCACTCTTCTTCATGTCAAACATATCCTTTTTCTTCTTTTCTTAAATGTGCAACGAGATTTATGGTGTTCCAGAATGTTTAAGGTTTTTTGAGCGGAGCCGGAGCGAGGTTTAGCAAAACTGAAGACTAAAATAATCTTTGCGGGTTGATACGCGAGGCCATTCTATTAAGTATGATGTCGCCGCTGTGTATTTCTTTTGTAATTTTTAGTTATAAAAACTATAAAGTATATTTATTGTTCACTACCAAATACTAGGTAATCGATTATTATGTTTTCAGTGAAAACTTAGTAAAGTAATAGATGTATTTTATGTTTTCATTTTAAAACACTATATATTATACGTATACTGATACAAGCTAAACAAACATAGACTTAGCAAATTAAAGGGTATTTATTTTAAATACATTTTAAGGTTAGGTTTTTACAGGGCACTCCAACGATCTGTCTGTTGAACGTCACCGATCAGCGGTTTTGGAGGGCGTGGAAAAAATAAATCGAATTTTTAAACGGCTATAAGGGACTTTTCAGTGGCGGGCGGCTATTCAGGTGAAGTAGGTGAAGTGCTACTTCACCAGCAAAAATACACAAGCAAACATCTAACTATATTTATTATATATCTGTTAAAATTTAAGTTTTTAAATTGATTTATTCACCTAATTGGCAAAAATATACTGTACATCTCGAATAAATATTTTACTTCACCGTTGGCGGCATGTCTTTTTAAAACTTTTAATCGAACTTTATTATAACAACTGTAACAGTGGCGCAAACCGCTTCGACTTTGCTGGAGGTGCTATGTTTAGTTTACGATTTTCCTACTACGTTGCCATGACAACGCGTTCGCGATGACGTCGAGCACATGGAAGAATAATGTTAACCAGCGCCATACAACGCGCTCGGTGAATTGCTAACGCAGTACACTACACCCACGTATCGTTCGATTAGTTTGGGGTGGGTGTTTCCTTTTATTTTCGCGGATTTCGCTGCAACCGGTTAGTTCCTTTGCAGTTTACTTGACTGTTATGTGTTATATTTATTTATGGTGTTGTTACAACTTTATTTGGTGTCGGGTTTATTAATTTTTATTGAATATTGATGAACCGATCACGAATGTGTTTTGCATATTGTTAGAAACTCCATTTAATCGATGGGAGGAACAAGATCAGAGTTTTAATCGTTATCCTGGTTTTCGCCGTACAAATGGTTATGTAGTAGTCAAATATTACAAAAATTGTTTTGCTGGCCTTGTTTACTAGTTTCCAATAAATATTTTGTCTGGAATAAGGAAGGATTTGCAGGTATGTTAAATATATGAAGGTCTTTACATAAACATGAAGACTCGGCGGAGCATTTAAAATGCGAATTATTGCTAAAAACAATTGTAAAAAATCAAAGCAGTATAGCTGACACTTTAAAAGAAAATGCTAAACTATATAAAATACATTTTAACGAAAACGTCCGATTAAATAGACTATTTATGTGCTTGGTAATTGACGCAGTTTTGTACCTTGCAAAACAAGAGTTAGTCTTTCGCGGCCATGATGAGAGCAGCGAGTCAATAAATAGGGGAAATTTTAAAAATGTTTTAACTGGTGACTCGAAAACTATTCAAAACAAAATAATTGAATGCATTTCTGATTATTTAAATGATCATGTAAAAAATGAAATAATGAACACACAGTTTTTTTCTGTGCAAGTGGATGACACCACTGATATTACGCAAAACTCCCAGTGCTCCATAATTTTAAGATACGTTAATTTAGAAGGTTCAGTAGTTCAGAGATTCTTAGGATTTTATAATGTCAGCTCCGATAGAACATCGGAGAATTTATATTTTCTATTGGATCAAATTTTGGACCAATTTGACTGTAAACATAAATTAATAGGGCAATGTTACGATGGCGCAAGTGTGATATCTGGCCATCTAAATGGCCTTCAAAAAAAAAAAAGAAAAAGCGCCGCAGGCTGTATTTGTCCATTATTTTGCGCATCGTCTTAACGTTATGATGCAGCAAAGCTTAAAAATATTTCTAAATGTCGAATTTTTTTTGCAATTCTTAGTGCTATTTCCTCATTTTTTCATCACTCAGCCAAACGAAGCTATGCTCTTACATCTCCATCTACGAGGCGTATACCAACAATTACAGAAATTCGTTGGTCTTCAAATTGGAAGTTAGTAAATGTGATTGTTGATTCAAGACTGGAATAAATTAAAAGACGTCTTTGAATTTATTACAAACTGTGACAAATCTGATTAAAAATCAATCCGGCTTGCGAAAGTTTTTAGGTGAGATGAATGATTTTGAATTCAACGTTTCTGGCATTAGTGTTTAATGATATTTTTTCAATCACGGACATACTATTTGCGTTCTTCAAAAAAAAATCGCTTGACATTCATTTTTGCACATCCAATATAAAACGCTGTCGTGGGGCGCTCTGTAAAAAAAGAAATGAACATTTTTTTAATACCATGTTTGATAAAACAACTTCTATTACAGAAATAAATCATTACAAACGTGAGCTTGCTGAGCTCTCACCTGAAGAAATTAGGGCTAAGTATAGAACCATTTTTTATGAAATATTGGACCACATTTTAATGGAAATGACACTAGGCTTTCAAGACTGTGAAAGAATTAGATTTTTATGTTTGGCAGATTCTGCTAAAATTTCCGAATATAGTTTAAATTTTCCGACTGGCCCGTTTGAAAATTTGTTACAGTTATATGGGGAAATATTTTCAAAAAGTCAAAGACTTAAAAATGACCTTGGTCTTATTTTTGCCAATAACAGTAATTGTAATATATCGCTGCAAGAGCAAGTGAAAAAAATTAATGAAAATAAAGATATTTTAACCAAAGCATATAAAGTGTTTTCCCTTATTTTGACAATACCGTCGACAAGTGCTTCAGTGGAAAGAAGTGTTTCTTGCCTCAAACGTGTAAAAACTTATTTAAGAAATAGAATATCCCAAAAAAGACTTACTTCTCTAGGCAATATTTCAATTCAAAAGAAATTTCTGGAGGAGATTAGGGCAACTCATCCATTTTATGAGGATGTTATAAATAAATTTGCTGCTTTGAAGGATAGGAGAATTGATTTAGTATACAAAATTTAGGTAAGTCGTAAAAAATATTATACCCCTTCCACATATAAAAAAGTTTCGATATTTTCTTGCTTCATTTGCACTCATTTGCACTTCACATACTTTTTCACCCGCGAGACGCCACTGGGACTTTTGTTATTTATTTTTATTTTTTTACCTTAAAATGCCTTCTTTTTGTTGTATTGCAAGTTGTGGATGTAGAGAGATAATGTTACTTTTATTTGTAAGTTTCAAACATTTTCAATTTTAGATATTAAAAGCGATTGAATAAACTTTCGTCGATATGACTGAAGTGGATTACTGCAACAAGAAGAGGATTTACGTCCTATTAAATTAAATTAGGCCCAAGTGTGTGCAAAACATTTCATATTAATCATCTATTAAAATTACATTACATTACTAAAATTAATCTAACTAGTTAACAATTATTATGATTCTCAATCGAGACTCTGATCAATGATCTAATCGTTGTTTGAAAAAGTTATATTACATTTTGTACCTTTACATATTTCATAATGCTGTATTATTTTTTTATGTTTTAGGGGACTTATTATCAGTATTTGTGTGTACCATCTTGAAAGAGATTTTTTAATAATTCTAAACTTTATGCAACTCTGTAATTATTTTTTTATTTCCGAAAGCGCGGTAATCCTACTTAAAAGACTCATAGTTCTTAAATTCATTATATGACTAATAAATATTTTTTCACATTCTATCTTAAACTTAATGATTTCATCGTATGTGGAAGTTTATTACATACTTTAGGAACTAAATATTTACTAAATAATGTATGCTTTTTATTATTATCCACGAGTGTGGTAGCTGTGATCTACAGTTTTTACAATTTTTTTTATGTATAATAAATGAAGCTACGATAACCATATACAGGGTTATTACTTAAGACTAAGATTTGCCAAATGTGTCTCTCGGCAAAACCTATGACCGAATAAAGAAAGATATAACTATGCATTCAGGACCTAAGTTCTTAAATTATGAAGGGTGGAAAAGGCCAATCAAAAGCGGTTTTATTGTGAAGGGGTAATGAGGTAATTACCCCCTCTTCCCCTTCCTCCGCCCAGACCGGTCAAACATCATGTGTAATTTACATATTTTTACGTGAAAATTACGATTAAAAACTTGACTACGAAACAGTATAGCACAAGAGCCACCTGTTGGATTGGGTCTCTTGCGTATCCATAGATAGAGTATTGATGTAAATATAAACAATGTAATTAATAAATTTGCTGGAGACAAAAAAATTGGACGTTATTCTATAACTATTTATTAGAGGCTGTTTTTTTTCACTTATGCCACAAGTATGACAAAAAAAATATAGGTATTTATGTTGTTCTCATACCATTTATAATACAATATATTAACAAACTTTTTTTTAAATTAACCCCACTCCCCCAGAAAGGTTCCCTAAAATCGTCCTGTGGTGTTAATTAGTGCCGCGTCCAAATATGGTCAAATACTAGTCTTTTATTTTTTCTGTTTATTTCTTCAATGATAATTAGGTAGTTATCAACCTATATATAGCAGATTTAGGCTAGAGTATAAATTTAATAAACCAGAAAAGAATGTTAGTAAAGCGTTCTAGTCAGTCAATTTAATTTTTTGATATTTTAATGTATCTTACCTCAAGAGGAAAATAAAATAGATGCCAAACATAGTAAAAGCTACATACACAACCAAAAAAGCAGATATTTTAAAATATTCACTTGCACTTATTTTGTCACCACATTTAAACATGTAACATGAAGTAAAACTTGGTAAAATAATATATTATCATTAGTCATGACTAAAGCAAAGAACTAACTAAAATTAATTAAAAAATGAGTAGCCTTATTTTATAATAACAATTAATATTCAACTGGGGAAAATTCCGGGGATACGGCCACATCGAGACGGGCCGGTATTGGGTGATATAAGCTACGACGAACGTTATAACCGAACTAGTAGATGAAATATTGCGATTGCATGTGAGATGGTGGCATAGGCTGGCCGAGCCACCGTCAATAAATATATATCTCTGGGCGGTGGCCCGCGGTCGGCTGTTAATGGCGTTGTTGGTATGTTAGTCAAGTAAATAGGGACACCTACTTATTTGCTATGTACCCAGGAAATAATAAACTACATTTTGGTTTTGTGCGTTTTTAGGATGTTTGCAAAACTATTTTTGAAAAATATTTACTTTTTTAAAGAGACTTTTCCCTGTATATTTTCTGGTACGGCTCGGTCGACCCTGCCACCCCTGACGAACCATCCTTGACAAGTACGATAAAGGCGTGGATACTCTTTTTAAAATTTTGAGTTTCTCGATAGCTCCTCACAAAAATAAGCCGGGAATAAAATATAACTATTTTTTTTAGAGGCTCCATGGTATAATCCTGTCCTAGAGTGCCAGTTAGGGTTGCCAACCCTCCCGATTTTTCGTCATGCCTCCCGCCGTAAAACTATACTCCCGCTCTTAAACAAAACTCCCGCCCACTCCCGCAAACTCCCGCTTTCCAACAATTTTGGCATTTAGCAGAAGGCAGAAGCAGATTCAGCTAGATGTACTAAAAGTACCTCTTCTTTTTCTTGCATTCCCTTCTTTTTTTTCCGGTTGCATTTGGATTTTTAATATTTAAGACTGGGATTTAAAAAAGCGCCTGAAGCTTGAAATGTACGCTGACAGGATTGACAAATGACATATCAAATATTAGATTGTTTAGATTTGGGATTCCCAGAAAGCAATCGTTATTATTATTATCCCCGAGTGATGTGTTCCAGGTATTTGTGAGCGTCTGTGTTTAATTTTTTTTTGCGAATAGTTTTGTGGTGAAAGGTGAAAATGTTTTCATCAGATAGTAGTACATCTGATGATATTGATTGGGTCGGCCAGTGCCAGAATGAGATTGATTGTGATGATGATGAAATTTCCCATAAAGCCATGACAGAGCCGAGCACTTCGACATCCCATCAAGAATTAGATTCCCCGCGGCCGCGCGTCAATGTTAAGAAGAGAAAATGGGAAGTTAAATTTAATAAAGAGTGGTGTAAAAAATATCCCAATATAATACAAGGGTCATCACTATCTCAGGCTAGATGCATACCTTGTGGTTCGCAATTTAGTATTAATCATGGTGGAGAGAATGATATCTCGAAACATATGAAAACTGACAAACATAAAAAAAACATTTTAGCAACTTCAAAAGTTCAGAAAATCGATCATGTTTTTAAAAATGATTCTGTTAATGAACTGGCAACGATACATGCAGAATGTAGCTTCATTTTTCACAGTGTGAAGCACTCGCATAGCTACGCATCCACAGACTGCGGTGGAAAATTGTTTAAAACTATATTTTGTGACTCAAAAATAGCACAAAAATATGGTTGCGGTAGAACAAAAGCCACGCAAATTATTACAAGAGTCCTTGGGCCAGAGTCAAAAAATAGAATTTTGAAAGATCTAGTGAATAACAAGTCATTTTCGATTGCGACAGATGCCTCGAATAAAGGAAATGTCAAGTTATTTCCTCTTATCGTGAGATATTTCAATAAAGAGTCGGGGGTTCACACAAAATTGCTAAGCTTTTATTCAAGTGATTCAGAAAAATCAACAGATATTGCTCAGAGTTTGATCAACCATTTAGACGAAGCTGGCCTAAATATTGCGAATGTGATTGCATATTGTGCAGATAACGCATCTGTTAATTTCGGAAAAAAACAGAGTGTGTTCACTGAGCTACGCAAGAGAAATGAAAGACTGATTCCTGTCGGTTGTGTTTGCCATATAATCCATAATGCAGGAAAGTTTGGACAAGTCGCATTAAAATATGACGTGGAGTCTCTCGTTATCAAATGTTTCAACGAATTCAGTAGCAGCACAAAGAAAGTTACTGAGCTCAAAGAATTTTTCATTTTTTGTGACGAAGAATGGTCGCAGCTTTTAAGAAGTGTACCAACAAGATGGCTTTCATTAA
Organism: Kuschelorhynchus macadamiae; assembly: GCA_030620095.1. NCBI lineage: Eukaryota > Metazoa > Arthropoda > Insecta > Coleoptera > Curculionidae > Kuschelorhynchus > Kuschelorhynchus macadamiae. Next base: position 221,381 of record JAUTXW010004102.1, read on the forward strand.
TTCCTGCAACTGAACGATTTTTGAATCATTTTGCTCCAGTTAAGTCATATTTCCTTTCCCAGGAATCCCCACCTGGAATGCTGAAGAAATTTTTGGAAGACGAATTAGCTGAAGCATATTTAGGTAACCATTTTCAAACCGTTGGGTTCATTTTTGCTTTATCTTATCTTCTTCTGATGTTTCAGGACTCATACTACACGTCGGACATTTGATGAATGGAATAATTGGGAAATTGGAATCGAGCGAGACGCTGGCGATTGAATTATTTACGATAATGAACAGTTTAAAACTCTCATTAATTAAAAAAAGAGAAGAACAATTCTATGGGTCTATTGCAAATTCTTTTTTGCGAAAATGTGAAGACCTCGTGAAAGTAGAATTGTTCAAGCGTGAAGCGGATGCATTCCTAGAAAGAATCATCAACTATTTGGAAAAATGGTAAGAAATCCTTCAAAATATGCTTTGCAAAACATTCAGTTCTATCTACTATTCGAATAATTATTGTTGTGCTGAATCATAAATATTGTAGTCAGTGTGGAATATTTTTAATGTATTATCGAGGTATCTAAGACATAATTATTTTTTTGGGTTTTAGGTACAACTACAATGAAGACAACAAATTCAAGTGCCTGAGCGCTATGATCCTAAAGAACAAACCAAAACTAGAAGATTTTTTCAAAATTTGTTCAGATTTCCATATTGAAGTTGATGAGGACGCGCTTTTTGAAGAATATGTTGAACTCTCGGAGTTTTATAAGAACTTACCAGCAAATGTTTCTGATATTTCTATAAGCAGTGGGTTTGCTTTTTTCAAAATCATGTTGCAGCTAATTTTGAAAAAATCGCATCAGTTGCCTTTGCCGTGCCTCATTCAAATGCTATGAGTGAGAGAATTTTCAGTTTGATGACACATGCATGGAGAAAGGACAGAAACAATCTAAGTGTCAAAACTTTAGAAGCTGAGCTAATGGTGAAACATAATTTTACCGAGTCGTGCACAGAATTTGCGAAATATCTCAAAACAGCAGATGGTAAGCAAATACTGGAAAAATGCAAAGGCAGCTGGAAAATGTGAACAAAAAAAAATGTCTTGAAATTGTGTTTGCATACTTATTAGGTTTTATACATAATAAATACCGATGCTATAGACAGCATAATATTGTTTTTTTATTCTTGTATGTACAGGGTTATTGATTATAAATGTCCCCCCCCTTTAACTTTTTTGTTTGGCATTTTAGGAAAAAAATTTAAATTTAAAAGTTGCTTGGAATAAGTTAAATTTTTAAAATATTATATTTCTAAATATACAGGGTGTGTCACAAATGTGCAGCAACTGCCAACTTTGTTATTTTCAATACAATACCATATTTTTTATTTCATTTTTGGATTCTACGTAAAATTCTAAGCATATTTGATATGGCATATCCTATACCTAACTTGAACTGTTTCCAAACTACAAACAATTGAAAATTGGCACTTTTTGCACTTTGACTCATTATAAGTAGTGGCAAAACGGTTAAAGATAGAAAATAAATTTTACATTCCTATCTTAACTTTTTAAAAGCTATCTAATAACATAAATATACAGTGGGTACCATTGGTACCAAATTTGGTACCTTCGTTGGTACCATCAATTACGACCATCACATAGCTCTTAAAAATTTAAGATGGGAAAGTGAAATTTATTTTCCTTTATCTTTAACCGTTTTGCCACTATAATGAGTCAAAGTGCAAAAAGTGCCAATTTTCAATTGTTTATAGTTTGGAGACAGTTGAAGTTAGGTATAGGGTATGCTACATCAAATATGCTTAGAATTTTATGTAGAATCAAAAAATGAAATAAAAAATATGGTATCGTATTGAAAATAACAAAGTTGGCAGTTGCTGCACATTTGTGACACACCCTGTATATTTAGAAATATAATATTTTAAAAATTTAACTTATTCCAAGCAACTTTTATATTTAATTTTTTTTCCTAAAATACCAAACAAAAAAGTTAAAGGGGGGGGGACATTTATAATCAATAACCCTGTACCTACTTTTAAATAAATAAATAAATAAATGAATAAATAAATAAATATATAAATAAATGAATGAATAAATAATTAATAAAAATTTATTGATAGTTTGTTATAGGCTGTTTTCCTTGGCTGTTTCGTAAAAATTTTTTTGTAGCACTCAAAAATTTTGCCTCAGGTAAGTGAACAGCTTTGTTTTCAAACCTCCCGCTTTTCCATTTCGAAAACTTGGCAACCCTAGTGCCAGTATATAATTATTTTTTTTGTAGACATAAGCAAGTTTAAGTCTAGTAGAGGGTAAAGGCTTCATTATGCTGAAAAAAATTGAGTTCCTTTACATTCGTCGTCAGGTTTATTGTAAAGACAACTTTTTATTCTTATTATTTTCACTCTGAAAATGGTATATATTGTTTCACTCTGACATGCATGACAATTTATTTAAATAAAAACATGTTTGTTTTATTGATATATGTTTTATTTATAAAAAAATATATGTACTGGGTGCAATACAAAATATTAAACAAACAGATGAACTAAGTTTAACTCGGATATACATAATTTAAATTGAACAACTAGGTAACTAACACTCTCCATTTTTGTCACTGGGGGAAAGTCTTTCGGATCTACACTACAAAAGAATCTAATTTTTAATTATACAATTATTTTGTTTGCACCACTCGGCGACTTCGGAAAACACACAATAGTAAAAAGACTAGCTAACCCATAATTGTAAAAAATGGTCCTGTACAAAAAAAATGCACTAAATATATATGAAAATACTTGAAATTTGTTTTTAAATTATCATGAACTCATATTGAAGAAAACAATATTTGTCCTACGCCAGCCATATTGACAGCAGTCAGCTGTTTTGTTGGACCGCCTAATTCTTACTTTTAATTTAAAAATATATGGATATGTCTGAAAAAAATCTTAAAAATTTCAAGAATATATATATATATATATATATATATATATATATATATATATATATATATATATATATATATATATATATATTACACAATGTTTTCAAGTTAACCTTCCGCAGACCCTCCAGTCCAATTCCTTCCTGGACCTACCTTGCTCAGCAGAAATTCATACAAATATTTATCTCATCCAATAATTCAGTTAAACGTAGCACAACCCCTCAGCCTCATCCCACCCTTTTTAATACGCTTTTATTAGCTTCACTTGTATGTAATTATCTATGTATGGGCATGTTTTTATATTCGATGGTGGATCCACCAAAGTGTTTTTAAATGTATGCTGGTTGATTTCTGATCTCACCAGTCAGGGTTTTTATATTCATCAAATATTTGTGGAGGCTCCACCATACATGCAATATTTCCACCGACTCTAGGATGTGGATGGTTAAGAAGTAGGGAGAAATGTCAAAACAAAGGCAAAAGTATATTATTTTTCCTTATCTCTGAGTTTTGTACAATTCTTAACAGTGGAATTTATAAGTGTTGAATTTGAAGATCATTCAGTTGGACCAAAAAAAAATTAACATAATACATAATAAACTTATAAAGAAATTCAGGAGATGTCAAAAAGTAAATTTATCAAATGTACTTTTATTGTTATTTGTTTTAGCACACAAAACTCATTATTTTATATCCACAAAAATTATGAAATAAAATTAAATAAATAAAAACGAGCAGTATTCCACCAAACTGTTTTTAAATTCTATGTTCGGTGGATCAAACAGTGGTTAACTTTGAAATGCGTCATTTTACCACTGCCTCAATCCACCACACTAAACTGGTTAATATAAAAACGCTATATAAACGAATCTGAGAAGTCGATGTGATTATCGTACCGATTTGAAATTTTTAAAGTGTATGTAATTCGGCTGAAAATACAATAATCAGGTACCATTGAGCTGATCTGATCGGTTCGATGGTATTGGTCGATTTTAACCGAATGTAATTCGGATGAATATATAATAATTTGGTACCATCGAGTTAATCTGATCAACTTGATAGTAACAAAATGGTACTAGCTAGTAAATCCCAAAAAGTTTGAGTTTATTTGGTTGGTTTTGACGAGCCCAAGCCTTCTCATAGTCATTTGTCAACGATACAAGTGTGTTTTGATACGCTCTATAGGCAATAACGAGGTCAAAACTTTTAAAGAACCAGTTAAATCGAACACAGCCTTATATTTTTAACATCTTTAAAATGAGAAATATATATGTATGTGGTTCTGAATGTATAATGAAAAGAAATGGAGTTTCCGTTTGATAACGGCTATAGACATACTACACTAGTCAAGACGTTGTGAATAAACTAACAGTAAAGACAATGCAAGTTCTTTTATAATCATTCACTTTTAAAGAAGCTTGGGGAAAATATAAGTTTATTAGACTGGTGTTAATTTTTAGAACATTCTATACGAAAAAAATCTAAGAGTTGGATTATGTGAATTTTAAAGGACAACAGATATGTTAAAAACCCATGTATTGATATTTTTGGTTTTTGGTAAAAAACTTTCAAATTCATATTTGTTCTCATTTTACAGGACGTTGTACTCGAACTCATTTTAACAACCCTATGATTCAAATTATTCTTAAATAAATTTCTGCAGAAGCTGTATATCGCATGTATAATCTAGACTTTAGAAACCTTGGAAATGAAGCGTTATGCCCCCCTCACCAATAAAGATTGGAAGACTTCGTTTGTCTTACTTGTGATGTCCATCTTCATTACGAAGATAGTTTATTAGGTAGAGGATATTATTTTAGGAAAATGAAATAACTTTCAAAATATTTTAACCATTTTTATTGTAAAATGACCAAGAATAACTCTAAAACTTTCAGAATCAATATATAGTTGATATAGATATAATATGTATTCGATTACATGATATAGACAATCTTCAACTAAATAAATATATTATTTTTTATCTTACCCATACAAATTAATAATTTTTCTAACTTATCATTAAAATTATACCAACTGAACTGGCCGTTCTGATTAATACTGATCTTGGCACCCGAGATTGATGGAATCAAAAAGCCAATTTAGTTTCAGAAATTGCAAAATATAGAAAAATCCTTATTTTATGATTGCCTTTAGCTTGGTTCTTGTAGAAACTCATTAAATAGTATTAAAATGTTTTAAGACAATCTTGAATTACAATAAACAGCCCGTCTGCCGGACCATGCATGGGGTTTTTGCACAGCCACCCACCCAATGAATGGCCATAATTGGATCGCCTCGATGCACCGCGGCACCGCCGGGCTGTCAGTTCATGGCACTAGCTTCTTTCCATTTGATAGTTCCAAAATAATATATATTTTATATACTACATTTCTCTTGCCTGTGACTAGCCTCCTGGTTCCGGTATTTATACCGATCACGGCTATATTATGAAATTACTAATTTTAGGTCATAAAACTGCCGGATTTAAATAAATGCCGATTTTCTGTTTCAATTAAACCCACTACATCACGCATAGCCGCCATAGATTTTTTAAGATTTTACGTTTTAGGGTCCCTAGATGGCGAAAAATAAGTTTTCTCAATTCCGTCGGTCTAACTATTTACCCGATTCAAATTTTTGTCAAAAATTAATAGTTTTCCTTTGTGGCTTTATGTAAATTTATTACATCTTTTATACAAAAAAATATGGAGAATATTTTCTATTCTCGTTTGAACAGATACTTCTTCAGGCGTGGATATAATTTAGTTCTCAAAAAACTAAAATTATATTGATTTAGAAACTCTAACTTCGTAAATTGGCTTTACCCGAAACACCCCTTGTAATGATACGTATGTGAATGTAAAATAACATAATTTGTATTACTTACTTAATATAATAATACATAATCACGCGCTGAAGAAACGAGTCATAACGAGGGTTACTGATTTTTTTAAATGTATTTTTATGTTATTGTTTATTTTTTATAACTTTATTTACATATCTAATAAAAATTAATTATCTCACTTAATATTTTTCTCCACAAAAAGATTTTGTTCCAAGAAATGGAATTTAACGGAATATTTAAACATTTTACTAGGCCGTTATTTTGTTTTACCGTATATGATCCGCTCTAGAATTTTACCAGTTTATGTCGGTTCACATTTGATTTTTGTGCAGAATTGCAAGTCAATAGGACAAGTACTTGTTTGGTACTGAATTTTTGAACATATTAGGTGCCCATTTTGTTCCGCCATAATGGCTTCACACCAAAATTTGAGGTCCACTCAATAAATAGTTTCCTAATAATAATTTTTTTAACAATTTGTGAGGCCGGTCTCTTCCACCATATTGGTTTTCCACCAAAATATAACCATCAAATCATGAAGTTTTTGAGCTATGCTCCGACAGATCGACGGAAATGGAAGAAAATGTTTTTTTGGAGTCTAGAAACCCTAAAATGCAAATATCTGAAAGTATCTTGTTTTTGGTAAAGTTGTTGCCAGGGTCGCTATCTTTGAAACGGCTTCTTTATCTCTTGAAACAATGGAATAGTCTACAATTTCACCGGAATTTACTCCGATTTATCTAAAGTAGGTAATAATAAAAAAAACTAGAGTGACTGCAAAATATAACTTACATGAAAGTGAATGATAGGTACATACTTTTATACACTGAGAATAAGAATCAAATAGTCTTTTATTACAAAAAGGTAATTTCCATGATTTCTTCGGCATCAATATGAATGTTATTTTTTCTTTTGCAAGGGAACAGTGACATTACCGGGTTTGTTGCAAATACCGGTTGACAGAGACGTTAGTCACAGCATTACTGTTAATGTGTTTGTTAGGTTTAAATTGAAGATATAGTGTCAGGAATTCGGTTTATCTTTTTTATATATTAGGTATACAATCGTTTTTTAATCTAGGTACACTAATATTTGTTAGATACTCTGTTAGTTCTTCAAAATTCCACTTTAGTTTTTTGAAGAAAAAATTATTAAAATTGTTTCTTACAAGAACCCGGTTTTATAGTCACCACTATGAAACCCTCAAATATTCCTTAACTATTATTTTAGCAAAAATTGTGAGCAGACACGGTTTTCGAAAACACAACCATACGTTGAGAAAAATCTGGAGTGTTATGGCAAAAGCGTGTGCACTAGTCATTAGTGTAGGAGTATCACAACTCAATATTGTCACACAAAGATATAAATATTTCATTAAAAAAACTTACCCCTTCCTGTTATGACTGATAAATTTTGAAACCCATTTAATTAATTTATTGGAACAAAACAAAATTGGTACATTCATTTTGTAACACTGCAGGTCCATTAATTTTTTTACAAAGACCTATTCACTAGCAGATATAATTGGTTATATATTAAAAAAAAAAAACAATAAAATTATTTTCTCAAGAAATTAAACGATAAAAAAAGTAGATGGATCGCTTGATAAATTGATTTTGTTGTAATACCCCTACATAAGATAATAAAATCTAAAAGGGAAATACTATATTTTTTACAACTAAATTATATGGCAAATAGCATAGTTTGTGTGACGTTTCCTTCAATTTTGGTTTTATATTCAAGAATTATAGATGTTTAAATCACAACAAAGATGTTCTTGTGATAGTAAAAATGTAATTACGTTATACCATTTGTTTATATATCCGTGTCAGGCTTACCCACATATTTTGGCAGTGGTGCATATTTTTTGTTTAAAATATTACTCTATCAAGGAGCATATGTTCGTATCATTCCATGGTCCCTAAATTTCAGGTTTATTAAGAAACAAAATTTGCTTACATTCCATCATATCTAAATTCTGTATTTCTGTTGGAAGTTTAAGACTTGTGCCTGTGCCTGTAAGTCAGGTTATCTGAACTATCTCCCTAGTGTCGTTTCGTAATTGCATTTTAGCTATTTTCATCTGACTGGTCACCAGTACCAGTAACTGAATTAATAAGCAAAATTGATATCGTGCTTTCATAAATAATATTTTTCCTATTCTCATTTTAGCCAAGTGCCGAAACTTTTCATCATTTAAAAATTATATCGTCTGCAAGAATGCTTAAAATGCGTTAGGTTATTTTTACTTCCCTGTATTGTAATCTTGAAAAAAATCACCCTCCGAGATTTTTACAGGTCTTCGCGTTTTAGGGTCCCTGAACCCCGAAAAACATATTCTTCCATTTCCGTCGATCTGTCGTTCTGTATGTACGCGGCATAGCGCAAAAATTTGTAGCCCTATTGAATTCTAATTTTGGTAAAAATTGAAAATGGCGGCCACACAAATTATAAAAAAAAACATTTTTAAAAAAATTAGTTATTATGTTTATGAGTGAGTACTACTTATTACTATTGATGAAAGAAATACACATTTAATACTTTGTGCTGTTACAATACAAACTGAAAAATTGCAACTTGGTTCCCTTTTCTCTTTAGACAGAATGATAGAAATAATTTTTGGTCAAATACAGAGTACAGGTTTTTTAGCAAAGAGGAAACTGTTTTTTTTTAAGTTTGTTACAAAATGTTTGTGGATTTTGGTGTCTTCTGAAATATTGATATATTATAAAAGAAACAATTGAACGGCCGCTGAAAAAATATGTTAAAAAAACTTTGTCCAATTAAATAGAATACATACACATTTTTATTATATATTTTGCCACTGCCAAGCCATCGATTTCGCCAAAATTTAACCAGTCCATTTTCAGGCCACACTGATTTTTGTCCAGAATTTTAGGTAAAAATAAACAAGTAGTTTTTTAGTAGTATTTTTTTAAACTTTTCACTAGGCTGCCATTTTGTTCAGCCGTGATGGATTTTTAACGTTACCATGTCGTCCCCATATAACCCTTAATTTTTGACCAAAATTTGAAGTCAATCGGGTTTTTAGTTTTTTTACCTATGCTGCGAACAGACAGACCTACGGATCGACCGAAATGTGGAAAAATGTTTTTTGGCATCTAGGGAACCTGAAAGTGAAGATCTGAAAAGATCGTGAAGGATGATTTTTTCAAAATATTACAATAAGTAGTAAAAAAATTAAACACGATAAAAATGAACATTTTGTTAAATGATTATAATTTGAATTGACTCCCGCAAAAACTAAATATCCACCCAAATAACGAATTCGTCAAATTACTGAAATATTAATCTAAAATACAGCGTTTTCCTCTGTTAAACACAAGCGTATCTTGTTGTATTCGGTACTTGTATTTAAAATGAATTAAAAAATATGTTTGTAATCAGCAAGTATATTTCCCTTTCAAATTTATAATGTAAAGAAAGCGTTTGTCAACATTTAATACAATTTTTGAGAGAGCTTGAAAACGGCCCTGTATAACACGTATTTTCAAACGAATGATGTTCATTGGTGCAAAGAATAAATTCATCTTGTTGGATAATTTAAATTGTGCCCATAGTTTAAGCTAATATTTGTCCTACAATTATTTATTCTAAAGATTATCTAATGTATTACTATCAATTAGTATAAAGTACGATGGGAATATAGGTAGATATATGTATGCTTTGGATATAAGTCCTTTTTCATGGATGCTATTCGTTTAAGTAGATATTTTTACTCAAATGATTTGTTTCAAGTTGATCCCACGGTCAGGCACGATGGCCGTTATCTTGTTTATTTATTAATTTATTTTTCTTATAACATACGCGTGTGCCAGTTCACGCTCTTAATTACCAATCACATACCTTGGATGCTTCTGAAAATAGAGTCGAAATAAGAATACAGACACTGACAGAGTTATTTTGCAATTTGCAATAAGGTTTTTCTCATTATAACAACTTTTATAAAATATATCGTTTAAACATTAACAATTGACTGGAAGCAAGTCTAAAATATAAAAAAATAACCAGTTGCGTTTTGTAAGGAATGCAGTATTATCTTAGGTCTCAAAACTGCCATTGGTCATTTGAAACTAGGACATAAAGGACATTAAACCAGTTACTTTAAATCTTCCAGAGATTAACCCCATTTAACTTCTTTACGTTTCACTTTTCACAGTGTTTCGTTTAAAACCAAAAATCGATTATACTCCGAATAGACAATTCAATGAAACTGCCTGACAGTTTCATATGGTTGCCGTATTATTCGCGCATGTATTAATCATAATTTAAACACGGTTATTTCAGGTAAATGAGTAAAATGCGCCCGCCAGTATGGAAAATCGCGTTCAGTTTTCCGGGAAAGAAATAACACGCGCCGCGACAGCCGTATGCATGCTAGTTCTGCTAGCTATCAGTCGCGATCGTCGCTCGCTTATAAAAGCGGTTAGATCTAGTATGGTCGCTGATCGTGGCAGTCGACCGAGTTGCCATCCAGCCAGCGGAACCACCGAGGTAAGACCATCACTCCAACAGATGGATAAACTATTTGATATTTTTATGACAACTTTGTTTATATTACATATATCGCAATACGTTCAAATTAATAAGTAAAGTTCTCCCCTTTCGTGAGATAACCTCGTCGTCACCATTCCGAAATTCCTTCCTTCTCAACACGAGATATATATATATATGAGATTTATCGTTTTAAGCTAAAGAAATTAAAATAACGTAGTTATTTTTTTTTAAACAAACATAATTTTTTCTGCATAGTCTGAACTACCTTCCAAAGCTACCGGCTCAAGTGAGAATTTTGCCAGTCGGCAATTCCTGTTTGGAACTGCTTTTTGTAAATTTTCCAATTCTTTAAGAAAGTGCTTGGCCTGAAGAAATGTCCACCATTGTTTTTCTGCCTAAGAAAATTGTTCTGGTGATAAAAAGAAATAAATACTCTTTGTGTTTTTTTATATTTTGAAAAAACTGTTTTATTCTGGCTATAATTCTAAGAAGTTTTATTCAAATTCATTCTAATTTCAGGTAGAATTTTAAAATTGCTTAAGAGTGAGAAAAAATTAGAACTTTGTATTCTTGTCCCTGTGAAAACATCATGGGAAAAACAAAATTTCTTTTTCATGAATTCCGGTCCATTAAACCACCTGCTCTATTTTTCAAGTTTGTATTTCAAAGTATTTCTTGTTTCATCATCTGCAACATTTTACAAAGATGGAATATATGTTCCAAGATTAGTCGCAACATATGTTTGAATACCTGCAGTTTTAGAACCCTCATTTTGTTTCATCATGCATAACCATATTTCCACAAGTGTTGCAAAAAGCTCCAATTTTCGCACAGTCGGTGCTTTTATTGGGGCAACTCTAGATTTTGGGGCTCCTAATGAGACCTTGATATTATCTTCTAAAATTAAGTGAAGACATTCAACTGCACAGCAAGACTCCTCGCTAACATCGCAAGATATATGCAGTTTAAAGGACTTTATTCAATTCCAATCATTTAATTTTTAAATTGCCCAATTTTTTAAACTCCCTTAGCCAAACTCATAGTTTACTGTTGCTATATATTCCTGCTTGGTAAATGTAAATAACTGTATCTACATCAAATTCTGTTTCCGACAACTAATTTTTATAATTTTTCTTAGTTGTAGCACTATATATTTTATAAGATCGTGTACTCATAGCAACTAGTACTCTTATGTAATTTCATTATCTACATTAGCTTGTTTAAAAATCTCGAATAATGATCGTAGCCAAAGCCTAACTAATCCTCTACCGGAAGCATTGGAATAATTTTTTTTTAGGTTTGCATAAGCTTTGTAAATCTAAGATAGAATAGAATCATATCTACATCTGAAGTATTGCAGATTTGAATTGGGGATGAGTTCCATACAAAACCAAATAAAGGCATTTTTGAAAACTTTTCCATTTTCTCAGCTTTTCTTCCATTTCTTGTATGTCCATGAACATCATTGTCTTGTTCTGGCTTCTCCAGAGCAAACCTTACTTCCAAATTGTTCAAAAACAATTGTTTTTATTGAAAACTTCTTTAATTATTTTACAATACATTCAAATTAACATGTAGAGGTAAATATTTAAACTTGTAAATACAGGTAGTATACTTGGCTCCCATATTACCGTTCTGCGAACATCCGATCGTATTAAAAAACCCTTAACTTTGTTTCGTCTGAAGTCATTACGTGCATGGGCCGTTGCATTCTAAAGCGTACATTCTATATCTCTCTTGCATTAACGTTTTGTTTATTTTATTTATCTAGGATTTATTATGATATCGGCACATATAATAGACAGGACCGGCTCTTTCTATCGCAATGACCTCTGGATAACCGTACTCCACTTCACCAAGCTACCTGATGCATTTGTGGGCTCTTTACCACATCATTCTGAAGGGGACTCAAATAAAGAATAGTCAAAGTGGCCGATGTTTGCCGAAGAAGAACACTGTACCGGAGAGGATTTGGCCGTTTAGTCGTAATTAATCATTATTATTTTTATCTTAAACTTTTACATTACGAAAAACTAAAATCAAGGGGGATTATAATAATATTATAACCATATGTAATATTAAAATAAAAATACAATAATTAATAGAAAACATAGTTACTTTAAATCGTTTTGTATTAAATATATTAATATGGTTATAATTATATTATAAAAGTTCACTCCTCAATGGAACCCTTACCGATTCTAGTGTATGGAAAATCAGTGTTATCATTACATCTACAGTAATTATGTATATAAAACAGTAATATCTGTGTATATGTTTGTTTCAACATAATATTATAAATCAAAGTCATACTTTGACAAAAATGGATACACATGTTATAAAATATTATACAAAACTTTGCATTGGAAATAGTCCAAAGAATACACATTTGTTTATTGCTTTATTTTGTATGATTTGTAAAGGTTTTTATTAAATTCTGAAAAGTTGACCCCAAATTATATTCAAATATAGTAAGTGTGAATGAATAATAGAAAAATAAATAAGTCGCAGTATATAAATTGAGACTAAGTAACTAATTTTTCCCAACGGGTGCTACAATTTTCTTTATTACATAATCACTTTGTTCATTCCACTTAAGAGCCTCCTCTATTACCAAACCTAAAAACTTAATTTTTATTCGAATGTTTTAAATAACTCATCATACTTAACTTTATATTTTTAACATATAAATATTGATATTTTCCAATTCCATTATTGCAATGTCACAATTAATACCAAGTTGTTGGCTAAAAATATTTTTCAATGCAAACTTTTTGATGACTTCAGTAACTTTTAACCCATTTGAAAACATCAGTTATACCAATCAGACATTTTTTTTTTCAAAGGAATCGAAACATTTCATTGTATCGAATGCTTTTGCAAAGATCAAGCGAAATTAGTTGGAATTTTTACCTTTATCATAGATCATCTGAATTTCTGATACTAATCCACAGCTGTAGAACTAGTATAGCACGATCTTCGAAAACCGTAATGCCATTTACATTACAATATATAACTGAACGAAAATAATTAGCTGCCAATTTTTATAAACGATTTATCTTTATTTAATTATAAGATGCAAGACATATTAATCGTGAATGCAAAACGTGAATATGCACCCGCGCATGCAGTAAGATTTGGCGCGATATTGCAACCAGTAGGTCGTAGCGGGCTGGCAACACTGATCTAGTGAAAAAGAATAAAGTCGCGATCCTCTTAGAGGAGCTTTTATTTTCAATTTCTTGGAATATCTATTCAGAGTATAATATCAGTCTTTGGTTAAATTACCTTAATCGCACATTTGTTTTAGTGTAACCATATTAACGAATGAAAAGTATTAGGGTAAAATTTGTTGGTAACTGTAAATTTTTGATAATGACTATTATTAAAGAATCATAAACTAAATTTATATACAATTTGTAACTGAATAGAAATAATTAGCTGGATGATTTATTTATTGGCAAATTTTTGTCTTTTACTTACCTTAATTTTTTAATTCGCGCCAGAGTCAAGAAATCTGCATTTTAATCATGAGATGCAAAACGTGAAAAAATTTAACACAGTTTTTTTATGCTCCTATTTACTTTTAATAATAAAATTGAACAAAAAATAGGTTCTATAAAAAAACTGATATTTTGACAAAATACAAGTTGCAAAATACCTCTTATTATTTTTACATTGGGGAACACTGAACATATTCAAAATATAGATGAAGGATATTGTTAGCTGAAATAGAATATATAATCTGTTTTTGTTTAAGCAATATCAGGTATTTATTTAAATGTATATATATTGTATTTATCAAAAATATACATTTCAAATTCGGTTTTGACTTGTCTTTTGGTTAATTAAGTTTTAATATTTCATTTATCAATGACAAATGTTATTTCAATCGTGGCTCAACGATAATATTAGCAAACCTTTTATTTAGCTCTTAGTAATAAACTTGTCTTGAGTAATAATATGACAACCCTAACACCATGTGAGCTGGGTTGATTTATGTAAAATATATATTCGGTTAATGTTTAAGCAAACTGTTATAATTCGTTCCTTTATAATATAACGGGTAAGGTTGATATTTCTGATAATAACAATAATAATATATTACAATGCTGATAAGTTGAAACTTATTAATATATATTATTCAAAATTTGCATTATTGCATCAACTATGTCAATCCCAATTTGATTACTTCATTTAATACTACTTCGTTTAAAAAAATAGCCTAAAACTGTTTTGTGCCTCTAAGATATGTCTTAAATTAATATATCTATGTTTGCTTATATTATCAATGCTTTCCATATGTACTTACAACCCTAAACGCTAATAGTTTGTAGCAAAATTTCTATTTTCAGAAGAACCAATAAAACGCAGACAGGGAAGTAAAGCGTAAATGAAATAAAAAAAAAACAAAACAATACTTGAAGAGTGGAATTTAATCAAATACAAATCAAGTAACATAATTAGAAATAATAAATGCATATAAGTTATAGAGTAATGTAAAGAAACTAAGAATAAACCTGAGAAGCGTTCCAATAATACAGAAAACAAAGCAAAAAAAAATTGAAATTAAAACTAAATGACAAACATTAAATACTCTGATATTAGGTTGTGCGTAATCAAAAGTGGCGAACGTTAAAAAAATATATCTTTCAAGAACATACAATCACACAATTATTATATTGTAGATATTGACTTCGAATTTGGCAAATGCTTGCTTGCGTGATATGTCATTCGACAAATATAAAATTTTGATTATACAAAAAACAGGAGGAAGTTAAATACGTATAGATTAGATTATTTTTGTTGAGATATAGTTGAAAATAGTTATTAAATTAAACCTGAAAATGAAAGGTTTAATTATATTTTCTTGGTTCTCTATTTCACAGTTACTGGTAAAAAGAAACACTTACAGAAGTGTTTATTTTGACGAGCTGAGATATGAAAATATCTTAAGCCTATACCTACATTTTTTTTATTATATATTAAACCTGAATTGTATAACCTTTGAAGAGGTCTTTATTATTTTTTGTCAAATTCAATATGACAGATTCTTTTTCCAGTTACTGCAAACAATTATTATACTTTAGATATGCCTCCTTTGTTTATTTGTACAGACAAAGTTTGTTCACGCTTTCATTTTTACAGTTTTAATTTACAAAATTATGAAATTTATGATTGTCAAATGTGATATATATATATATATATATATATATATATATATATATATATATATATATATATATATAATAGATATTAGATTAGCTTAGTAGAGATTAAGAGATTCAGGCAAGCATGTTCGAGAGAGAAACGGAAATGAAAGAGAGAAGGAAAAGGTATTTATTATTAATAATAATTGAGATTCATCTCTTTCTTCGAGATTAATTTAAACACGATTGCCTGTATCGAGAAAATATGAATTAATCTTCATTGGGAAAAGCAATTCATATCTCTAGGGTACGGCTACACCCTGTGGTTACCCTAAACTAGATTCACTGGCTAAACTACCAAATATGCTAAAAAAACTCCGCGACATATAACAATACTTTCTAGCCATTTAATACTAATAGTAGGTTTCTTCATGTATATATTAAAAACCTTTAATATTTTAGAGTCGAATTAAGCCTAATCAAAATACTGACCTGAATGATTTCAAATTTAAAAACTTACTTGAAAAGAAGGACTTTTTTACATTTTAAGGCTTACAAGACTATTATTTGAACTTTTTTTTGTAATTTTGGATAATGAAAAACACCAGGTACTCCCTGTACATTTTGACGAACAATTTAATTATTTCGGTAATATAATTGATACAACAGTTCTTGAAATTTAAAAAATAAATCTATATTATAGTGTTTTTTTAGTTCACAATAATTGAACTTTAGACTCTTTTATAAGATGCCCAAAAGTTGTTACCCGAAGACTTCCTTTCAAGTAGTTTCATTCAAATTTGATAATTTGACATAAAATTTAGATCTGGAAATTACATTCCCTGCATCTCTGTGCAAATTATATATTTATGTACGTATATTTGTTTCTCGGGCTTAATTCAGACTAAACTTGTTAAAATAAATAAATAAGATAATATTTTATCTTTGTATTAACATATTGCACATGAAATAACCTATCTGACATGCCTCCTATAATAACATGTGTTAAACATTTCTATAATATAAACTTACACAAAAATAACATGGTGGCGATAATTTCCAACCTTCATAAAACATTAACTCTAAAAATCCATTCTGTCAAACAGTTGCTTAACAAAATTAAAGCAAATGTAATACTGAATGAGATATATATATATATATATATATATATATATATATATATATATATATAGCTCGGATTGCAAAAATAAGAGATATCTTGAAAAAAAAATAAGAAAATATTGTATAATTACGTAATACTACCAATTAAAAAATTAATTTACGTAAACCTATTCTTCTTAAAACGTATTTAAATCTAGTTAAAAATACTTAGGTGGTATTAATGATCGTTCAATGAAAATGAATTTGCACCTGTACTTGTATTCGAACCCTCGTATTAACACTTTCTATACGCTATTTTGATTGACACGCCAATTACCATAAAATAAATTTTTGCTGGAAAAAATATTATTTCATGATCATATGGGTATATTTATTATATTTTTTTGATAATCCCTGAAAAAAATCGTTCTCAAATATTTTTGATTTATAATAAAAAAAAAATTAACCCCTTTTATTATACTTTTTGGAGAGCAAATTTAAGAAACAATCCAAATATAGAAAATTTCGGGAAGCCACAACCATTCTGATCGATTTTTGTAAAGTAGGCGGATCCAGAAAATATTTGTATAAAACCTCTTAAGATTACAAACAAAACAAAGAACTGGTTCATTAAATTTAATGCCAAAAATAATCCTTTTATTTATCCTTAAATTCCTATCCTCTGTTGCACCATAATCCCTTGTTCTACTACACAATAATCCATTTTTATTGACCGCTCACTATGCCATATAATATACTGATTTGTCAGTGTATTGAAAACAAACTCTTAACAGAAAAAGCATGACCTGCAAAAACAGTCTATATAAAATAATTAAAAAATGCGTCAATTTACGTTATAATAAATAAGCGCTGTTTTGTAACATTATCAATTAGCTACCTTTCGGACTGGGCTAATGGAATGAATACTGTTGTGGAACTTCTCAGGGCATTATATACTCGATTTAGAGAATGAAACTCTTAGGTGGTTTGATTCGGATAATTGATAGTTGTGCATTTTTATTAGTGCTATGACAGCCTCCTCCATACTCGGCAGCTGAATTAAGGCCATTTTTTTGTCTTTTCTGAAATAAAACGAAAATAATTATTAACAGCAAATCTTTCCTGACATGAAAATTATATCAGTAATTAAAAAATATGTCTTGAGTTCACTTCACACAAATCTTAGCACCATGAACATGTAACGAAGTTACTAATTTTCTTGGGGAATGTATGCATCGTACGTCGTTTTAAACCATATTCCTTATTAATCGTAGTAAAAATACGTTTCTCTCAGGAAAATACTCAGAAAAATACGCCCGTTATTTCTAATATACGTAATAATCACGTCGCGTCGCGACCGAATTAAGCAGCGCGACCACCACCTCTGACCGGCGCGAACATTTGGAGGGGTCCAGAAATCATTTAAAAGCGCGACCGCACCGTACATTCGCCTACCGACGAGGACAAAGCTGAAGCCTTAGCGGTTGCCATAGTCCAACAAGGTCAGCTAAACCAACACCCAGAGGAAGACGAAGAGCTCACCGAAGAGGTCCACGACTCAGTTTGAGACCTGGATGCTTGGATTTTACCTCAACAAAGTCCACATCCTGTCTTACCCGGGGAAGTTCGAGACATTATCAGGAAACTGAAGGTCAAGAAAGCCCCTGGAGCCGACGGCATCACCAACAAGATGCTGAGATACTTCCCCAAGAAAGGATACAGTGCGATGGCCGTCATCATAAACTCCATCATAAGAACATGCCATTTCCCCAGCACATGGAAAAAGGCTGAGGTCATCGTCATTGAAAAACCAGGAAACGATAGGACATTACCACACAACTACAGGCCCATCAGTCTACTCCCTGCTTTAAGCAAAGTAGCTGAAAGAGCCATAGCCAGAAGACTAAAAGATGAGTCCCAAGAACTAGATGCCATCCCAGATGAACAATTCGGCTTCAGGGTAGGGCACTCATCTGAGCAGCAGGTACTCAGAACCACAGAGTATATTACCAAAGGATTCAACAACAGAGAGGCCACAGGAGCAATTTTCCTGGACATCGAAAAAGCTTTCGACAGAATGTGGCACCAAGGCCTGATCCACAAAATGTCGGTGGCTGGATACGAGAGAAGAAACATAAAGCTTATCAGGAGCTACCTAAATGACAGATCATTCACAGTCAAGGTGAGTGACTCTCATTCAGCTCCAAGAGGACTAGTAGCTGGAGTACCACAAGGGTCTGTGCTGGGACTCATTTTATACTCCATATTCTCTCACGATGTCCCAATCGGAAAAGAGGGCTTAATGGCACTTTACGCTGATGACACGGCCATCCTACACCAAAGCAGAAGCACCCGGATAATGGGCAGACGACTGCAAGAGGACATTGATAACCTTCATGACTGGTGTGTCAAATGGAAGGTTAAGATCAACCCCCAGAAGTCCCAAGCAATCCTATTCCAACGTAGGAGACTGGCTCCAAGAGCTAAAATCCGAGTTGGAGATATCGAGATCCCCTTGGTCAAACGAGGCCAAGTACCTAGGGATGACCATGGATAGAAGCTTGACATGGAATAACCATACCAACGCAGCGAGGACAAAAACCAGACTAGCAATGGATAAACTTTATCCACTGCTCTGTCGGAAAAGTGAAATGGGACTGAGGACCAAGCTGCTACTGATCCAAACAGTAGCTAGGAGCTCCGAGACGCAACAACTGGACAAGGTACAGGAGACCTAGACACGGGCTCCTACACTAATATACTCTAGGATGGAAGTGGGCAAACCGAAATTCCTGAGTCTCCGTGCTCCTCAGGAACTAGATCTTGCCCACCGAAACCTTAAGAGTATCAACAAGTGCCCATCAAACTCCAAGAAGAGGATCCCAGGTACCTCAGCTGGCTCCGGCGTGAGATGCAGCTGAACCTGAGGTAAAAGAACACCCCACCTCAGCCTCAACACTGCCGGATCACGGAACAGCAGTGTCGCTGAGGGCACAAAAGAGGACCAAAAACTCGAAGACCGCCAGGCACACTGACAGAGGGACACTGGCAACGGCAGACTGGACCACGGGACAGTAGGACGTAGGCAGCGGCAAACCGGACAGAAGAAAGGTGGACAGCAGAGAAATATCCCCCCCCCTGGTAAGACGACACTTTCCCTATTAATAATATCTTTTATTTCAGATGACTACAAGTATCGAGAGGTGGCAAAAAAAACATCCTGCGAAGTGAGGACCTCCCCCCCCTACGACAACGAGGACCATGTCCTTCATAGGAGTTTCTCCCGAAAGGACGGCATCAACCCCATCGAAGGATCCTTGGCTAGCCCAATGATGGTCCATCCGATGGGGGCCCGTTGGGGTTTAGTGGGTATTGTTGACTCCGACAGGTGAAAACCTGACAGAGCAACGAGTCCCACACTGTCTTCCCTTCTACTGGAAGGAAATTCGTGCGTAAAAGCATTCCCCATCGTCACAAAAAAAAAAACATTCGCCAGTCGGTGGAGTTCTACCGGCTCGAAGCTTCCAGTCGACGACCGGGTCCTGATGGAGTGACCAGCTAGCGCCGTCTCCCCTCACCGACGCCCGCAGCCGTCGCGACGCACTGCCATGCCTCCAGGGAATATGTAGGTATATGAATGGTAATAACAGGTGGTATATGGTTATAGGTTTTCTCTCTCACCCACACATATATATATATATATATATATATATATATATACACTGCATCTACACTGTCTCTCTCATACATACAATGTATATACACTTATTCACACATTCTAACACCTTCTCTCTCACCCTCCCCCCAGTTGTTGGGTTCATTGTTTACAGGACCGACCATCTCTCTTTTCCCCGAGTCAGTTGCTGGGTTCTTTGTTTACAGGACTGACTCTCTCTCACACATATACACACACACACAATATACACAGTTATTCATATACACTCACAGTTTCTCCTGCTCACCCTTCCCGCCTAGTTGCTGGGTTCATTGTTTACAGGACTGGGTTCCCATCCTCGGTCAGTTGCTGGGTTCATTGTTAACAGGACTGGCTCTCACGCACACACACACACACACACACTGCATACACACTCTCTCTCACACACACCCATATCATTTCACTCGCACACAAATTACTCACTTCCCCCTCCCCCCAGTTGCTGGGTTCATTGTTTACAGGACTGGGTTCCCATGCTCGGTCAGTTGCTGGATTCATTGTTTACAGGACTGTAAGGTATCGCAGTGGAAGTATCCCACACCAGACCGATCTATCCACGCACGCGCATTAAAGAGTGGGAACCGGCGTTGGTTCCTGTATTACCGTACTTAGACAACGTACCGAGACAACCGGGTTAACTGATTCGAATTCCGTACCAACCGCCGTCCGTAGGTCACCGCGTATACCCGTCTCTTTTCAATGCATTCCCTTTCTCTCACACACTCATTAGGGTTTCTATTTAGTTTATAAGGCTAAGGTTATGATATTGTATGATGTTTATGAACAGACAATACATAGGATAATTTCTTTGTTTTCTATATTGGTGTTTTATTTCTCTTTCTATCCCGTCTACCTTTAGTGATACTGTCTCTGTCTTGCGCACTGACCTCTGGTTTACTTTCTCCACTGTCTAAAAGCTACCTGTGTGCGTTTGTGGGCCCTTTACCACAGAAATCCAAAGGGTGGCGCCCGAGATTTAGCCGATGGATACTGCAAGTGTTAAAAGCCACCGACTGATGTTCACCGAAGACCACCGAGGCACCGAAAAACGTCACAAACACATTTTTCCCATGTTAGATATAAATTGTGAGTTGCACAATGGCCTATGTGCGCCAATTGATGGCTTCCTAAAAAAATACGCAAGGGCGAATTTTTTTTTAATTCTGTTTAACCTTGTAAACACAAAATCGTTTGCTGCAGGCGAATTAGCAGTCGCTTTTTATTGGTGGGAGTTTGGCGAACATGTACACAAATCGTGACATTGCTGTATCTGCCTGAAACCTGAAAAAATGAAAAATCGTTTGTTGACACCTAATAGCCAGTCACTTCTATAAAGAAACATCCAAATGAAGTCAAACGTTGTAGTTAAGTACTAACGCTAGACTGTGGTTTGTCTACGGCGCTGTATCGGCGAAAACGTCGATGAGACTGCTTGAAGGTATCGGCCGCAAACAAACGGTATAAAACCACTTCGACTGCAGTACGACTTTCTTCACTTGATACAATAGCTGAACGCGGCTGTTACTATGTGGGCATTTCTCTTTCTGAATCGGAAATTTTTGTAACTTGTGTTTTTTAACCTTCGACGTTCAGATCAGATTTTTAAGTTGATGCTTTTTTTTAATGGGACTACAATTCGAGAAAACTAATTTTTCAAATAAAATTATGTTTTAGTTTAAAGAAACTTTTTTTTTATCATTACTTTTAAACCACAGTAGATATTTCCAGGAAACTTGGTACAGTCTTTTCTACTATCAAATGACATTTTTTTATGTAAAAGATTTTTTTAAATTTCTACCAGTGACGTCCAAACGGGATTTGGAATGAAAATTTTCTGAAGAAAAAATATTACGCTACTGCTTTTTCTTAAAAGAACATTATTTTTGAAATACTCGTTTACTTTGGAGGAAATTTGAACTCTTGACCTGTTTTCGAACGACGCACTGTTTTCGCGTAAAAAAATAGAACCGTTTTGATGAATGGCGAAATCGCGGAAAACAGATAGGATATTTTGTAGGTAAAATTCGCTTTTGTCTATTTTTTATTAAAGTAAAGCCAATCACTTGAAATAGAAATTACTACAATTCTAATGTAATACAGAAAAATGTATTATTTTTAGTAAAAGAAGCACCATTTTCAGTTCGCTTATTTTAAGTAACTGAAAAAAGGAAGGTAAGGCTCTTACATGTAATTACAAATTTATTGTGTTTGTAAATAAATGACATAAAATAGATAATTCAATAATTCAACCATCTACAAAAAATTAAGTGAACAATATAGCCGATAAAATGACTGCTAACAAAATCTGGTGATGTCAATTTGCCGTCAATTCTTTGTCGACCACTGGTGTGGTATATTTTCGACGTGATTTTATATTTATTAAGTTTGTTTCAATTGTGAAAATGGCTCTCGTTTATGAAAATAATGAACTCGTGGATATGCTGCTAATTTACGGAGAGTGCCATCAAAGCGCGGTTGCAGCTTCGCGGTTAAACACGGAACACTTTCCCTTAAGAGTTCATCCCAGACCCCGCTGTTTTATAAATAAATAAATACAAAGGGCAAGAGAAAGTGGTGATTTAAGGGAACATCGTGTAGGACATGCATGAAGACCGAGACGACTTGACAAGGTGCAGAAAGAACAAGAATTAAGTCAAACAAAAGTATGGACAACACAGAGGGAAAATCAGTTGTATCCATTTCACGTTCAACGTATGCGAGGGCTACTACCTGAAGACCATCCGCGCAGAATCCAGTTTTGTGAATGGCTCGCTCCTACAACACCACGCAACTGATCGACATTTTACTCGAAGAATTCTTTCTGTAGCCGAGGCATTATTTACACGAAATGGGATCAATAATTACCGCGCAATACTCATGTTTGGGCTAGTGATAGTCCCAATGCTATTCAAAGAATAAATTTTCAACATAGATTTTCCGTAAATGTATGGTCAGGCATTGTGACTTGAATACTCATATGGCCCCATATATTACCAGACCGTTTAAAGGGCGAAAACTATCTGCACTTTTTTCAAAATCGTCTCTTAGAAAAAGTTCCATTAAATAGCACGCAAAACAAGTGGCTTTTGCAAGACCTTTTCATTTTAGAAAGGAAGTGTGAGAATTCTTAGATGAAACTTTCCCCAACAGATGGATTGCTCGAAATGGGCAAGTTGTGTGGCCATTTCGATCACCAGACCTCACTCCATGTGGTTTCTTTTTATGGGGTTACATGAAGAGTTTACTTTTTAAAACGCCGGTAAACATAAGGGAGGAAATGATTGGGCGCGTAAAACAGGCTGCAGCAACAATAAGAGGGAAACCACTTTCGTTACTACGCGTCGTCAAGGAACAATGCTTACGACGCGCGGAGCATTGCGTAGGAGAAAATGGTTCCAACTTCGAACATATTATTTAACTTCGACCCTAGATATTGCACCTTTCTTACTAACATACTAAAAGAAATGTTAGTATCTCGCTTAATTTTGCGTTAATTAGAGAAAATTATTTGAAAAAGTTGGATCTTTTAGGAAATTCTTACACAGTAAAAATACCAACTTAGATATCGCAAATTTTACATACAAAACATCAAATCGGATTTAGCGATTTCGCCATGCCTCAAACCGGTTTTTATTTTTTACGTGAAAACACTGCGTCGCGGTCGTACGAAAAAAGTCAAGACACCATTCAAAAATATTCATTCCAAATCCTGTTTGGACTCCAATGTTATACATAAAATGAAGGTTATGATAAAAAAAGTTTTTCTTACAATTGTAACACCCTGTATATCGGAAACGAAGGATTTAAGACGTAATTTTATTTGAAAAATTTGCTTATTTTCTCGAATTCTATGTCCTGAATATACACACTATAAAACTAATTTACGCCCCTTTTATTTAAATATCAGTTTGACAATTTTATTCACATCCGGTTTAACCGGAAAGGGCGCAATCATGCTTATTCCCAAATTTTTAAAAACCAAAATAGCAACAATATCTTTTGATTGCATTTATTAGTAAAAATTGAATGGCTTTAGTAATTATTAAATTAGAAAAATGAACCACACATAAAGTAATTATTTGCATATTTCATTTTAAGACGCCACCCATACTACATACACGTAGACCGATAATTAAAATTTAAATCATTTTAAATTTTCTGCTTCGGTTTCAAAAATTTTGAAATTAATCACTAAAACAATTCAGTATTTATTAAAAAAATGAAATAAAAGCACACTTTTGCTATTTTGGTTTTAAAAATAAATGGGTCTAAAAAAATTGAAAAAACATTTGTTTAGTAAACCATTTTAAAAAGTTATTTTATATACAGTAAATTTAGACAGTTTTTGTTTTAACCGCAATTTTATTTAGTTGTGCTACTAACTACGCTTAAATTATGAGCCTAAAATTGCATTGATATCTGCCCTTTTTTTATTCGATTTTAAAAATCTAAAACTGACAATAAGATAATTCTAAGCTTTATCGGAATATAAATAAAAATTTGAGGATTTTTCATTTAAAAATTCATAGATGGTGCCATTTAAACAGGAAGTGAATAACAAAATTAAATTGTCAAAAATTGTCAAACAAGGGTTTAAAGTCTGGCTGACATTTCCCAGGACTATCCCTTCCCCCATTCTTGAAAAGTGATTCTAATCCCCTCTCCGCGCGCCCTTCTTTCTCCCTTATACACAAAAAAAAGTGTAGCAATTGGATGCTCGGACAGGGTCACGTGCCGACCAGTTCCGAACACCCACTAAATAAAAAAACTATCCAAACTGGAATAAGGTATAAATCATCTAGAAGGGCCACCCTAGCTCTGACTAAGCTCCAAACGGAGAGCAATATGGCATTTACCCACACTAGTTTGCGAGACCACAACCTAAGCAGCAGCGATTTCTTTTATTTTTTTATATAAAAAACATTTTTTCAAGTATACATACAAACATTAAACTTGCTTAAAAAACGGTTAAGCACGTAATCTACTTTTGGTCTATAATATTGTTCTCTACTATACAGTAGTCGCGCTAGAGATATGAAGTACCTTCCAAAAAACGAAAATATTGTTTAATTGTAAAACCTTTAGTTAAAAAGAAAAAACGGTGAAACATGTCAAATTTCTTTTAACTCTTTCTATATTAAATATTTTCTACACTATAAAGGGTAGCCCTTGTGAGTACAAGAATCCCCTAAAAATGCAAACTTTTTTATATCCATAACGGTCAGCATTAAAAAAAAAATAGACACTTAGTTTCTTTTCTGCTTACAAAACCAATTTTCTGTATATCATTAACAGATCCCAACAAACAAAATGAATATTTTACGTTTTTATTTTAAGGGGTGGGAAACGCCAAATCTGTTTAATATTTTGTATATACATTTTTTTTCGACTACACAGGTTTATTCTAGAGGGGTTAAACAGCTCTTTAAAAGTGAAAATATATTTTTAATTTCAGAAAGTTGTAATAATAAAACACAAGTAATTTATTATATATTTTTTGCATAGCGATTTGGGATTTTGTTACTAGATGAGGTCTTTAGTGATTTAGAAAAAAATGTAAAATCTAACAGCTGTCAAAATGGTTTCGGTCTAATTTTTAAACCGTTTAAAATTAACGATTTTGGGTTTTCGATGATAGATAGAATGTTTAATCTTTCCGATAAAAATATTTGACAATTGTCAAAGTTAATTAGTTTAACATTAACAAGGTTTTAAGGGAATGTATTTAGTAGTTTGCATATTACATAGTATTTTGGATACATGTTTTTATATTTAGAACTGACAGCTGTTACGCTCTCAAAAATAACAACATAATATAATACCCTTATATTTAAGTCAAACTATTAACTAAGACTCTAGTGGCTATTGTTTCCATCCTGCCTAATAGGGGCTGTATATCTATATATCTCTTGTTATGTTTTTAGCCCTGTTCAGGACCTGCTTGACAGCTTTATTCAAGGGCACATTGGATATAGCCGGGCATCCAAAGCACCAAATATTTCAAATTTAAAACTAGTGTCCAGGATCTAACTTTTTTTGAATACTTGATTTGTGCGGCACGAGATAGAGTTTTACTTTGTCTTTAAGGGTTTTTAAGTGAATATCTTATTGTTCTCTGTGGTTCCTTTAAGACAGAGATTCCGCATGTTATTGGTGATTTTTGTTGGTCTTGTGACTTGCTTATAGCCTTTTGGTTTCAATGTTGTTGTTATTTTCCCAATCCCGTTTTGTCTGCTTTCTGTTCGGCTAATTGATCTAACAAGGGCAATCTTCTCTGAAAAAGTACCCGGTACATTTATATATATTTTTGATATCGAATTATGGCAATAATACTTGATGTTACACGTCTATACGCTAGTCAAGGAAGCGACAATTTAAGTTTATCCAAAATAGCCATGAACTAATCTACTTTCTCTACTATTCTCTTTTCTCTTTGTTTTATTACCAGTTGTAAAAACCGAAGAATTGTTAACTGGACTATAACTTACCCTAGATGATAGTGAGAACTAAAAGGTGTGTGTTAAAGTTTTTGGGTGTCTATAAATAAAATATTATAGATTTCTGTTCTTTTCTCCCATTACTGCAAAAAAGGATATAGCACCACTTGACCCAATTGATAAAATTGCATATTCAATTTATCACAAATTCCTCAATTCAATTTCCAGTATAATTGTCTGAACCCTTATTTGAAAAACATTTGATTATCTATTAACATAATATTCGTCTGTAATACAACTTATAGCTAACTGTCATTGTCATACATCGGTTTCCATCTAATCAATTTATGGTTGTATGAATATTTTATACGTTATGTTGTGTATTGTTAAGAGTCCTCAGGTCGATTTGATGTTTTACCACAATCTTATACAGGTTATCGTTCCAGATGTTTGCCAAAAACCAATCTAGAATTAACGTAGTTAACAAAATTAGTTGGAGACCACCCAATTTTTATTTACATCATCTAAAGCTTAAAATTCTCTAATTGTCTGTTTTTAGATCTTTGCAATCGGATACAAAATTGCGGAGGTACAATACCCATGTAATTTTCGAAAAATATAAGTTCGTATTTTTTCGACATTTTGAAATCCCTAGAACAGTTGTGGGAAAAAAAATGTGCGTTGTCTCTACGGATGTGTGTGTAAACAAAACTTGCACGAACGATAACTTGAGAACGCCCAAATCGATTCGTTTTAAATTTGCATTAAAAAAGTCAATATCTCGCCTGAGTTAGATTTAACGTTTTGGGCCAATTTACTATCTTTTTTGAATATTTTTAAGAAATTTTCCCTTTGTAGCGAAGGTTACCGAAGTAGATGAACCAGCTTCTTAAGAACAACTATTATGTTTTGTTTTAAGTTTTTTGTTTCAAATTTTTTCAGATATTTAGAAAACAGTAAAACACGGCAAATACTTCCTTGTTTTTCATAAAAATATCAACTTGAAAAAAGTATTGACGTACATACATAGAATACCGGAAATTACCAAAAAAACATTTTTAGTTCCTAATTTTGGCTTGATTAGTAATGCAACGAAATAAAATCTCGATATAAACTGCCCCAAAATAGCAAAAAAATGATTTAATTTGATTTTGATAAAAACTATATCATTTTAAACCAAAATCTATATAATAGAAAAAATAAACCAACAACACTCAGCCCATATTAACTGCTAGCAATTGCTTTCCGATTTAACCCACATCAAGTTTGTTCAATTTTCCTCGTTTTCATTTTGAGAATGTATGGCTTTTTTATGGATTTTTAAAACTAAATATCACAGATGTCTTTGACTGACAAAGTTACTGCTATAAATTCAAATAAGCAAATTCGGTGTTGTCAGAAAGTTTTAAGGCCCCAGAAAAGCAATTAACAAAATGACACAGATAGTATAAACAAGTTTTTTCGACAACTCGAAAACTTTGAACTAACATGAAAAAGATAGTACCAAAATGTGTTCAGCTTACAGCGTTATGGAAATAATCTGTTTATAATGTGTTAAAAGAATAAAAATGATAGAGCACAGGCGAGTTTCAGGAAGATCACACCTAGTTGCAGTGCGCTCCTAGGTGCCAGAAAAATGGAAAAAGAATCACAACGGGGAATAGCTGTTACTTGCGAAACCACTCGGCAAGCATTTATTCGGCGCAGCTACACATCTAGAACACCCATAAAGATATCAACTATTATATCGGGGCAAATTCAGGGGAGTTTTAAAAGTCTACGGGTGCTGTGTAGAGAGTAGCAATGCAAAAATCGAACAAATTCTTACAAATTCTAAGACTTGGAGAGGCTTTTCGAAACGAATGTGAGTAATCAACGGTGATGAAGATAGTTGTTGTTCTCGTACAATAATTAACTAAACGGCTATCTTGTTCAACAATAATATTTTAAATCCTGGTGGTTGGCATTTATATAAGGTAAGGGCCGATGTTATCATATCTAGGTATACCAGAATATGGTTATAAGAAAACCACATCGCATCTATTTTATGGACAGCAGTTTCTCTTATCTCCCTATTAAAAATATTATGAACGCTCATGAAATTTGAGATGGCACTTTGAATAAAACCTCAAATAGTAGCAGCAGTTTAGAAAGCAAATCATCATTGAAAAACATATCGCTTTTAACTGCCACGATCTTCATGAAATCAATAAATGTTTGCAGTTAAATCGCTTAAGTGTTAGCAAGTCAGATAAGTTGTATTTCATATAAAATGTAAAATTTGTTTATTAAAAGTTAGTTGTTTGTTTATCGAGGTGTAAATCAATTCCATATATTTTCTAGACGTTTGTTTGCCCTACGATAAGAAGAAAATTTAGTACTTACGGAAAAAATTTAAAGGCTTTCACGGTGAAACCGTTATCAGTAAATGCCTTTTTAATATCATCTTCATTTACAGTGCCCGGTATGTTGCTTAAATGTAAAGTAGCGGAAGGTGGATATATATTTTGGTAGTTCTTGGAGCCTGGTTTTTTGAACCTGAAATAAAAAATAAATTATATATAATAAAATTTGAAATTGATGAAGATTTTTGTTTCCAAAATTTGACCTGATTTGATTTAACTATCAAACATCAAGTTACATCTAATACTATACTATATTTATCTAAAGTTTCACAAGCTGAATCAATAATGTAATTGTTATACGTTATAACCCACATTTCCGTTCTAAACATTAGAATTAGATTACATTACATTTATTTTTAAATACCTTATACTGATATCTCAAGACATGTTTTGAATTTTGTTGTTTTCTTTTTAATAGGTACCAAACGAAATATACATCTATTCTAAACATAAGAATTATTACTTTACATTTAATAAGTTTCCTAGTTTTTCTACAATGATCTGAATTTATATACATTTATTTATAAATACTTTATACTGACATGTTTGGAATTTTGTTGTTTTCCTTATATTAGGTACCAAACGAAATATACGTGCAGGGTTTACTCAAAACTTGACAATGCCCTTTTTTGTATTATGCCCAAACATAAATGCAAGTTTGTAAATATCATTTACCTCACCAAAGTTTAAAGTATTTATACAGGTACTGTAAAAAAGTATTCGTTAAAATTTGTAATTTACCCTGGGCTAAAATGTTAGGGCATACATAATTGTAAAGTCTATTCATCAAAGATTCATTCTTTTAAGTTCGCAATTTAGTCTATTCCAAACGTTTTTTTATTTTGATGATACTCGATAATTAAGGAGCTCGAAAAGGTTTTGCAATACATACCATCAAGGAGTACAAAATCATGGCCAACAGTTTACACTGAAAGGACCACAATATGTAAAATGCATCATGAACACAAAGTTTTTCTTGAAACTTAAGATGGTTTATGCGGTTTTCATCAGCCTCCAGTCAAATAAGTTGTTCAATAAATTATTAGAAATTTTTTGTATAGTTATAATTTGCTTAATAATATTTTTGACCAATTATTCTTTTATACAATAATAATAATAAAAATACTGTTTGGAAATAGGTTATGAAAATTGAGAGACTAAACAGTCCCTGGCGAAGTCTAGCTACTCATACTCAGCAGCATTAATTCAAGTATAATAATGAACGTAGTAGACAGTGTATTAAAGAATTGAATAGATTACAGGTTAGAAAAAGTAAGAATGTAAAAAAGGGTCCGGCCGAGATCCTCAAATATCCCTCAACACTGCAAGGCAGATACTCTTTCACAACCGGTTGCACCACCCACCAGACTGCTGAGTTAACAAAATAATATATAGCTGTGAAATCATGATTCTTAGATCGTGTCACATTGCAATTACTATCCGAGGTCTCGCCTTGGAATGCACCAGGCATCTTCAGGGATCTTTACTTCACGAGATCTGAACATTCAGTGTTCAGATCTCTAAATCTTACTATACATATTATTTCTGGGAATAAATTTATTTTTTATTAAATTCCACGATTTATTCATGTCGAACCATTTACAATCGGTAATCTTACCTTATGGGTATTATATTTTCGAAATTTAAAAATTATTCTACAGCACGCAATACGTAAAATGTGCTAGTGCTAAACTACAGATTAACCACACAGACGCAAAAGTGTTAATGTTCGCCGTATACTTATGTAGTTTTATAGTAGCGGTCTCGTTCGCACCGGAGTGGCATACCAATTTGACAAGGTAAAAACGTTATTGTATGTAAAAGTGTAATATACGATAATTAATGTTTTTTTCTTGTTTATGCATCGGCAAAATATTGTTTTAATCACATAAAAAGTAAATAGTGCCATGTGATAATTTGGTACCAATTATCTTATCAAAGGAATTACCATTATTAAAACATAAGTACTGTAATAAAAGAATGCTTTTAAAGTACAAAGTAATTATAATGTAAATATAACACCGATGGCACAAAACAACTCAAAATTTGTTTTTTTTTCGCTTTGAACATACAAATTTAGTAATTGTCAATTAAAACAACTATATAAATATATATATATATATATATATATATATATATATATATATATATATATATATATAAAATTGCCGCATTGACGCGAAATTATTTTAATAAAAGTGATTTTAGTAGGAATTCAAATATGTGAAAGATTGGTTTTATTTACCTTAAACATTATTGTTATTGTTAGCAATAAAGAGAGAAAAGCCGAAAATATTTTATATTAGAATAATATTGTTTAAATTATTAAAACATTGTTAATTACTATAAATAAAACTTAAAGTTAAAATTGGAACCCAAGTTTTCCCTCATTGAGATATATCTTAAGGTTTTAATTTATGTGTTCAGTTCGGACAAGCCCCAGAGATGCTATTAACAACTGCTCAATCTGTAAAACCATCGGCAAATTTAACTCTTCTTATTTCAAAGAGTGCTTTTTTAGGTATAATGATATTAAATGAATATTTAATATTTTGCAGAATGGTAAATTATTGTGTTTTGTAGGGCTAAACAGCCTCTCTCAAAATTCTCAAATAGTGATTGTTTCATACATATGCAAACAAATTCGAATATAACACTTGGAAAGATAAATGTAAATTTAGAAGAGTCACACCATATTTCTGAGCCTGAATTTGAATATGTTTGTAGATTCCTTATAAGAAAACGTTTTAAAATACATAATTGTTTAAATCGTAAAAAGATCAGTGACAATTTAGTTGACGAGCAACAGCTTTATCCTTTTTATAAGCATATGACTTACTGATATTTTATTGCAGTAATAATTTTCTTATTATAATATATTATAATAATTCTGAATATGTATCTTTAGTTTTCATATAACAGTTGGAAAAATAAGGCGGCAAATTAAACAGAAATGTCTATTAAGTTATCCTAAAAAGGGATGTGCTAAATGAACTCAGTAACCTATATTATATAAAAATAATTAACAATATAAATATTGAACCGTGTTTAAACTTTTTTTTTATTTTCTGGGAAGAATTGATAATTTTTTAACGATTTTTTCCGCTAGATAAAAATTTCACACATTTATTTTTTGAACACACATTTTTAACACGCTTTTATTGGATTCACTTGTGTGTAACTAATTAAACCAGTGCTACTCACTATTCGTTTATTCGTCCGCATACATTCCTTTCGTCAATTTATATGAAAGAACGAATTGGCGAATATTTCATCCACACTATTCATCAATTTTTATTTAATTCGTTTGCATGGATTTTAATCATGCATACACAAAAAAAAAACAAAAATAGATTAAGAGGAATAATGCGCTGAGGTCCAAGCCTTCTTGATTATTCGCCCAAAACACGGTATCACCGCGCCATAGATCGGACGGATGAATCGGTCCGTCCAAAATATGCGGACGAATGAACGACTAGTGAGTAGCGGGCTTTACTAACTAACTATCTATATAAATATATATAGGAAGTGGATTTTTACGTACTTCTAATTGTAGTATCGATTTGAAATTTTACAAGTGTATGTGATTCGGATGACAATAAAATAATTTGTTACCACCGAGCTGATAAGATAAGTACCAAATGGTACCTGTCAATTTTAACTTACTTCTAATTATCGTATCGATTTGAAATTTTGCATTTTGCATTCGGCTGATCAGCTCGATGATACCTAGGACTTACCTTCTAATAAAAGTTCCTTATTATTACATTTTATACAATTACTACCAAATAAAATTGGGAAATATATACAAACTGTCATTGCGTAGTCTATGCAATATTTTACCAAATTCGTTTTTAATTTTTTGACTTTATTTGAAAATATTTAAAAATAATGAAATCATATTTTTGCTGCAACTTTTTTTCTCTACATGATGGTATATTCAGATTTTAAATCTGCCGATTCGCCTTCCGGGACCCATCATCGCCTTCATTTTTTTAAATACGGACCTGGATTTTTTAAAGCATTCGATCCCTCAAATCAATGATATATAACACTTAAATGTCGGACAGCAAATTTACAATCTTTTCTTAAGAGGCAATGAGTTAAAGAGAGACACGGTATATGAGAATCTTAGAAAATCATTACGGAGAAACAAATAACTTAAAAGCCACAAGTGTCATACATCATTGGTTTAGGTCGGTGGCGGCTATTCAGGTGAAGTAGGTAAAGTGCTACTTCACCAGGAAAAATAAACAAGCAAACATTCAATTATATTTATTATATATCTCTTAAAATTTTAGTTTTTACATTCATTCATTCACCTAATTGGTAAAAAATAAACTGTACATCTCGAATAAATATTTTACTTGACCGTTGGCGGCATCTTTTTAAAACTTTCAATCGAACTTTATTATAACAACTATAACAGTGGCGCAAACCGCTTTGACTTTGTTGGAGGTGCTATGTTTAGTTTACGATTTTCCTACTATGTTGCCATAACAACGCGTATCCGATGACGTCGAGTCCAGCGTCATACAACGCTCTCGGTGAATTGCAGGCGCAGTACACTACACCCACGTGTCGTTCAGTTTGCGGTGGTTGTTTACTTTTATTTTCGCTGCAACCGGTGAGTTCCTTTGCAGTTAACTTGACTGTTTTGTGTTATATTTATTTATGGTGTTCTTACAACTTCAAATTCGAAGTTAGTAAATGTGATTGTTCAAGACTGGAATAAATTAAAAGACGTCTTCGAATTTATTACCAACTGTGACAAATCTGATGAAAAATCAATCCGCCTTGCGAAAGGATTTTTAGGTGAGATGAACGATTTTGAATTCACGTTTCTGGCATTAGTTTTTAATGACATTTTCTCAATCACGGACATCCTATCTGACGTTCTTCAAAAAAAAATCGCTTGACATTCATTTTTGCATATCAAATATAAAACAAAGATGAAATTGCCATTTCAACTTAACTAGTCAGTAATTTTGTAATACTGATATTTTAAACATTCAATTAATCTCGGGGGATATTTTTAATGATTACAATTCTTTCCTTTTTCGAGGAAAGTACGAACAAAAAAAAATGGCGCAACCATCTTCGGCTAAAACTGAGCATTGTACACGATTATTTATCACGCCTACATAATCAAATACGGCAAACCCTTTAAAAAATAATTACCAATACCTGTTTGTGTTATCAACCATCATATTATCAATCTTTTAAGTATTTTATAAGATATATTTCAGATAAAAATATGTTATTTAAAAATAAAACCAACGTAAGTATTATTTTTCAAAAACTTAGTTTTTGTGGTTGTAATTCTCAACCATACATTTTTGTGAGCTGAAATAATTAAAAATAATTAATCGTTTAAATACATATTTTAAATTTGTCTAATCAGTGGGATTAATAATAAACAATTCTGCCGTTAGCCTATTTTAGTATGTCAGTTTTGTTGATTTACAAAAATGGATCGTTTAACTCAAACCTAAAGAATTGAAATTTTAATTATTCTGGGTTCCGGGGACAGAATGCGAAACCTGCAAAATATTTGTAACATTTTTAATGACAAGTATCCTAACAGAAACTGGAAAGTTAGATACAGATAGATAAGATGCTGTACGTTTTGGCAGACCGGAAAGCACAATAGTTCCTCATCTTGCTACCAAAACACTAGCAAGAGAAAAAAACTTCTCCACTTTAAAAGTAGGTTGTAAAAAACAACGGAAACAATACAATACAAAAAAGAAATACCGAACACAACAAACAATAAATTAATGAAATTAAGTAAGGTGTTTAGTTTAGTAGATGGCGCTTCAGTTGTGATTACACGCTTCAACTTCGGCAATTGGTGGACAACCAAGAGCAAACTTCGCGCAGTCTCAATGTGCGAATTTTTGGTTTAAAAATAGAAGACGGTGAGAATCTTCGATGTAAAATAATAAACGTTCTTTCCAAACAAATGAAAATAAATATTAAAGATAGTGATATTAAAAAGTGTCATCGGGTACTCGCAAAAAATAGTGGCGATAAACCGCCAGCAGTACTAATACGTTTTTGCAGTGATAGTGCGAGGATCTCAGTTCTCCGGAATCGTTCGAACCTCAAGGGCAGCGGCATTATAATTAAATGGGATTTGACAAAATCCAGGCTGTCCTTGCTTAATAGTGCGGTGAATATGTTTACCAGCAAAAATGCGTGGTGTCTTAACGGGAACATCTATGTGAAACACGATAGTTTAGTGCACAGAATTACTTCCGAGGATGCTCTTCAGGAATTAAATAGCGACTAGTCTGAAAACATGTAAGTTCATTAATGTGATGAAGCTAGACAACAAATTAAAATTTACAAAAGTTTGTTAATTTTTGTAATACCGTTTTTTTTTGTTTTCTTTTTATTAACCCTATAATAACCTATTGTAACTGTCAAAGAAAACACTTACATTTTATGTTTAAAAATCTAATATTTACTAACACGTAGGTATCTATTTAATTTAGCTTTTTCTGGACTCTAGACAATGTTTGTTTATCAATACTAAAATGTGCAAAATTTCTTTATTTTTTTTTTAAATACTGTCGTTTTTAATTTTCATGGTAACCAATTGTAATTTTTATGGGACAAACTTGCATTTTATGTTTAAAAATCAAATAAATTTACTCATTCTGACATTTAATATTTACTCATTCTTGAAAGAATACCGACAGTTTCTTATATATACATATTTTTTTTTTGTAGCATTACTAATTTTTGTTCGCAGAAAAGTTCAGTGATGCACAATTTTCGAGAGTTATTCATACTCAGATTTAATATTTATTTAAATACTTGGGAACCAAATAATACACGTATTTTTTTTTGTCGGGTTCTGCTAATAATGTTTATTTCTTGAATGCAAAAATGCTATATTAATGCTGGGTTGTTTCAACGGATAAACTTTTCTGTTTATTCATACATAATAAGGAAATTATTAAAAATAACTTACCGCCGAAATCATTAAATATTTATTAGATAAATTTCATTTTATTTTCATCACACCTGTTTATGAGATATGTATGGTATTGTATAATCTTGTTTGCAGCCATTACATTTTGCAAATATAGTTTAGAATGTATTTGTTTATAAGGGAATATCCGTTTTTTCTTTCTTTTTACGATTTTGTAAATTAAAGGTTTTCAACATTTGTGGGAGTGAGGCAGAAAATGTGTTCGTTAGTCGATATTTTTTTGTTGTATTTCTACGTAGGTAATTAGTGTTTTGATATTGAGTGATTGCGTACACCTTTTTTTTTTCTTCCTTGATACACACACACACACACACACACATATAAATATATATTTTTTGGTTTGAATAATTTTAAATAATGAAGTTGGGATATCTGAATATACGATCAATGTTTACTAGTTTCAATGACTTTAAATTACATTTTGGAGAGTCAAAATTTTGATATAATGCTATTTTCTGAAACATGGCACATATGGTGTTGATTCCGATGTATTTTCAGTACCAGGTTATCGGTTTTATAGGCGGGATCGACAAAGCCGAGGAGGAGGTGTGGCGGCCTACCTCAAGGGACATATACCCCTGAGTTTTTTCAGTTTGATTTTCCAGTTAATGAATCACTTGAGTACTTGATTTTTAAAATTAAAGTTAAAAATAAATATACAGCAATTGGTGTATTTTACCGTCCACCTAAAACAAACATTAATAATTGTATTGAAGATTTTGATAATATTTTGTCCAGTGTTCCCGCTTCTGTTGATGAGGTCATTATAATGGGGGATTTTAATATTGACCTTTTTAATTTATATAATCCATTGCTGTCTTGTTTTGAAAGTTATAACCTATCGCAAATTATTAATGAGCCTACTAGAATATCCGGAAATTCGGCTACGCTACTTGACCCAATTTTTGTTTCAGATAAAGAACTTGTTTCAAGCCAAGGTACGATCTCTGCGGATAATATATCCGACCACAGAATGGTTTATTGCAGTTTAACTATAAATAAAGTCCGTGTTGTACCTAAAATTATTAAGTTTCGGTCTTATAAATCTTTTAACTATTTTTGTCAAGACTTGAACCATTGGGAATGGAATAATATTTTTTATGTAAATAGTATAGACGACAAAATTAATTTATTTAATAATTTTATTTTAGATTTGTTTAACCGTCATGCCCCAATTAAAGAAGTTCGAATAACAAAGCCTAAAGCACCGTGGCTTACTGAAAACCTTAAATTATACATGAAACAGAGGGATCGGGCTTTACAGACTTTTAAAAGAACGAGTGATCCAGATGATTGGGTAGCTTATAAAAGGTTAAGAAATTTCACACTATCGGTAGTGAGACGTGAAAAAAAAGGCATCTTAATTCACTGTCTGCAATAAAAACAATAAAACCATCCCCGAAAATTTGAAGAATCCCAATTTAATTAGTGATTATTTTGGACCTTTTTTGCAGAATGTATTAAATTGTGATAATAAAATTGAGTTCTATAGTAATAATCTTTTTAAAAATAGTATTAGTTTTTCTTTTAAGTTGACAACAGTTGAAGAGGTACATTTAGTGTTAAAAAATATTAAAAATGATGCTGCCAGTGTAGATAGCATTAAGGCGTCTATGCTGCAATATTGCAGCCCTTTTATTGATATATATCTTGTTCATATTATTAATCTCTGCATAGAAAATGGCTACTTTCCTGACCAATGGAAGGTCGCAATTGGTAAAACAATACCGAAAACATCATGTCCGTCTGAAGTCGGTGATTTAAGGATTATTAGCATTTTACCAACCCTCTCTAAAATTTTTGAAAAAATTTTATATAACCAACTGTATATTTTTGTCTTATTTAATAAAATTTTACCAGATTTTCAATGTGGTTTTAGAAAAAATTTTAGTGCTTCGGTGGCGTTAACTACAGTAATAGATGACGTTTTAAGAGCTTGGGATCAGCAGAAATGTACCGTGCTAGTACTTCTCGATTTTTCTAAAGCTTTTGATACCATCAACCAAAAACTTCTTTGTTCCAAATTAAAATATTATAGCTTTGATGAGGCATCCCTTAATCTTATTAATTCTTATTTTGAAAACAGGTTTCGAAAGATATATTGTGCAAATAAATTCTCAAAACAAATTTCGATTCTCTCTGGAGTGCCTCAAGGATCAATATTGGGCCATTTACTATTTCTTATTTATACAGCTGACATTCTGAAATCTACAAAATATTGCCAAACACAAGCGTATGCTGATGATACTCAGCTTTACTATTCTTTTAATATTCAGGATTCCCTACAAGCATCAGATTTAATTGATTATGATTTAAACAATTTAAAAATAATGTCGTCCGAGCAAAGCTTACAATTGAATCTCACAAAATCTTTAGTTATATTTTTCGGAAATAAAAATCAGGTAAATACCTTAAAAGAAGGGTTTAATGTTCCTCTGGATGGTACGACACTATCTATAGCTGAGTCAGCAAAGAATCTTGGAATTATCATAGACTCAAATT
Source organism: Kuschelorhynchus macadamiae (assembly GCA_030620095.1). Classification (NCBI taxonomy): domain Eukaryota; kingdom Metazoa; phylum Arthropoda; class Insecta; order Coleoptera; family Curculionidae; genus Kuschelorhynchus; species Kuschelorhynchus macadamiae. The sequence goes on from JAUTXW010004102.1 coordinate 260,002, forward strand.
TAAGATTTAAAGAACATGTTAAACAACTCATGCAAAAATCATTTTTAGCTTTAAAACTTTTGTACAGTAACAGACACATCCTAAATTTACGCTTGAGCAAAAATCTGTGCGAATCCTTAGTTTTATCCAACTTTAATTACTGTGATTTTATTTATGGTAACTGTATTGATATTTTGGATAAAAGTAGGATCCAGAAGGTTCAAAATTCCTGTTGCAGGTTCATTTTTGGACTCAGAAAGTTTGACCATATATCGCATACATTTGAACAACTTAAATGGTTAAAAATGGACAATCGCAGACTTCATCATATGGCTACTTTTGTATTAAATATTTTAAATAACCCTGATGCTTCTATTCAACTAAAAAATAAACTGGTACCTCGTAATAATATTCATGACAGGACTCGTTTTACCAATTATTTAACTATGCCTCACCATCGTTCAGCCATGTTTCAGAGGTCATTTACGTATAATGCCGTTAAAACACATAACTATTTGCAAGATAACCTTATCTCACTTAATGTAATTCAGTTCAAAAAAGAATTTGAAAAATTTTTATTGACATTTCAAAGTCTTTAGTGTCACAACTTCAATTTTCTCCATAATTTTGTTATATTTTGCAAATACTTGTGAATTATTTTGGATATATTGATTTTATCTATATTTGTTATATATTTGATTTTCTTTTATTTATATACTTATACATTTTCTGCGTTACTTTTGAGGTTAAGTAGAGTAGCCGACTTGTGCTAGACTTCGCCTCATTGTGGTGCCATTTTTTTTTTAATATTATTACACTGTCTATGTAAATATGCATTTCTGTAATATAAAGGCGATTATTTATTTATTTGTTTATTTAAAATGTTGTCCATTTACTTCCCGACGGTAGGCCAAATACTGCGGGAAAACATTTAATAGATTAAAAAGAATGCCAGCCTCCTCGACTCGTCTACATTCTATTTCAATTCGCTCCTTTAAATCTTCGAGGTCATTAGGTTTAGTTTCATACACCACGTTTTTAAGGTATCCCCACAAAAACTAGTCGAAGGGCGTCAAGTGCGGAGACCGAGGTGGCCCACTCTATTGTACCCTACGTCCAAACCATCTTAAAAAAAAAAAATGTCTAAATATTCCTGAACATTCCGAGCAAAATGCGGTGGAGCACCATCCTGTTTTCATCACTTGGTACACCATATCCTAAAAAAATCAAGTTTAAATACTTAATACAGTAGGTGAAGTCAGGAACTTACGGAAATAGTTCTGCAATAGCTGGGACAGTTTCGGTCCTTAAAAGAAATATTTATTTTTCTACACCTAATGTCTTGAAGATAATGAAGGGACCGATTACTTTTACACCCTTTATACCACACCAAAACATTTATCTTTTGGAAAAACTGGGTATGATTTTCTAGTTTCCAGTGTGGATTTTTCCTGGCCCAATATCGTCACTTATGCTTTTTAACTTTACCAAAAAAAAAGTTGCTTCATCAGAAAGATAATTTAATTGACAAAATTTAGATTGGTATTGCAATGTTCCATCATGATTTGACAAAATTCCAAGTGCCTATCGTGATCATCCTCAGAGAGTTCTTGAACCAAATTTATTTTCATTATTTTGTATTGATGAAACTTTTCGGTTTTTAGAAGTCGGTCTACGGACATGTGTGTGAGGTCTTTTTCTCTTCCTAATGTTCTGGTAGAAAGGTGCGGATTTTCTTCTAAACTGAATAAGACATTCAGAGCGTTATCATCACCTGTTGCGCTTTTAGGTCTGCCAAATTGTACAGTATCTTTTACCTTTCCAGTTCCACGAAATTTTTTGTTAATTTTACTTACGGTAGATTCAGTTATTGGATTTCTGTTAGGATATTAGTCTTAAAAATATTACAAACATCTTGCAGGTTTCGCATTCTATCCCCATAACCCAATATAATTAAAATTTCGATTCTTTGTTATTCTTTTCAGTTAAATGATCCATTTTTGTAAATCAACAAAACTAACATTGTTAAACATATCAGGTAACCTTTTGAGTGCAGGTATTTTAATAAAAGGTAATACCAATATACATTACATTATGAATATTAGACCCTTATTTTCTCAAAAACTGCTGACTTTCATAAAAAAGGTCCTTAATAAAAAGTATTGAGTATTTTATACAGATTTTAAAAAAGTAAGATAATATAGGGTGTTCTATTAAAAAAAATCGTTTTATAACAGAAAAAATGGTAAACTTAGCAGCAATGCGCAACTCGCCATTGGATCCCGCATAATTTCATAGCTAAGTGTCCTTTTTTTTTATTAATTCAGGTAAGCGGTACTGCTGAGATATTTCGCCGTTTCCTTACTTTTGTTACACGCCGCATAATAATTTTTGTATGTTCTTGCACTAACTGTAAAAACATTCTAAAATTTTAAGCTACAAAAACTCCTTTAGAGAATGTAGGTTCTCGTTATTGTCAAGATCTCATAAAACCCTGTATATCTGCTTCAGTAATAGAGATACCAACAAAATTCAAAATACATCTGGGAATATCAGTAGGTCTGTGTAAATATTCACCTTTTTGCATGTCTTTTAAAAACAGGCCGTATACGGACTATTGTATATCTAAAACAATTAGTAGGCAGATATACCACCTGTCACTTGCCCCAAAGCTTTTTTCCTTTATTTAAGAAATGAAAAAACTATACCCGATTGAATTTACCTAAAATGATTAACGTCCACTTCGAGCATTGCTTACTGTAATTAAAATATATAGTACTGTCTATAACGGTCCTTTATTTTACTGCCTATAACGTTCCTTTCTACTACTTTCTCATATATGTCGTTTATAATTACTAGACAATATTTCGTTTTCATTGATAGGATGTACAATTTCAATTTAAAACTGTTAATTAATTATTGTTTACCTGTGTAATGGGCTTTGACTGTAATCTTTAGTTAGGCCCGCATCTGGCTGTCCTTCTTTGGGCATCTGCACTGTTTGATGTTTGCTTAACATCACTCGAATATGCTTTCCAAAAACTTTCAGTTTGTCCATGTGAGTGATTGCTGAAAAAGTTTAATCATATTCAAATATATTGTAATGAAATAAATGTTATTCATTGCATTAAATATGTCGAACCTTAAGAAAAGACAAATTTAGGTTATAACTTCGTAAGGTCTTTAATTTAATCCAAAATGTTTGCAAATAATGAAATAATTATTTGTCCGCTATCTTAAGTAAAGATAACATACGTCAATTTTTTCAAACAAATATACTTCACACCGGTATGATCTGGAATGAAGGTGTCATTTAAATGCAGCATTGTGGCTTTACAAATTGCGGTCCGAGCTGTCAGATGAGCTACGTCCAACACGCAACCCTCTTTAAGCTCCCTTGTAATAGCTCACCCTGGTGGCCTTTTCAAAGTGATGCCGCCGGGATGAGATTCTCGATTCTCGTCTCTACGAGACGATTTCAAGGTCTTGTATCTTTTTTAAAACACAACTTGTTTTAATCTGTAATACGAAAATTACGGTAATTATAAGGACTTTAGATCTATAGCAAAGGACAATATGCAGAGTATGTGCATATTTTATATCAAAATTGACTTATATTTTTGCAAAAATTTGAAAACAAAATTTTTGATTTATTATACCGAGTTAAGGGGAAAAATACTCTCTTTTACTCTTTAACTTTTTGCATATTTTGTTTTTATTTTGTGAGATCTATTTAAAAATATTTTCGAAATCAACTTCAATTTTAGATCTGAAAAAACATTCCGCTTTATACTTTTAGTTTACTAGAGTAATCCGAGGCCTCCACAGGCTCATACCGATCTTAGTCAATTAATAGCCCAAATTTTAAATAATTTTGTCTTTATTACTACAGACCCTGTATAATGAAGCGACAAAGTAACATTCAACCTGTTAAATATAAGATTAAACCGATTTCACTAATAAAATCCAAATTAAAAAAAAAAGTTGAAATGTTTCATTTCAGTTAAAGACCGTTTTTCCTTTTAGCTACGTAAAACTGGTATCTAGTTCTACCAAACAATAAAAGCAAATTTTATTATTTTCCAATTTACATAAAAACACAAGATAATTAATTTTGTTATATATGCAGAGACATTTTCACACACATTGAATATTGAGATTTAGCCAATCTAAAGCCTTCGTAGATGAATATCATAAAAGACAAAGCAACGCTATTTTTATTCCCGTATTGCAGATTAAAATATAAATAATAAAGAAGTTACAACATGAAGTTTCGATAGATACATGAGTTAGATATGCCTAAGTTTTTGGAGCTTAGTTTACTTCAGTCCCCCTGTAATTATAGTATATATACATTTGCCGAGTTTTTTGATCTAATGTGATGAAGTTGGATGCAAAATTGCAGATTTCTTTTCGTTCACATATGGGTTTTTTAATAACTACCCTAAGTAAAATGTAAGATTACAAAAAGTGGTTTTCAGATGATAAAAAAAGGTAGTCACGTGATTTATGTCCAAAATATAATTGTTGGCACGCCACTGTGCGTAGATTCTTTTGCCGAAAGGTCCCTTTGAATTTAAGGGCCATGTGTTTTTGCCACTTGCACATATTTCTTGCAAATGCGTTAAATAATAAAGTTAGTCTGTGTTGAGAAACCAACCATCGCGTTTCATTTTTAACAGGTGGGGTGGGCCCAGTACATCGGGTTTCGTAGAAAAGTCGTGAAAAGTTCCTTAAGTTAAGAACCTTTATTTTTTGTCAATCAAATTGTGGAGACAAGTCAGAGATTGCGTGGCACAGGTTTTAAAATTGATGACCAATCGGTTGGTTCGTTGTTACTAGCAGGATTACCGGATAAATTCTCTCCAATGATAATGGCAATTGAACATTCTGGTATCCCGGTAACAACAGACTCAATTAAAACCAAGTTACTGGATATGCAATTTGACAGTGGTGATAGTGCAAGTGTGTTCGCCGCTAGTAAACCAAATGTCAACCGAGAGTATTCTCAGAAATCAGGAGATAGAAAGGAAATAAAGTGTTTTAAGTGCAGACAGCTTGGGCATTATCAGAATAAATGTCCCAACGCCGCCGTTGAAAAAACCTCTAATGTGTTTAGTGCGGTATTTCTGAGTGGTACTTTTAGTAAATCGGACCGGTACATAGACTCCGGTGTTAGTGTTCACCTTACTGCTAGACAGGATTGGATTAGGAACGAGACTCCCGCACAAGTTTCAGAAATTGTTGTAGCCAATCAGACAAGGGTTCCTGCGAAATGTTCAGGTGATGTAATGATTACAACCATAGTGGGAAATTGTAAATATGATATACCTATAAATAATGTTTTATGTGTTCCCGATTTGATGACATATTTATTCTCAGTAAGCCAGCTTATAAAAAAATAGAAATTCCGTTAGTTTTAAAGATAATTGTTGTACAGTTTTTAATAAGCAGAAGGAACCAGTAGCCATAGCTGATCTAGTTGATGGGATGTATAAATCAAACATTTTTAAGTCTAAAAATTTTTTATTGACACAAACAACTGTTTCAGGAGAAGTTTGGCATCGTAGATTCGGGCACATAAATAGTGATTATTTAAATAAAATGCAGAATGGTTTGGTGAACGGGCTTTGTTTCAAAGACCAAGTGCAGTTAGGGATAAAAAATTGCAAAATATGCTGTGAAGGTAAGAAGACTAGATTACCTTTCAAGCATAAGGGTTCTAGAGCAAAGAAATTGTTAGAGCTTGTACATACCGATGTTTGCGGACCAATACAAACAAAATCTTTGGGAGGTTCGAAATATTTTGTAACCTTTGAAAATGATTTCAGTAAAATGGCATTTGTTTACTTCAACAAGACTAAAGACGAGGTGTTTGGCTGCTTTAAGCAATTTAAAAGTATGGCTGAAAACCAAACGAACCAGAAGATTAAGGTGCTCAGATCTGACAAAGGTAGTGAATTTCGTTCCAGAGAGTTTGAGCGTTTTCTTAAAAGTAGTGGTATCATTCACCAGAAAACGAATTCGTACACATCGGAACAAAATGGCTCGACTGTGAAAGATTAAATCGAACAATTGTTGAAAAAGCGAAATGTTTATTGTTCGATGGAGGCGTAGAAAAGCGTTTTTGGGCCGAGGCGGTAAACACAGCTGTCTATTTGCGTAATAGATGTTTAGCAGCAGGGCTGCAGATGACACCATACGAATTATGGAGTGGCAGGAGACCGGATGTAAGTAATTTACGAATTTTTGGAAGTCCTGTCATGACATACTCCCAAAGAAAAGAGATTAAAATAGGATAAAATGTCAATAAAACGTATTTTAGTTGGTTATGGTGAATTTACAAAAGGATATAGAGTATTTGATCCAGTAAAGATGGAAGGTCTTGACGACGGAGTAGATATTTTATTGAACAGTGAGTCAAATAACCTCGAAGTGTCAGTTTCAGTGGGAGACATTGATGAGACCCAGAGAGCTGAGACAGTCGAAACAGAGGGAGTCGAAACGTCTAGTGACAGCTCAGAAGATTTTTGGCAAAACTCTGAGAGTGATGACAGCGAATGATACCTGGAACCTTCGCCACTGAGAAAGTCTGAAAGAACACCAAAACCTCGAGTTTTTGAGAATAGTGTTACGTACTTTTGTGCGGAAGTTGAGGATCTGGACAATGAACCAACATCAGTGGAGATCGCTCTGTCGAGGCCAGACAGGAAAAGGTATGGAAGAGGAGCTGAACTCTTTCGAAGAAAATGAGGCCTGGGAGTTAGTGGACATTCCTGAAAGAAAGACTGTAGTGCAGTGTAAATGGGTGTTAAGCGGAAAAGTGACAGTGAAAACAAAGTGCGATATCGAGCTAGGTTGGTTGCTAAAGGATTTACGCAAAAACCAGGTATTGATTTCAATGAAACTTTTTTCCCTGTTGTACGTCACTGTACTTTGCGATTGTTAATGGCCTTGTCTGTAAAACTAGATTTAAACATATCTCATTTAGATGTAACAACGGCTTTTTTGAATGGTTATCTAAAAGATGTGATGACTTTGCCTGAAGGGTATAATGGGCGCAAAAACAAAGTTTTGAAACTCAAGAGGGCAAGAAAAATACATTGATCAGGTATTAATGAAATTTAATATGATTGATAGAATACTGTGGCTACTCCTATAGAGACAAATGTTAATCTTGTCAGACAAACAGATACTTGCAAAAAAGTTGCCGTATCAGCAACTTTTAGGTAGTTTGATGTATTTGTCTGTATTAACTAGGCCTGATATTTCATATGGAGTTAGTTATTTAAGTCAATTTAATAATTGTTATAACGGAATTGGAAGCAGGCAAAACGCGTATTAAGGTATTTGAAACAGATTAAAAATCATGATTTAAAATTCCTTTAAGATAACGCGGATCTAGAAGGTTACGTAGATGCCGATTGGGGAAGTAATTCACTTAACAGAAAGGCATATACGGGATTTTGTTTTAAACTTTCTGGATCTGCGGTGTCTTGGGAGAGCAGAAAACAAAAGACTGTTGCTCTTTCCAGTACCGAAGCTGAGTATATGGCTCTCTCTGAAGCTGCTAAGGAAGCCATATACTTAAAAAATCTTATGTCTGAGATAACACGTGCAAGTAAATGTGTAAGATTATATAACGATAGTCAGAGTGCACAAAAGTTGTCAGTAAAACCGATGTTTCATAACAGGTCGAAGCATATTGATATTCGACATAATTTTATAAGGCAAGTTGTTGCAGATAATTTAGTAAGAATAGAGTATTTACCGACAGCTGCCATGCCTGCTGATATCTTAACTAAAGGACTTAGTTCAGATAAGCATAACAGATTTGTAAATAAATTAGGTTTAATTAATTTACAGTGATATTTTGTGCAGTGGGAGTGTTGTAATTTAGCCCAAAATATAACTGTTGGCACGCCACTGTGCGTAGGTACTTTTGTCGAAAGGTCCCTTCGAATTTAAGGGCCATGTGTTTTTGCCACTTGTACATATTTCTTGTAAATGCGTTAAATAATAAAGTTAGTCTGTGTTGAGAAACCAACCATCGCGTTTCATGTTTAACAATTTATCTTAACTGCAAAATTTCAACGCTATCCATTTCATATTTTTTATTTCATTTCGTACGGGACGTATTTCATTGTCCTAGGACCACCCTGTATAATTGGGAAAAAACATCTTTAAATAATTAAACATATTTTTTAAATAAATTAAAAAAAAATAAAACAAATTGACCTTTTTCACTGTTCTCTAAGCATGATAAATGCTTTAGACATTTTTTTATTTTCAGGTAGCGGTTTCATCCTGTTAGGGCTACCCTGTATAGTTGAAAATATAACTTTTTATATACAAAAAAGAAAATAAATTTGTCTTGTTTCACTGTTTTCTAAGCAAGTTAAAAGCTTCGGAGATTCATTTTTTATTTCAAGTTACTATTTTATCCACCAAGTACCCTGTATAGTTGGCAAAAAATATATACGAAAAAATAAAAGAAGTTTCACATGTTTTACCGTTTTATGAATACTTTTTTTTTTTATCCGGGGACTGCCTCATTCCTTTAGGGTTACCATGTATATTGGATACAAAATATTTTGTGTACAAAAAAAAATAAAATAAATTTGGTGTACTTCGTCATTTTTTCAAATACTACGTTTATTATCGAACAAATCATCAAGGATTTACGCCAAGGCTTTCTAAATTTGTTTGTCTAAATATCAGAACAAAATACAAGAGTTCTAACCACACTACACCACAACTTGTTACGTTCTGTGGTGTAGTGTGGTTAGAACTCTTGTATTTTAATCTCTCTTCCACCACAGGTTCCAGTGTTAGGACCTAAATATCAGAACATTTACCCCAACTGTTTCTGCTTTCAGTTTGACTGCTATCGGTTTCCGGATTCTCGAAATATGTTTCTTTTACATTTTTATATCCCTTAAAAAAATTGAAGATTTATGCCAAAAAAAGTCAAATTTAAAAGCTAAGAAAATTCACGTGAGTAAAGTCATTTTACATTATTTTTCTGTAAACTCAGGTTTTAGTTTGACCAAAAAAATCTTTTATGACGAAGACTTTACTGGTCGCACCCTATATTGAGAAGGACGAGAGTGCTCTCCCCAACTAAAAGCTTATCCCGTTTTTTCAGAAAATATGATGACTAGAAAGAACTGTAAAAAATATAATATTCAGGGATCAAAACAAAAAAAACCTTCATATACATCGAAGGTCCATCTTAGGGGGTGATCTGTATAAGAGGGAATTCACGAGTTACCCCTATATAGGCACAACTTTATGGCTTTTTTATCCAATATATGTTTTTTGTTTTTTTTTGTGGGTATAGTAACTATAGTTTGAATTGAAGTGGTATGCGTATAATATTTTAACTCCATTAGGTTTTTAATTTTAAGTGCTAAGCATTTTTTAAAGATCGTTGTATAGTTAAATTTATAGCTTACATTTTTTATGTACGCTCCGAATGGAGACTGCCTCCATTCGAACGCGGAACAAGAAGATTTGAAAATGCCAAATGCCGCTCTGTCCAGAGCAAGAGTAGTGAACAGATTCCAAGAAATTAAAACATCAAAAGCAACACTACATAAGAATCTGTTTTAATTTATTTTTATTAGGTGTGGTTCTGGCAACGTAAAAATATACAATTAATGCTGTTCTTATGAGAATTACGTTGATCCCCTGATTACAGACACAAAATAGATTGTTGTACTATTTCACTAGAGTACTTTATACTAAAATTCCTCGACAATGCGCTGTTTTCTACTGGCAAAACGACTCACCTTGACAAGATCAACATGATATGACTACAGCGATAAAATTTAGTTGATCTAGGTATTTTTTTATTTATTTCCATAACAATTTAAAAATTATTGAATACATATTTTGGTGTTTATTATTTATTTTTATCATGAAATAGTCATGTCGAATACCACCATTTTTCAGGGAAAAATGTTCTCTTGTAATATTCAAGGTTGTTGCTGGCAGTTTCACTCATGATATCATTTTACCAAAACCGATTTTGTTAAAAAATATCATTCGCGATATCACCATATTTTCAATATGCGCAGTTTCCCTGTAACAACGACAAAGTTCCTGAAGTAGTTTCATAAGAGTAGTAAAGTTCTTTTTTTACAACTTTATTGACAATTACTCCTCATAAATCGTTTTTTCTCCTAGTTCTTAGATTTAAAATAATTAGAAATTACCCTTTTATTAGAAAATTAAATATCAAGCTTTTAATGTTAATATTATATCGTCTGTTAACAAATTAGGTAATGAAGGTAGAATTATTAAATTAATCGCTAATACTAGTTTGGAAAATAAGGTACAATATAAAAAATATATCAAATATTAATAAAATATATTAAAAATGTTCATCTACAAAAAAAAATTAAGCGAATTTGGATTTAAAAAACTAAACATGTATTTACGTTATTGTTTTATCTATGAGGAGTTTCCTCATTACAATCCTAACTATCCGAATATCAGCAGCTGTATTCTATAATATAGAAAGACTTACCTAAATGTGCTTGATGAGGTTCCGCTAGTTGTACAAGTGCAGAGTCCTTCTTGTTGTACAAAATTTTCACCCTTTGCACGTCACCATAAACTCCTAAAATGTTCAACATGTAAGTGTTATTTTAAAAAGTTACTTTACCAATTTTCCAAATGATATCAAAACATATGGTTGTAGGATAAATGCTCTGTGAAACTCAAAAAGAAAATAATCACAACAAATTAATAAATATATACTACTTTCTATTTAGGAAAAGTTCAATAGATATAAAAAGAATACATAATTAAATAAACGTTAAAAACGAAAATGTTTAAAATACTATAGTGTCATGCAAACCTAATATGAAAACAAAAAGTCTACTAAAAATACAAGAAGATAAAGATTACAAATTGAAAATTAAACGAACGATGATGAATCTAAGCAGTAAGCTTAATAAATAAGAGAAAAGACTATAAACACGACATAAAATAATTACAAATGAATAAAATGAAAATAGTAAAAAATGATGCAGTCTAATTTACTTTACCAACATATTAAAATTACAAAAGTTGGTAAGAAAAATAAATGATATAACTTCAGAATAAAATGTAGTTAGTGACATTATTTGGAAGACTTAAGAGTTAGCTAGAGGGAAATTATTAACTTCTAATTCATTTCTTAATACATTTACGGAACCTAAGTACAGCCAGTGCCACTTTAAAGTATGCCATATATGGCGTTTGATATTTCTCTCCACGTAATTTTTGTAGACAGGTCTATAAAAGGGTGTCGTATGCGAAATTTATAATATTAAATAAAGCTGAAAAAACAACACCATAGGCGTCATTAAGGATATTTTTGAAAAAGGCTCCCAAAAATATGTCTTCAAAAAACGGACGTCAATTTTAACTGCAAAAAGAACATTATTCACTCTTTTAGGGTCAGTCCCATTACACTAATAATAACCACACTTGTTAAAGACGTTGACATACTTCAAAAGTGCACAGTATCTACTAGGTGATACAGCACTCTAAAGTTCCTGCTAGATATACGATTTAAACTAAATTTGAATTTATTTAAATGCCAATAATGGTATCTCTGTATTGGGTACCATAATAGATGATAACCTGTACCGAGTTATACGAAGTTGAAAAATAAGATTTTAGATCATTAAGTATAAAGAAATATTAAACATAATACAGTACAGCCTCTGTAATTCGGACGCCGGCCGCGTGCGGAGATAAGCGAAAACGCGATTAAATTTTTCTTGCGTGCTGTGCTGGATTCCTACTGATCCTATAGATTGTTAAAAGACAAAGCCTTTTGTCAATTTTTTCGGTAGTCTTTTAAGACAAAGGCTTTAAACCTGGTATATTTATAATCGGTAAGAAGAGGCACACTTAATGAACTAATAATATACAGGGTGTCCCATTAAAAAATATAGGTTATGTATCTTTTCAACTAGTGATGTCATTTATGCGGCTATTTTTAAAAATGTTCTAAAGTAATCCTAACAGGTTGTTTTTATCTCAAGCTTTCAATTGATATTAAACAAAGTTAATTTGTTAAATAAAAAAGGCATTTAACGCTTTTTTATTTAATAGTCATTTATCGGGCACTTATAAAGGTAAATGACTGGTCCTTTATGCGATCATTTTCCACCGGTCATTTCAGGTCATTTATGCAGCAATATTCAAAATTGTGCGAGTTTTTAGGAACTTTCGTATGAAAAATGACCCCGGTCATTTAAGGTCATTTCTACGGACTTAAGTGATGCTCAACATCATTTGATCGATTTTTAAAAATGTTTGATATTCTTAAAAGGCAACACAAAAAAAATCGTATAACTTGGTTTTTTTTTATATCCCCTATAGATACAGCTCTAGCTAGGCGTCAAAATATAAATGAAAGCCCTGTACATAATATTAATAAATAATTTGTATGTTCTACATTCAACATATAAAGTTATTATCACCTTTGAAACATGTATCGATTAAGGAGAACAGCACAACGATAGATATGTAAATATTTTTTTATAATATCCAGTCATCCTAATAATTCGCTAATCCGACAAACCCCTCGCATTTAATTGTCCGAATTAAAAAGACTGTACAGGCTGTACTGTATTCGGAATTGACAAGGAAAATGCTTAAAATAAAGAAGAGCTTTTTAATTTATAATTTTTGTTTTTTATCTTCTGTACCATAAAAACGTGCTCACTAGATATAAAAATTGTACATATTAATTTTTTACATATATGTATTAAACAACAATTAAAATCGTTCTTAGTATTTATTACTGGTATATTATTTTTACATAAATTACTTTCCAATTTAGAATTCACTATAAACAATAAAATTCTATGTACAGAGTCGTCATTTTAATCTGCTACAACTTCTTACTTTTCAAGATATCAAAAAACGTTGTATGACTAGTTACCAAGATTTTTGTAATTTTATTATAGTAATATATATTAGTATAGACATATATTTTTATAAGGGCAGAAATGAAATATTTTCAAGAATATAGAAAGTTAAATTTACATAATCACACCAAAAATTACAAGGATCCGTTAAAAAATTAACGACATATAGGAAAATTAAATGTAAAATGTACAGGGTGTCTCATTTATAAAAGTATAATAACAAAAATTATAATATTTAACAATTGAGTTTTTTATAGATCAAAATACAAGAGTTCTAACCACACTACACTACAACTTGTTACGTTCTGGACGCGCGTTTCGCTAACCAAGTTAGCATCATCAGCAGATGATATAAAATAAAGTAACTTATCCTAACCGAGACTATTTATAGGTAAATGTGGTCACACTTGGTTAGGATAAGTTACTTTATTTTATATCATCTGCTAATGATGCTAACTTGGTTAGCGAAACGCGCGTCCAGAACGTAACAAGTTGTGGTGTAGTGTGGTTAGAACTCTTGTATTTTGATCTATCTTCCACCACAGGTTCCAGTGTTAGGAATTGAGTTTTTTATATTCTCTAGTTTCATATAAGCAGGTAACTAGCTATAAAATTTATTTATGGCACATTTTGGTATCTTAACAAAATAAGGAACTTATAGCAGAATAAAATGTGGACGAGTTAAAATGACCACGGTGTACAAGGGCAAAGAAGCAATGCTATTCTGAAGTTTTCAAGCAAATAATTAATCAGTTAATAATTTAAATGGTTTAGTAAATTAGACTTCTTTAAATACTGTTATCTTAACCAGTCATTACAATGATAGTGATATTATTTAGAGGATTTGTGAAAAAATATAATCTTAATCGTTTTCAATTGTATTTCGTTTTTATTTACTTTATTAGTATCGTAAATTCACTTAAAGTATAACAAAATAAGGAAACTCATTAATAATATTAATATTTTTCCGAAATATTTTAAAAGAAAAAAAATCTAACAAACTGTAAACTATTATGGTTAAAACAACAGGAATTGGTATCATTAAGAATGAATACGATATAATTAAGTATGAAAACATACCAAATAGTGTAAAGAGAGCGTCAGGCGTGACCATCTACGATAGAGAAAGATGACAGGAGGATGTAACGTGGCACAAAGAGGTAGGCGGTATTTTGCCACCGGAAGAGGCAGCAAATGTAAAAAAGAAAAACAGCTTATTAGAATATTGGCTTAATATACTCTAAACTAGTTTTAAAATACGTCATATTAAAACATACATCACTGTGTTCAGTCTTAAAGCTTTATTTTTACTTTCAATTAACCAGCAGTAACGCAAGTGTTGTTTGTAGTTACACAAATAAGTCTTGAAAAACCAAAATTAAAGATTGCAAAACAATAATTTTCAAATTATTATGGATAGCTTCGTTAAAAAAAATCTTGACATGCCGCTTGTTCGACTTCGACATGTCAAGGAAAATACATACTAAAATTTGGAAAACCAAAAGCAACTTAATCCAAAGGGTTTTTTGAAAAATTGGACATTCTAATAATATAGAATTGTTTTCATTTAAAAGTTCCACTTTGTAAAAATAAATACAAAATTAAGAAGCACTTGGGTTGATTAATTATACTTAATGTAAATTATTTTCCTAGAAAAGATTTTCTATTGTATCTTCGCCCCAAAGTAATTAATTAGCCAAACATCATAGTTATTTAAGCTATCCAAAAATACGTATAAAACAGAAACCATTTTATTGATTTGCATACTTGAGTAATAACTCTGAAAAGACTAGCATTTTACGAACAGTTTATTCATGAAGCGTCAAATAAAAACAAAGCTTTAATGCAAACACGTTTTCGCAAGAAAAATAAATAGTTTGTGAGAATGATTAACAATATTTACTATAAATCCTGAAACTCGATGATTCAAATGATTAATACTATTTACACCATTCACTAATTGACTTAATGAGGTGCTGAAGATTATAATACAGTCCACTTAACGGTATTGTTATTATTTTAGTAAATTGGCAGGGTTCGATTAATATAACGAGCTCAGTTAAAGAAATTATGTAAGTAAGATATGCATGTTATAGGAAAGTTATCCAATATTACAATATTCATAAAAAATATTTACTTTTTTTATTAAAAACAAAAACAAAAAAGTGGCTAACAACTACATAGAAGGCTGTAGTGTAAAAAAATGATATATCGAAAGCGAAAATTCGGAAAATACTTTAAATTTGATATGATTTTTTAACAATGTACGGATATTATTGAGACCAATAGATTTAATTAGGTCATCGTTACAAATGCCGCTAAATATAAATCCAGAGACATAAAAAAACTTTTGCTCTAAACAAACATTTTTACTAATTTGATACTTAATAAACCTTCTGCAAAGAGAAATCTATTCTACCTATTCATACTATCTAAATTAATAAGTGTCTAAATCTACAAAAATGTTACTACAATCTTTGACAGATTTTTATTTTAAAAAATATCTCAAACAAAAAAGCTTAGTATTAAATATGTCTATATATAATCTAAAATATCTTTCATGATGAAGAAGCTAAAATTGTGAGTACTTAAGGTTTGCTCCGTTCCAATCAATAGACTTACCATAATTGGTCGTAAGAAAGGAAGTACGCGAAAAATGTATGCTAGAGCGGATCTATTTGAAATTTTCACCGCCATAATAAATGTAGTCGATTTTAGTCTCAAAGGCGTTAAATAAATAATTTGATATGGGACTAATTACTTGTTATGATCGGAACTAAGATACTTTAAAAAAGGGATTTTTATCCATACAGATCTAACAACTTTTGAACGGTCAGCGGTTGACTGTAGCCTCTTAAGAAAGTTGGCAGCTTCTGATAATATACCCAGCGCGATGATACACGGAGAAATGTAACTGATGTAGAATACATGATTTATAAAATATCTTCGATCCAACCAACCAACCTAATCTAACCTTCCGTGGTGGATTATTTGGTCACCAGAAAATATCTATTTAATAATACAAATAAAAAATTGGTACTACTCAAAGGTCACCTATAGTCTTCTAGATACAAATATAGGGAAAGTTCATCATATGCATCACGGCTGAATCACATCTCCCCTTTCGCATCCTTCCTTTTTAAAATGTATATTGGATATATTTTCGTATAAAATGTCTATTTCTGACATTAATTCTTCCACTGGATGTCTTAATATCTTTTTATTCCTACTCTTGTTATTATTCCTAGATTACTATTTTTTTTTTGTTTTTTGTGCCTTTAATAAATATTTTGCTTCCTTCTAGAATTTTCCGTGTTTATAGTGTTTATCATGTGGATTACAGAATGTAATTTTTACAACTTCCACATATTTGATTTGCTAATAGTTTCCATTTCTTAGACCACATTGAGTATGTTAGGGCAATTGGCTGACCGTATAATAGCAGAGTTGGAGATAATCCATAATTTTTCAAAGTGTTCTTACAAATCTAAAAGTCCTTCATTAAACTTAGTTTCATCTAAAGAATCTCCATTCCTATTTTAATTTTCATCGCTTTTACTCCTAATTTTGTATGATCATTGCTTTGTATGAAAATTAAAGAGTTAACAGCAAATATAGGAGTACACCTGCATGATTTATAAAATAATTTCGTAAACACATCATCCTGATCAGAGAAACATCTTGACTTACAAAAAACTTCCCATATTTCTAGTAGTAGATGTACCGTAGAAAAGAACTAAAATTAAAGCATAATTTCAGTTTCCCTTTATATTTGGTCTTTTTCTAAAAAACGCCAAAAATATCTCGAACAATTTTAAATATTAACTAGATTGAAGATTGCGCGAATATGTATGCGCATGCAGCCAAGACTTGAACATAACCCATAAAGGTTGGTCTTGGCACTTCGTCGGGGCAATCACTGATTTTTGTATTTGCATAGAATTTATCTAAATAAGTATTTTGTTTTTTTTTTAATAAATAATTAACAAATTTCTTTTGAAATAAATTTAATGCGCTTGTCATCTGATGTCTAGGACCTAGCTGTATTAGTTCCGTGTACCTAGACACAACATATAGGCCGATATCCAACAGTGGAAGGATAGTTCTTTTATTTCGTTTATTCGACATGTCAGAAAGATAGGATGTGGCCAATATATTTTAATCCTCACTGTACTGGCAACAAATGTCATTTTAGTAAATATCCTGTTGTTTTGAGTTTTGATGAATTTATCCTGGATTCCAATTATCAATATTATGGTATATCAATAATATAACATTAATTATAAATGAATTAATCTTTTTCTGTAACACCTCAGCAAAACCGGCTACTAAGCTTCCTAGATGTCCACTGTTTTTGTTCATGTTTGTGTTGTTATGACGAAAAAAAAGTTAGAATCTCGATAGATCATTTAAAATCTAAGAAATAAACGAAGTCCCGGTTGTATCGCCTCTGTGGAGGAGTGGGGGTCTTTATTAACATTAAAAATATTTGTAGAGGCCGGTGGATTTTTTTTAGGCCTACTTGCAGATCATCATATTACACCTCTTGGCCTATTATCGTAGCAAACTGATATTTTATCTTATAAATCTGGAGTGGTTTACTCTGTTTCCTTATTCAGAAAAAAAAACAGATGTTCGTATTTCTTTTATTTCTTCCCGATCTGTGTTACTCCTTTTAACTAAGGGTATTCAGTATTTTAATCCCAAATCAATAGACACATTTTATCTAAATAGTTGAACGTGAAAGTCTACGCAAAAAGAAAATGATAAATAAATGACTTGTCTCCTATGTTTTCAATATTGACTGGCTACAATAAAGACGCCAAGGATTGTTTAAAAGGGCAGTGTGTTATCGAAAAATCAATCAGTTGCCATTATAAGAGTTTCCCCTCGTTGTCGTTCCGAAATTGGAGAATCTGAATTTTTATAATATCAGTAATTGCCCACGTGGATATCCAAACGACGTTTATCTGTATTTAAATTAATGTAAAATGCTCTAATTACTTCAACGTATTGCATCTGTATCCTACACAAGTTTTTATTGAATATTAGCAGGATTAAAATGAAATTAAGAATAAAAATATGTCTTAAGGCAAGTAAAATTGGAAACAATTAAAGCATTTAAACACTTATTACCCATATTTGTCAAAGGTTTGACTAAGTATTTATCTAAATAACAGTACAGGTTACTAATTAATTAACCCACTTTATGTAGTATATACTGACCTCTTCATTCAAATTGCTAACAAGTAATACCGTGGCCAAGGAAAGACCAGGGGCAGTCAATCCACGTAGACCTGGCGCTGCCTGTCCCAGAGCTGCAAATCCACTTAAGCCTGGAAGAGCTCCTGCTACTCCGCCTGTGTATGGAGCTCCCAAGGGCGAACCTACACCGTGTACAAATGGGCCATTTAATACGCCTGGGGCGCCGGCCAAAATAGAATCTAAAAACAGAACTATTTTTTATACTTTTAGGAAAATAACATATTAACACGCGTAACTATTGTATATTATAAATGCAATTCCAAAAAAGAACTAAAAAAATAATACCTGTATATAAAATGAACAACTAATCTGATATAAATTGGGATAATTCTGTAATCTACAGATTTTTATGCGGCTAAATCTAGAGTCATAAAAGTGATTTACATATAAAAGGGTAAAAGATTTTTAATGTTAAATCCTGTACCTACTTTGCTGTTACGTTAGACTCTAATTAACATGCCAAAGCCATAAAACGATGGACTGAAATTGAACAAGCAGAGAAGAACTGTCACCTTAATCTTACTATCCCGGAACGTGTACTCCAATGTAGGAATCGGTGAAAGATAATTACAGAAATCCTTACGGGATACAGGGATTAAAGGAAAACCTGAGTAAAATAAGACTGGACCACGGTGACCAAGTTCACGCAGCTAGCCTGGCAGAAGTATGATCTAGCGATATGTGCAATAGACCAATTTTGGCCGTGGTCTTTCTGATAATAGACGAAAGGAAAAAGTCGCATTTTATTATTATTTGCGCCTTTGGAAATATATTAGACACTTTGATGGGTTGTGATTAAATATCAAAATTATAAATTTTAACATCGAATATTTTTGAACCCAAAAAGATAAGAAACTGCAAGTTTGGAGTCTTTCTAGACAAGAAAACATCTCGTAAAGAATATCATTCATGCAGTATTATGCAATACTGAAAACAATAAGACAGAACAGAATTGAAGTCAAAACAGCGCCGAGACGCTTTGAAAATAAGTGATATACTACTGCAAAACAGGATGAGCTATAACCGTCGATACCAGGGTTTATCTCGATTGAGCTATAACAAAATTACATTTTCAATAACAATGAATTTTATAGTAGCATATAGCAAATCCATTAATACAAATCTGACTCTAAAACAAAATGTGGACAAGATACTGCCTTTCTGTAGTATATATATATATATATATATATATATATATATATATATATATATATATATATATATATATATATATATATATATATATATATATTTATGATTTGAGGAGTTATAGACGATACTTAAAATTACGAAAGTAGGCACCTCAGCCCTATAAGGCTATAATCTGTATAAACTGCCTAATTTTATTATTATTTCAGTTGAGTTTTTTAACGTATTTAAGTACCTAAATTTAAAAAAAAAATAGGAAAACATTTTTATGGATGTTTGTGAGATTAAGTTATTACAGATTAAACAGTTGTGAAACCGTTACAAATATAAAGGGTAAGAAATTCTAACCATTAACATAATGAGTGCTACTTAAAATAATAAATCATAAACTAAAGACTCACGCACATTTATTATAAACAGGTTAGTGTTAAGCTAATTCACAGGTCAACCCCACATCTATGTTTTACTTCGTTTTAGGTATTATTAGAAAGTATAGAAACTGTATCACCCGCAAAGACTATTATCTTGCCAGGAAAATGAAGGCCAAAAATGTTATTTATGTAAATTTGTAATAAACAAGATTCGACTTTGATGGATCGTACCGCTAGGCGTTCTCCAGTTAATCTAGGATGTGCCGCCAGCAGCAATATGTCTGCCCCTAGACCACCTATTTATGTAGATTTGCAATAAATAGGATTCGACTTTTTTTCTTATTGTTTTAAAATAAAAATGAAATCCCACTGAAGTTAAATGGATGAAAAAATAAATTTGATGGGTAACGAGCCTGTGGGCCTTCTCGAATTAATCTAGGCTGTGCCGCTAGCAGGAATAGTCTGCTCCTAGACCACCTATTTTTGTAGAATTGGTATAAACAAAATTCCACTTTTTTTCTTATTGTTTTAAAATAAAAATCAAATCCCACTGAAGTTAAATCGATGAAAAAATAAATTTGATGGGTAACGTACCTGCTAGGCGTTCTCGAGCTAATCTAGGCTGTGCCGCCAGCAGCAATATGTCTGCTCCTAGACCACCTGCTAGACCGCCAGCCAAAGCCAACTGATTATCAGTACCGTCTCCGGTTGGGAGACTGGGGTTTGTATAATCTCGTGATTTGTCGTTGTTATATTTAACATTTAATGAGGCCATCTTTGAATAATCGATGCGTAATGTACAACAACTGTTGTAGACATTTTGTCCGTCTAAAGCTTGTTTTGCTGCTTGGGCCGATTCCTTATCGGGATACTGGATCAAAGCTTGGAATGAATCTGAAACAACTGTTTAGTCAGTACTGTATAATTTGTAATGTGGTTTTTCTGTTAGAATGTCCTAACGTTAAATTAAATTCTAACGTTCTTCAATCATAAAACTTCCTGTTATCAGTAAAAACATTTTAAATGAGAATCACTTCAAGTATAAATACTTCAGTTTTGTATGTTTCAAGAATTATTCTACCTTCGTTAGGTGTCTGTTAAGAATGGCCGACATTTCAAAAGATGTGTTACCCGATCTCTCGATTTAATTTTTTTTTTCAAATTGGGTCTCAGTCGTTATTTTTCAATCACGAAACGTAGGCACACAAAAATAATTATCTAGTTTGCTTTAAAATGTGCTAAACTTTAAACTTTTAAATGATTCATAAAATAAAAAAAGGGAGAAGGGCATTAAATAGTCGTACTATATAATAATCCAATAAATTAAAAGTGCAGGTAAATCCAAAAAACTTTTTTATCGCGAAGTGACGACATGAATAATGGAAGTCGTAAGATATCCAGGCGAAATATGTATGAAAAGTTGCTTTTTTAGGTAGGCAACCAAAATGATTATTCTAACCTCTCAGAACATTTTCGATCTATTAAAATTCAATTGGCAGGAGCCGATAAATCGGGATTCTTAGTAAATTAACGAAATTAGAAAATTAAACATATATATATATATATATATATATATATATATATATATATATATATATATATATATATATATATATATAAAGAAACAAAAATATCAATTTCTGTGCGGTTCCTGGTTGTTCTACGAAACAACTAAATAAAGGTAATGAAATACTCCTTTTCACCATTGTGTCGAGAAATGATCAAAAAATGACGTTATGTTCGTTTAAGGACCAAGAAGCCATCTGTTACCGTGGTATCTGCCCCGGCAAGGCTCATCAGGCAGTTTCCCTGGGGGTATCAGTATTAAAGCCGAAATACTCGAACCCTGAAACCCATTATATTTATATAAATCGAACATAACCTAACGGCTTTGATTTAAATAGCACTTTCAACTATTATCCGACTTTTTAAAAGTTAAATTACTTACTTAAGTGCAAAAATCTCATTTGGAAAAAATTAGCTGTTCAAAAGTTATGCAGACCAAACATTTTTTTGATAGTTGGCAAAATATTTTTTTAAAGGAAATTATGTTATTAAAAGTTACATGGAACTCTAAAACGGTTTCACCGTTTGTTTTGATAACTAACTACTCTAAAACAGTTTTGGGGATTGCTTCATATTTCTAGGGCTACCCTGTATAATAGAGAAAATTTATTAAACAAAAGACATTTGACGTGTTTCTCTTTTTGTTAAAAAACCTAAATGCTCTTGAAATATTTCTTTTTCATTTTCAGGGTGTTGTTTCATCCCCTTAGTGGGAAAAATGTTTTTATTTACAAAATTATAAGGAAATTTAACCTGAAGTACATTTTTTTATTTCAGAGGACTGTTTCATCATCCTAGGACTACTTTGTATAGTTGAAAAAATAGATTTTCTTTACAAAAAATAATAAAAATGTGGATTGTTTTACTGTTTTCCAAGTAAGCTAAACACTTCTGACATACATTTTTTTTTCATTGTCAAGTGGCTGTTTAACCCTTCTAGGGATACCCAGTATAATTCGAAAAACAGTTTTTGTATACAGAAAAAAAGGTGGTGTGATATGCCTCACCGTTTTTTGAATACCCTTTTTTTTCGTTTTCAGGGGCGGTTTCATTCTTTTTTGGCTACCCTCTATACGGAACCAAAATTATTTGTACACAAAAAAATTAAATACATTTTACATTAACACACCTAGTTACATGTAATTAAAAATTTTATTTTTTTATTGTATAAGCTACAAAAATGCCGCACTACTACGACTATCTTCACTTGCGAGTAGTGCCGAAGTCAAATATGGGAGGTTTTTATGCCGCACCCTGGACAATAATAATAAGCTGTTTGTAGAAACAACCTTAGTCCAGGTCTTAGGTGGTGTGTAGCCTAAGTCTATATTCTCCCCCATATTTTTATACTACCGAGCTCAATCCACTTCTTTTGGTAGTAGATCCCTTTATTCCTGATAGACACGTTCCAATTTCAACAAAAAGTCTATCAAAAACTCTTTGTAGACGAAAATATAGAAGTCCAGAATGTTTGCAAATATTTTTTAGAACGAACTAACTATATAACTTGATAGAGATAGTATTTTAGTTTAATTTGGCCTATTATAAAAGTGTTTCTCACTTCAAGATATCTTAAAAACATAAAATAATAACAGTAGTTTTTCATTGAATGCAGAAACAGTCTAAGTATATTAGATCCCAGGACCTGGCATCATTTGAATAAAACTATTTTTCTATGTTGATGAAAGTCATAATTCATTTTAGAATTTATCTGAAGAGTTTTGGGGACCCTTATCACGTTTGTCTAATTATTTCTGAATTTGTTGACTGTTTCTGAAATCAATAATTCTTAAAATGTGACTTTTTTAGATTTCTTTCAGACCTCTTAAAAATATCGAGGATCTATGTCCATGACACCCAAAATCTGATCCCCGCGAAACACTGACCTAGAATTATTTTTGGTGCAAATTTAAAACGAATTGGTCTGATCGTTCTCAAGTTAATCGTAAAATTTTTGCGATGTCAATACTTCTCCTGTACAGCCTACATAGTGATTAATAGTACAATATATTTACTATTATATGGGGAAGTAAAAATACATAGGGTGGAATTGGTAATCGTTTCCTTTTTTTGGAGTCAACATTCAATTTCGAAATTATATTTTTGTTAAAGTTGTATTGTTTCTTAATTTTTTTAGTAAAAATTATTTCGTTTAGCCTAAACTTAAACCGTTTTTGCCTTGGGCGGTAAAGTTGCTCCACTTTATTTCACTAAGAATATCGATTTCTGGGATCCTGGTAATGGGTTTTTAATAAATTAAAAATGTTTACAGGCTACACAAATATATTACATTTCGTTTCGTATCGCATACGTCGTATGTTCTTGAAATGGAATCTAACTACGACGTATTTCATAAAAGAACCTAGAAAAATAGAGCATTTCCAGTAACTAGTTACTTACTATTTTTTGTAAATGTAACTATCTTGAGTACTCTTCCATATCGGTGAAATATCTGAAAAAATAAATAGTCGTTACTAATACATATTGTTTAGTGATTATAAACTGCTCAACATTTTCATTCGAGTCCGATCAAAGGTGATTTTTTTGGCCGAAGCCGAAGGAATTCTATCCGATTTCGACATTAATATCTAAACTAACAATTCGTTACACTTTGTGGTTGTAAGCTGTAATGTGATAAGCAGAATGTATTTGAGTGTTTTTAATACAATGGGAAAAATAAAAAAACTTTTTCTTTGATACAATAGGAAAATAGATAACTTGGCTTTTACCCAGAACTTTCCTCGTAATGGAGTTCACCACACACACAGTTTTTATATACATATACAGTTATTTAGTAATAACTTTGCATACATTATATAAATACTAATATGTCATGTCTTATTAAAGTGAAAAATTTCATTACGAGAAATATTCTGTTTCAAGGGCTTTACCTGTTTTTGAATTCAAATGCCCAGAGCTTACTTTATAATAAAACTACCGTATTATTACAATTTATACAATATCTATAAAGTTACTGCACAATAAATATGTATAGATTTATATAAATTGTGTTATATGTTTGTAATATAATTCTTTACAATTTACCAATTTTTGAAAATTTATTTTTCCTCATATTCATTTTGAATACATTTCTATCGTTTTTGCTATATTTTTATATCGTGCCTAGCAGAAAGTCAGAAAGTTCACTTAAAAAGTTATATTGCGTTTGCGCAAATAAGATTTTGTTTTATTTACATATGTAACAATCATACATTTTTAAATAATAGCACGAGCTAACAAACATTAGATTGAAATAAATTTATATTTTTTACCTTCACAACTTTTTTGCCAAGATCTAACATACAAACGTACATACATACTTTAAACATTTAAGTTTGTTTTGATATATAGATTGACAAAATTTTACCAATTCACCTCTATATCACACTTATTTCTTGTGCAAAATTTCAACTTACTTGGACTAGTAATATTTTGACATTGATATTTTAAACATTTAATTAGACCGCCATTTTGTTTTCCCATAATGACTCCTCACTAAAGTTTTACCAATTTAGTCCTTTATTACTCTTGATTTTTGTGCAACATTTGAGGTAAATCGGATTAGCAGTTTTTAGTAATAATTTTATTAGGCCGCCATATTGGTTTTTTACCCTCAATGTTACCATGTCTTGACTATGTTATCCTTAATATTTGACTAAAATTTAAAGTCAATCGGATAAGTAGTTTTTGAACCAAGGCCCGTTAACTCTATAGGTTGCCTCGAGCCATCTTGACCTATCCCAACTCGGTGTGAGTGATCTACGTTACTCAGCGAGCGGCTTACTTTAGCACGGCATTGTCCATATCTCTTCTGTGTGTGTTTAATTACATATATTAATCTTTTTTTTTTCAACATTGAAACTTTTTTGTTATAATAAAATGCAGCCTATATAGCCTATATATATATATATATATATATATATATATATATATATATATATATATATATATATATATATATATATATATATATATATATATATATTTAGATATATGAGATGGTATATCAGATATACTTGATTTTTTGTAGAATCCAAAATAGTATCAACAAAAAGGGACTTCCATTTAAAAAAGTCATGAATATCGTAGTACCTCCTACATAACTCTCCCTGTATATTTCAATTTGAGTAGAAACATGCGCAACTAAGCAAACATTTTCAAATTCGATCGATTTTTCCAAAAGTCATTGGATTTCAAATTATTTTTATTATTCCAGTCTTTATCCACACCCTGTATATAAATGTGTTATGGAAACTGACAAAATAAAAACAGTCCCTGTTAGCCACTTATACCTACTAATGAACCAAATCGTTTGGAAACGCTGCAAGTTACATCCTTCTTGTTTTATTTCCCTCGCAATAGGGAAGTTTGTAATCCTGAAAAAAATCACCCTCTCAGATTTTCATGGCTGCCTAGTGAAATGTTAAAAACTATACTAAAAAACTATTTATGTAATTTATATGAAATTTAGCACAAAAATCAAGTATTATGTAGAAAAAGGTGTTCAATTATTTAGTGTTATATATAGATAAACTGGTAAAATGGTGGTACGCATTCATTATGGCGGACAAATAAAATGTTTATAATCGTGAAAAAAATCATCGTCCAAGGTTTTACGTAGCTTCAAGTTTTAGGGTTTCTGGATCCCAAAAAAATAAGTTTTTTCAATTTCGTCGGTCTGTCTGTCAGTTTACAGCATAGATAAAAAACTACTTACCCGATTGACTTCAAATTTTGGTCAAAAATTAAAGCTCTTAGGGTATGACCTGGTAACATTTTGGAATGAATCCAAGATGGCGGTCTTGTAAGATATTTAAAAAAATCATTATTCATTTTATTTTAAATTATGTTCAAAAATGAAGTGTGGCATAGGTCGAAACTGATAAAATATTGATACGAATCCAATATGGTGGAACAAAATAACGTCCATTAAAAATGTTTGAAAACAGTATATGTATATGTGTTACTAAATAGCTATGTGCTAAGGTAAATTGGGGCACACTTTACTAAGAAAAGGAAAGATTTATAACGAGATTTATAAGTTTCGGGTAAAGGAAATTTACCGATTTTTTTTTTTGTTAGATTGGGAGTAGGATATCTTTGGGGGCTTCGGTTAGGAAATCATGGTTGTGGGTGTTAAAATGGAATTACTGCCTAGTAATTCCAATTTGACAGGGCCTAATCCCAAGAACCATGATTTCTTAGCCTGTCTTTCTTTTATTTTAAGTTTGTTTTACAAGGACAACCGAGAAAAACAGTGTTTAAGCCAGTGGCGGCTCGTGGTGAATTATATTGGGAGGTCAGTAACAAATTTAAAAATAGGCATACTTAAAATAAAAATAAATATCTTATCTTTAGATCGAGCTTTAAATTCTCTTGAAGTTCACGTCTACTCTCCGTTCTTTAGAATTGGAAAAATGCTGAATGACACGTTCGTTAAAATTGCACGCACATTCCTTTTATAAACGATTTCTCGATACTTAACATTGCTAAAGCCGATAGTCTATCTTGGCCCAACTCCTCAACAAAATTTATAAGTCCTCGAAAAACTCCTGGATTTTCAGACAAAGCCGATTCATCATGGCCACGTAGTGCCCCACAAAAGTTTACACAATCTATAATTTTGTTTAAAATATAACGATCTTTTGATACATTTTCATTAAAATCTCTAAGGGATTCTCTATAAGCTGTGTCTAGCTGAGTGCGAATATCAACAATTCCGACCGTAGCATAGTTCCCCGAACATTTCATGTGATCTGCAGAAAACGCATGTTTTTTTACTTTTTCTTTTAAGTAGTTTAAGTTCCTAACACCGGTTTTGCACCATAATGAGTCCTTAGAAAATAACAAACAAATATAACAGTAAAATGAGTTAGAGAGTTCACAACAACATATCCAGTTAACTAAATCGTACATACTTTTGCGAAAGTTTCGATGAACCTCTTTATTTTTGTCTTTACTAGTTTGTCGTATATTAAGTTCTGACAAATTGCGATCACTTACCATGAATTCGGTTATTTTCTCAAAATTAAGTTCGTTAGCACTCTTTAGTTTTTTAATTTTTTGCACTACCGACAACTTATTCCATCTACATTCACAACTCAAACATAGACCACCTTGAAATTGGTTATTTTTGCAAAATTAAGTTCATAAGCACTTTTTAGTTGTTTATTTTTTTGCACTAGTCACTACCGACATTTTATTTCCTGTATATTTCCAACTTACACATGGATCATAAAAATAAAAAAATATATATTACAAAAAACAGTATATAAATCAATTTTCATCGATTAAAAACGTCCGTAACAATATCGAGTTAGAATATCGACCGCGCGACCTCTGAACAATTGAACTTCCGCATGCCGACGTGACGCCGCGACCGATCGATCGAATTATGAGACGAGACCAGCTGATGACCCAAATCGCGATTTCATATTCCATTTGCTATCACGTTCGGTGCCACTCGGTAGCTGTGAAATCTTCAGGTACTTTCGTCAAGCTTTAAGATAATCAGGGCAATTCGGACTGCCCAGCCTAGCTTAGTATAGCGTATTTTATTGTGCCTAAGGAACGCAACGAGATCATTTGACCAGCAGCCATCAGGCGAGGGGAATGCGCGGGTGAGTCGTGACGTCGACTGGCGACCTCTGACAAGGCGGCCAGTTTATTGCTTATCTAGCTTGACGTTTTCGTTGCGATAGTTGTCAGTTGTTTTTTTCAGAGTATTTTTTTACTTCCTCAAGTGGCAGTTTTAAGACATTTAAATGGTTTAATAAGGAAGGACACCAAAATAGCCGGAAAACTATTAAAATAATTACACAACACAACAGACACAACATAAACCTAGATGAGGCAAAAATGTTCTTAAGACAAAGGTTATTTATAAGAATGAAATATTTAAAGGAACTGGCGAAGGAAAAAAAAGGTAAAAAAGAAGCCATTCTGAATTGGACCCCCGCGAAAAGCTGTATAAAAAAATGAAAAAAAATATTAACTGAATTTTTATTTTGTTACCGTTTAAGCATAAATCGTGTGCTGATTTATTTTCTATTATTAAAAGAGATGTTTGAACAGTTAAATAATTGTGTTTACTGCAAATGGTATACCTATAGTTAATAAAATATGAAAAATACTTATAATAGACATAGGTGTCCCCATAGTGTGTTCTCGGTTGATATTTTGGTACCGATTAGAAATAGAGAAGAAATTTATGGTAAACTATTAAAAACTAAATCAGGAAATCAAGGAAAGTGCAAACCGTTTTGTTCTAATTTGAACCCTTTAGACTCCACAGCTGTTCAAAATTGAAAATCCCAGTTTTTAAATGTCATTATCTCGAAAACAATTAAACTTAGGCCTATGGACAATATATGAAGTAGAAGTAGAATTTTCGATAAAATTCAAAAATGTAATAACATGTAGTGTGTTTCATATACGAAAAACTATTTAAGTAGGTATAAGTCATCCTTTTTACTAATAACTTTTTCTCTATCTCTAACCATTATCATCAAAACCGAGAACACACTACTGGGACACCTTGTATGTAATGTAATGTATATTTTCTAAAATTATATAATTATTTGTCATGCTAAAACTTTTTACAAGAATATTTTTTTGAGACTTTAAAAATACATCATATTTTTTCAAATACAATGCGAACTTTTCGAAATGCACTCAGCAAAAAACTTAGTTGAAATTTGAACCAACATCCCTAAACATAAGTTTAAAATTATAATATATATATATATATATATATATATATATATATATATATATATATATATATATATATATATATATATATATATATATTAAATTTTAAATTTATGTTTAGGGACGTTGGTTCAAATTTCAACTAAGTTTTTTGCTGAGCTGCGAAAAAGTTATTAGTAAAAAGAATGACTTACACCTACTTAAATAACTATATGTTATTACATTTTTGAATTTTATCGAAAGTCTACTTCATATATTGTCCATAGGCCTAAGTTTAATTGTTTTCGGGATAATGACATTTAAAAACTGGGATTTTCAATTTTGAACAGCTGTAGAGTCTAAAGGGTTCAAATTAGAACAAAACGGTTTGCACTTTCCTTGATGTCCTGATTTAGTTTTTAATAGTTTACCATAAATTTACCGGTACCAAGATATCAACCGAGAACACACTATGGGGACACCTATGTCTATTATAAGCATTTTTCATATTTTATTAACTATAGGTATACCATTTGCAGTAAACACAATTATTTAACTGTTCAAACATCTCTTTTAATAACAGGAAATAAATCAGCACACGATTTATGCTTAAACACTGTTTTTCTCGGTTGACCTTGTAAAACAAACTTAAAATAAAAGAAAGACAGGCTAAAAAATCATGGTTCTTGGAATTAGGTCCTGTCAAATTGGAATTACTATGCAGTAATTCCATTTTAACACCCACAACCATGATTTCCTAACCTAAGCCCCCAAAGATCGGTAAATTTCCTTTACCCGAAACTTATAAATCTCGTTATAAATCTTTCCTTTTCTTAGGACTAGTAAAATGAGCCCCAATTTACTTTAGCACATACATATACTGTTTTCAAACATTTTTAATGGACGCTATTTTGTTTCACCATATTGGATTCGTATCAATATTTTATCAAATTCGACCTATGCCACACTTCATTTTTGAACATAATTTAAAATAAAATGAATAATGATTTTTTTAAATATCTTATAAGACTGCCATGTTGGATTCATACCAAAATGTTACCAGGTCATACCCTAAGAGCTTTAATTTTTGACCAAAATTTGAAGTCAATCGGGTAAGTAGTTTTTTATCTATGCTGTAAACTGACAGACAGACCGACGAAATTGAAAAAACTTATTTTTTTGGGATCCAGAAACCCTAAAATTTGAAGCTACGTAAAACCTTGGACGAGGATTTTTTTCACGATTATAAACATTTTATTTGTCCGCCATAATGAATGCGCACCACCATTTTACCAGTTTATCTAAATATAACACTAAATAATTGAACAAAATTTATTAAGCCGCCATTTTGTTACGCCACCTTTTTCTACATAATACTTGATTTTTGTGCTAAATTTCATATAAATTATATAAATAGTTTTTTAGTATAGTTTTTTAACATTTCACTAGGCAGTCATGAAAATCTGAGAGGGTGATTTTTTCAGGATTACAAACTTCCCTTTTGCGAGGGTAATAAAACAAGAAGGATGTAACTTGCAGCGTTTCCAAACGATTTGGTTCATTAGAAGTATAAGTGGCTAACAGGGACTGTTTTTATTTTGTCAGTTTCCATAACACATTTATATACAGGGTGTGGATAAAGATTGGAATAATAAAAATAATTTGAAATCCAATGACTTTTGGAAATATCGATCGGATCTGACAATATTTGTTTAGTTGCGCATGTTTCTACTCAAATTGAAATATACAGGGTGAGCTATGTAGGAGGTACTACGATGTTTATGACTTTTTTAAATGGAAGTCCCTTTTTGTTGATACAATTTTGGATTCTACAAAAAATCAAGTATACCTGATATACCATCTCATATATATAAATTCAATTGTTCTAAAGCTATTGACCTTTTGACAGGCTGTAAAATCGAAAGGGTTGGAATTAGAGCAAAACGAATTGCAAATTTATACCCCAGTTTTTCATGGACTTTCTTGCAGACAACAGAAACACTTTTACTTATGTTCAAACAAAAAGTCTGTTGCCATAAAAAAACCATAAAAGACTAAGGTATGAATGTGCAATTTGTTTTGCTTTCATTGCCCGTTTCGATTTTACAGCCTACCAAAATGTCCCAAATTAACAGATTTATATATCAATATCTCGAAAACAATTGAACTTAAGACCGTTTTACATGCTGCAAGAGGTTGCACTTGCAAGACATTGCGCGCAATCTTTCTTGCAAGATGTTTTACAAGCATTATGTTTCAATTGCAATATTTAGCCAACTTTTGAAAATTAAATTTACTTCCGGATTTCAGCCTACTTGACTCAACATTGTTTACATTTGACAGTTTACTTAAACTTGTGGTGCGAGTTAAATTATTATTACAAGTCAAAATGTACCATAAAATAAGGAAACCAAACGCCAAAAAGTAATTGTTGCTGCTGCTCTTCTGGAAACCAACAACGTAGAAAAAGACAAAGAATATGGTGGGTTAGACCATGGTTAAGCCAAGAAAGAGTAAATATAAGACTGACTGAAAAATTTTTGTTATCGGACAAAGAGAAGTACGCTAATTATTTAAGACTGGATCAAAAACGTTTGAAAAATTACCTCTTGCCATACGCCATTATTTAGATATTTTCTTTTAATAACTTAAACAACCAAATCAAAATAGATAAAATGAATATTAAGAACTGGGCACATACGCCCCGCTAAGAAGTATCACTTCTAACCACAAAATATGGTACGTCAATTATCTGTTCTTTCACTTCTACAGAAACTTTTATTTCGGTTGGTGATCGAAAGACTATTGCATATTGCAAGAAGAATTGCAGCATGTAAAGCGGCCTTTAGTCATTGCTTGCTTCTTTTTGTAGAATTCAAAAATATATCAATGTACACAGGATTCTATTTAAAAAAAAGGCATGAACATCGTCGTACCTACTGCATGGCCCATCCTGTATATTTTAATCTGAAGTAAAATTATGGCTAACTAGAAACAAAAATTGATGGACTCGAACGATCCATTATCCCAGATTATATCCACACCCTATATACAATATCACATAGAAACAAAAGCGATTTTGCTATGTTCGAAATATTTAATTAATTAATTATTCATTTAGTATATTTTGAAGGCAAAATACCATTAATAACAACAAATAAATATAATCATATTTACATGAAAATTCAATATAATATATCGAATTCTCTCTAAATATCCATTTTACCTATTATATAAACTTAACATTCTATTTTAGCTCAGTAGATCGTAAACCAGTTATTAACAATTCATTCACAAAACACAATAAAATATATTTTTCCAATTTTAATATACATACCAAATATAAAATATCCAAACTAATGGGGTAGATCATATGTTCGACGATAACCCTTAACACTGTATTTGGCCCACCTTGTATATCCTGACCGTTGGTGACTGGTGTTGTTGGCGTTGCTGATGGGGTCACGGAATTGTTGGTTAGGGCGTGTACTTGTGCAGCTTGCAAAGCTGCCTGTGCTGAGGCATTCTGTAACAAACAGAGAGAGCGAAATAAATCTTAAAGGAAATATTTATATAAATATCAGACAAAGTAATTTGATATATAGGGAAGATGAAACATATTTCTCACATACAATCCAGTTTGAATAATTGACTTGACTAAGCAATATTTACAACCTAATCATATTAAATATTAACTTAGTATACTGAAGTTAAGTTATTTGAAATTTTAGATTACTTCTATACATATAATTTAAAACAGAAAGAAAAATAATATTCTTTGACTGAATTGAAAAAATAAATGAACTTGCAATTTAACTGTCTCGGCTTTATGATTGCTTAATTTCTACACCCTTGATATGATATTCATGTGGTACTTATTCTGAGCCTTAACCAAACCACCTTGATTTATAAAAAAACATTTAAAAATTGTCCCATCACTCCTATCTCTACAAAGCGCTTCCGAGAATTAGAAGAAAAAAATACAAACAAGTTTCTCAAATACTCTGCATCTCAGGAATGAAGATCTTGACACTGTTTAAACCACGTACCACAATTTCCTAATTAAGTTTAAGTCGTCAATGTAATAGTTAAGAACGTTTTTCACCTTAAAATTGTTTGTAGTTTATATTTTCAATATAAAGACCCCTAAATATTTTCCTAGGGTTTCTGCGAATCGGCAAAATATTACATTTCATTGAATATTATTCATAGAGAAGCCATGAATTTAAGAACTATAGTACATACAAAATAATAACCCCTTGCACGTCATCAAATGGCTGATTACGTTGCGGGGGACATGGTTGCCAGATTATCATAGAATTGTCGAAAATTAATTACCATCGCAGCCCTTCGAAAAGATGGCGATCTCAAAAGGCTGGCGAAAATCGACGTTTACGTTAAGCTGTAACCAATGAAATTGCTGGATTTTAGAAGGCCTTTTAAAACGATCATCCTTCGTAATAAATTTGACATTAATATATACATATAACATCCTCGTCCACTTAAAAAAACTGCTTGGGGTCATTCTCTTTAATTTTAAGAAAATACTGGTAGGAGTTATGAGTATTTCCACCCCAATTAACAAGCCGAATTCGCGATCTTCTTTGCCGCCTTCTCTTCAACAACTTTACAGCTGCGGCACACATTAATATATCCACAATGCATCATTACTATGATTTTGAGTATCCATGCTCAGCAAATTAGAACGCACATAAACTGAAAAACAAGCAAGACAAAATTGTATTACACAACAAGGTGATACATATAAACATTAAAGTAAGGTTAGTTCCACAGGCGACGCAAAACGCAAACCTTATCAATCTATAACTCGGGCTAAAAACCAGCGTAAACACTTAGCTCAATAGGACGATGCAAGACGCAAACTTTTTTAATCTATAACCCAGGCTTAACACCCTAGGGCATAATTTGGTTTATTATTATTAAAACTAGATTTTTCTCAAAAAAAAAAAATGACCTACTCGAACATTAAAGATCGAAAGCACTACCGGCATTATAAAGGATAATGCTTTCAGTGGACGTATTTCACTGTGTCGACCTCAAGCGTTATTAGCCTTATAATACCCTTGATAACTATAAAATGTTTTGATTTAGGGGGATAGAATCTTAGTATAATGAAGAATTGTATAGTATGGACATATGTACTTCGTCCGCAATGTTACATATACATTTTAAATTATTCTTTAATTTAACTTTTTTTACATTTTGTAACTAAAACTCGAATCAATGAAACTAATATCAGTTTTAGCTAGAACAGTCACAAACTAGATTTTCACAGAATAGATCCAATTTAATCAGATTCTGATTTTTAAATACTGGTATGACTACCATCATCTTCAGTATTTATAATTAAAGGCAGAACTTCTTGTCGATTAAGTACATGCTCTCTATTGTTCATTATCCGTATATCTGATTGAATTATTTCATATCTCAGTAGTAAGAGTTTAAAATGCTTCACGTCACATGTCTAAAAAGTCTTGGTTCAGTTTTCTATCTCTATCAATGTGTTTGGTGTAGTACGATTTTACAGTTCCCCATGTTAGTTCAACAGGGTTAAAAATGCAGTGGTATGGAGGAAGACGTAAAACTTTGTGTCTTTATTTTTCAGCTAAATCATTCACCAGATATTTTCGTCCTGGTTTAAAAAAATCTAGTTGGCAACACGTTAATGCAGAAATTGGTTTGTATGTATGTGTCGTAGTCTTATAGTGAAATCCGTATTTTCACGAAGATCCTGGTCTTACAAAATCTGCTTAGTATCATCATGAAAAATCATAAAGTTTCGGCCTATTGTGTGTCAATCTGACTAACATTAAAAATCGGCATTTCATGAAGTAACGTAATCCAGTCGTCGAACTGTGTTTGTTTTGATTGTATTTCTTTCTACTATTTCTAGATATTAGAGAGGGAAACTATAAAAAAAAGTTGTTTAATGTATATTACAGTAATTATTATAAGTTATACAATAAACAACCATTAAATCATATATGTACCGAGTAAATACAGTTTTTTTTTTTCAGTAAGGGAATCGGTTTTCCTAGAATAATTCTGCCAGTGCCTTAAGGTAAACCTGCAGTGTAAGTCCCCGGAGTCACTATACAAATGTAGTCCATGTACTAGTAACTAAAAGGATTTTGACAAAACTTGAATTGTTTTGTTTATATTTTGCAAAGTTTATTTTTGTTGCCTAACAATATTATTGTTATTTTAAAGATTTCGTACAATACATTTTTATACCTAATGTTCTATTTGTATAATCCTGTGTGTCACATATATCATTTAAACACAAATGCCTTTTTTTTCTTTGGCACTTCACGAACATGCAAGATTTCAATTAAGGCAGATTGTGTTATAAACAATACGTCGAAACCATTTGGACTTTTCATGAAAAAGAAAAAGAAATTTCAGCCCTTAGAAAAATATTTTACGAATGTGCGTTGCATTCTGGTTCTAATTTAGATCGCGGACAAGCTCCAGTAACACTGCCTTAGATGATAGGATGAAACTAATATCGTAGATGGTCAAAATATAATTTCAACTTTATTATAATACAGATAGCCAGATTATAATCTGCCCGCCAGATTGTTATTCGTGGTTATTAATACTGTGATTTTACTTTACGGCTTAAATTTTTAGTCACTTTTAAAATAATTTAAAATGTGGTTTAAGTTTTTAAATTTTCGCACTTCAATAAGAGAGATGGGTTATCAGTTACACGAATATCGAATATAAATGAAAGCTTATGCTATAACGGTAATAAAAACCAAGGTAGGATAAGGGTCCTACTGTTTTAATAACTAAATAAATAAATCAAAAATTGTTTTTTTTAGTTATCATTATAACATAAGAAAAAGTATTCGTGTATCTAATAACAACGCCATTGCTTAAAATCTGACAACACCGCCGTATACTTTTGAATCGCAGTCCGCACGAATTTACAAATCTGTAGTAAAATAACAAAGAACAAAGCAGTGTTGTCTTGAGTTAAAGCAATGTTTTCGAGAGATTTTTGAATGTTCAGACGGTTTTTGACAATTTTTGTGGGAGTTCTTGGACATTATGGTGCATAAGTGCGAAGTGTGCAAAATTTGGACTATTTAAATCCTAACGTCTTTTTACTCGGGTAAGTCAAAACTTTAAAGTTTTTTATATTAAATGACTAGATTCTCCCAAATATTTATTCATTTATAAGTACGGTTAGTTACTTTAAGGGTTAATAGGACTTGTAATTGCTATGTTATCGTTCTTTCGGCAATAAAATTACATACCTGCACTTTTTGCCCAAACCTACATAATAATATAAAAGTTCTGAGGCAAAACCAATATCCGTAGATTCAAAGAACACAGGTATTAACGACACGAAGTCATTATAAATTTACAGAACGGCCTTCTGTGTTGCTGATAATGAGGAGAGATATTTTATTCTTTGTCATACGTACTTGCAGTTCACGTTTATTTAATCTATTCGCTGCATCAAAACAGACTCGATTTTATGAATGAATCAACACAAGATGTTGGGTCTCCCTGTTATTGCGTCTATGATAATATCTATCACATCAGATATTTCTTTAATTTTTTTAAGATTTCTTATATTAAACATTAAACTAGTAAATATTAACGCAGGTATTGGTTAAAAAACTTTTTTGTTTTTCTTATTAAAATTTCAAATTTTGTTCCCCTTGGCTTTTGTTTGGATGTTCTCTTTCATGCGCTATCTCGTAAAAA
Organism: Kuschelorhynchus macadamiae; assembly: GCA_030620095.1. Lineage (NCBI taxonomy): Eukaryota > Metazoa > Arthropoda > Insecta > Coleoptera > Curculionidae > Kuschelorhynchus > Kuschelorhynchus macadamiae. Next base: position 296,702 of record JAUTXW010004102.1, read on the forward strand.
TATTTCTTTTATTAAATGGACGAAATGAAACAAGTTTGCTAATTGGATTCGCAGGCCATCAAAGTTTAAGGTTTAATGTAGGCGAAGTCGTTTTGCATTTTGTGATATTTTATTTGGGAAAAATAATTCGAAATCTCATCAGCAAAGGCTAATTGTGCGGGATTTTTATAAACGAGCCTTTTGAACATTTTGTTGGATGTTTTTGGATCATTTCCCTTTATATAATCTATTATATTGTGCTATATGAATATTAAGTCACAAGATTCCAAGCTTTGATTTATTACACCAACAATAAACGAAACGATAAAAAATGTCGTAACATACTAAACAAGCCAAGCATACAAACTTAAATTAGTTGCCTTTTAAATAGATTGCCATCCAAAAAGTGTTTTCGAAGACAATAAGCGCTTCAGAAGAAATCATTTGTACTCCTCCTCAATTGAGAGAAGCCGGGGAAAGTTTGGAAAAAATTAAATAATCGAATAAAATTGAAACATTTTCGTTACTCAATATATTTCGACATTTACCTGGATGAAGAGTGGCATTTAACCGGGTTGAAAGTGCCAGGCACATGTCACGTTTCATCCGGATAAATGCTAAAGTCAGAAATATGTTTCTTTCAAACTGTTAAAAAATTCTTTTTTAACAGACAATTAATATAATGCAATGCAATCTCAATACTTATTTACTGCTTTATTTCAAACATCGATATACTCCGGATGTTAGAGCCTCAATATTATATTATATTTTCCATACTATTTTCGTTATTAGCGACCACACATAAATTTACCGTATTTTTATACATAGGCATATAAGTACTACAACTGGTTTTAAAGAATATCTAATGCTAACAAAGTTCTATACTGATATTAGGAAAATTCATCAATGCAACTTCCATATAAAAAATTTAAAAAAAATTATTGATTTAATGATGGTTCCTGATGAAGTATCTAATGTTTTTTGTATAAATATGTTTTTGTACGTTTTGAAATTATCAATTTATGTGTAGAATAACCCCATGTGGAGACATCTTACAAAAAAAATGTTTTTAAATATTGCTTTTTGATTAATCGGTATTAATTATTTATTTAAAAAATAAACAGTGGCATTAATGTATTTTCAGGTTTAGCATTCATTTAAAGCTTCTCTACTTTTTCGTCAAATTTTAACATACGTATATTTTAAAAAGTCATATCAATAATTGTTCCGAGATAGATACTTAAATTAAAATCAGAAGCGAGTTAATGTTTTTGAAATGTTGCACATCTTGTATAATTGGTGAGGACAGTTTTAATACAAATCCACTTAGTCTTAAATACCACACAAATCTAATTTAATTATCTTTAGAAACTAATGAGTAGTTTATCCTCAAATCATATTGTAGTATCAAGGTCTTCAATAGGTAGTATGCATGCATATCCGTAACAAATTATGTCAATTATATTTAAAATCAATTGGAGTATAATCTTTATAATCTCACAAGATAAGCCTATTCTTAGAGAGCACAAGGATTTGATGTAGTAAACTAGGATTACATCAGAAGACAGTGAGAAATTACCTCTAGCTTACGTATGCACAGGCAATGTTAGGGCTTTGTATTAAAATGGTGACTAATAGTTATGAATTAATTATCCAAAGACATAATACGTAAAATCTTAATTAGTTTAGTAGTTTAACGAACAATAATTGCCTGGAATAATCTTAGGAATACGTTTGTCAGTATTTTTTACAAACTGGGTGGTCAGAATATCTCCGGTTCAGCATAAAAAAAAGTTCTTTGATTTTAGGTTTTTAAGAATCTGTCATAAAAATTAGTCTAATTCAATTTCAAATCATAAGGTACACACACTACATATAAATATATATATATATATATATATATATATATATATATATATATATATATATATATATATATATATATATATATATATATATATATATATATATATATATATATATATATATATATATGTATACATATATATATATATATATATATATATATATATATATATATATATATGTATATATATTGTTAAACGAGTATCTACTTGCTGATCATTAATATATCAAGTTAATTCCTTTTTCTTTAAAATCAACCGATAAAATTGACAAAAAAGCGGTCATCAGGCAATGTGTTATTACTATATTCATTCTAACCCAAATATGAAATCACTAAGAATTTTTGTCATTTTTCTCTGTATTTAACTGTGAAGGGATCAAACCTGGTATTTTTAGTCAGCAAGAAGAAACCTATTTAACGAAACAATACTATACAGGTTGTTCCATTTAAAATAACAAAATCGAGGCTTATTATTTACCTTCCAATTGCCATTTGTTAATTGTTTTAGCAAATCCTGACGGTTATATTTAACTTTTTTTCTGCCCTTAAAGTAATACTTGTAGACGCCGTTCAAAATATAAACAAAAACCCTGTACAAGTTTAAATCGAGGCTTAAATATATAATGTCTCAAAATGTTTTCTTCGAAAGAGGTATTTTAACATAGACTCTGTAAAACACATTCATATACATATCCATTGGAAATCCTTCTTCGCTTGAGTAAAGTTTCTGTCGAGTCGCTGAAATTATTAAATCAATTACCCTCACTTGCGCCAGCAATATATCATGAACCGGCCACCTTGAAGCCCAACTTTGGCAGCGAATTTCACTAGCAATTAGCAAATTGAGACCGGCCACGTTCACTGAAACTTGTAAACAACACCCTCTATTCAAAATCGATTATAGGAAAGTAAACTTTGTTTTGAGGAATCATTGGACACCCTGATGGTCTTGTATGCAGTTTAATTTGGGTTGTGATGGTTTATCTTAGACCCAAGACAAGTAACCTATATAAACCGTTTTGAGTTTCAAGGTCGATTACAGCTGCTACTTTTAGGTAAAATCTTATTAAATACGACTTTTTTAATAGACACAATTAACTAACACTCCCTTCAATATCTTAACGATAAAAGAAAATAAATACATTTACAGAGAACGAAAGCGTATTCGGGCCACACTATTTCTTTTTTTATAATTCCCAGTTTAAAGTGGGAATTAAGACTAATTCCCAGTTCAAAGTGGGAATTAAGACTAATTCCCAGTTTAAAGTGGGAATTAAGCCTAATTCTCAGTTTAAAATGGGAATTAAGCCTAATTCCCAGTTTAAAGTAGGAATTAACACTAATTCCCAGTTTAATGTGGAAATTAACACTAATTCCCAGTTTAAAATGGGAATTAAGACTAATTCCGAGTTTAAAGTGGGAATTAACACTGATTCCCAGTTTAAAGTGGGAATTAACACTAATTCCCAGTTTAAAGTGAGAATTAATTTTAATTACCAGTTCAAAGAGGGAATTAAGACTAATTCCCAGTTTACAGTGGGAATTAAGCCTAATTCCCAGTTTAAAGTGGGAATTAAGACTAATTCCCAGGTTAAAGTGGGAATTAACACTAATTCCCAGTTTAAAGTGGAAATTAAGCCTAATTCCCAGTTTAAAGTGGGAATTAAAACTAATTCCCAGTTTAAAGTGGGAATTAAAACTAATTCCCAGTTTAAAGTGGGAATTAAGGCTATTTCCCAGTTTAAAGTGGGAATTAAGGGTAATTCCCAGTTTGAAGTGGGAATTAAGACTAATTGCCAGTTTAAAGTGGGAATTAAGCTTAATTCCCAGTTTGCAGTGGGCGTAAACGTTATTCTTATCGGCTACGTAATAATTTATGCTTTGTGGTAAATTTCTACTATTGATTTGAATACTTTGGGTTTATGGGTTTCGCCACAGGTGGCTTTATGCTGCTCCGTGGTAATAGAGTATCTAGTCCGGCGAAGATTTCGGATGCTCTCTTGGTAACCACAAATGTCGGTTTCGCTCCTGTTGGTGGCTCTGGTGTGGTTTTGCGTGTTAAGTTTCGCACTAGTTGTACTCGTCTCTCAACTAGTTGACTGTACTGATGAAGACCTTAAGTCAGAAACACGTGTCTATAGTTGGCCAAATTTTATTTTTGCTTTAGCGGTCTTCCCAAATAAAATTATTATGGTCATGCATAAATTTGACACACATACTTTAAATTATATATTTGTCAAAAACATATTGAAGTCAGACAACGTTTCGACCGTATTTAGCAGTCTTTTTCAAATGTAAAATGGAGAAAGACGTGCAATTTAATTATTTTTATTTTACCTTAGAACGTAAATTATTCATAAAAATTAAAACTTGTTAACGCATATTTTGGTATCTTTTTTCTTATTTTAATCTAAATTGAAGAGATATATAAAATTTAAGTCTATTTTCATAAAACTAATTCTTTTATCTTACCTTAGATGATAAAGTTACCCAAAGGATTACAAATGTCACATTTTTATATATATACGTTACAAATACAGTGGGGTCCAAAACGTTTACAAACTTATGGGAAACTGGTTTATTCTTGATTTCTCCAGAAAATGTAGTTTTTATTAAAGTTTCCACAGTAAAAATCTACGTATGATATACAGGGTGGTCAAAATATAGAAAAACGTTTATTTTAAAGATTTAAAAATATTATTTATTTTTGAGAAAACCACAAAAATCGTAAATTAAAGCTAAGTAAAATTTTAAAAAGCTTTTATTTATATTTAACTATACACTTGAATGTTAGTTAGTTAGTTTGTATGTTTGGGTCAAATTTTGCAAGTAACTTTTGTCCCCGTTATCGGAATTGACCGAGATATACATATATAAACTTGACGACAATACAATATTACGATTTCCAATCGTGAATGTCTTATACAGGGTGTATACAAAATAATGCTATAAAGTACAAAATAGAATAAATATTAAATATACTTTTAAAAACCAGCTTTTATATATAAACTATTGAACTGAAAAGTAAAAAACAATTAAACTTACATAAACACAGAACTTTTAAAAATTTGAATATTTTCTTTAAAGCTTTGAGGCGTGACACGTCATCACACTTGAAATAACAACTCAAGCTTTTAAGAAAATATTGAAATTTTTAAAAGTTCTGTGTTTATAGAAGATTAATTATGTTTTGCTTTTCAGTTCAATAGTTTATAAATAAAAGCTTGCTTTTAAAAATATATTTTACATTTATTTTAAATGTTAGTTTTTGCTAAGGAAATATTTTCTGACTGGTGTTATATCAGATGGCCTTAATTTTAATAAAGTATAAATATAATAATAATGAAACCTATAGCTATATTGTAAGGTTTTTTGTGATATAATTAATTTGTTCAGTTTGATTGTCATTTTGGGTTATTTCACCGTTGCAATATCATTTTCCAAATAGTACGTTACTTAATTTAGTAAGAAAAACAGCCGATTTTTTTGACAATATATTTTAATTTTACTTATTCATTAATTATACATCCTTTTCTTACAAAACCCTTATGTGAAGTGCAAAATACAAGATTTCCTTGTTTGTGCTCTTATAGAACGAGACAGACGTGAAATAAAAATATTTATTGTTCCAACTCGTACATAAATGACAATATTTAGTTATTTTCAAATAAAACCGAGAACTGAACAGACTATTGAATTAATTGGACAATTAAAACAGTTTTGCATTTCTAAGTTTCTTGGTGTTTGGTGGTAATAATTTACAATTAATCAGTATATATTATTATAAGATAATATAAATATTTAAATATGATTTTTTTATAACTCCTAATATAAACACCAACAAAATAGTCAATTTATGAAATGTATTCCAAAATTTTTTCTCTTAAGATTATGTAAATATCAACTTTCTTTAGTATTTGTTGGCAAATGTAATCCTTCTTCTTCTAGTACTATGCAGGCCAGGTTATATACATCTTCATCACATAAAACCGTATCTGGTAGCAAAAACAAACCTTGACAGTTCTCTAGAACTTCTTCCTCTATATGGCATAAGCAATCTTCACAGTTATATACATGTGGCATATGATACATTACAAAAGGTCTACCTTTAGGTGATACACTATTTCTGGATGACGAAATGCAATGTTCATCCCATTCTGTAACCACTTGCTCAAGCTCCTCCTAAAAGCAACAATTGGTATATCTATAACCGTTTTTATCTCCGAAAATGTATTCGATCACTTAAATAAATTCCGTAATTCGATGACAAAGAACTTCTAATTTCCAACTGACGAAAACCCAGCGTAAAATAAAATTTTATCCACAAATCTATCCCATTCATTTTAACGCTTTTATTTACGTTATGCTTTACAAATTTCTAGAGCATCACTTCACAAATCTATACAGTGATTTATCGTCAATTTGCCAATTTACCACTTAAACTGAATGCTCCAAATTAACACTTTAAACTGGCAATTAGTCTTAATTCCCGCCTTAAACTGGGAATTAAGCCTAATTCCCACTTTAAACTGGGAATTAGTGTTAATTTCCCCTTTAAACTGGGAATTAGTCTTAATTCCCACTTTAAACTGGGAATTAGTGTTAATTCCCACTTTGAACTGGGAATTAGGCTTAATTCCCACTTTAAACTGGGAATTATAAAAAAAGAAATGGTGTGGCCCGAATACGCTTTCGTAACAGAGAGCAACATAATAATGTTTAAATAATTTATGTCAAATAATAAAAATCAATTTTCATTAAACTAAAATTTAACGAACTGAAGTCGTATTTGAGGAAGCGATGTAAATTATGTAGTTTTGCAATATACCTGTGCATATACGAAATACCTTGCATATCTTTATATCACCTTGTTTATGACTAGGTTTGCCAAGTTTGTTAAGTACCTGGAAGATATACTACCGAAGTTTACCGCAGACATATTCCTGTAAGTTTGGTGATAGCATTAGAGTTAAGTTATCCTTACAATCTCGACATCGCATAAACTATACTATTATAGGTCTAAGAATGGTATGAAACACACATACAAAAAACATTCTGAAAGAAAGGAATAGTGTACGTATTAGCTTAAATATCTTTGTAGAGTTTTAATTAATTAATAATTATATTAGCTAAAGATAGTAATATTACAAATGTAATACAATACTAATGATATTCAAAAGCAAATTATTTATGTTTAGGCTCGTTACGTAGCACATATACGGGGTGTCCCCTAAATGTTTTGAAGATAGAAAAAAATTTAATTTGTGGGTTTATGAAAAAAAAGCCCCTCTTCATAAAAACGGTTTCCAGAAAATCTCATTATTTTCTAAATTTACTATACAAGGCCTTCAAAAAATAAAAAAAAAAAACATTAAAAACAGTGAAGAGTAAAATTACTTTATTTTTCCAGATGCTTAAAAAAGTAAAAAGAAATGTGTACGTAGGTATTATTATAAAAAAGAAGTTTTTTAGCAATAAAATTTAATTTAACCCCCTTTTCGACATTGTTACTTTGATTAAAAGTTGATTGATTGTTCGCGTTTTAAATCACTCGATTTTTACAAAAATTAGTTATTTGAGCACGATTTTCACTAGCACGAAGTTTTTATAACAACATCAAAAATTGCGTTTATAACATGTGATGTTTTTATAACAACATCGTGCTCAAATTACAATCTCGATCAAAATAAAATGAAAATAATAGAATTGCCTACAATGTGACTTAAATTGACAAGTGACATGAGATTATGATTTTTCTCAACTATGTGGCTTTCGCTCGTGTTCACCTCAAGCGTTATTAGCCTTATAATACCCTCGATCCTTAATAACTATAAAGAGTTTATGGAACATTTTGAAATATTAACTCAAGGCAAAAATAAAACAGGTAATTCCAAACCAAATAAAATAAAAAAAAAACACCGGAAGGTCATCAAGCGTAATCCATACTAAAAATATGAGCTGCTTTCTTTGTAAGGCAAAAGTAAAAGAAATGTTTAATTGTGATGGATGTAAGAGTTTGTTTTGTAACTGCAGTAAATCTACTTCATCAGATTGATATTCAATTTTATGAATTGCAAGATCCGAATATCATATAAGTTATTTTTTTATTATAGAACTCAAGGAGGAAATAATACCTACGTTAAGAGAGCAGATAGATGATTTAAAACATAACGTCGAGACTGAAAGTTCTGATCATATTATTCTTCATTAGAGTGATGTGGTCCAGACAAAAGGGGAAGAACTACTAATAGTTAAACTAATGAATGCTACTTAGGTGTTGCAGTTTCAAGATTGAAACATATATGAAGAGAAGGGGGCGACGAGTTATGTTGATAAAAAAGTCATACAGGATGTAATTCTTTTTGAAAAAATTGTTATTCAAAATAGAGTTACTACAACGACTAATGAAAGAATTTAAAAACTAAGTCATATATACAAAACTAAAAAAGATACAAGTGTTGTAATAGAGTTAGATCCAAAAACATACAGAGATTTAAAACGAAATAACACAATATCAATTGGTTGGAAGACATCATCCTACGGGAACTATGTGAACGTTATACAATGCTTTAAAGAAAGGTATGTATTGATTGCAAATATGGAGTAGAGGTATTAAATATCCCCAATATAGACATTATATAATCATTGTGCCTTCGTTCGAAACTGTGAAATCTAAAACATTTAATAATTTGCAACAAAAAGTTAACTATCCAGAATTGTATAAATAAAAGATATAGCAACTACAGAATAATATAATGTATTTGAATATTTAAGGCCTCTTGGATAACACATTCAACTTGAATGGTTAATGTCACAATGGAAGCCTGTCGTTCTTGGTTTGGGAGAAACACATGTTACTCAAGACATTCAAAAAAATGAGATTGATTTTAAATAAAAAAAGTATTATGTATATTTCCTGTATCGTTCACAAGAGATTCTATATTTATAACTAAGTTGGATGAAGATATTGTAACTAGAAATAGCAAACTCTTTTAGGTGACTTGAACGTTTCTCAACAACCCAAAAAAAAGTCTAACCTGTGTTAACCAAAAAGTAACCGTCTATACACAGAAGTCATAGAGTAAAAGTTAATCGGATTCCCTGGACCCTAATGAATGCCTTGTTTTTCGTAAACCTACAAAAAAATTTTTTTTTCTATGGTCAAAAAAATTGAGGGGCACCCTGTATATTTATATAACTATTTTATTATAAAATTAACGTATTTTATGCGCTTCATAAACCTAAATCCAACAGTTTTTGAAGTATTAGCACATCTACCTAGACGTTAGATAAGATTTTTGGTCTCAAATCCCTGATGCCTTTCTGCTACTGGTAAATGGTACCATTGGTTAACCCAAAGTGTGATATAAATAATCCGGGATGGTGCGATGGTGGTCAGGGTATTCTTGTAAGTATTAAACACTACTGAACTGGTCCAGTTGCGATCTGCCAGAAGCACGATATACATATCGGCGTATCGTTTTGTTCGAAAAAATGTTCTGCCTGTGATTATTTCTACTTCAACTTGAGGTGTAAGGTTTTTATTACGAAACTACTTAAATCAATACTGAATAATACATAGAAAATAAGGTAAAAGTGTATTACCATCGACATGTGTTAAAAATAAAGTTTTTTAACTAACCTACAAAAATGAAACTCAAAAAGGAAGTACACATTTTTGGTACAAAAACAGGTAATAATTTTAATGTTGGAACCAAATATAACCCTTTATTTATATCCTATATTTCAAAAAAGTATCTAACAAAACACCAGAAAATACAGAAAGAAAAATTAAGTTTGACGTAAATGGGCGGAAACGAATGACGTAACTTTCATTAGGTTCCTCGCTTTTTTACATTCAAGTCGTAATATCTGAATTACGGCTAGGAATAAATAATTGAAATTTGGCACGCTTTTGGTTCAACCTTGGAGCTTTTGAATTATGGACGATAAGGTGGTGTCGTAAAAAAATTACGCTATTATACACTTTTTAACTGATAACTGTCGAAAGTAACTAACCGATTTCGATGATATTTTCAGAAAACGTTTTTCTTTATAGTCTTCCGAATCCTAATAAAAATGGGAGAGATCAAAGTTTGAGAAATAATTTTTTTTAATTTAAAAAACCTGATTTTTTTTATAAAATAAGTATTTCTTAGAGTCTTATTTATTGAACTACGTGCGTTTTTGACGAACTGGTATCTGAGTGTTTCCTGTCTTTGTTTATATATTCGGTTGTGTAATGTGTTATTCCAGTGAGGTAACTCCGAATTTAGTCTATTTTTTTATGTCTTATATATATTAAGTGAACATTAAACTTTATCGGTCCGTAGTGTCATTATGCTTGCGGGTGTTAATGATTTAATATTTACAACAGGATTCCAAAAATATAAAGCACATGGAGTATGATTAAAATGTGTTCTAATACCAATTTTATTTTCTTGTCTTGTCCTGTAACATATCGAAAGTAATAAGACCTTGAAAATAGTTTTAATTTCAGATTCTGGGACTTTTTATAAAAGGCGGATAGATGTTCTTAAACTAATTATTTCATTTTTAAATATAACTGATTCGAAAGGTTATAAATTAAGCAATAATAAAATTTCTCAATTAATCGTAAAGGTAATTAATTCTAAATAAAGGGATCTACTTTAATGCCTTTATATTTATAATCATGCCGTGTCTCTGGAAAGTGTGGAGGAAAGTAGTGTAGATCTAATATATATAATTTCCTAAAACGTACACGTCACCTTTTCAGAGAATCCTCAATAAATATTGAAATTGCATGTAAGTTTTGAGCCTGGCGTATTTGATAATAGTGGTAATGAAATTTAAATGATGAATCATCACGGTAGTTGCTATTATGTGCAACGATGATACAAACAAACATTAAAAAATGGGAACTTAAATGACGATATAGCTAGTACTGATAATTTAATTTTTCTGAGTGTAATCAATTCACCAGAACTCACCTAAGTGAGATTTGTTTGTGTTATAAAAATTGTAGAGGTATTAAAACAAAATTAGACATTTTGAAGATTAACGAAATCTTGGTTAAATATAATCACAAAGTAAAAAATTAAAGGAACTATGTTTAGAGAAAAAGAAATTAGCAATCAACTGCTAAAAAACAAGGCGGTGGAATATAACTGCCAGTGAAAAAATTGACAATGATTTTGTGTGCTCTGTAAAAAACATTTCTTATGCAAAAGAAACTTTATTTATGTAATAGTTGTGTATACCTGGAAGTAGTTTAGATGTGTACAAAATATTGTATAATTGCATTGAAAGACATTTTTTAAATTGCGATTGTATAATACTAAGTGATTTTAAAAGTTTTTTAGCGTATAAAATATTTTTTTACAAGTAAATTATGTGTAATATTTACAAAGTTATTTGAAACTCAGTAATTGTCTCTAGAGATGATAAATGCCCCTCCCCATGTGATTGCTTACAGGAGGATATAAGTAGTGTGGCTGATTGGTGCAAGGCTAATGGTTTTAACCTTAATACCAAAAAGTCCAGTAAGTGCAAAAGAACTTAAAAAACATATTGCGAACAAACAGAATTTTATTGAGGAGAAGGCCCTTGAGCAGGCCTCTATCCAGAAATATTTGGGACTAGTATTGGTATAGTATTTGATACTAATTTAAACTTTTCAGAATACATAATGCACTCGATAATGCATAATATCAATGAAAGTTATCAAATCCTAGATTTCATTATTAGATCTACGAAAAGTTATAAAATTGACGTTTCTTTAAAGTTTTTTGACTGTCTTGTATTATCTAAATTAGAATATGCAAGTTTAATTTGGTCTTAACAGTCTGACGTGTAGAGTAAAACTATTAAGAAAGTACAAAAAGAAAGTTTTTAAAATACGTGTTTTACTGTCCCTATATTATTTCACAGCTTTAATAAATAGATATAGCACAAGACAGACAATATTTAGAATGTGCAATTTTAATATATCAGTGTGATTAAGTTTACTCACATTATTAAAAAAAAAATGATTGCTTCCTAGGCTCAGGATTGAACTGTTTAGTATAGTTGAGACACTGTTTAGAACAAGAAAGTGCTATTCATAACTTATGCGAGATATCTGTAATTCGCTTAAATCATGTAGATGATGTATATAATAAATAAATAAATATTTTAAAAAGCAAAAAGACAAATACCAAAAATTATATTCATGAAAAGTTACACAGATAAGTTGTATAATTTTTTTTCTAGTGTAATATTTTATATTATTATGAAAAATAGTTTCTCTCTCATAAAATATTTGGTCTTTCACGTATCTGAATACGTAAAGATGTTCTGAAAAGAGGGGTACGCTAATCTGATTTTCCAAAAACTCCACAAAATTACGAAAACGCTTTTCAGTGTGCTTAAATATTAAATAATCTAAAATAAATAATGTTGACTATCTTTATGATGATAAAATTCGGCAGTTCTTTTTTTCATATAGTTATGTTTTTGGCTACTTTGTACAATTCTGAAAAAGTTTTCATTTAAAGGAGATTTATAGCTTGATATTTTTTTAAATAGAAGCTCTAAATCTGACTCAGAAATAAGAAATAATTATTTTTCATTATTAGGTACAATTAATTCCAATTTATATTAAGTGGTGTAATAACCCGAATGAAAGGGCCTGTTTAATTATTATTCCACTGATGAAGGAATTCTGTCGAGAAAAGCGGAATTATTTATTAGCGATATTTACACACCCTACAATTCGATAATTTACCCTTGCCTAAATCATTTAATATCATTTACAGATTTATTGATAACTGTTCTTACTTTCATAGTGCGTTTGTACTAAAGATAGGTCAAATTTATTGGGCTATAAAGATTACAAATTAAAATTAATTCCTTCCTAATACAGTGGTCATCACTTATATTACAACAACTATTAACACCGTTAATTTCAAAACCCCCTTTCTCGTTATAAATGAACGGATTGGTTAAGTGTTGATCACTATGTGCTCATATATTGAAAAACTTTTGACACACTTTTGTAAGTCTTATTCGCCAGTGGTCCAAGTAAATAAAAGTTACTAACAAAACTGATGTAATGTAGAAAATTAGATGCATATCCACTTTTTTTAACTTATTTTCTGCACACTGAATCGTGTGTGAAAGTACAGAATTTTCTTAACTGCCATCCGAGATCCACAAGAGGGAATTTCAGAAAACAAGAATTTATTTCTATCAATCTGGACAACACAACTCATGGAGATGGAGTAAATAACGCTTTATGATGAAAGTTATGATTAAAAACGTTTGATTCTGTCATGGTCAAATCATGTAAGCCAATTTTGAACCACATTAATATGCATGATCTGTTAATTTGATATTTGGTACATATATAAAGGTCAGAGAAATATACGATTCTGATGACCTTCACGTTGTCTGCGGGCTTGATTAATTTTTCACGTCAATTTTGAACAACTTCCACTTAACCTAAAAAAAATAGATAAAATTTATACTGCTCTATAGTTTTTTATTTTTTAGCTTGTTGAAGACAATATAATATGATATATATATATATATATATATATATATATATATATATATATATATATATATATATATATATATATATATATATATATATATATATATATATATATATATATATATATATATATATATATATATATATATATATATATATATATATATATATATATATATATATATATATATATATATATATATATATATATAGATGGAGATAATAATGCGTTAAGACACGCTTTTACTTCTCTTTACTTATCTGTATGTTTAAGTCAAATCTTGTAAGCCAATTTTGAACAACTTCCACATGACTTATTGATTTGATATTTTGTACATATACAGCGTGTGCGTGGATTTAGGTAACATAACTTTCTTATTTGTCATTTTAGGCGAAAAAGTTATTCTTCATAAAAAGTTCTGAAATATAAGATTGATTTAAATGTGTGTCATTTTATAAACAGGACATGAAATAAATACAAAAATAATTTATAATTAATTTTTATATCAAAATATGAAATAGCCCACTATTCAAAATTTGAATTTTTACACTAGATTTGGATTTGGTTTATTCTCAAATCATAACCATAGTTTATTAAAGCTGATAAAGCAAATATTTTAGGTAATTACATACCTCATCACGTAGATGATTCTGCATTGTTTGTTTAAATAAGATATTTCTACATAAAATTTTGATGTCAATATTTTATTTTCAGATCAAACAAAATTCTCCACAAATAATAATAACAATAACTATATTAACTAGAACACAACCTGAAAATCATAGGACTGCATACTTACACTTTTATCGACATCCAGAAGGCAGTCCTGCTTAGTACTTGCCCCATAGTGAGAAAATTCTTACAGGAAAACACATAGAACTAATAGAAACCAGCCCACTCCTTCTGATGCATGCAACCGGGATGGGCTTGGAACCCAACATTTGTTGAGAAATTGATTATTAATTTCGATAAAAATAAAAATTAAATAAATGAATGACTTTGAATGAAATGTTACCAGGTCATACGACCCTTAAGTCAATCAGATTAGTACTTTTTTAGCTATGCCGCGAAGAGACAGATAGATCGACCGACAGACAGACACAGACCGACGGAATTGAGAAAACATGTTTTTTGGTATCTAGAGACGCTAAAATGTGAAGACATATTAAACCTGGAAGGGTATTCTTCTCACGGTTACAAATATTTAATTTGGCCGCAATTTTGTTCTTTCATCTTGAATTCGTACCACAATTTTACCAGTTCATCTCTACATCACTTTTAATTCTTGTACAAAATCTGAAATCAATCAAATAAGTTGTTTTTCAGACTAATTTTTAAATATTTTGTTAGGCCGGCATTTTGTTTCGCCATCTTGGATTCGTACCAACATGTTACCAATTGATTCATACGTAATACATGATTTTTGTGCAAAATTTGAGGTAAATTGGTTAATTGGTTTTTAGAAATAATATTTTTAACATTTCACTATGCCGTCATTTTGTTCCGCCATATTGAACTTTTACCAAAATATTACCAGCTCATCCTCATATGACCCTTAATTTTTGACCAAATTTTGAAGTCAATCATATAAGCTATGTCGCGAACACACAGCTGGACACACTGACCGACGGAATTGAGAAAACATGTTTTTCGGCATCGAGGGATCCTAAAACGCGAAGATCTGCAAAAATCTGGGAAAGTGTTTTTTTCACGATTACAATACCTCTCTTTTACGAGGGAAGTAAAAATATATTTAATTTTTTTCTGAAAAAGGGAATATTTCCTTAATAAAAGATTATGAAGATAGTGTTATTATTTGCTCTAGAACACTGAGCAAAAAGCAGTTCAATCAAAGACTCTAGGTGAAATCAGAAAATTTTAGGACTACGGAAAGCGAGGGATACTGAAGTCTGATTAAAATCGCAGTCAGAAACAAATTCTCTTAACACATTCTTTCCATTTACTCCATCCTTACACCCAGTTATTCAGTAGTAACTAATGAAGGATCTTTTAGTATCTTAAAATTTGCGAAGTGCTGCACGCGATCCACTGTGGATGATGCGAGATAGAATGATTTCATGTTATCACGGCTACACTATCAGTTGATATGAACCTCGTTTTTGTACTGAAATAATGTTACGTGCACATATCTCATCAGTAGCAAAACTATAATTTCAAGGGATTTCCATCAATACTGTAGCTCCCATTAGCTATTGTTACGACTACCGTTGATAATAAACGGGTCAAAATCGAAACAATTGAAATAAAGTTGTTCCAATAATTAATTGAACATTATGCGTGTTTCATTTCCGAAGGGAAAGTTCATTAAAATGTTTGGCTTTCATGCCTCAACCGGAGATTAATTCAATTTTCCATTATGCGTGGCAGCAGGCGTAATTAAATATGGTAATAAATGTTTTGAGTTTCGACTAAAAGTGGAACTAATTATATTGATTTCCCGTAAATTAAGTACATATTTGGTCAGGTAGAGTGCAAGCCGCATTTATTTACCAAAGCGATGCTGCTATGGATAAATATGACTCCAAATGTGATAGGGAACATTTTTAAAGAAACCAAAACGGACTTTAAAAAAACAAGAAATACTACTAGGTACTAAGTACTATTATTGATGTTATAGTTGCCTTTTTTCTTAGAATTTAAGAATTTAAATTTTGGTATGATTGAAAGTTAGCAATTATCTATGTAGGTATAAACATTAAAAATTTTCTTTTTGTATGTTATTTATGGTGCGCTGAAAAAACAAATCACTTGATTTAAACAAAAATGGGAGTTTACTGGAACAAATATTTATTCAAAAAATCTGTTTGAACCTATTTCGTTTATTTAAGTTAATGTATGTTAATAAAATGAATGCGTTATTTAACCCAAACAAAGTTTGGTTTTGTATAAATAGCAACCTATAAAGAATTGTTTGGTTCAAATATTTATTTTTTTAAATCAAATATATTATTATTTCACTCAAAAGCGTAAAAGTTTCCTGCCAAATAATATATTATTTGTGTAAGAAATAAAAATGCTATATATCTTTATTATTTATAAGGATGTGATTCTTTTCAGGAGTATGTTACCGAAGTGCAAAAGTGGGTAAACATATAATCTCGGCCATTTATAACCTTTATTTGAAGATGGAAACCATTTTTTTCGACATTAATATGTAAAATTCATTCATAGCAAAACCAAGCAATCGTCAATCGAGATAAATAATAAAAAAAAATGAAAATAAATTAGCTATATCTAACCAATAAAATTTAGAGCCAAGACAATTTTATTTTAATTTTTCAAAAAGTTCTCTTACACTATCTAAAATATGCATGTCAAAATGCCGTCATATTGGCTTCCGTAAAAATGTCATAAAAAACCATTTTTGTTTGTTTAAAACAAAATAACTACTCCCAAAAAAAAACATATTTGCACCAAATAATTACTAAGATTTCTTAAATAAAGGTTTGTTTAAGAAAAAAAATAGTTATTACATATTTATTCGTCGCTAATGAAAGTCGATGTGACGCCATTTTTACATGCATGTTTTAGACAGTCAAGCGAACAATTTAAATAAAGAAGTTCAGGTCCTAAAGGTTATCAAAGTTATTTATAGGTATGTTATTTTCATTTTTTCGACAGTGCTCTGCGTTTGCTATGTTTTCTACCATAAAAATGAATGAGCCGCTATATATTAATTAAAAAAAGTTATTTAGTGCATTCTATTACATGTTAAGGTGGAAGAAATATTTATCCAGCAACTTTTGAATATCCATAACTCACTTTTCAAAGCTAGACTATCATCACTTTGCATAGTATGCCAGTCAAAATGAAACTGCGAGATTAAGCACGAAACCACAGATTAACAACCAATCAGATACTGCACTCCTGAAATTTTCATTCATAAACATGTTTACTCGAACCCCATTAGCTGGGCGGAAAACTCATAGATGTACTCGAAATATTTTTATTTATTCTGAGCAGGACCTTATTAAAATATTTTGTGAGTCATGTTTAACCAACTTTAAGATATTTGTACTAAAAAATTAGTTTACACATACAGCGTGGTTTGAGTTTTTATAGATTTATGAAAGAATAAGGGCAAGGTTAAAATTTAATATTATTGTTAGATCAGTTATATCGCTGAACTTGAAAATATTGTGTTTTAGTATCATGTAGAAAGGGTTTTAGCGCATGTTACATTCATTTCACTTATGCCATTGGCGTGCGTGTGAAAAACGTAAATATTATATACTATTATTCTCTCACATCACAAAAATGGAATAGTATGTTTTTGATTTTCACAGTTTTTGTGGTCAGCAAATTCAATTCTCTGCTCTTTTATATTTTTTGTAATATCCATATATAAGAGGATGATTCAAGTGCAAGCTACATAACCTCTGACTTTTATGCAGATCGTTTATTTTATCTAGTTCCAGTTTCCTGCTCTAAGATAAGATACAAAATAATAGTTTTAATGCTAACATGACAAACATGCCTTATGCTATCAATGCGAGCAACACTGAACGCCAATAAATAAAACCATACGTAATCCTCGATTCAGTAAAAAATTATAGTTTAAAATATCTAGAAAACACGCGTTTTTCAGTAACGCACTAAAAAGCTGCATTATCCGAATTAGTTGTAGTTACAAAATTTCAAATCCATACAGTTAGAATTAGCTTAAAATCGATCGGTACCATTTGTTACCATCGATCAGCCCGATGGCATCAAATTATTATATTATCATCCGAATTATGTAAGATTGAAAATTTTCAAATCTTCACAACATTTAGAAGTAGGTTAAAATCGATCGGTACCATTTGGAGTCATTGATCGGCTCGATGCTAGCAAATTAATATATTATCATCCGAATTATGTACGCTTACAAAAATTCAAATTGATACAACGATAAAATCAGAAGTAGGTTAAAATCGACTTCTTATATTTATTTATATACATAGTTATTTACATACAAGTGAACCTAATAAAAGTTTGTTAAAAACAAAATTTAAACCAGTGAATGAAAATTTTACAATACGTATTTACATGACATGCAAATAGGAATTAAAAAATCGATAAATGTAATTTACACGGAATTTCTCTTTATGAATCTTTCATAATTCATAATTATTTTCATTTTATTAGGAATAGTAAAGTGTGACTCAATTTAGTTCAGTACATAGTCATTTAGCAACACATATATACTGTCTTCTCAAAAACTTTTTTCGGCGCCATTTTGTTCCATCATACTGGATTCATATCAATATTTTATCAGTTTCTACTTACGCCACACTTGATTTTTTGGCATAATTTAAAATCAAATCAATAAGTAGTTTTTACATTGACACACACCTCCATTTTGAGCTCGTACCAGCTTATCCTATATTACATTTAATTTTTCGGTAAAATTTAAAGCCAATTGATGAAGATCAACGCAGATTTTTAAAAAATGTATTTGGCCGCCATGCGTTTTGTTCTACCGTCTAAAATTCGTACTACAAACTTTCTAATTTGTCTCTATACTACACTTAATGCTTGCACAAAATTTTAAATTAATCTAATTAGTAGTGTTTTTAGGCTGATTTTTTAAATATTTTATTAACTCGTTTTTGTTTTGCTATCTTAAGTTCATACCCAATGTTACTAGGAACGCTAAAACGTGAAAATATGTAAAACCTGAGAGAGTAATTTTTTCACGATTACAAATATATATAGCCGCCATTTTATTCCACCATCTTGAATTAGTACCACAGTTTTACTAGTTCATCTCTATACCACAGTTAGTTATTGCACACGATTTGAAATTAGTATAATTGTTATAATTGTATAATTCAAATAATTTGCCAATTTGTTTCACCATCTTGGCTTCGTACCAAAATTTTAAAAGTTGAAACGTAAAGATCTGAAAAAATCTCGGAGGGTGATTTTTTCACTATTAATCGTAAAAGGGAAGTAAAAACATTATTAGAAGTTTTTTACATTTTCTAAGTAGATAATATGAGTCCCACATAAGAAATTTAAATGTTTTGTGACAAATGAATTAAGATATTGAATGAAAAAATAATTCCTGCAAATAAGGCTTTCAGTTTTGGAATTTCGAAATCAGTTTACAGTTTCGAAATTCCCGGGATTAAAAACGCGATCTCGGAAAATACCTAAATTTCATAACGAGATGCTACGGAAGAAATGGTATGTAAACGTTTTACTTTGTCTGTAATTTCGACAACTTCACCAAAACACGTACATAATTAGTAGCGAAGTATATTTAGTTGTTTTTAAAATATGAATTAGTTTAGCGTATTTAGAGCTAACAATAAATGTGTAGCGGGTTTAGGACAGAAATAAAAATCCCTTTTTCTTAAAAAAGAGCCCAAGTTTCGACTATATATTTAGTTTTCTTCGGGGCTAAAAAGAAACAAAAAACATTTGTTGTTTCTCTTTGTTATAAAAATAGACTGCTGTACACTTTTTTTCAATAATACATGAACTGTATGAACAAATTAATTAAATAATTAATTACTAGTTAAAACACAATTGGTATTTAACTAGTAATTAGTATTTAATTAATTTGTTGAAACAGTGTATGTATCACAAAAAAGTGTACAGCAGTCTATTTTTATAACAAAAAGAAACAACAAATGTTTTTTGTTTCTTTTTAGCCCTGAAGAAGACTAAATATATAGTCGAAACTTGGGCTCTTTTTTAAGAAAAAGGGATTTTTATTTCTGTCCTAAACCCGCTACACATTTATTGTTAGCTCTAAATACGCTAAACTAATTCATATTTTAAAAACAACTAAATATACTTCGCTACTAATTATGTACGTGTTTTGGTGAAGTTGTCGAAATTACAGACAAAGTAAAACGTAAGACAAAGTAAAACGTAGTAAAAACAAACAAAGTAAAAACAAAAAAAAAAACGGAAAAAGAATCTGTGTGGACTATCGTAGTCTCCATGACGTCACCATTTTGTCAGGATCAAAATGGTTTTCCACCTTGGATTGGATGGAGGATATTGGCGAGTGACTATTCAAGAAGAATATAAGGAGAAAACTGCTTTTACTAACGGTAGCGGTTTGTACCAGTTCAAATTAATGCCTTTTACTCTGTACAATGCCGCTGAGACAGACGAAGATCATCTGAAAAACATCCAACACGTCCTCCGTTTTAAAAATGTAAATTTGAAATTAAACCCAAAGAAATCTTGTCTGTTTCAAAACAAAGTGGACATGTTGTTTCATGGAATTCAGGCAGATAAGATATTGGCCACCCAAAGACAAACATGAACTATTGTTATCTCCGAAAGTATTTCTTTGGTATTATTAATTTATATTTTCTTGTTTAACTTTTGATGCACTGTTTTTAAAGTATTTAATTCATTCAACGCAAAAATATAATGGCCAACTAGCACAATATATATATATATATATATATATATATATATATATATATATATATATATATATATATATAACGAAAGTCAATGCTTGGTTTAAAGTGTTATTTATCTTTCGGCCCGAAATTGAACCAATAGAAACATCAACTAAAATTAGATTTTCATCATAGTACAATTTTTTAACATCTCTACCAATTTCTGTGATATCCACGCCTCTGAACATTTTTGAATAATTTTTAGATTTACTTCTATCAAGTTGACATATTTGCCAAGTATTCTAACTCAAAAACAGCTCTTTTACCTGTTTTCTTATTTAGCAAAGGAAGGACACCATATTCGTTTCATACCAATTCGGTCGTTTTTGACATTAGCTGCATCAACTGTTTAAATATAGGAACCTATTATAAACAACTGAAATCTAACATTCGTAATTTTTTCGAACTTAATTAATTTAATTTTAATTTGCTGTATTCCTACGAGAAAACGAAACTTTATTATTCAAACAAAATATTCAGAATAAAACAATACGTAAAATTTTACCTATTGCTTGTATTCTTATGCCAAATCCCGAGTATACATTAAAAGCTTCTTAAATTCTCTGACAACGAATATTTTATTCAAGAGGTAATTTCCAGCTCATTGTCAAATCTGTTTGGTGTAGGATCGTGTCATCAGTTAATCTATTCCCTTATCTCTAGTGTACCGTTAAGGTCTCTAAAACCCTTCTAAGTAATGATTTTATTACTCCGGGATCTTCTTTGCGAACACTATTATTACATCACAAAAAAAAAGAAAACAAATTTACTATTTATTTGACGCATATTTAGTAATTTTTATATATACACTTAAATTCAATAAGCTTGACTTTAGTTCCATGCTTTAGCCCAAGATGTACAGAGTATAATTTGGTTAACGGTTAAAACGGTTCTGAATCGCTTGGATGCTTCAAAAATACTTTAATATTATGTAATTAACTGCGCGAAATGCTTGTTCTCAAGTTTGGTACAAAGTGTATCTTGTTACCACAGCGCATTTCCCATAAGCTTAAAAAACATTACATCATAATATTTACCTACATATACCCGAGACATATATTTTATTCTATTTCGCTTTCATGCGTATAGTAATTGAAGGGGAATCGCGAATCGAATTACTATGTTTCTAGAGATTTAAAGTCTAATTAATTGTTTAGGTAGATTAAATTTCATTGTCTTCTATTAAATACAGGGTACAGTTGACCAGTTTGTCTCTTAAGGGTTTTTAGATAATTTTTTAACTTAGCAGCTGAAATGCAGGATTAAACCTCATTAAATCTCGTAGCAGTAGTCCTAACACCTTTATTTATTTTGTTACTTTTGCAGATATTTTATGTACGTTTTAAGAAAACGTGAGTTGATGATCTCCATTTTGTTTCAGGTTACTATTCGATTATTACTACGCTGAGAAAATCAAAATCAGGTTCTCAATATTTGCTTATTGTCGTTAATTGGTTTACCAAGTTTACTTGCCTTTAGAAAATGCGTAGAGCTTTAAGTACAAGCTTTTAAAAAATTATTAAATTTTTTTAAAGTTTTGTGGTTTTGTAAGTTTTATTATTTTTTACTTTACGTACCGACAAGATGATAAGGACTTTCCTCCTCTGCGCCACAATTAGGACAGAGAGAAGTCTCTGCTAACACCAGCTGATACATGTACCTGTTACGTTTACAGCGTCCTGTCAAAATGCCAATTAGATCCCCAATCACCTGTCGACTCCCTGACATCAATCAAACTGCCTTAGATCCACATGGGTTGGGTACCATTTTTTTGCCTGCACTTGCTTTCGACACCACTAGGCCCGGGGACTCATTATTTAATTTCACCAGCTTAGCCTTTGCTAGCCCACATGGGGCATCTCAGCATTCCGGTACTAAACTTAAGCTCATACTGAGTTTTCATGTTGTCCATTCCTGTTGAATTTTTATACACATTTTTGGTTTCCTTCTGTATTGGTATCGAAAGCTCCTGAAAGCCCAAGAGAACGATTAATACGGCAGCTGAATTAGTCCTCATTGCTCCAGCAATCGCTAAACAGATAACTTCAGTATAGAGCCAATTAAAGACCTATGAGTGTAAACCCCACCACCCAACGTTCTATGCAGGGTATATTCTGAATAAACATTTACATCATTTAGTACATATATATTTTTTTAAAAACAATACCCAACAAGGGCGATTGGTCTGGGGCACACAGACACAAACAATAAATTCTAATTTTCTATTAGATTGCTATTCATAATCTTTTGCAGATGCTACAGTGGGAAAAGTAATATCGTCGAAATATTATTTTACAAATACACCATCTTGCGACCGCTGGTTTATTTTTTTAAAGAATATTATACAGAGCAATCAATCTCATCAAAAACCAAATCATCTGATGCTTAGTTTTTACTTAAGGAAAAATTCGATCGTAGGTGAAAAAGCGTTTACAAATTTTTCGAGTCCCATTTGAAACTCTCAGTTATATCTGGCCCTGCTACAGTAACTTAACTTACCCTAAAGCGCCACAGAAAGCTCTTGCACGTATCACAGGATTGTTTTTGGAAAAACTGCAGATAAATGTGGTGCTACTCGATAATAAAGGGCTAATATTAACAGTCTGTATCTGAAGAAAAACTATTACATAATTTGCATAGGCCAAATTTATCAGAATCTACACAGGCAGCAGACAAGCGATACTGTCCCTAAAGACCTACAAAATATGCACAGGATTTACTTGCGAATGGCGTGATGTACTAATAGATATCTGACAAATAAATTGTTTTATTTCATTTTGTTGGGTTAAAAAATACTTTAAGTGCAGGGACAATAAAGAAGCTGACAGATTGGCCAGAATCAGCTTGCCTAAATATTTTTGGATTAATTAGCCTAATTTGAGTAGTTGATTGCAGAAATGATACAAATCATTAAAAAAAAATAAACAACATCTAGCAGAAATCCACGAGAAGAATTTTATCCGAGCTATCAGAGAGCTGATAAAACATTACAACACTTTCTGAGGGTAAGCGGAATATAACCACGTCTTAAAAGAAAAAACCTACTGACTGTTCCTCGACTCGCTTGATCTAGGATGGCCTGGGGTTGCTACAAAAGACCCTATACATCTATTTGTTTAGAACTATCTGATTGATAATTAATATGATTCTGCAAATTGCAACGCAATGCTTTAGTTAGTTAACTAATGCCCTACCGCATTAGCAAAGTAAGTAAAACATTCCTAACATAGTTGCAAAAACCAGTGTATAGATGTTTTCTATTACATTCTTCCAATGGATAGAAATATGGATATATAACCTAAAAATATAACTAACATCTTACAGTTTGATATTTTTTTTAAATCATCGGTGTTAGTGGTTGTTATTTAAATACATATTTTACTTTTAAATATGACGTTATGATTTTTAATAATAACTAAATTTTCTTATGGTATCCAACATTTCCAAAATGGCGTTCATTTTAAATGATTTACGTAAATAAACAGTATAAATTTAAATAAACCTCATTATCTACAGGCCAATCCAAAAGGCTTTCACCAAACTTATGTATTGTCAACCTAATTTTCGTCTAAATCACAAATTTATCCCGTCAAACTGACATTATTCTTTTTCTTGACAATATGACATTAAATTACATGTTGATAATTTAATAATATTGCAGGATGTATGTACTTCTTTTTTGCACCGAAATCGGACAAGGAAACCTCTGTATTTCTATAATGCATTCGATTAACCACTAACGCTAGATTAATTATATGTCAAACTTGAAGATTTAACTAACGGAAAACAATTACATCGCTTGTTTGCGGCACAAATCGCCTAAAAATAATGGTATCTCACGAAGACCACTAAGTCAATTCAATCAATTTGATCTGAAGTTCGGAAATTTGCCGTAAGCCCTCTGAATTTCAATAAGGGCTTTCTACTCCTTAAGATTCCTGTCACGAATTTCCGGGGCAGCTCGTAGCAATACGCAAAACGGCCTTGAATAAAATGTATGAATGAATTTTAAATCGCTAGGAAATAGCTACAATTTTAGAAAAGCTACGGAACTAAATTGATAATGACTTGAATTTCCGTGCCGAAGATCTATAAAGGTTCAGTTGTATTTTAGCGAAGACATTTCGAAGACATTTAGGATGATAATAATAAACGCCTTTAATATCGCAAAATGATAATACTATTTCCAGGGATAAACGCAAACTATACAGTTTCTTTTACAGCCTATTTAAAAAAGAACTGATCAGCAAAAATTAGTTATATAAAAATGAACTTAAATTTTTTTTTTATAAATGGAGTCAGAAATGACTTATAAAAAATTGATATGAATATTATAAATAACATAAATAAAAGTAAAATAACTATGTACAAGAATGTGAAAAAAATGCTATAGAGAAAAGGAAAAAGAGGCGAAACGAAGAAATAAAGAGTCAAAAATATTTATTCTGTTACACCGTACAGGCAAAAATATTTAATTATGGCCTTATACTAGATTTATATAATGATACACCATTCGATTAAAAAGTAAAAGGTAGATGTATAGTTGTTGGGAGAGTAGACTCAGCGTCACTGCTTTTTTATAAGACCCCAGAGATTGTTATACGTTCTTTACTTTATATTCATTGATCGTGCAAAATGGAATCACAGAAATAACTACTCCGCTAGCTAATGCCACGACCGGCACTGAATTACATTTTCAGCACTAAAGGTAAAAACAATACATAAACTATCACATACATATATCGCCACCAAATTAGATTTCGTGTGCTAATGAACATCACCGGAACAGGACTGAAGAGGACCTATTTAACATATGTAATAAAACATTGATAAGAAATACCCAAAAAAATCCAAAAATTATGAACCGACTGAATAATTACAAGGCCTTTTTACCTCTCTTGAATTGAGGAAAATAAGTTCGTTGTATACCTGTTATTTGACAATATGACATTAAATTACATATTGATAATTTAATAATATTGCAGGATGTATGTACTTCTTTTTTGCACCGAAATCGGACAAGGAAACCTCTGTATTTCTATAATGCATTCGATTAACCACTAACGCTAGATTAATTATATGTCAAACTTGAGGATTTAACTAACGGAAAACAATTACATCGCTTGTTTGCGGCACAAATCGCCTAAAAATAATGGTATCTCACGAAGACCACTAAGTGAATAATCAATTTGATCTGAAGTTCGGAAATTTGCCGTAAGCCCTCTGAATTTCAATAAGGGCTTTCTACTCCTTAAGATTCCTGTCACGAATTTCCGGGGCAGCTCGTAGCAATACGCAAAACGGCCTTGAATAAAATGTATAAATGAATTTTAAATCGCTAGGAAATAGCTACAGTTTTAGAAAAGCTACGGAACTAAATTTATAATGACTTGAATTTCCGTACCGAAGATCTATAAAGGTTCAGTTGTATTTTAGCGAAGACATTTAGGATGATAATATTATGTCTTAATTATTTCTGTCTGGGATCTTATAATCATAATAAACGCGTTTAATATCGCAAAATGATAATACTATTTCCAGGGATAAACGCAAACTATAAAGTTTCTTTTACAGCCTATTTAAAAAAGAACTGATCAGCAAAAATTAGTTATATAAAAATGAACTTAAATTTTTTTTTTTATAAATGGAGTCAGAAATGACTTATAAAAAATTGATATGAATATTATAAATAACATAAATAAAAGTAAAATAACTATGTACAAGAATGGGAAAAAAATGCTATAGAGAAAAGGAAAAAGAGGCGAAACGAAGAAATAAAAAGTCAAAAATATTTATTCTGTTACACCGTACAGGCAAAAATATTTAATTATGGCCTTATACTAGATTTATATAATGATACACCATTCGATTAAAAAGTAAAAGGTAGATGTATAGTTGTTGGGAGAGTAGACTCAGCGTCACTGCTTTTTTATAAGACCCCAGAGATTGTTATACGTTCTTTACTTTATATTCATTGATCGTGCAAAATGGAATCACAGAAATAACTACTCCGCTAGCTAATGCCACGACCGGCACTGAATTACATTTTCAGCACTAAAGGTAAAAATAATACATAAACTATCACATACATATATCGCCACCAAATTAGATTTCGTGTGCTAATGAACATCACCGGAACAGGACTGAAGAGGACCTATTTAACATATGTAATAAAACATTGATAAGAAATACCCAAAAAAATCAAAAAATTATGAACCGACTGAATAATTACAAGGCCTCTTTACCTCTCTTGAATTGAGGAAAATAAGTTCGTTGTATACCTGTTATTTGATAATTAGTATAGACGTTAAAGTGAGAATTCAAAAGTTATGTGACTTTTAACCAAGTTTTGAGTGAAAATTCGAGAGCGAGGAGGAAACTGAAGAGAATATGACTGACGGAATATCCGAAGATGTTATCGAAGAAGCCAAGAATATAAACGTCGACCTATAGGGCAACTTCTTTTAGCTGAAATGTGATATATTAAGAAAATATATTTTATGATTTCTATAAAGCCTTCTGAATGTGGTACTTAAAAAAAATCCTGCGGAAACCCTTATTTTTTATTTTATTTATTTATTTTTTACCTTTTTCTTAACTTTATTATTTACTCGCGCTTACCATAGTCGTTTTTGATGATTTTTGGTATACCGGTAGATTTTCGGCCGCTGATCACGAATCCGAAATTACATTTTTTTTCGGCGACGTTTCGTCTCGGAGTTAGCCACCATAAAAATATTTTGACTATTTTCATCCGTTTTTTTTCTTAAAACTTAATAGTCAATACATTCACTCAACAGCGAGCTCAATACCAATGGCTATAACATTGACTAAATAACCTCAATTATTTCATCTACTTGTCTACTATTTAGTACTACACGTACTAGTTAGCAACATGGTTTAATAACGAAAAAAATACACCAAGAAAAGACGCCACGATTGTTTATGAAATATTTAGTGATTTTATATTTTTATGTTGCTTAACCTGAAATTTTAAAACAACTGCCGCGAGAAGTTTAAATTACATTTCTCTTTCATATAGTGAGTAACATTTAAAAATTGAATTTTACCTTAGCATCCTTTTCAATTTTATTATTTATATATTACAGCAATATGTTTTAATGCATTTTTCAACGACACAATTAATAAAAATGAATATATCGCAAAAACTATTAGAGATAGGTACAAGATCACCTTAATAAAAGTAAAAGAGGACTAATAACGGAACACAATAGAATAGTTAGATACAGGGTGTGCCATTTAAAAATTCAAAGAAAAATTAGTTTCAATTTGCCAATTATCACGTATGCGGTTATCTAAACTCTTAGTTAGACATTTATCTTCTTTGGTACAATTTTTCTTCATTTAAATCGTTGTAGGTTAGAAGTTATAACAGATTGAAATGAAATGCAAACCTAATAAATATTTAAAAAAAATTGATTCTTATGTGCCTCACTTTTGTGAAATACCCTGTATAATTAAAAATATTTTTAAATTGTAGACTTCTTAAATACTTATACAGTTTTCTTTAAAAAAAATTCAAATTTAAAAAGAACCGAGAGAGATATGGTACTTTGTCACACTATTGCGCCACCTTTTGTTTTAATATTATATATTTACGCCCCTTTATACATAACATCTGAATATAAAACTTTAAATTTTACTTTAAAATAAAAATCATAAATGAAAAAAATATATCTAAAGTGTGCCTGGGGCGCCACTCTTTACGCCTGACTGATACTATCTTAGAGGAAGAATAAAAATAGAGTTCATTATTTACATATTTAGCCACTGCCAAGATTACCTCACAGTATAAGGCCGATCGTACGACGCGACGATGCCAAGCCTAGCCAGGAACACCAATGTTTATACCAATTTATATTACGGTGAATACGTTTAAACATGATACCATACAATTTTCATACAAAGAATAGTAATGTATTTCCAGTATTAGTTTCTAAGCAGTATAAAGATATTACTTTTATTGCAAAATAGTAAAATACAAACTAAAATACCGAAAGTCTCAGATCAGATTTCACCAGCAACAAGAGTTTTAGTTAGCTATGGCATACCCGATCGACAACTCCACGTATTAGACCATCCCACTTTCATTGATAAGGGATCCTTATAGTAAAAAAGTATAATAGTCTACAAACATTGTTACAGGGTCACGTGACCGCCGTGGCTTAAAAACCAATAGCGGGTCGTGGAACTACAATAAATTTTAACATTAAAGAAATTAGTTTGCTAAAAAATATTTTATTAGATACCAAGCTTTTCTTAGCGTCACTACTGCATATGTTTTAATGTATTATTGTGTATTTGTTGATATGGCTCAAATCTTCTAATTATATGTTGCCTTACTTCAAGAAGCAGCGTTCTAAAGCTGCGGTGACATTAGAAGAACATTAATTTTTTAAATATTTAATAAATAAGTTTCAGTATAATAGAACGTTTATTTCGTCAGGGGTCATGTGAGAATCTTCAGAAGCAAAATGATACAAAAAAGACTCTGAGGTGATTTTTTTGCCCATTACAATAGTTTTTCCTATCAGAGAATTAAAATACTTATAGAATATACCTATACTATATTAAAATAGTCGAAGGGCGTCTCACGCTCAAAAAAACGTACTGCGATTTCGAAAATCACTAGATTTTGAATGAAATCTGGGGACATAATAAAGTTTCGGATGATTTCGCGCCTTTTTTTAATTTTCACTTGAGTTAGGCCAATTTTTTATATAAGAGTTGTCAGGTAAAGGAATTTAAATGGTGATTATTTGGGTATTAAAAGTAAAAATGTGTTCGTAAACATGTTCTAAACTGGTTAGAATTTAAGATTTAGGATATTGAAAAATAAAAAAATCTTTTATTTTTTAAATTTTAGCTATGGAAAACATGGAAAAACAATATGACAATTGGCTATTCTATTCGTATCTAATAGCCCTCGCTTTTTTTTTAACAAAAAACATGTTTTCTCAGTTCCGTCGGTTAGTCTGTATATCTGTCCGCGACAAAGCTCAAGAACTGCTTGTCCTATTTACTTCAAGTTTTAGTTAAAAATTAAAGGTCATATGATGATGACGTGGTAACATTTTGGTAAAAATCCAATATGGTTGAATAAAAAATGGTGGTTTATTGAAATGTTAAAAAAATATTATTAAGAAACTGCTTATCCATTTTATCCAAATTTTGTAGAAAAATTAGGTTTGACATGACCATCAACTGATAAGTTTTCCTACAAATCCAAAACGGCCGCCTAATAAAATATTGTGTCAATGCAGAAAACTACTACATCGATTATGTTCAAATTTTGCTCAAAAATCAAATATTATATAGGGATGAACTGGTAAAAATGTTGAGACAAATTCAAAATGGGGGAACAAGACGGTGGCCTAATTAAATCTTTAAAAATATCTGAAAAAAGTACTTATCGGATTGATTGATGACATCCCCATTTTAAATATTTATTACTAAAAATGTATGAATTGCTCACTTAATATCGATTTTTAATCAAATCTGTATAAATATTAAAATTCGCTCGCATTTTAGGCATTCTTACTCTCATTTTTCAAATATTTACTAAAAATGTATGATATGTATTTTCAAATACCCCCAGATTCCTACTTTCTTTCAGCCAAATCTACACAAATGTTAAAATTCCGCCGCCATGTTGGCATTACAATCTTGAATTTTTAAAATGTTGACAAAATTCATGATGTGTAGTCTTAGATACCCCTAAATGCCGAATTTTAATCAAATCTGGAAAAATTTTAAAATTAGTCTGCTATGGTGGTGCCGCCATTTCAAATAAAATATTGACTAAAATTTTATAACTTTTATTCTTAAATACTTCTAGCTACTGATATTTCAGCCGAATCTGTGCAAATGACAAAATTTGTTCGCTATATTGGCGCCACCAATTTGATTTTTGTTGTGCCTTCTTAAATAATCCCCACAAATGTTAAAATCATCCGTCCGACCTGTTGACATTGCCATTTTGACACCGCTATTTTAAATTTTCAAATGCTGACACTTTTAAATTTTCCTAGGCACTGATTTTCAGTTTTGGCTACACAAGTAACAAAATTCGTCTACCGTATTGACGCCGCCATTTTGGATTTCTAAACGTTGACTAAAAAAATTCGGATTTTTTATGTCCGAAAGTGTATGCATGTCAAATTTGAAAATAATCGGTAATGAAAATGCTGAAAAATCCATTACAAGATTTGAACCAGACATACAAACATACAATCAGACGAATAGGAAGCCAATAAAAGCGCGTTAAAAGCATTGATTTTAGTTTAAAACTCTAACACCCATATTCACTAAAGAGGTTTAACTTTAGACAAGGTCTAACTTGACAGTTACAGGTTTAAGATGACATTTTCACCAACTGAACAAATAATTTTCCTAATGTCACAATTACAAAATGATAGTGACATAACTAAAAACTAAAGTTTACTAATATATAAATAACTAATTTCCTTTTAAAATTACCTAACTTAATGGTTTGATTTTAGATAGTGAAGTAGAGAACGATTATTTCTATGAAGTTTGTAAAAATACCTATTTGCCTCATTAAGGAATAGGTAAGAATCCTTCTTTTTGTCAACGATAATGAAGCATGGCCCATTTCTTCATTTTCGTACATCAAATATTTTAACAGGTCGTCATTTTGTTTCGCCATATTGAATTATACCAATATTTTACCAGTTTTTTTTTATAGCAGACGTAATTTTTGTGGAAAATTAAATAAAATTAAAGTTAATCGAGTAAGTGGATTTTTTAGCTATACCGCAACAGACCGACCGACCGACAGTAATGGAACGACATGAGGATCTGTAAAAACCCGGAAAGATAATTTTTTCACGATTAATGATATTTCCTTATGCGGGAAGTGAAAACTCACGCCGTCACTGGCATTCGTCAACAAATGGCCACGGCTTGGGCATGGGCCATCCCCACTTCTTGTTTTATCGTAAACATTGGTCGATAGAATGTGAAAAATAGGGGAACCATGTTGGCGCATACCCCTAACGTGATTTATGAATGAATTGCGATCTATACTTTAATTCTTACTCTAAGGATACTATAGTCTGTGATGTTTAATTCACGTTTTTGCAATAATATTTAACAGCCACTCATTTTATTTTATTTTATAAAATAAAAATTGGGAATTGGGAGTTTCCTCACAGACATTTTTTAATTACCGCATTCAGGCTTTATAGAAGCCAAAAAGTAGTTGAGCCCGAACTCTTACCTGAAAAATCGAAATTCCGTTATGTCAAAGAATTGGAAACATTTAGTAAACGGTAAACTTATTTGACCCCAGATGATGTTAAAGATAAGGGATCCCTGATGCATGTTACAATTCATGATAACAAAATCCATTAAAGCAGAAGCTTTGTGGTAAACGGGGAATGAAATATAAACCTTTAATGTGCTAGAATTAACATTAATGTCCACAAATGTGGCTAGATACTTAATACTGCCAAATCTCCAAATCTACACTGGACATTAATTTAGGCGGTCTTCAGCCACTCTACTAGTCGATTCTGGAGTAGACATCACAAATCTTATCCGCCATGGTGGATGGTAGCCTACAAAATTTGCTGAAGGTTGTGTGGACAAGTCTTTACAAAACAAACAACAAAATGTACATCTGATCCTCCAAAACTAAGCTACCACTTACAAATCAGCAGCAATTGACCTTCAAAACCAAGCTACCTCTTCCAAATCGCAATAACCACCAACAATAGACCTTCAACCACTTCATGTTAAACATACTCAAGGCATAAATAATTTTAAAATGGTAAGAAATCGTATGAGTTAAAAACCAATAAAAATAATGTAAGTATGCCCATACTGAAATATATAGTTAATTTTCCTCACGCACGTAGGAAAACCGCTGCACCTAACACGTGCGGGAAAGTCTCTTTTCCGCAGTCGACCGCTGACTTTTGGTACCTACTTTTATAACAATATTTTTTTTCCAAATAAGTAATACGAACTCGACTCTAGAAAATGCGTTTTCGTTCCACTGGGCTTCACAACTTATTCTTGGCAAGGCAGTAAATCAGTTGGCTTCATGATCGGCTGCTGATTAAACATTGTGGAGGGTGGGAAGTTATAGCATTATTAAATATGTGTATTGATTTGCAACCAATTTTCACTTGGTTTGGATAATGCCTGATAATTTCTAAAGGATACAAGAATGGTTCTGAAGATTTCTACACGTGTTTTATTTCTGATAAATAATGTATCAAAAAGTTGGTCATTCTGAACGTAATAATACGACCGTTCTAGCAATTAAATCTTCAAGTTGCAGCATAACCCATATTAATTATTACGTCTCTCGTAAAAGGGAAGTATTATCAAGCTATAAACAACATAGTTTTTGTGTAAAAGCATACCATATTATTCTAATACGAATTTGATAATTGCACCGTTGCACATTACAACTCGACAACAGATAAAATATCATTTAAAATCATAATTTACTGAAAACTTCATTTTGACGCTTAGTTCCTTTCTGACAAATACTATCCAATTTAGTAAATCCGTTCCTTCAACGACTTAATATTCTAAACTACAAAGACAAATATTTTAGGCCGATGATGAAGTTAGAAACTTGTGAAGAAAGTTTTAGTTCTCAAAAGCAACACAGTCTTCGATTTAAACTAAATTATTTCGTGTGAAACTTCGTGCCGTGGAAAACTAAACAAGCCACTAAACTATCAATTTTAAGTTCAAATATTTGATCTGGGTAATTACACATCGTTGGCGGAGACCTCTAGAGGTTACCATGAACCTTTTGAAAAAGTTTTTGTGGTCATAAAAATTACCGACTATTTTTTAATTGATCAGTCGAGGTAGAAGATGTTTACTAAAAAAAGTGAGAACCGGGTTTGGTTTTTAAGACTTTAATTGTTTTCGTTAATATAATAATGTGAGTATATCTTGTAAATTTTGATTTGAAAAGGGTAATTTTTAGAAAGAAAACGACAAATTAGTAGTAACGAGGACGCAGATACACAGGGGATTAAAGAGACAAAAATAAGTATGAATTTCCTTTGATACGTTTATTACTAGTTATAGCAGAACTCTCTGCATCAACAATGCACAAAAGGATCATAAAGCTTTAATTTTAACGGAAGACGCATATCTTTATGCGCGTTCGTTGTCATATACCATGTGAAATACTGGAAAACTAGGTATGCTCGTTTGTAAATGAAAATAAAGGTATATCAAAGTGCATTTCAAAGATTAGCATGGCAGACAAATATTAAATTAATTTTATCCAAACGTAAAGTGCAATGTGTATCTTAAATAATATGCACCAGTAAGCATTAAATTATTGAGCCCGTGTAGGTAAATAGACAGATAAAGAAGTTTTTGTCGCACGATTGCTTGGTCTCAGAAAAGAAAGCTAGTCATTTACAATAAGACTGCATGCACATACGATAGAAAAAAAAGGAGGGACTAAAAAATTGCAACCACTCTTAATTTTGCAGTGATTGTCCCACATATAAATAAATTGTACGAACAAACTTGAAAACTTTCTTAATACTATTTTTAATTACATATTAGATATGTAAATCTTTCAGCGAATTTTGTAATTAAGCGTTTAATAAATAATTACGAAATTGTAGTGGCGGATTCATGGTTTAAAACTATTTTTTGGGTTTTTCGCCTTAGAAAATTGAAAAAAATAAAATATATTTACCTTATAAATTGAATAGATAGTCTTAAGTTCTGGGTCCACTATGAAGCTACCCGAGGAACGACACTGAAAAATGTTTCTTTTTGGACGTTTCGGGGTTAGACTTTCCCCCAACAATAAGAATTAATTTTATGAAATTGTCCTTAAATCGTGACTGACAAATGCACCCAGTATTTATTACGCCATAATAATAAAACTATTATGCACATTATAACTTAATTTTTTCGCGATTATATTCTGGACAAGAATTAGAGTTGCCATTAGGGGTGAGCAATATAATCGATTACTTGATTACGTTTTTTGAACAAACCGAATAAACGATATATGGATTAATAGATTTTTTGAATATTCGAATTTTAATTAATCGATTTTTTTAATAATTGGTTTTTGGTTAATAGATTTCTGATTAATCGATAAATCAATGCAACGATCAATCGATATAAAAAAACTTTTATCAATGGATCGAATATAGTGTGCAGCTGACTGCTCATACATTCATGTATGAGTATGCTACCAAAAATACCAACAAAATCAATTGAAACATTAATTAAATATTGACATTTCAAATGATAAAAATCTCGATCTTACAAAAATATTTTATTAAACCATTTAATTAGTTGATCTATAAAATAGTCTATATAAATTTCATAAAAAATTGATTACTTTATTAAGAAAATCTTCGATTAATCAATTTTTTCGATTTAATTAATCATCAAAAATCGATTACTGATTTGGATAATCGCCCAGCCTCAGCTTGACAATCCAGGACGCTTAAAAAAGAACGGAAACCACCTATGACCTGAAGAATGGAGTTCACCTAAGAAAAAACGACAACCAACTATCAACTAATAACAAAAAAAGCCGTCGTTTTGAACCCCTCCCCAACGGCCCTGGAGAATGTAAAGGAAGGATGCAAATGTTAAAGCACTGCGTGCTTTTGCATAAGGATAATGTTTTTCTGTAATATTTAATCTATAATTCGATATAATCTGCAATTGTCTCGGCCAAACCGGGATAACGCAACCCTAACAACAATCGACTGGCAGACCTACAGTGGACGAATGAGGAGAATTATTACACGAATGTCTAGTCTTAAGATTAGTAGTGTCAGCATTTTTAACGAACGATTTTGAACAGACTTAAAATTTAGTACTTCAATTTGTTACCTCTTTTATATGCATTTTTGTGTTATGGGTCTAACGGTGATACAACAGGTTCTTTAAACATTTGTTTTAGATGTAAACCATATCAAATCAAACCAAGATATTGAAGAGTGATAAATAACAGAAAAAAAGACAACATACCTTAAAAAGTATGCCTACGCGAAGATGTATATTTTATGTACAGTTGCCTCTAGAAGAAAATTATATTATTAAATCTAAATAAATCCTACTCACATTCATATATTTTAACACCAGCTGGTGCCATGCCACTCGAGATTCGAGTGATATAGCTAATCCTCCCAGTCTGACTACTAGGCACAAATAATTATATGCACTAGCTGTAAGATTTGGATAGGGTTTTTGAGCTCGACAACATCTAATCATTCTGATTTTGAATTGAGCCAAAAACATAACAAGTAGTAGTCGTACATTAGTTATTAAAAGCAATCCCATTAAAAATAAGAAGGTAACCAAATTTATATAAACTGGATGGTACTCGAAAATATTAAAAAACTGTTTTGTACACCAAGGGGTTAACCATGCCGTGCAAACCTGTCCACGCTTGTGCTTGTGATAATATTGAGGATAATAAAGAAAACAAAATTTAAAGCTACATAAAAATGAAATAAATTTAAAAATACGATCTCAGATTAATTTAACTATGAGTTATTTCAATACTAAAAGACAAATGGGAGCGGTTATGGCAGCTAACGGCAGAGGCAAATGATTGATTTAGTTCTGTCAAGAAACAGATTTGATAATGACAAATCCACTTAAAACGGCCCCCAAAACGCTTTTACAGCAATGTAAATCAAATGGATCACCTCAGCATTAATAAAAGACTTAGAAAAACCTATCTTCATGCAGACGTCTTTGCATATTACATTAAAATTGATTTTAGAAAATGTAAAGCAAATCAGGACGACCCGTATTTAAAGAAAGTTTCAGTGCTTCAGTCAAAGAAAAAACCCAAAAAGAACTAAGTATATTTAACCAAATGTAATAAGTTAAGTATATCCAACAATTAATCCACAAAAAAACAATGAAAAACTACACTAATGGACGCAGTTCGGATTAATAATTATTCTGTATTTTCTTATCATTATTCTTTTGACATTAAAATTCAGAATTTAGCAAACACAATCTTAGTAAAATAAGAACTCTTTCGTAATTATAAAACTATGGACGATTGCCGATCAACTCATTTCTTGGGGGTGCAAGGTGTATTTTTTATTTTGAAAATACTCCAGTATATTGCCGCAAACTGACCATAAAACTGTTGCTAAATTATTCCTTGTAAATTGGAGAATACATTAGTAATTTTAGTCATCATAGTCTTGCTACCTAGGTAGCAAATTAGATATTTTGTCCCTTCCAGAGAAAAATTCAAACAAAATTAACGTTTTTATGAAAACACCAGGCAATACTCCGACAGCTCTTTATTTCAAAAGCAAAATTGACGTTTAAATTTCAAATTTTTTACTTGGATTTCGTAATTATCTGTTAAGACTTTACGGCATGTTCATGTATTTTAGATTTGCAAAAAATAGAGCA
The DNA here is from genome assembly GCA_030620095.1 of Kuschelorhynchus macadamiae. Lineage (NCBI taxonomy): Eukaryota > Metazoa > Arthropoda > Insecta > Coleoptera > Curculionidae > Kuschelorhynchus > Kuschelorhynchus macadamiae. The sequence goes on from JAUTXW010004102.1 coordinate 333,943, forward strand.
TACTCCTCAGCACTGAAGTTGTTTAACTCCTCCCGTGATTGTCGCCCTCGAGCATAAACTAATACTTTCTGATTAAAAGTGGAACTCTTTTCCTTTGGTTATAATAAACAATTATAACGCTTTTAGCTAAACTAACTGGGAGTAGACTCTGTGTTACATGTGTGCCTATTTGTTTTGGGTGTAGAAATTTCCTAAATTTGTACATGTCTTATTTTTTGTTTCAAAAAGTTTTTGAATTGTGGAGGTGTTGGAGGGAAATTAAAAAAAAATTTTGATATTGATATTTACAATATAATTTAGCTAGTGATAGATGAAAAATAATATATAGGATAAACTTACGTCACAGTGACGTAATTTTATTAAGCATACTAACTAAAAGCATTAATATCTCCTTAAAATTTGGGATAAATAAAATCGACTTCAAAATGACGACCATTCGCAAATGTGTCAGATTATAGACGGTTTTGAATAAAAATAATTCGTTTATTTTTCTGTTTATTTAACTTCCATTAGGTATTGTCAATTTAGATTTAAAAGCAACATCCGAAACTATGACAAGCTCATTACTTATCAAACTGGCAGCACAAAGCGTCTACGGTGAGAATTGGGGATTTAACTAATGAGCTTCAGAAACCTCGAAATGCTTTAAATTGATTCGGGGTGGCACGCTGTTAGACAACTCGTTATTTAGGTTTAATGAGACAACGCCTAATGTTTGCGATACTTACGTTCGGAAGCTCCAGTTTTTGTTTAGAATTAATAAAAGTAATACTTTTAAATGAAATTGTTTTGACTAGTGATGAGACTTTGACGAGACGAGACGAGAGAAGGCCTTCTCTTGTCTCGTCTCGTAAGACAAGAGAGAAGTACTCGCCCCGAGACGAGACGAGAGAGACCTTCCCTCGTCTCGTCTCGCTTGTCTCGTGATTTAAAAAATTAGAAAAACTATTCCTAATTTGTTAACAAAAGATATAATACTAATATTAAAAGCTTGATATTAAATTTCGTAATAGAAGGGTGATTTTTAATTATTTAAAATTTAAAAACTCGAGCAAAAACGATTTATGAAGAGTAATTGTAAATTCTCAAAAATTTAAATATTTTTTTAAAGAATTTTCAGATTTAAATTTGAAGCTTTTCTCAGTGTTTTATCAAATTTGTTGGCTTCTTGCACTTATTGCACTTGAGAATGAACTTTACCACCTCTTATAATAAGACCCAAAAAACCACTACTTCAAGAACTTTGCCGTTGCTACAGGGAAGCTGCGTATATTGAAAATAAAAGTGGTATTTTTTCAATTGTCATCCAACTTTGTTGCAAGGCGATTTCGCGAATGACATCTAACAAAATCGGTTTTGGTAAAAATGCTGTCGTGAGTAAAACTGCCAAAAAGTAATAATCTTGAATATTAGAAATAAAAAAATTTCTCTATAAAGTTTGCTCTCGAGTCGTATTCGACATTTCACGAGAAAAATAAACAATAAACGCCAAAATATTTATTCAAACATTTCTAAATTGATATGAAAATAAATGAAAAATACCTAGTCTAAAATCTAATAAAATTTGTCGCTGTAATCGTATGATGTTGATTTTATCAAGGTGAGTAGTTATGCCAGTAGAAAACAGCTCGTCGGCAAGGAATTTTGGTATAAACTACTCTAGTGAAATAGTCACAAAAATCTATTCTATGTATGTAATCAGTGGATCAACGTACTTTTAATAAGAACATATTACAGAAGTTTTGCTTGAAAAATAGTACAGGGTCTTCCATTGAGGAGGAAAAACGGATTTTTTTTGACTTCCCCCGTATTTCTCAAGAAATTCCAAATAGCTAATCGATGTATTTTAGCTCGGAGAATTCGAAAATCGTCACAAAAAACAATTGAATGAGAAACAAAAGACTTACGCCAAGGATGTTGCGTTTTTTAAACGGAACACCCTATATATCAGTACATTTTTGGATTCTATAGTAAATTCTAAGTGTTTTTAATACGGGTACTATACCTTCAACTTGTTTTTGATTTATTCATGTTTGAAAACTGACATTTTTTGCTTCTTTGAGCCGTCATAGCACCTGAACGGTTGGACCTAGAGCAAAATTACTTTCACATTCCTATCTTAGTTCTTGATAAGCTATGTTATGATGACAGTGAAAATTGGACTCGGACTTTCAACTTTCAGAAACATAAATGTATTACTTAATAACATATATTTTATCATGTAGATAATTGTATGTCAACATTTTGTATTTTATATTAATAATAATATTAATAAATTTTATTTTATTGGTCATGTATAAAAAAATTCTTAGGGGAACTCATTCTATTACAAATTCGTGTCTTCGGGAGCTCTGAGGACATCTCCGGTAACTCAAGACAAAACTTCAAAAAAATCATTCCAATTTGGCACGATATAAACTTCGAAATCATGATTTCTTATCAGACACAAACCCTGAAAGTTTTCCTTTTACGTTATCTGCGCCTGCAGCGGCACCATCGAGCATTAAAAATATATGCGGATATGAATATCTATGCTGATTAGGAAGCTACATCATACAGTTTAAAATTCATATCTACATTATCGAGGACATAAATTTGTTTGCAAACGAGCCAAATGATGATTGATCGAGATGGACGGCGAAAAGTTTCATTCGGCACATTATATCACGGCAGAAATCCTTTTGTTCTTCGAACAATGCCCCGGGTTAATGGAGGATCATTTTCTAACGGTAACATCAACAAAGAAATTATTATCATGACGTTCCGTTATGGACCCAAATGTAAAGTGTTTTAATGTGAAATAGTTAATAATGCATAGTAGTATCCTTTACCATTAGAGGGAAAGTGATACGGCTAAAGATTTCAAGTATTATAGTTAGAGAATAGTGACGAGCATCTAATTAAATGAGCATTTTCATATTTGCAATTTTATTAGAACAGTTTCACCCTGCCTGGGACACTCATTTCTTTTTCCAATTTTCCGGTTTTATTTTTATGCCAATTTCATTTTGTAAATAATATGCAGGTAGCCAGCTGCTTATCTTTAAATACCGCAATCTCAAAAGGTTTTAGCTAATTAAATATATTTGTTAAAATACAAGGTAAAGTCTGGTACAAGTATGTAAGTTCTTCCAAAAAATGCGAGAAAGTATGTAATTTATGCATAGTAATTTTAGTAATTAAACATCTAGTTTTAAAACACAAGGGGATTTTTTACGCCGGTTTCGCCAGCACTTCCCACTTGATCAATTTATATATATTTTTTTTTTAATTAAAGCTTTCTAATCGCTGTGGTGTCACTCCTTATTATTTATTTTCATTACAATCTTCATATGGAAAACGATTAAATACATTATTTAAAGCACTATCGTGCAGCTAGAAAGCCAGCATAGTTGCCGTTTATGAAAAAAAATATCCAGTACCAGTATCCAGGTGAAAATTTTCCATATTTGTTTTAAAAATATTATCAAAAATTCCTTTTTTTTTAATTAAATATAGGATTTTTATTGTTATTATATCAAACACAAATTTTACTACTACTACTACTATTAAAAAGCCCTGAAGATCCAGATCCATTTGTCCTTAACGTATCTCAAAGGTAAATCGGAAAATAGCTCCAAATATGAATAAAATGGCAACGTGGCGCAATGTCTGCCGCATTTTTAGGCCAACTTCTTGAAGACTCTCGACGAAATCCGATGAGCAGACGGATCCGCGTCGATTGGATTTGGGCTCGATCGCGATCGTTTCTATTAACTTTGCTTAGTCGCATTGACGTGATGTTATTGATGATACATTTAGAGGGAATGATCAGGATTATTGTAGGGTTGATTATGTTTTTCATTTTATTTGTTTTGGAGTTTTAGATTTATTGTATTAGGTTAATTACTGAATTAAGTTATGATTTGATGTTGCGCCTATCTAAAGCCTTAAAATTCCAAAAATAATATTAGTATTTCTCAACATGGGTTTACAGAATCCCTCACTAGTGAAAGTGCTCTTTGTAAATTCCAGATTCCTCGTGTATTGGGTTTATTGTGGATTTCTCCTGAGCATTCGATATGGTCGACCATGTGCTACTGTTGTAAAGCTGCGTCGTTAGTGGGCGACAACAGTGTGTTTGGGTAAATGGGATGAGAAGCGGCTCATTGACAGTAGATTGGGGTGTTCCGCAGGGTTCAGTTTTTGGACCGTTGCTATATCTTGTTTGTTCTAATGACCTCGTTTTTTTCTATAAAACATATCTCGACCGGTATTTCTGTTATATCATATGCAGATGATAAAACATTGTGGTCGTGGAAAAAAGTGCAGTATCTCTTAAAATAACAGCAGATTTGGTTCATAATGGTATAACGTTATGGTCTAAAAAGAATTTTTGATTATAAATCAAAGTAAAACAAATCTTGTATTTTCAAATAAAAAACAAAATGACAACTTTTTAATTCTCGAAATTGAAAGTGGTTTTATTTCCTCAATAATCTTAGGTTTAGAAATTGAAGAGAACTTATGATGGGGAAAACCTATGCAGAAAGTTAAGAAAAATTGTTATGGTTTAAAGTCATTGTCAAATTACTGTATTCAAAATGTTATGTTGTCAGTATAATATTTTAATATACACTCTCACTTATCGTACAATATTATAAATTAGGGTTTAAGCTCGGATGTGACAAGAGTGTTTTTGCTCCAAAATTATGCAATCCGCATTATGTGTGGTCTTTCATGTAGTAGTCGTGCAGAAACAATTTCAGACAATTCAAAATATTGACCTTCGGGCGAATTTACATATTTAAATTTTGTGTTTTCGCCTATCAAAATCATAAAAAACTTCAAGACAATCGCGCTTCATATAGCTACAATACTTGAAACAAAACATTACTGATACCTAATGCACATAAATCCACATTTAAAAAAAAAACGTAATGTATAATCCATATAGATTTTTTAATAAATTGGGTAATGATATTCAAAATGCTGATAACTGCAGATCTTTTCGACTAAAAAAATAACTTGCAGAGGGTAACTTTTATTCTGTTCAAGAGTTCTTAAGTTAGTTTTTTTTCTTTTTGAACATACCCAGTATAGTTAATTTTCGTATTTTTTGTTTTCTAGTCAAATTACATGTACCTATAACTTTTTTTGACGATCTTCTTTAATCAGTAGGTGTATTTAGCTTAATCTTAACGTTTTCTCCAATTACCGATGGTATATTTTTTATACATCTATGTTACTGGTGAAATAAAAGTATTATTATTATTATTATTGCCCTAATGTAACGTTATCAAAAATATTTACAAAACTCGCAAATAAGTGATTTGTAAATATCCACACTGTCACGGTTTGTGATATTATTGTTAAATTAGCAAGACCTATACATCAACGAAATATAAAAATATGTAAATGCATCCGTCAATCCAAAAAGAGACTTTTTAATCAAGACTTTTTTTAAGCCTATTTTAATTTCCCAAAACCAAAACCATTAATAAAATGATTTGAACCAAGATTTTAACTTTCAGGTTCTACAATCAACACATGCACCCAGTTGCAAGAAAGAAGATTTTTACTTTATTGGGGGTGAGTAACTCCTTTAAAATAAAACCTACTTTTCTTATACACTTAATATACCTTGTTTTTTCGACTATGCTAAAGACTAGTTTTAAATAGGATGTTAAATTTATAAATACCTATATGCTTGCATTATAACTTTTGTAAGATCATATTGTATAATGTATTACAGTATCCTATAATGAGCGAGAAAGGTTCGTAAGAGCTAAAGTACCACAACCCGCTGAGCCCCTTGTACGTCCCTGGTAACATCGCCTATGCTAGACCAGCCATGAACTAAACTAGGAAATATAGCGAGGCACAGTTATGCAGTATAAAACAAGAGAATGAATATTTCAACTCATTTTAAATAAATAAATTAAAACTTCATGAATCACGTTCTTATTATATTTTGAATATAAACCGAATTAAAGAGAAATATCAATATATAACGACACACCCTGTGCAACTCAGTAAATTTTAATTTATTAAATAACATATAATGTAATATTCATGGCTACTTTTTTAGTTAAAGAATAAAATGAGAGAGTAAATGAACTTTGATTGTGATAATTTGTAGCACAGGGCAAAATCAAGGTCGCAAAAACGGTTTATTACCCTAAAATATACACACTATTTTTACCAACACACGATTTAAACAATTCAAACATTAATGAATTATACAATATCTTAAGAATAAAGAAGGATCTAGTTACATTCATTGACAATTATTCATACTCTGCAATCTTCTGTTACCTTTTTTTAACTCTAAATAAGATGAGGGCACCCAGAGACAATAATAAGTAAGAAAAAATTTAAGAAGTTTTGCCAGAGCTGTTTGTTGTGTAATATGTAATTAGTGCCTAGTTTTTATTAATCATTACCTGCCAAACTCTTAGCCGAAAATAAAATGAACCATATTTGGACACATACATAAATACATATTTTTCTGATTTTCTTTTAGACTGCGGAAGTTCTTCAATTTAGCTAGCCTTTGTTCCTTACTTATTTGAATTTGTAGAATCACCTTCTAGTTTTTAAATTATACTTTGGTTTTCTTATTTAGAGCTTTAGTGTCTAAATCTCAGTATTCTTATACCAAAAACACACCGCAATAACTTACGGCTGTTCTCCCCTTTCTACAATTTTCAGGCAATTAAACAACGAAGATAAATACAATCAGGCGGGCCCGTCGAATCGCTCCTACCGCTCTCATTTAATAAATAATACGTCGTAAGGTGAGAGAATTGTATTGCGGATTGCCGTCGTCGAAAGATGTCCATTGTTCATTGCTAAAGTAAAATCTTAGTTTTACCACTGTCATTATTTTTCCGCTTTGTTATTGTCGGTCTTTTGCTGCTAAATTAGTTTAATGCCAAAATTAATAGCAATATTACATTACAAAGTTTCAAATCAAATTTTTTGAATCATTAGTGATTGTTCAATTGAGAAATGGATTACAAAAATAATTTATTTCTTACTTCACTAATCTCAAACAATAACAACCATTGGGAAACAATTATTTACAGTACAAGAAGGAAACAATTATTTACAGTAGAAGAAATGTAAATGATACGTACAGAAGCCCCTAATTTTAAATAAGAAACTGCTTATTGCAAATACAAAGTGTGAAATATTATTTGTTTCCTAGAAGTGTATATTACTTATTTCCCGTTTACAATAGCAAATACAACTCGATTGGTAATATAATAATAATGAAATTAAAATACAGTAATATATCCTAAAAAATGTGACATAAAGACCTGCACGACAAAACCTAAAATTTAGACCCGATCATATGAAATTAATAAAAAATTAACCTCGTTAGAATTTGAAATGATCATGTAGAAGAGTGGGTGCAGGTACACTGCTGTCATAAGACCGATGACTACTTATTAAGTTGTCGTCTATAAAAGTTAACAAACTTCAGCCAAGCTTACAATAAGCCAAATTCAAAGAGATGAAAGCTTAAACGCAATGCGCACAACCGAAGTATATTTGTTTATATTCGTTGGCACAACTGAGGAAGTCCTGGAAACTATGAAGTCGACGCCGGTGAATTAGTAAAACGTTTCTACTAGAAGCAGATACCGAGAGAATTACTCCTAAGTTTGTCTCTCACAGACCCTACACAATTTATACTACACAACAAATGATCCCGCTACAAAAGAACAATACAGGTTTTTGCTGATGGATGAAAAGTACAAAAAGAAAGTCAGTGGCATTTGTCCGCAAAATCTATAGCTGCGAGTAACAGCCCTTTTCTAATTATTTATTATTAATCTAGTTCACAAACTCAAAATTGTTTCAATTCCTGCAACGGTTAGTAAAAATATGAGTGAGGGCTCATCGGATTCGAAATGACGTCTAGAAAAATGTACAAAAATTTCAAACATATAGCATAGATGTGATAAAGTCTCCACGAAACGAAATAATTTTAGTGCCTCTTGTTTAACAATTTTCCGAATTGAAATTTAATTGAAACTCTAAAAAAATTTGTTAATTAACAATAGGATCATTTTATGAAAAATCCGTGAAAACAATTTTTTTTTCACTGGTATAATCAGCGTATATATATCTAACGTTAGATATATATATATATATATATATATATATATATATATATATACTGTGGTATAATGTTCCTTCAAGTGTATACCATAATTTTTTTAATACAAAATTAATTTTTAATAGTTCTAACGGCTTAACGCTCGCCGCGCGGAGATGTATTCTCAACATTAAATTAAAATTATTAATAATAGAGATAGAGTTCTGGGAGTAAAACTATCCTATTTCTTGCTCTTTGAGACTTTTTTAGAATTTCTTAAATGCTAATAATTTTCGAGTTATCTGAAAAATACAATTAATAAAGACCTTTTTTTTAAATCTTAAGTTGTTTATAACTTTTGCACATTTTTTAGTCGTCAGTCTGAATCCAATCAGACCTCACTCATATTTTTACTACCATTTTGAGTTTATGAACCAGTCTAAAAATATGATATGGTAATTTAAAAATATAAAAAAAGTAGATCGTTAAATTCAAAGACGATTTATACCTTTTGAAAAACATGTTAAAATACCGATCGGGACCAACAAAAAATAAAATTAGTTACATTTTATTAATTTCTTACCGGCCCCATACCTTATTTGGAATTCATACTACAAACTGTTACACAACGCCTCCTGATCCTAATTATTAAAACACTTTTTAGATACCTCTTTTTCTAAATAAAAAGCATGTATACAATCACTTATTTGCGCTCCGAGATTTCCAAAAAGACCCCTTGGGGAGTCAAACAAAAGTTTACACCGATTACTGTAAAATTTAATTCGAAAGTTTAACGCTGCTATAAACTCTAATAATCCTAACAAGGTTTAAAAGAAATATAGGCGGGGAATCCAGGACTACTTTGTTAAGATAATCTGCAATGCCCGAAGCTACCAGTTGGAGTATTTGGAAATACCGAAAAGGGGGATAATTTTTTTAAATGCTCTAAATTTCCTTTAAGTAAAATTAGAAATCTAAATTAGTCAACTGGAATAATGGAATTTGTGATATGTCTTAATTTTTTAAGTAACTGAAATTTTTAAGTAAGTTTGGTTCCGAAAAAATTTATGAAACAATAATAACACTTCTAAGTGGAACGACAATTTTTTGTCAACTTTTTATAATTTTTCAAGATCTTTATATTTTCATTCCAATTTTGAATATGTTTAGGATCAAGTTTAGAACTTATACTGCTTTAACCATTTATACAGGGCGCAATAAAAACGTGTGTAAAAAGAAAATTTCATTCGCGGCTGTGGCATAGAGAAATATTTTATGATTTATGTTTAATGTCATTAAATTACTACGAGCCATATCTAATAGACGATTTTACAATTTTGCAGCTATCCTCATTTTAAATGCTTACTTGATGGTAAAATTTAATTTGGTTTATCTTTTCACTGGTAACTAATTCTTCTTTGCTTTCTCTTTGATTCGGACTTTTAGTTGAATGATAAATGACTTTTACAGTACTTTTTATTTTTGGAGCTTCGTATGGCAAGGGATGTTTAAAAAATATTTATTTAGTAATCATAATTAAGCCAGTAATTATGGAATTACAAAGTAAAGTAAACTCTTTCGCGGGAATGAAAGGAATAGCCTTTTCGCACATTTAGCAAAGTTTACATTTTTCAATTTGCTAAATAATTTTCAAATGGCGCATGACATCAAAAAATTCAAAGTAACCAAAAGTTACAGAACAGAATAAAAAATTTAATTTAAATGTCTCTCGGAATGTTCGAGGTGTATCGAAAAGACGAAAAAAAGAATAATATTTTAACACCCTGTATTTCGAAAACGAAAAGTCTGCGGTTCCCTGTTAATGTGAATTTTTTCTTATTTTTATGCGTTAAATCACCTTCCAAAGTTTTGGACATTAATTAACTTACACTCTGTTTATTACATATTCTAAAATGGAAGGTACGAGGTACTACATTTTCGCTATTTCGAAGTCCTACCTCTACAGAGTGTATCGAGTCTAAGTGTACACCATACAAATTTTGTTAAAAAATATTCCCGAAAGTGAAGGAGTCGTTTTCTCGTTGCTAAGTTCGTCGTTTCAGGGCTATAATGAATTCATTATGGACCTAGGTCTATAATGAATCCATTAAGGTCCTAGGATTATAACGAATCCACCAAAGTACCCAGTCCGAAAATATGTGTCATTTTGACACCAAAAATGACGATCATAATGATGTCATTATGACACGACGTAAGATAAATGTAATTTTTAACGCTTTAACATTTTTAAACAGTTTTGTCAGTCAGGAACCTGTTTAACTACAGTCTACACTCAGACACTCACACTTCAAAATAATAATTGCAAAATTATCAAAAAAAAAACTGATTCTGCATGTTGCTCGCCTTCATCTTCATTTTCACTAGGACTAGAACTGGGTTCAATAGTTTCAGCATCATCTACATCTCTTAAGACAACACAAAATATTACTAATACGAAGTATTTTTTCAATGTATTATGTGTTCCTTGTAGTTCCGATTCCATTTCATGACCTCTGTTTAAGACCAAATTTTCATCGCAGTTTGACTCAACATCCCAACATTCACTAACAGTTTCATTATTTTATTTTAAAAGTCTCTTCAAAATCCCGATAAAAAAACCCTTTTTGATGTACTATGTCCTGCATCCATTTTTCAGTAACAAACAAATATCTACCGAGACCACTACCACTCCGTACGGCAGACGGAAGTCGCACTATTTCAGAAAACACGCACTCCCGTTGACTGCTTTGATAGAGACTAATCGTTGTTTGTTGTTTGACTACATTGGAAAATACACGGGCGGGTAACCTCGATCTTAATTTGGGTGGGGAGGTAGAGTATTCCCAACGAGGAGATGCCCACTGCAAGGCGATGACTAGTATTCAAACTATAAACATCTACACATACGTACGAGTACAGTACAATAACCTACCTTATTATTTAGGTGTGGGGTTGATTTAGTTTAAATGATTGAAAAAAAAGGAATGTACTAGCATGTAAGTTTTTCTTGTTATTTATATTTAACCATTTAGTCATCTTCATCACATATACTCTATGTTTGCAGTCTATTAGGCCCGGTTAAATGTCCCCCTTCACATTTGTTATGTTATTATCCAATAACTTATTTAAGACCGCGCCCATAGCTGATAAACCTAACGCAATTTTGCTTTGTATATGTTCTAAGTATACCATCTTTGGTACCTTCTAATTTGGAAAGAAGGAGTTTGATTTCTGGGTTCAAGAGCGGGGATTTTAAAAAAGATAAATTTTCTGGGATAGACCATTCCTCCTCTTTTAAACTTCCATCACAACCGCAATTTAGGTAGCTAGATTACAGCGATACCAAAGTATAGAGTACGGATCCTTTTAACAGAAGATAGTGCATCTGAATCACTCTCACGTAGTCATAAGTATCAAATACCGATACTGTGAAAAATGGCACTCTAAAAAATCTAGTTCAAGTATATAGATTAGGATCACAAAATAACTCGACTCCGAGAAATATTTACGCCATAAAAATTAAATTTATCGCTCTGGAACATCGTCGCTTAGAATAATATTTAATTCTTTAACTATTAAATTATAAAAAATAAATTCTTTTTGTGACGGCTATGAAGATGAGTTAATCTCATTACCTGCATATTTGTTCAAATTAACGTAATACTTGGAAATAATATTCCTATGTACCTATTGTGAGGAGTACTCAAGTACGGCGCACAAAGCTGTGACCGAGGGGAGCTGGAAAGCAGACTCACAAATTAAAACTTAAGACTGATGTTAACATAAACACTCAAATGTCGATATGGGCGTTCACAGAAAACCCATTAACTGAATATTAGTTTTTAAACAGTTAGTCGTTAGAGAAGACGCTTATGTGTATTGTATTTGGTTATCCTGATAAAGTCGGAAATGTGAGCATTCGCAAATTACGGCGCGCATACAAAATTTTGAAAGTTGTGGTTAAGTGGGTACGGACTAACAGAGTGTGGTTAAAAATTTTGAAAAGTAACGTCTGGTTTCACGGGACTTGGGCGGAACGACTTTAAAAAACGGTTTCGGGAGATTTATGACATTGATCCAAAAGTTATTGGTACACTTTTTAAAAGTGACTGAGTTTCGAGGAAAAAACTTTTGTAAACTATTATTATAAGGAATTAACCCTGGAACATTCTCGAAGGCGACAAAATAAATATTGTTATTTCTGGTATTGTCGAGTCAAGTATCGGCAAAATAGCATTTAACAATAGCTACCAAACATTAGATGATTTATTGACATTTTTGCGTAGTAGTGATTACTCAAAAACTGAGAAAATGACAGATAAAAACTGTTCAAGCAGTTTTCAGTTTGTGTTATATCACGAACTGAGATATACAAAAATGGATTCTCCTAAATGGCGACTTGACAATAATAAAAACAAAAATATAAATAGCTTTTAGTCAAACAGTGCTACTTCAGTGCTAGCAACACATGCAACTTTTGCAAAAAACGACGGCATATTGGAAAAGACTGTTGGTTTGGGAAAAATTCACTTAGAAGAAACATTCTAACAATTTATATTATAAATAAATATTTCCCGTTAATCCTCAAAATATGCGGTTTAATCGATATTGGCATTCAGTGCTCTTTAATCAAAGACTTGGAGTTAAAAAATACGGACAAAACGCTTTCTGAACAGATGATAATAATTAAGAAGAGTGTAAGAACTGGACTTTTGTGTGATAAAATTAATAAAGAAGAAGAGCTTTTTATAGTGCCAGATACATATTGCCCAGCCGAATATTTTAATAGGAAACACACTAATACGTAGAAAGAGTGCTGGATGTACTAAGGTTAAATGTGATGTAAAGTTTTATTCATTGACTATCACGGAATTACGCATTAATAAGGTAAGCCAATGTAACGAAATTATGGACAAAAAGAACCCATCCATACGACCAGACCAACTGCATGGAAATGCATATTAAGTTAAAGTTCGATGAGCCGGTATTATATAATCTGTACAGATTGCCGGAAGATAGAAAGCAAATGCTTAAAATTATGGTTTGGTTTTTGCAATAAACTAACTTTAACAAATGTTGAGTGAAGTGAAGTGTAAAGTGAAATTTCTAAGGGAACTGCCCTTGTATATTTAGATGACATCATAATTCCACCTATGTCACAAAAAGATTGTTTAAAAAAACATGTGTAAATTGTGGTTTAGCAATATTTAGAAAATATAATTTGACTTTACAGTTTAAGAAATGTAAATTCTTTATGGAAAGAAGTAATTATTTATAACGTCTGAGGAATTTACTTATAATACTAAGTGGTCTTTGAATGCAGCCTAAATCACCGCAGTAACCGAGACAAAAAAATATTATCTACTAGACCTGTATTAAAAATATACCACCCGAAGTAGAAATGCAAGTGTTGACAGATGCGAGCAATATAGCCCTGAAGGCATTTTATTGCAAATTCATACGGACGGTACACACCCAATTGCCTGTTTAGTAAACAATGTACCTACGAACAAACGAAGTACCATTCATATGAACTGGAGACCATTGCCCTTAGAGATTTTTGAATGTATTTTTTTGGAAAGGAATTCAAGATTTTACATATTGCTCTGCAATCAGAGCTTGTTTTACGGAACGGGAGCTCATCCCTGGCATCGCTAGATGGTGCTAGAACTTTAGGAGTGCACTTTTCAAGAAAATTATAATGCAAATCGTGTGATAAAGTCAACGGAAGTCAAATATGTCTAAACGTCTTGGAAAACTTTATATATGAGACACCAAAAAGGATTATATCAGATAGAGGATCGTGTTTTATATAAAAAATAATGGAATATCTTTGTCGTGAAATGAGCACAAAACATATAATGAATGCAGAGCAAATGGGCAGTGTCAGCGATTTAATAGCACTCTTTTAAACGCGTTAAAGTGTTGGAGTGTAAATGACATTAATTAAATACATCTGTAAATCGGAGAAACACCTTATCAGCTGATTATGGGTTTTTGCTAGAATTACTTAAAACTTCCTTTAAAAATTAATTTTTATTGACAAAATTATACCCAGGTAAACTATATATATCACTTAACTTTTTTGGACAATACCTTAATTGACTAGTAGACAGTTTGTAGCATAATACAGGGGGAATAAACTTCAACAGTTTTACCCCAACACAGCCGTCTAATGTAAATATAGTGCCCGGATTTGAAAATGTAGTTGTCACTGATAATGACATAAGGTTGTTGTGCGGAAAGGTATGATTTTAAGATAAAATGGCAAGAATCAAACAAGTTATTGTCAAGCATTTACTGCTGATAACTAATTAATGTTGAACACCATGGATGTCAAGTAGATTTGGTAACATGTTTTCTGTTCATGTGATTCAGGCGATTTTAAGTGATGCCTTGAGTTTTTTATGCTAGTCAGTTATAGGAAATTTTAACTGAGTATTTTGCTAAACAATTAGTAAATAATTAGGAAATTCTAGTGACGTGGATTCATGATTTAAGAAGAAAATTTTTTTGGGTTATACGCCACAAAATATAGCAAATCAATACGAGGAAATTATATTAAATTACCTTAAAATTTAAATCTACGGTAGGTATTTAGTTCTGGGTATATGAATTATCCCTAAGCCACAAAATACACTTAGAACCAAACTTACAAAAACAAACCAACAATGAATAAGAAATTACAAAAAATGCCATTTATAAAATTCCATGTCAATACAATAAAGTTTACATAGGTGAAACCTCTAGGCTCTAGACCATTACCCAAAATAATGAAAGATTACCAAACTTCCATAAAAACTGGGGAATTTCAAATATCAAACATTTGCCAACACGCACAAGACAACAATCATAAAATTAATTGAAATTGCTAGTATTTGGGTAAAAAGAGCCATGCTTCCAAAAACTCCTAAAAAAAAAAGTGCCTTATTATTGTTAAAAAAAGTAGCGTCTTGTTTAGTTACATTTAATAACACATGGTTAAATTGGCTAAATGCTGAAGTAAAAAAGGACACCTCAAAATACAGTAAATTTAAATAAACATACTGTAGTTGCACATAATTTTTTCACTTCAAATTGATATTTAATTGACACTCTGTCAGAGATTTACCATTCCGGTTAAATTGCTGATATTAAAAAAATAATGCTTTTAATTTTTTTTCTTTTAGCTTGCTGAAGAAGAGAGAGTAGAATTTCCCCGAAACGTCCCAACAAATTGATATTTCTCAATGTCGTTCCTCGGGTATCTTCATGCACAGTGGCCCCAGAACTAAAGACCACATATTAAACTTTTAGGGTAATTTAGAATAATTTTTTTCTTATTGATTTGCTATATTTTGTGGCTCAAAACCCAAAAATATTTATTAGTTTGAAATGTATATGATGGCACGAAGATAATGGAAAATCCGTCTTATTCAATAGCCTTTTTATAAACTGTAATTGAAATATTTTTATAACTATAAAGAAAAAATATATATTTACATCGGAAATGTAGACGCAGAACTGATAATTAAATGGTAGGTACTTTTATCTTAATTTCTTCATGTCAAATTTAATGTTATGAACAAGTATGTAAGTCTTCTGTAATAGAAAAGTAATAGTGGCTGAAGAGGCTTTAATTTTTTAAGTGATAGCAGCAGCCTCATAAAATTTAATATTAACGCCGCTCGCACGGCTGGTGTGCAATATTAATTTGATACAGGCTCCACTTCTAACGGTTAAGGCCTCGTATAGTTCGAAAAGGAAACATACTTAAACCATAGGCTCTAAAATTGTGACGGTTATTACTCAAACCGAAATAGTGGTAATTTTCTGGAAACGGGACCACACAACACAAGAAAGAAAAGGTTTTACGCGTCCACACTACAAACGTCGCGTCGGCGACGTTTACGATCAGAGAACATAGAAAACGGATGTATGTTCTATTTTAAAAGTCTATGAGGTTTGCAGCTATGAATTCTGAAAAATACTGGATCTTTCCCTAGCATGCGTCACGCGATGTGATACAAAAAAAGTGTGTTATGAATATCTAACAGTTTTTCGAAACAAGGATGTAATATTTTAGATTTACACTTGTTAGGACCATAAGTTATCTTAAAGTATAAAAAGACATAGTTTTATATAACTTTTACTGAAGCCCGAAATCGAAAAGATTAATTTAATAGAAAAAGTGCAATGTACGGAAAAAAAATCTAGGACAGAACCCGAATAGGTTAAGAGAACCAATTAGGTATTTTGCTACTTGGTCAAAGTGGAATCAAATAATTAAAACAAGGAAGTTGGAAAAAATAAAGAACTTTCTTTTTTTAAAATTAGTAGTATGGTTAACTTAAATATAGGGACATATCTTATACAGAATATATAAAACGAGGAAACAATTACTGTATGTTTTAAATAAGTCATACAAATACGGGTATCTAAAAAGTAAAATTATGAAGCAGACCAGTAGAGCAGCAACTTACCAAAAATCTTCTGGTCGAAGGATTTACAAGCCAATAATTCCAAATTTACAAAATATATATATAAAACGTGTCTGATATTTATATCTTCATCTGACTGGCGTTTATAATAGTTTCATTATAAACGTAAAAAAAAAAAATAAAATGTAAAATGAAGTCCAAACAATCTTACGAAAACCAATTTGTCTTTATCCAATATTGAAACTAATTCCATTTTATAACATGTAAAATTATTACTAACCTAATTATTTAAAACTTGTTTTCGGGTAAACTTTTTACCATAAATATTATTTTTTAATATAAAAAACTCAAACAGATACTTTGTATAAAACACTCATTGCTACATCCTTCATGCATATATGTTGTTACAATTTCTTTACCTTTTATTACTGGTATTATACAGGTTTTATTTTAAAAATTCCAGTATATAATTCATACGTTCGTATATTATAAAAGTTTCAACGATAATGTTTTTACTTGAAATATAGTTATAGTTCCGAAACGGCAATAAGGCCAATCGTACCTTATTTTTAATAAAATACTAACTACTTTTAGTTAGACCGAGAATGATGAAAAGTCGGTTGGTAGTAGATCAATCTATCCATAGCATAAAATGATATTTCACTCAAGGTGACCAGATGAATTTCAGTGACAGAAATATAAAACTATTATATTTACAGGTAACAATAATGGAAAACATCGATCCGGTTATTAGACTATATTTATCAAAATTATGCCAAAAACGGCTTAAACCAACTTATGAATAAGAATGCTTACTGTTTACTTAATTAGAACTAAGTTTTTCCAAATTAATTCTATATAATCAAACACTAAATATACGAAATAATACAAACTGTTTCATTATAAATTGATATCTTTCCAATTCCTAATTATTTTGCAAGTGCAGGGCTATCCGAAATGGAGATCAATTAGATATGTAGTTTTCAACTGGAACTTTAATTTAGCGGATATGAAGTTAACAGTACAAAATTGACATCCTACGAATGAGGAATAGTTGAAAAATGAAAATTAATGACGGTATTTCGGTTGCACATCTTTTTCTAACTTTTAAAGAGCTTTATAGTAAACGATACAGGATAGTAATATTGCTGGTTACTAATGGTAACGTTATAATAGTATTTATTATCTGATACTAGCTATAGAATTTTAAGATAGTAAAATCACGCAACTGTCCAAAAGTAAGATAATTATCTATTTATTTATTTACATAAAAAAATTTAAGTTTGTGTTTAATTAAATTTTAATGTATCCGTAATTGCTAAGCCGCTGAAACTTTTTGCATTGGATTATAAAATTAAAATGAGATTTTCTAGGGTACGTAACCCTGAAATTCCGTTCATAAAGTTAACCCAATTGTTTTTTAAGCACAAAATACGGAATTTAATAACACCCCTGCCTCTATAATTTGGCTCATAAAAAAATTTAAATTTATATAAATATGATAACCTGGCGGGAGAAGCTTTATCTGCGCCATTTAATTCCGCGTAGCATTTGGGGTTTGTTTTAATTTATTAAAGCAGTTTCTTCTCGCCAGTTTATTAATTTGAAAACGGCCTCAATTATTCAGAAATGACGGCGACGAGGCGTTTCGACTGAAACAGATTTATGTCCCCTTTAGATCTGTTTTCTCAGAAGGCCCGGCTTGATGTTTCAAATGTTTTTGATATCAAAATATTTTATCGCATGTAGTGAGGTTAATACTATTAAATTAGACATTTTATGTTAATTAATTATGTTCCTAAACGATTGTTTCTCAGGTTATTCTAGAGAACTATTTAAACATGATAGTCCACTTCCAAGTGGTATGAAACGTGTAACAAACTTTACTTAGTTAATATTTTTTTTAGTTAAAAGGAAACATGGAAACGTACGAAAGAAGTGTGATGTTTTAATATTTTTGTTATATGCTCGAAACTGTCCAAAAGTCTAATTTAAAATTTAATAAATATTACCAGCAAGAAAAAATAACCAAATACTGTAAAATATAAATTAATACCAAAATCGATAAACATGTATAATACACAAGATGAAATCACCTCTTCCAAATATAAAGTGAAATCTGACAAAGCGTAATTAAAACAAAAACAAATCGATTTCTTTGTTTTTTTTTGCCAAAAACGTACCGCCAAAAATACTTTTCAGTGGAATGTTTTTCTTTACTAATTTTCGAGTTTCTTAAATGTTATATTTCTGATTTCTCCCAATATCACTATGCTCTGACAACTAATTATTTTTTTTGCTTGAGTGGTTCTCCATTACTTTTATCCTTTAAATTGTTTTCCTTTACAATTTCTGCGCCATCCTCCCAGGTGGAATTAAAGATCACTTAGTAATTTAATTCTGGTCCATACTGATATTTCTTAAGACCGCCAAAATATGTAAGCATTTGGTTTTTTATTTATTGAGTTACAGCTCCTATATCTTTTGTTAATCCTAAACTTAGAGCGAAATATATTGTAAGTCATTTATAACGCTTCCTATACTTACCTAAAATTACTCCAGGATAAATAAAAGCACGTTTTTGCAAAATCGATAACCCTTTCTTTAAACTTTCTTTCAATTTAATAAGGACTGGGTACCTCGAACGCAAAATATACTGATTGGGGATTTAAGTTAACTGTAAATATGAATAGTGCGATTATATTTCCTTATTCTTATTTAAAATGATATACAGTGAGGTCCAAGAAGTGTGCAACATATTTAATTTTTGATATCTCAGAAAATTTTATTCTTGTTAAAAGTTAGTGGCAAAACCTGTGTACTAATCGGAAATCATAGCCTCCTATTTCAAAACAAAGCATAGAATCAAAACCTGTGTACTAATCGGAAATCATAGCCTCCTATTTCAAAACATTTTTTTTTTCAGTAAATTTTGAATATCCACAGTATTATTGCAATTTTGTCCAATAAAAGAGCATTTAATTAATCGTCAGAATTTTAAATGTAATTTTTATAGAAAGTTAAATGTCTAATCAATTTAGTATGCATATAGAAACACTTGAATCTCAGTCCAAAATGTTAGTATTGTAATGTTTTTATCAAAATAGCGCTAATAATGTACTGAGTGAACTTATTCTTGTTATCACGTTTTGATGATAGTAGGCTGAGAAAGATAGAAGGCTATAATTTCATATTTGAATACAGGTTTTGACTCTAAATAACTGTGTTCAATAACATTTTGCCATATTTTTTAAAATTAAGGCTACTTTACTCCTGATAAGTTTCACATTTTTTGCCTACCCTATATATCGTTCGACTTTTACTAAAACTAACTACTGCTAATAGAGTATTCTTTTATGTACTGACGTTTATCAAGAATAAAATTTTCTGAGAAATCAAAAACAAAAAATGTTCCCATTTGTTGCACACTTCTAGGACCACACTGTACTACAGCTGATTTTTTGGGTTGGTATCTGTATTTTCTTATCTTTCAAAGATAAAATTAACGTTTTTTCTCTCTTTCTAAACATTGTACCTCCTAATAATATTCTATCTCAGCAGCACAGCCTTGGTCCGTAGGCTGAATAAAACATGTACCGTTCTAAAAGTAATTTGACGCCCTTAAAAACGAAGTACCACGTGGTCACGGTCTTACTATTTGGCTTCCGCCGAATTGACATAATTCCTTCTTTACTAATTTTCGAATTTCTAAAATGTTATATTTGTGATTTCTCCCAATATCATTATTCCAGAGAATTTCATTCAGACAACTAATTATTTTTTTTTCTTGACTTGTTCTTTAATTTCTCTCCCTTACGTTGTTTCGTTTACAACTTCTTTACCTTTCTCCCCGGTGTATTAAAGGCCAGTTAGTCATTGAATTCTCGCCCATACTGATATTTGGTCCTCCAAGAAATGTAAGTATTTGGTTTTTTTGTTTATTAAGTTGCAGCTCTCATATCTTTTATCCCTAAACTTACAACGTAATATATTGTAGGTAGTTTCTAACGCTTCCTATAATAACCTGATTACTCCAAGTTATAAAAACACGTTTTTGCAATATCGATAACCATTTCTTTGAACATTCTCTCCATTTAGTAAGCGCGAAAATCTAATTAGAACTGAGTACCTCAAACGCAAAATAAACTGATTGGGGATTGGAGTAAATGTAAATATGAACAGAGTGATTATATTTACTTTTTCCCATTTAAAATGATGCTTGTCTGGGTTGATATTTATATTTTCTTATCTTTCAACGAATAAATTAACGGGTCTCTCTCTCATCAAAGAGTGTCCCCCCAATAATATCCTATCTCAGTCTAGCCTTGATCAGTGGCGGCTCCTCCATTAGGCCAAATAGTCAATGACCCTCCAATAAATATTTCCAAACATAAACAAATAAATAAAATATTACATAATTTATATTTTTTCAATTTTTTTCAAATTTGGAAATTCCCTCTATTATTCTAAGCGTATAAAATCGTTGACCGTTCCCTTAATTCCGCGACACACTATTCATGCCTCGCACTGCAATCTCCGGAGAGGTTTCGTTTCATTTGGAATCGATCACGGCTCGCGGCTCGTGTTGACCTCGTGGTTATAAACGGAGGCGAGTTTTTCCCGAGTGTTCCCGATCAAATTCGCATAGGGGCGCGTGGATCGTTTGATAGGTTGTGGTTACCGTTGCGTATTTTTATAGATTTTATTTTGAAGATTTTACATTTTGTTTTTTGATTTTGTGGTTTAAATTAATGTTTTAAAGAAAGGCAGCCACAGTGTTTTAGAATATTAAGACTTTATAATCCGTTTTCAATTATATTTGCGATATAAACTCTGAGAAACGACTCGAATTTAAGACCAGTAGTCGACCTTTGCCGTAATTTAACATTCAGCAAACAGGTAAAGACAAAAACAAAGAAGTAAATCGTTATTTTCGTAGAAATATGTACGATTTATGTGTCTGGACATGCGGTTGCGAAGTAACAAAGGCATTTTATTGTTTCGTGTGTCTGATTTTTTCAGATGACTCTTTGTGGTTTATATGTACTGAGCCCCGTGAAAAGTTGACCACGAGCAGCCACTGGCCTTGATCAATTGGCTAAATAAAACATCTGCTTGATCGATGTTTTTAAAAAGTTTCAGCCAATAAGTCGGTATCATATACAGAATGGCTCACAAAAAATCGTCACACACCGTTCTTAAATTAATCTTACGTCGGTTCGAATCCCGACAAAGAAGAAAATTTTTTTAGTTTTTTTAACAAAATTTAATTATAATTAAGTTAATAAAATTTTGTATTACTTATTTTTCTTAAGGCTAGGTTAGGTTAGGATTTTTGTACATAAAAAGTTGGTTACGACGATTGATAATTCTCGATTATCTCCATCTGTCTCCATCCTTAAAATGAATATCTCCTACGAAGAAATCATCCTGGACGAAATAATGAAAGAAGCCAATGAGGGAAATAGCCGTCTGATTACCGAGAAATCGTATCAATGTCACCAAAAGTAATTTAAAATAATTATCATCATTAAAAAAAGGGGTATTTATGATGTACCTTAATAATATATCTAAAAAATATTCAACTTCTATCATATAGTCCAAATACTGGTAAAGCTTATCATGAAAAATGAGAAAAACGTCGGTTTGAGTAGATTTTTCGAGTTAACCGCCTTTGTAGAGAACCTTAAAGACGGACTTAAGCCAAAAAAAAAATCAAAAATTGTCGAAAAATCAAAAACTGACAAGTTTGAGATAAGGTGTACCTAATGATAAAAGTTGCAATAATATAGCGGTATAGCTGGCACTTGTCAAAGAGAAGAATTGATGAAACTCACCATAGATGATAATGAAGAGAAATATATGTTTTACTAGTAACAAAACCAAATACAAAGACAACTATTGACAGAAAATGTGTTGCATGTCATCCTAAATCTGAAATACGCAACACTGGCCTTTACAAAAGTACAAATTTTTACACGCTAAAATTACCCTACATAAACAATTTTTTCGTAGGATGCACGGTTGTACATGTTTCAAACAATATGTGGGCATACACTTGTCTGGAAAAATACTTTAAAATATTGCAGGGTACTTGGGCTTATCAAATCTTGAGATGTAAACCGGACATTGTTTCATCATATCATCAGCGACAATGTTGGCAAACTCCGGTTCCAATATGACCAATATTAAGAGACACGGTGGCTGGAAATCCCCTTCAGTAGCGAAGTCCTACATTGAAAACCCTATTGAAAGTAAAAAATATATTTCAAAACCCATGAAGGAGCTAATCTCAAGCAACGACATCTCTCGTATTATATCAATCAGGTGACATGCCCTGAAGTATAATTCCAGTAGTAGCAGTTTCACAACAAGCTACAAGTTTCTCTTCAAATGAAAATGAATCATAATCAATGTTCAACAGAAAAACTACATTCAAGAAGCGGAAAAAAACGGAATCCCTAATGAATGCGCTACCAATTCTTGTACTTTTAATTTGAATATTTATAAGTCTTAATATTACAGAAATTTCTGGTCTCCCTTTATTGTTCATGTTTCTTAAAAATATATGGGCCCTATTTAATATTGCACCCGTAACTTAAGAGTGCGTAAAAGTAATTTTACCGCATTTGTTTTGCAAAGTTACTTTACCACGCGCCTTTTCGAAATATAAACCCGCTTTTCTTCAATTTAGTAAGACTAAAATGTAAAACCTTTTTTAAATTTGTATTAAATCGACGCCCGTAGTGTCTTTTTCGCACTAGACTGGCGACCGAACTACGCTTCGCAACGTTTCGTCAACTGCAGTGAAGTGCGGAAAACTAGAAACTGTTTTAAATTATAGGTATCTTATATTAAATAAAGCTAACTCAAAACTGATAATACATTTCTATTCTCAAATGTCTAAGCATCTTCCCTTATACCATCAAAATAAAAATTTTTACTCACCACAATAATAACGTCAGCATGACTAGCAGCACCACTTACCTGAAAACAAAATTATATTCGTAAGACCATTTTATTAAAAAAAAGTCCATAAAAGGTTAGTACCTATTTTTGAAAATTTTCGTGAACAATATCTGGTACAAGAACGTTTCTTAAATTTTATACTTCACGGTACCTTTTTAGAGAACGTTTTGGACGATAAAAAATATAGATTTGAGATTTTTCGTAAAGACCATTAATATATCATATTTTCATTATTTCCCATATAATTATTACTTAATATATCATGTATAGGATCAAATATAAGTTGGTTTCTTTTTCGATGCTTTAAGGGCATTAGAAAATGAAAAAGATATTTTTAGAAAAAAAATTATAATGCCACACGGCCGTATTACGTGTACACAAAATTGGCGGAATCTGGTTCAAAGTTTCGCGGAAATATGGTTTTGGAGTCATGGGGTAGATTTTCGATATTTTCTAGGGGTATAATAACGTAGAAAATTCATTTTTTGAGCACAAACCCATAACAGATATAGTTGAAGTAATTGAAATTGAATCCAAGATGACGACCTAATAAGATATTTACAAAATCAGCATAAAAAAACTAGGTTTATTTTAAATTTTGTGCTAAAATTAAGTGTGATATATTCGATTTATTTTAAATTATTGCCAAAAATCCTACGGTATAGGAAAAAACTAGTAAAATTAGTACGAATCCAATATGGTGCAACAAAATGGCGTCTATTAGAATTGTTTGAAAAGAGTATATATGTTATTAAATGTCTACGTGCTGAACTAAATTGGGGCAGACTTAATTATTCCTAATAAAAGGAAAGATTCATAACGAGCGAAGTTCCGAGTAAAGGAAAATTACCGATTTTTTGTATATAGTATCACTTCAAGGAGATAAAATAGCTCTCTAAAAACAAAATTAAAATTTTAGGTTTTTATTTTAAGGGGTGGAAAATGCCAAATCTGTTTTTTATTAAGTATATAATATTTTTCGACTACCCAGGGTTATTCTAAGAGAATATTTCAGAAACTAATAATATTTAAAAAAGTATGGCGAAACAAAATGGAGGCCTACTGAAATGGTAAAAAAACTGTTACTAAAAAACTACTTATCCAATTTACATCAAATGTTGCACAAAAATCAAGCATTATGTGAAAATCAACTGGTTAAATTGTGGTACGAATAGAAGAGAGCGAAATAAAAGGGCAGCTTAATAAAATATTTTAAAATTCAGCCTGAAAAACCCACTTAGTGGATTGTTTTCAAATTTTGTGCAATAATTGATATCTATCTATCTACATACGAAAGAACTAAAGATGAGGGATTATTTCTTCACCAATGTGTCAAGAAACGACCAAAAGATGACGCTCTGTTTGTTTCAGAACCAAGGAGTCATTCTGCGACCATAGGAAACTTTTAATCGTTATGAACACCTAAGAAATATATACAGTAAAAAATATGTGAAAATTTCCATTATGATATATGGAACTGGACTCAGAAACATGCGATAGCATTTTACCCAGTCTCTTTAAAGACATCCTGTAGGTGCTAATATATATTTTTTAATGAACAGAAATGTTTAAAATATATTCCAGATGATGTCAGTTTTTCGCGGTCATAGGTCAATCCCTATAGAGTCGCAATTAAAAATCAATTCCTTCAAAAATTGATTTATCATTCATCGGACCCGCTGAAACGAGAAATTAACGATGCTATTTACTCGATCGCCCTCCGAACGGTTCTCTCTTTTTAGTCCCTAATGTGTGTTTTTGTGGGTGAGCCCTTTCAGTCGTTTCACTTTTATTAAATTATTAATGTGTTCTCCGCTTAAAGTGTTCCACTCACTTTATTTTGCTTTCAGAAAACGCGGCCATTGATAATTTTTCCCCTGACGCGTTACGTATTATATATAGCAAAAATAAAATATGAATTTTTATTAGAATGTGGCATATAATAGCATTACACTTATTTAACATAAAGTATGTCCAAAATGCATGGAAAAATGTTTTGGCAGTCATAACCTAAAATGTTATACAAAAAAATACTTCAATTAAAGTTGTATCACAGTAAATACGGCGTGTATGAGGTTGTTAATAAGTAAATAAAAAAATGCGATTAGGATTAAATAGAAATAATTAATCAAGGGTAAAACATTTCTTTTCTTTTAACAAAAACGTGAAAAACCAAAGATATTAATCAAAAGTGTAATTTATTAACAAATTCCTGTTTATTAAAATGACATCATAAGTTTGGGTAGAAATTATAACGTGCATACTACGTGTTTTTCTCCAATATGTCTAGAATCAAAAAATATATATTTTTGGGCAACATAATATGTAATATGATAAATCTAAATCAGAAATAGTGTCTTCAATTTGGGCGAAAGTACATTTCCCTAGTTTTACCGCATCGTTTGAAAATTTTAAGCTCAACTGACAATAATGGTGTAGGCGTGTGTTGCTTGTCAATGAATATAATCTTATTTTTGCGGTTCCAAGACAAAGAACGAAAAATGGACACTACCTTATAGAGAGAGACGGGAGAGAGAGAGAAGGAAAAATACGATTCTATTCTCTTATCCAAAAACCATACCCATCTTCAAAAATACAATACAATACAAAGGGCTTTTATTTGAAACAAAAGAATATATTCAATACATACAAAAAATCACGATGTCAAACCGGAACATATTGCAGATTTTCAATTTCGCTTGTGGCGTATAGCATATAAAATATATAAGTTAATTCCAGGAATCAATCAGTTAAAAAATTTAAAAAGTGGGGTTAAGTGGTGAATTCGTCATCTTAAGAATACCAAATTTTAGTGTTTAGTCGTAAAAGATAAAAACAAACGAACTAAAACTAAACTCAAATTTTGTACTGAACCTTTAGGTTTAGAACGTATGGCTTAACTTGTACATATTACTAATGCTAAAAATAAAGAAAAAGGTAAAAAAGGCCATGTTACATGAACCGAACTTAAGGCCGTTTTACATGTTGCAACTCTTCTTTGCAATATGCAAGTCTTGAACAAAGACATGCCCAGTTTGACAAAAGGTACAAATGTCTTGCCACTGTGCATGCTTTTAGGCCGTTTTACATGGTCCAATTCTTCTTTGCAATATGCAATAGTCTTGAACAAAGGCATGCGCAGTTTGACAAAATGTACAAATGTGTTGCCACTGCGCATGCTTTTGTTCAAGACTATTGCAAATTGCAAGAAAGAATTGCAGCATGTAAAACGGCCTTTAGAGCAAAAAATAAAAATTTAATTATGTCTGAATCCCCGCTATAACTTTGTTTGGTAATCAATTCAGCATAAAATATATGTCAAAACTTTACTACAAAGTTAGGCAAGAGCCGCAAAATGTATGCAAATTTTTTTATTTATATCCATTTTTACCGACCCTAAAAGCATTCGAAAGATACGAGAGAACTATTATATAGTAGAAAAATAATTTTTTTGGGATGACCGCTAAGCTAGTTGTACTCGTCTCTCAACTTGTTGACTGTACTGATGAATGACCTAAGTCAGAAACATGTGTCTATAATTGTCCAAATTTCATTGCTGCGGTCATCCAAAAAAAAAATCATTCTTCCACTATATAATAATTCTTGCCGCGTTAATCTTTTCTTATTGAGGGATTAACAGTACCGAAGATGCACCATTGTGGGCACCGGGGGGTTTTTAATTTCTATTTTGACAATAATATAATATACCTAGCTAATTGCTACTCTAAATAAATACCGCTTTATGTGTTTTAGAATTATTTATATTTTTTTTCCAATTTATCTGGGACTAAACAATTATTTATGACAAACATTTTAAAAAGACTATTTATTATTTCTAAAAAAAATCCCAGGTTGCTATAAATATTAAAATTTTAGTAATAAATTATACACTGGTTTCAAAAACTAAGATAAAAAATAACTAATTAGTAATTAAATGATATTTACTTAATTTAAGAGATCACCTATTTATTTCAATACATATTTATTTATTATATTTTGATTTATTTTCTGTAAACAATAAAAATTTATGAGAATAAAAAGAATCACCATCACCCAATAACATATTCTTATATCACTGTATCAAATAACAAATGCAAATGCTACTCACTTTCAGTCTTGCTATACTTACCACCATAATTTAGACTTTAGTAAAATTGATCCAATAAGTTATTCAGGAAAGATACTATCAACATATTGTTTTACAGAGGCAGAAATCTTTAATAAATTAAAGGACCTTGATCCTTTCAAGAAGGCTGGCCCTGATGGAATTCCTACTATTCTATTGCAACGATGCTGTGAGCCATTGTCTCAGCCCTAATTTTTCAGAGATCCACTAATCTGGGTTCCTTTCCTGAATTTTGGAAGTTTTCTACCCTTCTGCCCATTTTCAAATCTGGAGATAAAAGTGATGTGAAGAACTACAGAGGTATTTCTTTACTTTCACATATACCAAAGCTCTTTGAGGCAATTATCACCGATCATATATTTGAGTCTTTAAAACACTATATTACGAGTATGCAACATGGTTTTTATCGT
This sequence comes from Kuschelorhynchus macadamiae, assembly GCA_030620095.1. NCBI lineage: Eukaryota > Metazoa > Arthropoda > Insecta > Coleoptera > Curculionidae > Kuschelorhynchus > Kuschelorhynchus macadamiae. The sequence continues at coordinate 361,957 of JAUTXW010004102.1, forward strand.
GGTCGTTCAACAACTACCAATCTTGCAATATTTCAATACTACTTAGTGACTTCGGTTGAGGCTGGCAAGCAGATCGATGTTATTTACACTGACATATCTAAGGCTTTTGACAGTGTTTGCCATCAGCTTCTGTTATGGAAATTAGAGCAATGTGGAAAATATCTTGAATGGATCAAAACGTATTTATTTAATCGTCGCCAGCAAGTCAACATATGCGGTTCAGTCTCCAGGGAGATTCTTGTGACATCGGGTGTCCCGCAGGGTTCGCATGTGGATCCAGTTCTCTTTCTGCTCTTTATAAATGATATAATATCCTGTTTCAAATTTTCCGAATGTCTGTTATATGCAGACGACTTAAAATTCTTCTCACCAGTCTCCTCAGACTCCAATGCTCTGCAGTCTGATATGGAAAGGCTCGTCAAATGGTGCAGAACTAATTATCTCTCTCTTAACATCTCGAAATGTAAAGTGCTCCGTTTTCACAAATGTATTAATACGATACCCTCCACCTACTTCATAGATAATGTAAACCTTGAAGTTGTTAGTTCTTCCACGGACCAAGGTGTTATTTTTGATGAAAATCTTACTTTTATTCTACATATTGATAACATTGCACTTAAGGGTTTTAGACTTCTGGGTTTTATAAAGCGACATACGAAACACGTAACTGATACCAAAGCAATTGGGTGTCTCTATAACTCATTGGTTCGTAGCGTTCTAGAATATTGTTGTACAATATGGAGTCCATCATACCAGTGTCACATCGACAGAATTGAAAAGGTGCAAAATAGGTTTTCAAAATACCTCTTACATAAATTGCATTTCCCATATCAAGGTCTGTCATCTAATACTAGAGCTCTTCTTTGCGGCCTTCAAACTCTTGAATTTAGAAGAAAGAAGGCACTTCTTTTGATTGACTGTGAAGTGCTGCTTGGATCAGTCCCGTTTTTAGCGCCTATTATAAGAACAAGACAATCACAGCTGTTTGTTGAAAGGTACCACCGTACAAATTATGGATTTAGCGCATTTGTTGACCGACTGGTTCACAATTACAATCGTCACTTCTCAGAATATGATTTTTTCAGACTAAGCACTTTGCAGCTGAAAAGGCAGTTAACCGGATTGGTTTTGCAATTTTTTTTGGCCCATATTGATGTTAGTTTTTGTTGTGTAGTTTTATCATTATTATATTATTTCAATTGAAAATCTTTCTCATTGGTAATTTTTGTTTGCTGATCTGACATATTTTTTCTTAGAGTTGCTGACTTCATTATTTATTTATTTGACGTTATTTGCGAATGCGTACCATTTGGAATATTTAGCATTCTGTAGTGTACGTTTCTGAAGGGCCACTTGTCCGATGCGTGCATCGGCTACGTCCATTAATTATTACAAACATGCAACCTTTCATTAAAAGTATAGTATACTTTTTATAACCAAGTTTAAAAACAATACATTAATAAGTAAAATGTACTTATCTAAGGTTACAGAACTTTTGTTTACAATAAATACGTATATAATTAGTATATTTTGGATTAGTTGGCTGTAACAAATAAAACCGTAATAATTAAAAAAAAGTTTATTACGAATATTTAAAAAAAAACTTGAGCTCATGTAAGTTGCGTTCAGCTCACAATGATAAGTAGGCAAGCGAAGAACGATATGATATGATGAATGCTGATCTTCATAACATACAGGAATGGTGCAATGCGAATCGTCTGTCTTTTAGTGTGTCGAAAACCAACATTTTAAACTTTAAATGTCACATTGATACAATCCCTCTTGATGGTCAAATAATTAAAAACATGACAGAAAACAAGTTCTTGGGAATGTTTGTCGATAATAAGTTAAAATTTAATGTACATATTAATAACTTGTGCCAGAGACTTAGTTCTGGATGTTATGCTGTTCGAACAACTAGAACTGAGCTAAACGAAACAGTAGCAAGAAATGTTTATTTTTCGGTAATCGAATCAAATTTGAGATATGGAATTTGTTTTTGCGGCTCGTGCAGCGGTAACTGGTTTTGATCAATTTTCGTCCTGCAGAAACGTGCAATAAGATACCTATATAGCCTAAAGCCACGTGATTCATGTAGACCCATTTTTAAGTAAAAAAAAATTCTGACTTTAGCAGGTCAGTTTATTTTGGAATCCGTATGTCTGATGCACAGAAAGCATTTAGAAAGAATTGATACTTTGTCTTTGATGGGCACCCGCAGTTCTTTATTAGGCTACCTATACCTTCGACAGCCCTAACTAAAAACTTTGTTTTTTACAATTAAAAAAAAAATGTTTAATAACCTCCTAGTCAGCATTCCAAGAATTAGAAGTTACAGATTATTTAGAACTAAGGTTAAAAATTTAATGATCTCTGAATCATTTTACAATGTTGAAGAATTTAGCAAAAAATTTTAATTAAGAGTGTCTATATGGGTATTGTGTTTATATATATTTTAGGATGTGTAAATATGTAATATTGCTGCAGATTTTTATTTTTATTTTTAATCGAACTTCTTTTAGATGGGGTGTATATGTGGTCATTTATTATATTTCAGTCTTGTGTATTGTGTAAATTCTGTTATCTACTATGACGATAAGATCATTTTTCGGGGTGCTGTTTTGTTTTCAAGGTCTCTTCTTTTTTTTAACTTTTTTATATTCTGTGACGTTTTATGACATTAATGTTTTCTTTTAATAATTTTAGTTTGCTTATTTTAATTGTTTACTTTTAAGAGCTTTGTCATTGAGAATTTTTTTTTCTTTGGACAATAAAGCATATTTTGACTTTTGACTTGATACTATCTCTTTTTTTTGCCATCCCATTTAAAATATTTATTTTTCTGAATTTTGACTTATGCTACCTAGCAGTTCCTTTTTCAACATGGTACTCTCATAGTTCAGTTCCATCTCAGTTCAGTAGCTTCTCTATCAACCTAGAACGATAGCTGGTGTTATCCATGACTATTATCGAATTACGTCAGCACTCATTTTTTCGTGGTAGTCTTTCGTGGAATTGGATTGAAACTCCAATAAGCGATTATTTAAAACTCCATTTTCACTCCTAATATGTGTAATGGTAAGCTTGCGTCCATTTCCTGACGGCGACCTTACTCCCGTTGACCAGCCTTCCATGAAAGCTTGTCGGGAATTTAGTACAACTTTATCTTGCCGGATTTTTGTTACTGTATGCCCTTCGTTTAGCCAGATTTCATCCAAGTAAACAATAGTTTTGTCTTTGCTGCAATATTTTCGGATTGATTATAAGTAATCTCGTCTCCGGCAAATAATGCCTGATCTATTAATAAGAAGCGAAAATTCATATTATGCAAAATTTTCCAAAACCTAGTTCTTGATAGCCGGGGTAAGTCTTCGTCATCTTTAGAGGCTTGTAAAATTTTGTCCAACGTTGGTATCTCCTTAGCACAGTTAGAAGCATGCACTTTTCTTCGTATACAATTTTTAACGTCGTTGTCAATTTCCGATCGTTTTTTTCCTGGGTTCGCTTTAGGTTCGCTGAGGTTTTTACGTTTAGTATGATGATTTTTTTCTCTCAGAGACTATGAACTCTTCCCAACTGACCGAATAGGAACTGGGGAAAAACTTGAAGCCATTATAACCTGATGTTACTTTCTCAGTGCTGAACACTAAATAAAATGTAGCTATATACTACCGCCATTTATATATACACCCTAAAACCTAATGACCCCGGTTAACAAGCTGTAATTCCATTATCTGCGTTTGGGCAATTTTACTTATTTAATCCCCTTAGGAGATCAAAGAACAAGTATCATAAAAATGGAAGCAATTTAACTGGCGTTCACAACAGGTAAACTAGCTCGCTAGCTATGGTTTACCACCCTTTAGGATCCGAACCTTTGGCACCGTTTACGAAATTAAATATTCTGTACACTTTGCCCTTGGTCTGTGCTCTCAACTTCAACGAACCGAACTATAGCAAGTATTTCATGCCTAATTTTGTATACCAAATGAATCTAATAATAATAATTATCAATAAAAAATGGAGCGAGTGTAATTTGATTAGTTTGAATCGCTAGTGTTGTTAATTTATGACTTGATAGTCTTGAACCAAAAATAGTCATCTAGTTTGCGTTATTAGTGAACAAAACAAATAAACTAAAATCCTGGCTGCATTGAGTTGATCCTTGTATCCAAGATGGAAGTGAGTGTGTGGTGTGTATTGACCAACAATTAACTGCGCTGCGTTGCCAAGTGTCTTGATTAGCGTTAACTACAGTGAAAGAAAGTAACTGAAAAAAATCCCCGGCAATGCACATATTGCGATAGGGATGTTAAAATTCAGCTCAATCATTGGTCTCAACATCGTTCTACGTTCTATTCCCTAGTAACAGCAACAAATCCTTAGATTGGTTTGATATGTTTAATAGAAATTAAATTGCATTCTAATCTATTATTTACAAAATTATTAAACATCGTTATACTCCCTATTTATATATCAAGATTATTTTTCGAACTGACGTTCACCATTTAAATCGGCGGAAAAATTAATTAACCAGACCTAAGCACAAAAACCAAATTTTTAAGAAATCGTTTTCTTACAATATTTGTCGCCATATTAATGCCCTATCACTTGATCGACATGTCTAATGCACTTTTTACATTTAAAAAGAAGTTTAAAAAACTGCTGAAATGCCAATAACACCTTAGATAAAAGTACATTATCTCATTAAATACATTAATTATTGATTAAAATAATTGCAATAAATATACTTGATGTATATATTAAATAATAAACCTTTATTTTCAATTTTTCTGACTTTCTATCTCCTTTTCTTTTCCCATATCAGTATGTTCTGGATTTCTTTTGGCTTCTTTACTATTTTTCCTTTCACTTGTGTGGTTATATAAGTTAATTGTCATCAATTTATTTATTTTTACAGTATTTTTATTTTAACTAGTTTATTTAGATAATTTTGGTTAGTTTCGCCATGTAGGTAGAACAGAACTTGCATTTTACGCAAGAATATGATACACTGGCTTTTATTTATCCTACTTTTTTTGTGTACCTGAATCACAGACATTATGGGCTATGTATTTTTTTGTATGATAATTAATAAACCAAATAAACGTTATTATTATCATAAAATAATTACACACGACAAGTATCCTGTCGTGATCTATGTATAATACGATAGTGGAGAAACACAAAGCTAATAGTCACCTAGGAAGAAAGATAACAAATGGTGAATTCCAACAGGCGCCGGGAGTTATATTATGATAAGGATTTCCAGATCGTAAACTGAAATCCGACGATAAACGACGTGATAATGAAAAAAAAACAAAAATATTCGTAATTTATAATTTTTTCATAAATAAAAAAACAAAGAACGCCTAAAGAATGTGTTTATTCCAATTTCTAAATGAATCAATCTCAAACGATTAAAATAATTCTGTATGAGTCGGAGTTTGCCTAACACGCCAGAAAAATGTAACGAGCAACAAGTATATATAAAAAATTCTTACTTCGTCGGTTGTGCAAACCGGGATGTTAATTTCAATTCTGGGAAAATCCGGGTCAGTCTCAGTCAGTTGACAACCCTTACTACGACACATGGAATAGTCGTAACTCCAATTAAGAATAAGTTGACGAAATACCATTATTGAAATTATTTATAGCCTGCCAATCGAATTATTAAAATGTCACTGTGTATAATATATTGTTAGGTTTAATATTATACAAAGGATTGTAAAAATTAAGCTTACAAAAGCGTAATAATACATGATGTACCTTTTCGAAGTAATGTGCAAACAGTTCAAAAAATTTTTTACTGGGGTACATTGATATCCGGTTGTTTGTAGATCTTCCCTTATGTCTAACAGGGCAAAATCTGTCCTGAATCGACAGTGGCCTGTATAAGCACCCTGTGAAAGAGCTGATATTTTGCCTAGTTCTTGCGAGCAACCAGGCAAAACAATCAATTAAATATTTTGGTTTAGATATCGAAGCATATATGCTGTAGCGTAGCTACAAATTTTCGCCCCCTCCCCTCGCTGTCGTAAACAAAACCTCCTTTATACGCACTCATCTCATCCTTACCCACAGAAAAAAAACTGATGATTAAAAAAAAGTCATTCATAGTTTTGCATAATCCCAAATTAAATAGGTTGGCAAAATAAATCGTCGTACAGACATCCCAGCGTAACTACAAATTTAATTAGATTTGATTAAGATCCAAATAAATTCCTTGAACTATTTAACTTAAAAACGATCACAAAACACTAATATCGTACAACTGAAATCTATTTTTATAAACTCATAATACAGATGGAAACAGAAGCAACAACACTATAAAATAAATATTTGGAACGAATTCTGTTTTCCGGCTGAAATACGCGGTCACATTACAGTGCATTAATACTAAAATAATTCTACGAACCGATAATATTTTATTTTTAGTTTTTCTATACTTATAAACATAATAATATATCCTTAGTGCCACCACATTTTACTTTTTCGGCAAAATGTATTTATGTTTAAAAAATTTAAAGTGAGTCAACAAGGCAGATCATTACACATACATAAATATTATAAAACGTTAAAAATGTACACAGGATTAATTTTCATATATTTTTAATTTGCAATATAATTCAATTATTTGATGTGTAATAAAAGAGTATTTGCCAGACGACCATTCTTAACATACAATGTTTTTATTCGTTCCCTCTAGCTATAAAAAAAACAAATACATTAAAAGAATTCAAATTGCATGAATAATTATAGTTTTAACTTTACAATGCTATCTTAATCTGTATATCAAAAACCAATACACGCTGATAGGTATTTAACGTAAGTTCTCACCACCATAAAACACGAATTCTGGGTGTGATTAATAAACTTATCCCTTCGAACCACAGGGCTCGTTCAGATATGTGAATCATAAGACATAATTGTACAAAAATTGAGGGAAGACGAAACCTCTGTGAACGCGTCTTCGAACGCTCTCTTCGCAACGGCTACTTTTAAGTAAAAAACAGATTTTAATCACAAGATGATGGTCTTCCAATGGGATCATGTGCCTCACCGGTGGTAGACACTATTTATGCGGATATAATTTCTCAAATCAAACCTAAACTTTTGCTTCGGTATGTTAATAATACTCGTATATTTGAACAGCAAGGGATAATTTTTAAATCACTAGATTAATTAATATTAAGTTTATCATTGGGAGAGGAGAAAATTCCTCTCTACCCTTTTTCTTGGCGTCCTTGTCTAAAGATCTGCAGGCATCAAAACTACAGTATACCGAAAGCCCAAGCACACTGGACAGTATCTCAGGGTTCTAACCATTCTGCAGCAACAAAAGAGGGCATCTTAAGAAGACTTTACAATAGAGTTGTAGCAATGTTTAATAATACGGTCTTGAGGTAGAAATTCCGATCTAGAGGAAACATCACCGTTGCGTACGATGCTTATATTAAGAGAACATGAAGGCATTTAAGAACTTTAAATATGATAATTTTAAAGTGACATTATAACGATGCTTCAAAGACGTGTTATCGGAAAATACGGTATTTCTTATTTTTTCGAATTTGCGTTTTAAATTTCGCAAACGATCCTTGAACTAAAATTCTAAGTGCTTTTTCCAAATTAAAGTCTCGAACATTTTGATCCACATATATATATATATGCTTTGAACCAGAAGAAAAAAGGTTAAAACTATTTTATCTTCTTAGTTCTGGGTTTTCCTGAGGATGCAGTCAAAAGAAAAGTAGATTTACGATTGTGTAAGTCGATACTCCGTGGAAATCCATAATAAAATTATGTAAAATCTAAAAACGAAACTATCTGGTGCAACACTACGACTATATTTGTGAACACATAACATTTCGAGATGTAACGTTCGAAACACCTACTGTGTAGCAAAATATGTTACGTGTTATTAACGAATATAGTGGAATTGTAAAAAATAGTTTTGTTTCTACATTTTACATAATTTTAAAATGAGGTCTAGTGTACGAAACTCTTTATTGTATAATCTAGCTTTCTTAAATGCAAATTTCCTTCTTCAGGCCTTTTCTGAATTTAAAATAAAAAAAATTGTACCCCTTTTTGGGTCTGACGTCGTAGCTACTCGTAGCACCGATCGATCCCAAATAATTGACTCGATTTACAAAAAAATATTTTTCATGTTTTTGTTCTAGCGAGTTGCTTCGCTGCACATTCTATTTAGATTTAAGCCATGTAATCTATAATCTAATTATAAATACATTATGTGTGTTATTTTATCATCGGGCTGCTCTTTGTTTAGGCAAATTATGTTTCTACCGTACCGCATCTGTGTTGTAAAATGGACTTGTAAGATTAATTTTATAAATTGTAAGATCACTATTAAAATGTTCTCGAAGGCTAGACTATACAATAAAGAATTATGTATGCTAGGCCTCCTCTTCTTTTGACTGAATCCCCACAAAAACCCAGAACTAATTAGTCACGACTAACCCAAGAAAAAAAATTATAAGATATATAAAGTAAGAAAGTAACGGCCATTCGGGCAAAATATTCTGCCAATGGTAAGCTCAAGTATACGGGTCCAAAAATAAATTATGGACCATTATACTGACAAGCCTTGAAGCGCTTTCCATCATCTCTACCGGCATAATAATCTAAACCTAAATAACAAAGACCATATCATAATTATTATTTTAAACCAAGACAAACACAAAACCCGGTAAATGTTTTTAACGTCTACCCATATGGGCGACAAAAACTTTCTCCTACATTTACCACCCTACAGTTGGAACGAACATTTTAGTTTCCAGTTTTATCGTGTGGTGATATTACCCTACATAAAAGCTATTTCTGTGTTAAAACAGAGAGTAACGAAAAGTTTTCACGTATCTACATCGAAATAATATGTATAGCTCTCTCGGCCTTTAAAAAAGTAATTTTCGTGAAAATAGAGAAGACGTATTGAAAATTATTCTAATCGCAATTTTCAGATATTTATTGACGTCGAAATGTAAACCATTTAATCAATTTCTAATTCTTATAACTACTTAATACTTTCTCATTTTTTAGATTCGATCAGCCAGGCCCAATTTTTCCGAAGCAGAATCTCAGAAAGATGAATGAATCTCAATTTAAAAGATGTCTAAAAACAATGTATTGCTTACTGCATTTTATCATGAAGCATAGTGAACAATAACCTATGATTCATGTGATCGAAACAAAATATTTAAAAAATATTGATATGGAAGATGGCATTACAAAAAAAAACGGTCAAATATCCTGAATGTTATGTATGTGATGGACTATGGTTCCCTTAATTAATTTTTTTGAAGAATCGAAAGGGTCTATCGAGCAGTTGTCGAGTTATGTTGGAGCAAAGGGCCAATTTTGGGGTAACAAATTACAAATATAAAAGGGTTGCTTTTTATAAACTCACTGTTTAAAATATTCAATCCTTGATCATTAAAATCGATCTGTAGAGTATCGGGGTAAAATTATTATGAGTATTTTAAGTTCATACACAAAGTGTTGATTTTTTGCGGCCTTATTTATTTTTGGCCTCTCATTTCATTACTGAACCAAGATACTAACCATAAATGTCCACAATATGTTAAGTGCACAATAATCATAATTCCTAATTTGTATGATGTGTTTTGTATTTAATAATCACTAGATTGAATTTAAAGTATTCGTAACTATTTTGCCAAAAGAAGAACATAGTTTAATACAGGCAATTAATCCAATGATATCCAAAATAGTTACGAATACTTTAAATTCAATGTAGTGACTATTAAATAAAAATAACAACTAAAGTTATATTAATAGAGGTTCCCCAATTTTTGGTTTTGAAGATGCACGATGATGAAATGTTTTATTATTTTTTTTATATATATATATATATATATATATATATATATATGTATATATATACATGTATACATATATATATATATATATATATATATATATATATATATATATATATATATATATATATATATATATATATACATTTGGTTGCACCAAATCATTCTGTTTATTTAAAAATTTTAAGAGTGAAAAGTGATGAATTTAAAAACTTTTAAAAACATGTCCATTATGGGGCTTCATTTTGTTAACTAGCAATGCAGTAATAAAAGGATACTTCGCAGTCACTAACACTGCAGACTCTATTCGGACAAGAGAAAGAAAGCTTCGATCGAATCTGATTTTGGCGAAATGTCAGCAGAACTGTTCTTTTCTGTTCGAGTGTAGTGAACGGATGTATACCCGGAATGCAACACATCGTATTTTTCCATCCGTGAAGGACTAAGAATCAAATTATACGCTCTTGATTCACGGCCGTGAAACTTTAGAACTTCAGAAAATCACAAGGAATTCAGCCAGGATATGTCTTTACATTTTATTTTTAACTAACCAAACTTTCGAAATACTTTTGTTTTTTCTTCATGGGTCCTTAAAATTTAAACAGTTTAATTTACCTACTAATATTAATTATATTTGCTTCTAAACTTGCGTATAATAACAACGCAAATGCAAATAGGATATTTGCACATATATTTTTGATGGCGAATGTCAAATATCAACAAATAATTTATTTTTTATGTAGTATGGTGTAAGTATGGTAAAAAAGTGAAGTTTCAAATTGAAAGGTTATGAGAATGTTCATATGTTGTTTAAAATTTTGGTAAAAATAGTAACAGCATGCATGGGAAAGAAAACTATAAAATGAATTATTTTTATTGCAAGTAGAATATTTAGTTTGATCTAAAAATAAAATATAAGAGTAAATTAAAATGAAATTTTCGATATATGTAATTTTTATTTATTTATTCATTCATATATATACATATATACATATATATATATATATATATATATACATATTCATATATATACATATATACATATATATAAGTTCCACCAGAGGCAGATACTTAAAGCGTGTTTAAAAGCCAACAGGCGCAACAACAATAACGCTACAGACTGGAACAACAATAACCTAACAGAATACTAATTTTAAAGACACTATTTTTTAATTAAATGTTGAAAGTGGTTCCCTTTATTTGCAAGACAGTACCCAAGTCGATCACAAAACTCTTGCAGTGTTGCGCCTAAATTTTCTGGACGATTCTTGTATACAAGATCCTTTAAATGATCCAACAAGAAAAAGTCCAGTGGAGTCATTTCATGGGATCGAGGTGGCCACTTTAATGCAGCACGTCTTCCAATCAGCCTCCCCGGGAATTGGTTGTTTAGAAACTACGTGGCTTCCCTTGAATAATGTGGTGGAGCACCATCATGTTGGTACCAGATTTCACCCACATTTCCAATTTCTTGAATATATATATATATATATATATATATATATATATATATATATATATATATATATATATATATAGTAGCAGTAGCAGAGAAAGACCAGCCCAGGGGGACAAGAGAAAGTTAGGTAAACAGGTTTAAGTATTACATATAAGGACCGATCGCCTCTTGGATTGGTAAGACAAGAATAAAAGGTATATTTAGTTTTGTTGTCTTCTTTTAACCCAGGGAACGTTGGATCTGAGCCGTACCTGTCAGTGCTCACTGTCTCTTACTAGCCTGTGTGGCCCTTCCCGGCAAGTCTTTCGTCTCAATTCGCCGACATTTTTCAATCTTGGCAACACTGGTTTGTGCGACACTCCCAACTAGTGAGTTGTACCTCGTCTACGCCTTACTAGCATGCGTGGTCCTTCCTAGCTAGTAGCTTGTTTCGGTTTGCCGACCCTACACAGTTTTGGTAACACTGATATGTGTAACATTCCCGACTAGTGAGTTGTACCTCGTCTCGTCTACGGACTCTTACGAGCTTGCGTCCCATTCCAGCTAGTAGTTTGTTTTAATCTACCGACCCTCCTCAATTTCGGCAACACTGGTATGTGCGACAGTCCCCATCAGTAATCTACACCTCGTCTTTTGACTCTTACTGGCTTGCGTAGCCCTTCCCATCTAGTATTACAGGTTCTAATCTGGCCCTTTCCGAACAGACGTTTCACTGGTATGTGCGTTTTAGCCGAGAGCAGTGTGCGATAATGTTAGGGAATATAAATTATTTCTCTTAACCCATATGCAAGGAGGTGATTTGGCCGTTTGTGAAAGTATTCTACTGGTTATCGCCTGACCGTTAACTACCAACCGCTGTATTTTAAATACCGTCCGACTGATAACTCCGTTTCTCTTTCAGATTGTTTGCGACAGTTTTTATTGTAGTGATAGCCTATCATCCGGAATTTCGCGATAACGCTCGTACTACCAGAATAGAATAAATGTTCTTAATTTCAGAGATTTATAGGGTCTTATTTTCTTGATAAACTTGTCCACATTTATTTTACTGTTCTTACTGTATTAGCTGTTTTTATTTCTTTGAACTCTTCCTCTTATTTAAGACCGAACCGAGCGAATCCTGGAACACATTCTCTACTGTAGAAATGCTACTCTGTAGACCCTTTACCACTGAGAATAACTTTACTAAGGGTGGCTTTTGAGAACTACAATCCGAAAGCGAAGCGCCAAAAATGCTAATTTTCGGATACCACAACGAAAAAGCTGTACAACATATAGCATATAGTAATTCAGCTGATGTTTCGAGAAACGAACAACCCAGTAACTACGAAACAAGAGTGAGTACCCTAATTTCTACAAGTTCATTGAATCGTTTTTTGGTAACTAAAAAAAAATTTTGAAACCGATTTCATATGCAGGGATTCATCAAATTTCTCCATTAAATATTTCAAGCATTTCACGCTAATGTCCCTATTATTTACCCCTTTATTCGTTACGCTGTAGCATCTGAAAATAAACCCCTCAACGGGTATTCAAAGCGATGTCGAAAATTGTTATAATGAAATAGCTTTATTACGAAGGCAGAAACAAACCAGGGCATAGAAAGTTTGGCATATCATTTTCACGTCTCTGTGAAAAGTTTTTGTTTTCGCATTCATGAAGGCAAAAGGCAGCACGCGATAAATTTGTAATGGAAAAACGAGCAGTATATAAACATAGAAATTGGTTCATTTTGCATTTAGTATTGACAGATATGCCACCGATTTATTAATGCAACACGTAGCACAATACGGTTTTTTAGGATTATCTTTGTAAGCATAATCTATTGACTTATACAAGTTGCAGGGATATTACGTCATGCACAAAAATCAATATGGCGCTGACCTAGTTAAATTGAATCTCTAATTTATACCATTGTATTTAATAACATTAAAAATAACACACATAAATATAGAACGGTTTTAAGGGTAAATATTCAACAAAAAAATAAATATTTTATTTAGTACAGCATGTCTCCTTACAATTTGTTTCATTTAAACGTAGGAAAGGAAGCTCGAAATAAAGTAAAAAAAAAATTTTACTAGCAGAGTGATTTTTTTATATAAATTTATTTCGACTCTATATTTTACTACACGGAAAAAAAAAGTAAAAAGATTTAATAAATGTTTGTCTGATTTTTATTTCACTCAAATAATTTTTGTTTGGTTTATACAATATCGCAGTTTCATTTTAGCTGGCGTAATATGTAGTGTCGATAGTCGAGATTTGAAAAGTGAGTTATGGATCTTCAAAAGTTGCTGGATAAATATATCTTCGACCATTTATAGCAACACTTGAGGGCAGGAAAGATTTTTATTGACCTTAATATATAATAGCCTGCAGTAAATAACTTTTTTAACTAATATACAGCGGCTCATTCATTTTCGGTTTTATGGTAGAAACCTTAGCAAACCGCTTAACTTAAATTGTTCCCTCACACCATCTAAAACATGCATGTAAAAATTGCGTTACATTGACTTTCATAACCGAAGAATAAAAATGCAATAACTATTTGTTTTTCTTAAACAAACCGTTATTTAGGAAATGTTAGTGATTATTTGATGCAAAAATGTTTTTGTTTGGGCTTGATTATATTTGTTTTAAACAAACAAAAAATAGTTTGTGTCGTTTATAAAAGCCAATATGACGCCATTTTCACATGTATATTTTAAAATAAAGTTTATTAAACTTATATTACTATTAGTTAAAACAAATATTTACTGGAAATTTTTACATATTAATGTCGAAAAAATATTTCTACCTTCAAATAAATGCTCTAACTGGCCGAGACTTTTATCAACTTTTGCACCTCGATAACATACTACTGAAAAGTAAAAGAATCACAGTCTAAATAATAAAAATAAACAGTATTTTTATCTTTTACACAAACAAATAATATATTTAAATTAAATAAACATTATATATATATATATATATATATATATATATATATATATATATATATATATATATCTATATTTATATATTTGAATCAAACAATTCTTTATAGTTTACTATTTATACGAAACAAAACTTTATTTGGGTTAAATAACACATTAATTTGATTAACATACATTAATTTAAATAAACGAAATAAGTGCAAACAAAATTTTGACATTTTCTAAATAAATATTTGTTTCGCTTATAGGAAACAAATATCTGTTCCAGTAGACTCCATTTCCATTTAAATCAAATGTTTTGTTTTTTCAGGGTACTATGTGACCCTAACACATCTATTTTGAAATAGAACAAACTATATAATTTTGAGACCTCCGTAAATATTTTAAGCATATTTTATCTACAATACCTTATATTTAAAGTTACCAATTTAGTAGCTAGGACCAAATGAAAATCAGCCTTTTGGCATCTTGAATTGGCGCAAAAAGAATACTGCTGGAAATAGGGACAAAAAAAAGCATTTGTTTATAGCTGCAAAATTAATAACTTTATATCAGATTAAATACGCTTAATAAAATCGTTTGCCCTGACCAAAAGATCAGTTTAAATTACGAGAGCATCTTGATCCTTAAATATTAAATTATAATCACGAGAGCAAATACAACAAGGAAATATGCTATGTGCAATTGAAGTACTTACCGCATTTGAGTGTGTCTGGTCCGTCTTCAACTCTTTATGATTTGAATACTGGACGTATACAGATCTACCTCGAAGCTGCGCCACTGAGCCGCCAAAATAAGATACCTAAAACACAATTTTATATATTTTGTTATTTCTTCAAATATCAATATTTTTTAATTACAATATGTTACATTAAAAAGTTATAGTTGTGTGTAATATAGTGTGTACGTAAATTTTATTTCGCTCGTGATTAAAGTGCTCAACAATTGATCCGCCCCAGTAAAATAATTAACTTCATTCGTCGCCGCCTCGGTCAGAGAAAACCGATCCAGATCCTAGTAATGTTGCTCGAAAGAGTTCTTCTTGTACAATCTAAATTTTCAGCAAATTGAATTTTAACAGCCAATTATATGAATTATTAAAGGGAGCCTTCCATAATAGTCAAAGTTTCTTGTATCTACACCCTTACGACAATTTGTTTTGAAAAAATCGATAAATCCTTAATTATCATTCAGTGTTATGCATTATTGTTAGAGGCATCTTCAAAGGGTGTTTAAAAGTAGCAAAAGAGGTTATTGTTTAATGGTCAAGGGAGGCATAAGAACTAAAGCTAAATTTATTTTTCCTTGGAATCAATAGACGTGTTTTTAATCCTAATTTTTATTTCTTCTAACAAATAAACATAAACTCATTTTATCCAAACGATGTATTTTACTACACTGTCTTTGTTTATTCCAATTCTGTCTTGCTTTGTAGCTGCACCCTAACGATAATTTGGTAATAAAACGGGAACTCATAATAATTGAATCGCTGACTTTCAGAAATACCCTAAGCCCACGTATACGTAGACTTGGTGTTTTTGAAAAGTTATTTAATTACGACTCAGTGTTATTTGACTAGTCAGAGCGTACTTAAAAGGTGTGTAAATAAAAACAAAGAATAAAAAGTCGTCAAGCTTTTTTACGAAAAATGCTAGATGCAAACAATTATTTGTTGTTACCCGAAAACTTACTAACAGTAACAAAACAAAATACCTACTTCTTAATTTTAAACACCTATTTATCAATAACCTTTTTGTTAGAAATTGTAATAAGGATGTTTCTACAAAGTTCGAAAAAGTTAGAATATACTAAGACACACTTGTAAAATGCACCATTTAGATTAGGTTAGGTTTAGTTCTAGTGGAATTAAAAAAAAAACAAAATTCTAAAAACTAACTAAAGTTAGAATTTTTAGCCATCCTTTAGCCATTAAGTAAAATCCTAGTTTCTTAGAATCCAACACGTTTTGTTGAATCATGAAGATTAACCTCAAAATTAACCACATCATTATAAAAATCCTTTTTGTTATAAAATTCTCCTAAACGTGCAGTTTTCCACAAGCCACAGTAGTACTTAAAATGCAAAATTTTGATAAACTTAAGTCCTGTATATTTAATTCACAGTAAATATAGCAAAGTCCACTTACAATCCTGCACGTACAAAATACTACAAAAATAGGGTTTTATGTATACAAAATTAAAGCTTAACTAAGGCAGAGCCTAGATTTTAAAGTTTTTTTCTATTGCTAGAATATACATAAACTGATAGAATTTGTATCTACAGAGTGGGCCAAGTTAAAAAGTAGTCCTTTTTTTTCGCTTTAATATTGTTTTTGATTTTTTGCCGATTTGAATCATTTCTAGGTATAATGTATATACAACACTTCTCAATGCAATTTTAATTTTTTTGTTGAAATGTTACAATGTAGACCAAATATATTGATTTTAATGAATGCAAGTTTTTGAGGTCGTTGTTAAAATATATTTCATTTTACCGAATTTTTTTCACAGTTCAACATTTGTCTTAATAATATCAATGACTTCAGATAAAAAAACGAAATAGTATATTGAATTAAAATATTAACAAAAATGCTTTATTAATAAAACCTTCTTCAATGTTTATCGTTTCTTATACCCTCCTAGGCAACTGTTGTATGGATGCGACAAAAACATCTTGGCAAGACTCTTGTCAACATTCGGTGATCATGGCCTTGACTTCATTAAGGGCTGGTACCAAAAGAGTTTTTGCAGAGATTTCGATTGAGGATCACATAAATTAAATATGGTTTATCGATGAGAAAAAATGTGCGTTACGGCAGCCTAAGAACCCACGCAGTTTACTCAAATAATAACAAAAGAGCGTCATCTACCACTAGAGATTCTGTCAATTCGCAGAAAACATTTTTCTGTATCTGATAGTTCTTGGCGTGCTCGTTCGAGCAAAAACATGTATATCCCTTCTGAAAGATAGAATTAACTTTAAAATTTACCAAACGGAGATATTATCCGAAATTGAATAAAAAACTAATAATTATACGTTTTAATAGAACTAGCCACCTAACTGTCCAGGCCTAAACCCAGTTCACTAGAGTATTTGGGTTTTATTAGAAAATATGGTTGATTTCACCGGTGGTGGTAATCTGAGTGCGCAAGCATCTTTCTTATCTGCTTATGCAAAACGATTTTTTATTACTAAAAGGATAAACTACGCGGACGAGTAAATTTTATGGCTAGACCATTTGTAACCGCTGGATATACGCATTTAACGAACAAAGGTAAATTTTTTCTTAACAAACTATGCAGAAAACAATATTATTGTGTTTACATGTGAAACAAGCCATCATGTTTTAAGCACTACTGATATATGGTATATGGACAAAACATTTTCTTATTGCGCAGTTCATTTTTCAATTTTTTTCTTTAGAGTATTGCTTTTTATCAAGCAAAACTATACAGGTTGTCAAAACTTGTTTCTCTGTGTTAAAACGTAAAATCTAAATATCATCTTTTGTTAAATCAGAAGCCTAGCCTAGTGTTAACATAAATGGCTGCCGATTCATTTACGTCAATCATTGTATAGCAAAAATCAATCTCTTGAATTAATTTCCGAATACAAATTGAAAACTTAAATCGAAAAAATGGCTTAAAACATATTTGATTTATCTTATTTAAGTTCTAATGCAGTGTCAGATTGCTTTGTCTTTGATCTTATGTTATATAAACTACAAAACGAACTTGTCAATAAATATTCTGATTATTTATTAGAAAAGTATACAGAAGAACATGCTATGTTTCCCCCTTCTTTGTGGGCAGTTCAAAGTGCATTAGTTACTCGAACAACTAATGTTGGCAAGTCGTTCCATGCCAAATTTAATTCTTGATTTTACTCTAGGCACCCTTCTATATATGTTTTTCTTAAAAAGATTAAAGTTTACATATTCCTATGAAAGCTAAAGATAAAACTGTAAAAGCGAAACTGGAATCACTTATTAGATTATGTAATTTACATATATGACAAATGTACCTATAATTCTTTTTTAAATAAATAATTATCACTGAAATTCTTGTAAAATGTAAAATACTCTTCCAAACCCAAGGTATGTGATAAATTAAAAAGCAAAGTACCTAATCAAATGCATTCTGCATTGCAATATAGTTTTGCGCTCAGAATACCTATAGTATTATAGTGTCTCTTTACTATTTGCGTCCAATTTACCTCTTAAACTAATTCTCTTGGTGACGTCGCGCCCAGTTTAGCACCTCTTATTACGGTTTAGGAGCTCAAGGCCAGGATCACAGACCGTTGAAAGTCTTTCCAAGATACAATTGTCCCATCTCAGCAATGACGTAAGAGACACTACAGGAAGTGGTAAAAAATAAGGGAGATTATATTTACAAAACATGGGTGTACATCTTTTAATTTAACAGATTGTTTTGTTTTGTTTGGTTTTATATGAATCCGTCTATATTATTAAGAAAATGACCCCTTGTAAAAAAATTCTATTACGCTGAAATAAAAAACTCTATTGCCATTATTCAAAAAGCACACCTTTTCCCAGAAAGTCTTAAATAATACTAACTAATTTGGTGTGAGTCTTAAAAAATATTTTTGGACCAGCGTGTAACATTTCATGTAGGTTACACATACGATATACAGGGAAAGTTTTCTAAAAATTAGTTTTGTGAAAGTCTAGATTTTCTTGTTCCTAGTATTTCCTAAAGTTGTAACAATATCTCTGGATCACCCACTTAACCACTTAGGATTTCAGACATATTTTGTTTCTCTAATTATCAAGAGAAAGTCGCTTAAAAATGTGCAATAATTGCACATGATTAAATTATTGGTAGAATAATAACCCGAATATTTTCAGAAACATATATTTTAAGAATTCTAACGGAACGTGCTTAATTGATTTTATCCGAAAAGAAATCAAACTCAAAATTTAACAAACGTTTGGAAGACTTATCTGAGTGGTTGAAATAGCGCGCACAAAAAATCGCCAACTTGTTGAGCTGTAGTTCATAGACACACTTTAACGAATAAGAAAAATCTTATTCTCTTACATTTAAACATCTCCGAGTAAGCTCCTGCCTAATGGATTACATTACGTTACATTTATTATCTATAGTCTTTTCTAATTGAAATGACGTAAGAGTGTAGCTGCAAAGCCTCAGCAGCTGACTTAAAAGACACTGAGATATGCTGACTAAATCCATGAATTTAGATAAATTTATCTCCTTGAATAAATGGGAGAAACATAAAATTCCACACACGTCTGTGGGCATGATAGTAGTGACAAAAAAAATGTGCGAAGACAAAAAAATTTCGTTGATAGGTTGAGCTGCAGTTCTTAAAAGATTAATGATCTCAAGATTCTCTTTATTACGCTGTATGACTGTGAGCTAATCAAGATTCTGGTAGCTTGAAACCGAGTTTGATCGGAGTTCCCTTCCCTGAGAAATGAAGTCTTAAACTAAGTCAATTATTTTACCTAGGAGGATCAATTATTGAGTTCTTTAGTTCTCTTGTATTTAGTTTCTCTAATATACTAGAGGTTTTACAAACTACACCACGAAGTAGACTTGAATTGAATTCACTTAAATTTGTTTAAATCGTTTTTTTTTAGCCAAGAGAATTTTAATTTAGGAACATTATTAAATTATTATTATTTTATATAATCATTTACACAAACGAAATGGTAAATTTGAGGTTTATTAATAATTTTTTGATGTGTTTTGCTTTTTTTATAAATCCAAAAATTTTTCTACGACTGTTATGGAATATTAACATTCCGATATCGTTACCATAACAAGTGTTGGAATATGCACTAGTAGTGACATCTATTGGCAATCACTATATTTAGAAAAAATATATTCGAACCATCACAAACTTCACTCACTCGTGCGGAATACGCCATATTCCAAACGTTTCATAGAATATTCTATTTCTACACAAGGGTGCAGGGCACATTTTACCATACCACCTTCCCCAGGGTGTTTTACGTAAAATGCTCATCCGATTTTATTCCTTTAATATTCAGGCGAAAATTCGTAACCTAAGCTTGTGTAGGTTTTATCCGACTATACGAAAATGAAAACAAAAAAAAAAGTAAAAACAATTGATGGTTAAAACAGAAAAATATGACCAGAAAACCAATTTTTGAAAAATGTAAGGATTTTTTTTTGTTTTGGCCGGAAGTCTATAGTCTAAGTAAAAGGAAGAAATATTGAATATTTGGTTTTTATATAGTGTTTTTTAAATTTCCGGCATATTCGTACTTGGATATTGCACTTTTTAATAAGCAGGCTATAAGTTCAGGTACTGCACGAAAATAAATAAAGTATTGCCAGCAGTCTTGGAATATACTGCAACATTCAACAAATTTAATAACTTAGAAATTATGTAAAATAAACATTAGCTGTTTTATTTATAACATATTGTAATGATTGGACACAAACAATTCATTAGATATTTTCATGGACTTGATAGACCGAATCTAAAATAAATAGACAACACAAAGTTAAAATTGAGTTAATATATATTAACACTAGGTGTCAAGTCACAAAGTCGTTGAAAATGCATATTCTCCTTCCATATTTTATTTACATTTTAAATTCATACCATGATAGTCTTTAGTTGTTTACCAAAGATAATTTCTTAAACTGTTAAAAATATTTTGGAGGATGTATTTTACAACAATCTTAAAAACATAATTACGTCCCTTCAAATATTAATAGTTTTGCATGGGTCTAATTCGATCTCATCTGTGGAAATACACGAATTTTAGAATTAGCGCTTGTCTACCATTATTAAAAAAGGTAGAAAATTTGTTCATTTACTTTATACCTCTAGTAAGCATTTTTGAAAGGTACTTATTTTGTTAAATAAAGATTTATGCTGAAGTTTTTAGGAACACGGCGTAGCGTAACTTCTCTTTTTCTTATTTATTCCGACAACAATAAGGTATATTCGCTATATGTCTAATACACAGCTTTTCCCATAAAAAAACAACAAATATACGTTATTTTAGATGTTATATTAATCAGGATTTCTCAAAAACAATAGTGTCGATCGAAATATGCAGAAACCATAGACATTTTAAATAAATATGCAACGTATCTTACTCTAATTTTAAAAACATCTATTGATAGAGTTTACGTTAGCCATTTATGAAATACTGGATAATTATTTTCAAAAACACAGAAATATACTTTTATATAATTTCAATCTCACCTGACAATCCTGGATTTCTCTTAAGTATGTGTGTTAATAGATATCTCACAGGTGATCACTGATGACATCAAATTTACCTAAACATGGGTGTATTCACGTGTTTTTAAATATAGTATTCCATATACATATTTCAATTAGGCCTAGCCTGAACATATTCAGACTATATATTTTTTAAATGCAATAATATTGTTTTTCGAGCATCTGTTCGTCACATGCCCTTGCTTTTTGTAAATCTTGATGACCGAGATAACGCCACACTAAAATTTCATTTCTTATATCACATATAGGAATGGTGGTTGGTAAAATATACGTGAACACCTTGTACCTTACAATAACAAGAACATATTACCGCATAACGTATAGTTGTGATATTACTTACCATGCTCGTAGCTGCAGCTTCATCTCCCATTTCTAAGAAAGCTTGATTTTTGCCTTTTAGTACGAGTACATTCGTTACCCTTCCAAAAGGTAAACCCAAGTGAATAATTTCGGCCTCGCTTACATCTGAGGGAATATTTCGAATGTGAATCACTCGGGAAGGTTTTCCTATGTTTTGTTCCAGTTTTACCTGAAATATAAAAACATGCTGCTGAAATGGACACACACAAGAGCATATTAAACTGACACAGAGTAAGTTAAACGCTCCAAGTTATGAAGATTTTAATGCGCAACATTAATCAATGAAAAATACGTATACATCACTCCAACTGTCAAAAAGTAGGCCAACCTTTTATTTTAAAGTTCAGTTTCTTAATAGTTTATATATTCAAATCGAATAAGTATAAATCTGGAATATTAATAATGTGTTAATTTGATTACATTTTGAGTTACATTAATTCAACTAACAGACATTTTAAAGTTAATTCTTAACTGAAACAGAGAGTAAGAATACCTGAGGCTTAAGTACGAGGTATCGTACGTAAGCGGCACATTGCATCTTCCTTTTTCAATATTTTGTGAGAAAAATCTAAACCGAAGAAATAACAAGTATTTGGATTTTTAAAATCACTTTTGGTTTAAATGAAAATGATACAACTTGGCTTTTTAGCGTAAACCTCTTAATACTTACATAGAATGGAAGCTCTCATGGGTGTGTTCAAATAAGAAATCATGGTTCAGTTCAGTCAAAACGGTATCACTTTTCGACGTTTTGCTTTTGATTGTACGAGGCATCTTCAAGGAACTTAACTTCACGAGATCGGAACACTGAATGAGCTCGGAGTAATTAAATGTTTATAGTTGACCCGTATTCATTGAACCGTGACCCGGTGTATCGATTGGTTTCCACATATGATGTAGACTGTAACACGTATATCTATTAAAATTATTAGAATGCTTAAACATTTCATGCAATTCTCTAATTGTCCGTTCATAGAACCCCGACTCTGACGCAAAAACTTGTGTTCAGATACAGCAGATCGTACAATTTGTTTCTTTGTGATACATCGTTCATATTCCTTAACTCTAGTGGATATAGATTGTCCAGTTTCTCCAATATAGACATCACCACAGGCACAAGAAATTGCATATACTCCTTCCGTTTAAGAATAAGATAACAAAAAAAGTTAAATACAAAAGTTTCTTTAAATTATATGATTCTTTTTTAGTTTATATATATATATATATATATATATATATATATATATATATATATATATATATATATATAATAATAGAACACCCTGTATATTATGTTAAGTTTGATACCTTTATCTTTAAAGCAACCCGAGAAATTTGAGAAGAACCCGACCATAAGGAGCAATGTATTCCCATTGACTCCACCATGAAGAAGAGCAGAAGAGTAGAAGTTTTCGATCTCTCTCTAATACATTGCCTCTTACGGCAGGGTTTTTGTAAAATTTCTTTTAAAATAAAAATATCAAACCTGTTATACTTATAATCAGCAAGTAAGGTCACATTTGATGGACGTATAATATACAGGGTGTTACGTTTAAGAAACCAAAGTTGATGTTGATATCAGAAAAACTAAACACTCTGTAAATCTGCAAACTAGATTTTAAAAAATCAAACAATTTGAAATAACTTTTATATTTAACTTTTCTTAATAAAACTCTGTACGGATGTGTATAAATGAAACAACTATACTTTTTATCCCTAACTCCTTAGTAGGTATCTGTTGTGAAGTCTAATATCCTTAGTGCAATATTTATTCCCTCTTACAGCTTGAGTCAGTTTCTCTGTCTCCGATTGTAAAGAATTTTGGCAACTAATCGGGAGAGCTCTATAAACTAAAGAATTAATACTTATTTCTTCTGTGCCAGATGATGATGTGAATTTGCATTTAGGTATCTGAGCCTATATATTAGTTTTCTATATACAGAGGTTCTAAAGAACCATCCCCGTTCCTTTGTACAAGAACATCTAGAAAAGGAATCGTGCCTTCTGATCAAGATGATCAACAAACACGGAAGATTTTCTAGAGCATGAAGCCATATGACAAAAATGCGTCTAGATATCTGAACCATTACTTAGCCTGTCCAACATACACATCTTCAATACACACAAGAAAATTGGACAATGCTTGTGATCGCCAAAGGACTTTTCAAATGGAAACAGTATATGCAATTCCTTGTTCCTGTGGTGATGTCTATTATCTATATTGGAGAAACTGGGCAATCCAAATCCACTAGGCTTATGAAACATGAACGAAGTATTAGAAAGAAACAAATTGTACAATCTGCTGTATCTGAACCCCAACATTCCACATTTCCAATGGAACAATTTCAATAGAAATACGTTGCTACAGTCTACATCATACTTGGCAACCGATCGTTACACCGGGTCACGGTTCGATGAAGACAGGTAGAGTATAAATAGCCCTCCTAAATCTCCGAGCTCATTCCGTGTTCCGATCTCGTGTTCCTGTCAATTTTTTGACTCAACCGGCTAATTTTTTTTACAAGGACGACGGCGTCGTATTGGCAGAATACGCAATTATTTTAAATTTACGTTTATGACTGATATATCGTTCCGCTGTGTAATACTTCAATGTCATGCATATCCTGCAAGTATAAATCTTAAGGCCGCTTTACATGCTGCAATTCTTTCTTGCAAGTTGCAATAGTCTTGAACAAAAGCATGCGCAGTGGCAAGACATTTGTACCTTTTGTCAAACTGCGCATGCCTTTGTTCAAGACTATTGCATATTGCAAAGAAGAATTGCACCATGTAAAACGGCCTTTAGTGTGATATTAAAATTGTGTATTCACTTGCACGTTGTAAATTAGGAACTCTAATTTAATAAGCAATCTGGCGGGCGCGGATGATGGACACGAACCCTAATTTCCTAACGCGTTGGAAATTGTTTCGTGTCCGTGTCTTGATATGATTATCAGTAGTTTTGCTTATTTTTCGTCCACTTAACTTATTTCCTATAAGGGATAGTATGGTGGATAACCGACACGATAAATAGTTTCCAATGCAAAAGAATCTCGATTTGATTTTAAGTAGTTTTTTTTGTAGTCTTCCTTCCTTGAACTGATGTTTTAAAAAGAACATTAACTCTTTTATAATATCCAATTATCTTAATTTTACATTTGCTAATATCTTGGAAAGAAAAATGAGAATATTTAAATGAAATGAAGACATTTTTTTCCATATGTGAAAAAAAATTATAGGTTTACGTTAACAAATTAAAAATTGGCACCGTTTCCGACTAAATCTATAGTGATATCCAAAAACAAAAAACAAAGCTAAATTATATAGAGTAATAAGATTTGAAAACTTTTCCTGATATGAACTGAACATTTTAATGATCTGAGTTGTTTCTCGATATGTGGAGTCTAACTTTTGAATTTTCGTTCTAGTTCAGTATTAAATAAATTAGCGAATGAGTAGCTTGTTTTGAACTGCACCGTGGTTATCCTAAGTACTCCCCCACCTTGACAGGCGTCATAGATTTTTTAGCGTCCCCCAAATAACATACCACACGCAAACATTCACGATTCAGACGACTTCCTTAGAGAATGTGGTAGTAACTCCACCGCAGATATTGAATCGCTACAATAACTAGAATTTCGTAAACATACAGAAAATCAAGTGCAAGTAACTGCAAAATGAAATAAAGCTTGTAAAAATTAAAAAAAAATAAAGAAAACGTCTACAAAAACTAGGGAAATTCCCTTTACTCGGACTTTCCCTCGTAATCATTTATTACTTTTACCAAAGAAAATGAAACGTGACCAATTTTAGTTCCACACATAGTTATTTAGCAGAATATTTTTTGAATTACTTGTACTTAAAATTTCAAAGAAAACTATTCAAGTAGGTATGTTTATTCGAATATCAGGAAATCTTCAACAATTATCAACAATAAATTAAAGTGCATTTAAACAATTTTCATAGTAAATAGGAACAGCAACTGATTTAGGTAAGTTTTCTTAAATATTAACAAGTAAGCCAGACTTCAAGGAAATTATGAACCAGGCCTTTTTTTATTGTAACTCTTAAAGTGTTTCTTTCAACTACCCAAAGTTTACATTGGTCTCCGAAAGTAAAAAAAATGTAATTAACATCAAAATCTATTTTTCGGTAATATTTCCTGTTTGATTTTGTTTTCTAAATATGAGAGCTTCTCAGATAAATCGATGGAAAAGTTAATTTTCTCCCACTAACATCTATTATCAAGTGAAAAATCTAAAAAGTGTGAAGGCGACCGGGGAGCAAATGTGTAATAATTTCACCAAAAATTCTCATTTTTTTGTTTAAATTAATTTGAAAAGGGAACTCCGGGGCTATTTATCAGCAAACCGGGTATATATGGCAGTGCGAGCATGCAATTCGGCAGCTGCTGAAGCGTTCTCCGCATGTTCAATTTCCATTCAATTTAGAAGTAGATTTCTTTTCACCACATACACAAAAGACGATGCTCTGTATATTTAATGGTAAAATCGTGAATTCACTTTTAATTCAGGAAAAGAAAGGAGCGACTTAAAGAAGAAAGCTTGACCTTGACAGTCGTGGGGGATATGAAAAATAATCAAAACAACTGCAATATTTCTACGGCCTTAAGAACTAAATTCCTTGCTTTAGTTAGACCAATAATCTCGATTTTTTTTATTTTATCAAGCTATTACTAGACTCAACGGTCCAAAGTTGATAGTAAATTTCTTAATAAGTTAAGATCACCACTAAAACTTTCTTGCGTTTAGGTTAATTTTTGGGTAAATCTAATCTTATCACAGGGATTATACACATTTTTCGAAATATTTCCAGCCGATATATTTGAATATTTTTCTATCAAAGGTACTATATCTAGACAGATATTTTCTTTTTATGTATATTTGACGTTTGTTAAAATTTCTTTAACATCATTTTTCCTTACAAAGAGAGTGCAGCCATATCGTTTTTTATGGAAAAGTGGTTTTCGAGACAAATCCACAAAAATCTATCCTTGTGAAAATAACCGTTCCATAACATTTTTTTTAGTAGAAAGAAATTTCGGTTAAAATAAGGGTACTTTGCTTAAACTTGATTTCATATTTCATCATTTTCTTGAATGTAATGTACATTTTATAGTGATTTTGGTCATGATGAAATACTGATAATCAATATTTTTATTTTGCAAGTAGAGGATACTCCACCATGAGACATATTGAATATGAAACGTAAGACATATATCTGATCTTCCGTGCTCTAGTAATTACGGAAGAAAATGGCAAGGAATGGAGTTTATATGTAAACTGATCCCTGTGTTCTAACATACATGTTAAACATCAGGTCCACAGGAATGAGTATTTCTTATTGCATACGTTTTCCGGCTAAAAATAATATTTATTATCGCAGCAACTAAACTCAGCGTCTGATATTGTGGATTAACCTATATTTCTTAAATTTAGAATATCAGATGCGCAACGTCCCCATGCACCATATTTCTTACATTTCCCTCCCTCCATTACTAAAGCACCGTGTGATCTCAGGTTGTAAAACATTGAGAGCAATTTCAGAATATCATGATTAATCATGTATCAGTTTATTAGACGTGATGATGTAAAATCTTGATCGTGGGTACCAGGACTAATATATGTAAATATAAAACGAGGTATTAACCATATATATGGAAAATAACTTTGACTCAAATCTATTGCTAAAACAATTAAGGCGTGTTTTTGGTAGAAGAGGTAATATATTATTGGCAAAATATATATGAGAAGGGTGTTCTATTAAAACAAATACATTCTGAATAAACTAATAAAAACCACACATCAAAATAAAAAAAAAAATTGAGACGCTGGCTAGTTTGGATTTCAAATTTACATTACCATATCAAACAATTTTCTAAACCAAGCAGGGTTTTGTTTTAAAAACAGATCATTACGTTAATGCAAAGAAAATATAGAAAAGTAAAATTTTAAATGAAATGTTATTAATTAAAATACGATTTTCGAAAAATTTGAAAATAATTTTAATAATATTTTTGTACAAGATAAAATATACATTTTTCTAGCTTTAGCAGTTTACCAGAAAAATCTTAATAATCTCATTGCTTTGCCGTAATAAATTGTGTATCGTATACACATGTATTGTGAAATATCATGAATGAGAAACTTTTTTCTTTTGTCAGTTTTTCCAACCTGTAATAAATAAGAAATGGGAATATATGCAAAATATTAAGCATTATAATAAACAGGTTAATAACAATTTTTATAAAAATAGCGAAAATACGTATATCCCCACAATATGAAAATAATCCAAATTAAAATCAAAATTAAAATTAAAATGTGCGATATTTAATTTAAGACCAATAAAATTGAAAAAAATATAACATCGCACTAAAATAAACCCCGAAAGAATTATTTTGATGCTATTTGTTTTCATAACTTCGAAAATTATTTATTTAGCTGGATTTATTTAAATTGGCATAAGAATTAAACCATCATAACTATATAAAATATTTGTACGCATCCATATTATGGTTTTAAGAATATTTAAATTAAAAACAAACTGATTTTAAATGTTTTTTTTTGCACAATGATACTGTCGACTTTTTAAATAAGGGGCATTCAGAACCTGAAATTGCTGTCATGACTAAAATTTATTGGCACCCTACTAGTTGTTTCGATGATGCCTTAAAATGCAGGGACTTGCGATTCTCTTGACCTTAAATACAAATAATAAATTGCGGAATGATCTCTGGCAGATATTTTTGAAGAAGTAATTTCCAAGAGCTTATTACAATTATGAGTGTAATTATTATCAAGGCCTGCACCTGTTATTATTTACTTTTGTTCACATTGCTTAGTTCATTATTATATCTAATATGAACCGATCTTATTTTTGCTTTCAATGTCTCTAGATTTTCTATTTTAGCCACATTGTTCAGCTTGATCCTCTTTGCGTCTATCTTTATATTCGAAAATAAATTTATACAGACACCGATATTGCTCATAATGCACTGTTGCACAGTGTTTTAATTTGAGGCATTAGAAGCCCAGACAGCACAACATCGAGACATGAATAGTTTAGTCGACGACAGTAGCACCACATTTATGATTTTATACCACGTTTGTGTAACACCGTCTAAACTAACCTTTAAAGTCTGAAATGTATAAACTAATATTTAATCCACTATATTATTTGTTTATTTAGTATAGTGAGTCTTGAAAATAACTTCATTCGAAACGTAACTCAAAGCAAAACCAGACAATGCAAGTCCGACATGAATGTACTTAATATTTTACATTGTCTGCCTAAATAGGGCATAGAAGAGTTAATTTCGAACAATTAAAGCAAACATTGTATAGTGCTAAAAACTTTCCAGATATATTATTATCTAATTTTTTTTCTATTCCATTCTGTTATAATGCACCAACGTTTGCAATATATGTATGTCTTAAGCTCCATATTTTTAATCAAATCGGTTTAGCTTCGGGCGAAACGGTTTTGACTCTTTTATTTCAGCTTTTCTTAATCTACTGTTTGGCGTCCAGTCGAACTGGAAATTGAAAAAAAACGATAAAGTCCTTTCCTCATTTAAACCTTACCAATTCCATCACTATACTGCCAGAGACTAATTAAGGAATGCGTGAAGCATTAGGACAGTAATGACTGCCTTTATTAAAAAAACCTGAAAATATCATTATCCTCATAATACAAACGACGATAGTCCGTGACTAAAGATATTTACTTTTTCCTTTTAATGACACAAAAGGTGTTGCGGCGAATAAAACTTTATATATACTTTCCTGACAAATTTTATACAACCTAAAATCAAATGACCACACAGCGGAAAAAAGCATTGTGACGAATACTATAGGGAAAATTTTGTGGGATACGATCAGTCACCAGGAAAACTGAGGCGTTTAGAAGAGAAAGGGATTGACCGTTAGCCCACCCTCCCGAAATGGATTTCTGGCTACGTGCATGATGTCAGAACAAACAATAATATGTGAAAACTTTGTTGACTTCGTCCTTGTAACCATTATCAATTTTATATTAAAAGTAATGAACGATCTAGCTACAGGATAAATGGCGAACTCAACAGTCGCATTGCCACTAGTCGGAAGAACGCTATATCACACGATTTTTATGTTGAATTCGTCGGAAGCGCAAAAAATTTGAAATCTATTTTTTATAAAACATGCGTTTGTGGAGTCCTCTCTTTCTCTTCTAAGTGCCTTAACTATTCTAATTTAATATTTATTTTAAAAGTGAATTTCTGTCATTTATTATTATTTTTGTACATGGAAATATTATACAAATTGAATTGTTATATTATTCACCTCGTTATGCAGTATAAGAGTCGCCAAACCATTATACATTTTATATCTAATGAAATAAACACTATGATTCCCTCTAAGCATAAAAATTAAAATGTATGTTGCAAAATTAATATTTCAATACATGAGTAATCTGTAACAGTAAAATAGACTTTCATAATTTTTTCTAATTTTAAAACTATCAATGGAATGTACGTTTTTAAAATTGTTAGAGGGGTTACATAAGGTTCTGCCAGGGTTAAGGCACTTCTCCACAATGGCCCAAGATGGATCATTTTGCATTTGTGGTTTTAGCTTTCATATGGCCGTCGAAGGAGAATATACAATGTCAACTGCCAATATTACATATTCAGCCCTGGCCATCGTGTGGGTTCGCGCTATACTAATATACACAATGATTTTTATCCTTGATTGTGCCTCTCTGAAACGTGCTTGAAAATCCGGCAAGGCCAATGCCTGTCAGTATACAAGTGTCTGAAATTCGATTCTCTATAATATTAGGATCTCGCTTATCATAAGAGAAAGAAAGAAATGGTTAAATGGGAAAGTTTTAGACAACTTTGTTACAAGCCTAGCAGCATTTGTAAACGGATTTGGTCAAAATGTTGCTTTGGCAATTGCAGATTTGAAAAATTTTGGGGAATAAAAACCTTACAAAAATTTTCAAAACGCAATATTTTAGTCTCCTCTAAATATTTCAAGAACCATAATAGCTAGAATCCGTCCGTAGATGTTATTAGGCTTGTAATAAAATTATCTAAAACTATCCCTATTTAAGCTATTATTGAAAGTAAATACACTCTCACATAAAATGGTTAAATACACTCTCACATTATATGGCAATATCGTTTGGTACCCATTGTGTGAAAAAGCTTTGAACGGGCGAATTCTCGTACTTAGTTTCACTTGACAGTAAAGAAGAGGAATTCATTACGAGTAGCATGTTCATGACTGCAGTACAGCACAAGGGGCAAATTGTTGTTTGTTTTAGTACATCTTAAGTGTGAAATTACAGTAAACGGTTAAAATGTATTGCTTTATAAAATAGGTTTGCAGAATTATAAAGGGTGGTTAATAATTCTTAACAAACATACCGTTTAAGGCGAGACACTTTTCCCAGCATTTACCTCTATTAAGTCGACAAAAAGGTCTTAAATTTTATTTTAACATCGCAACAGTGATTTATTTGGTCTCATAAAAGTTGTTAGTCTTTCGTATCTTAATTGTAAATACTAATGTATGTAAGTTTTAAATATTAATTTGTGTATTTTTAATAACGGGAACTGTTTTGTACTTTTCAGCATTTTTTAGGCACCCTATATAAGACATTCTTGATTAGACACTATAATATTGTATTGTCATCGGGTTTAAGTATGTATACCAAGTTTCAGTCAATTCCGATAACGGCAACTTCTTCAAAAGTTACTTGATAGATTTCACCCAAACATAGATACTAACTAGCATACAAGTGAAGTTAAATAAAAACTTTTAAAAACAAATTTGTAATAAAAATCAGCTTGGCTATATATATTTAGTTGGTTATATTATAATGCTTATTACACTTTCAGCCCAATGGTATTGTAATGACTACAAAAACAAAGGCATTATTTTTTTCGTACAATGTATTGAAAATTCTAACCCTGCTGTTAAATAGCGAATTTACAGACCGATCTGGTCCGAACGATGTCAGCTCGACCAAGATGGAAACAAAAAGTAAAAAGATTTACATTCATTCAACAGAATAAAACTGTCAATAGTTTATTTAAGTGAAACGAAATAATGAAAACAACAAAACAAAGTTTTTTTTATATATGTCTAATAACGGTTTCTACAGCACATGCTTTTGCTTGAGTGCTTCTGTAATCATACTATTCGTATATATTAGAAAATTTGTTCATACCGGCATCCGATAATTATTCTATGTTCCAAAAAATAAAACATTACAGTTTCTAAAAAGTTGAAACTAAAACAATCAAAATCACTGTAGTACACATTCAACGTAAGTCGTTCAACATACGGAGTGAATCGTTCAGCAGAGGATCTTTTGCCTTTGGTTGAATCGAATTACTGTGTCGAATGATTAAACCGAAATATGGTTTTCACGTTTAATTTATTTTCGACTTATTTTGATTCGATTATTGTTCGACCCAGAACACCGTGAGCACGCGGTTTAGAGTATATTTAAAAAAATGCTTCGTTTAGATAGTATAAAATATACTGTATACTATATAATATGGGTTTTAATAAAAGTTCGCATGTAAAGTTAGCATCCCCCGGAGGCTATATAGGCGATTAGAGTCAAGTAAACCAAACCCGGTATCTAAATATAATATTGCATTTAGCCAATCTCCGCTCCAATGTTTATTTAGTTGCATAAATACATAGACCTAATTGTTTCCTTTGGCTGCATAATGATGAGGCAATACCCTGGAGAAACGCCCGTTCGTGTCCACGCAATAAAATAGATTATGAATATGTCAACGCAGCGTTATTGTTTACCATGCGGAAATTCTCTAGGAAGGGGTCACGTTTACCTCCGGGTATATTGCTTGGCTTGAATGTGCGGTAAATAGGGCTAAATGGTCTTAATCCAGGGCATTATGCAGTGGTTAATTGGAATACGTCATTGTTTATGCGATGGTTTAATTGTTATTGAATTTGGCCTATCAAGCCTAACTAATGATTTAAAGATAATTATACCGTCGTATATTTAGTGTAGAAAATATTCTTAATATAATTTGTGTTAGAGACAAAACGCTCAAACTAGTCAATGGTTTTTTTTTTAAAGTGAACATATTTTAAAGCCCGCTACTCATTATTCGGTTCGATTCGTTAATTCAATTCTTCAATTCACAGGAATAAACGCATTGGCGAAACAACGAATTGACGAATGTTTCATACGCAATTTTTATTTAATTCGTTCATATGGATTTCATGAATTTTAATGTTTGACAATACACAAAAAACAAAAGTCTTAAAGCGGATGCGTAGTTCGCTGAAGTCATAACCTACTTGATCCACTACCACAAGTCATGAGCGCGGTTAGCAACACGTACCGAGCGCTCCAGAGAAATGTGAGAGTCGTCATTAATATAGATTGAGTACGGGCCGTCCTGGCGAAGACCGAAACGACTGTCGAAGTCGGAAGTTAAAACAAATGTGTAACTTTTTATTTAAATATGTAGTAATATAGAGGTGTTTAATATAAACCAGTGTTTAAATATACAGTTCATGTCAAAGTTTTAATTAAGTATCTATCCAAACAATAATAAAATCGAAGTATAATACATAAAAGAAGAAACATGATGTAAAACCCACGTCGTTCGAACAGAATATTTGAGGAATGATCCAGGGACCTTACTACACAAAGGTTCTTCTTGGTCAAAGCTGGATGTTTGAACATCAGAAGAAGGAATGTTTGCTATATATATATATATATATATATATATATATATATATATATATATATATATATATATGTCTAATAACGGTTTCTACAGCACATGCTTTTGCTTGAGTGCTTCTGTAATCATACTATTCGTATATATTAGAAAATTTGTTCATACCGGCATCCGATAATTATTCTATATTCCAAAAAATAAAACATTACAGTTTCTAAAAAGTTGTAACTAAAACAATCAAAATCACTGTAGTACACATTCAACGTAAGTCGTTCAACATACGGAGTGAATCGTTCAGCAGAGGATCTTTTGCCTTTGGTTGAATCGAATTACTGTGTCGAATGATTAAACCGAAATATGGTTTTCACGTTTAATTTATTTTCGACTTATTTTGATTCGATTATTGTTCGACCCAGAACACCGTGAACACGCGGTTTAGAGTATATTTAAAAAAATGCTTCGTTTAGATAGTATAAAATATACTGTATACTATATAATATGGGTTTTAATAAAAGTTCGCATGTAAAGTTAGCATCCCCCGGAGGCTATATAGGCGATTAGAGTCAAGTAAACCAAACCCGGTATCTAAATATAATATTGCATTTAGCCAATCTCCGCTCCAATGTTTATTTAGTTGCATAAATACATAGACCTAATTGTTTCCTTTGGCTGCATAATGATGAGGCAATACCCTGGAGGAACGCCCGTTCGTGTCCACGCAATAAAATAGATTATGAATATGTCAACGCAGCGTTATTGTTTACCATGCGGAAATTCTCTAGGAAGGGGTTACGTTTACCTCCGGGTATATTGCTTGGCTTGAATGTGCGGTAAATAGGGCTAAATGGTCTTAATCCAGGGCATTATGCAGTGGTTAATTGGAATACGTCATTGTTTATGCGATGGTTTAATTGTTATTGAATTTGGCCTATCAAGCCTAACTAATGATTTAAAGATAATTATACCGTCGTATATTTAGTGTAGAAAATATTCTTAATATAATTTGTGTTAGAGACAAAACGCTCAAACTAGTCAATGGTTTTTTTTTAAAGTGAACATATTTTAAAGCCCGCTACTCATTATTCGGTTCGATTCGTTAATTCAATTCTTCAATTCACAGGAATAAACGCATTGGCGAAACAACGAATTGACGAATGTTTCATACGCAATTTTTATTTAATTCGTTCATATGGATTTCATGAATTTTAATGTTTGACACTACACAAAAAACAAAAGTCTTAAAGCGGATGCGTGGTTCGCTGAAGTCATAACCTACTTGATCCACTACCACAAGTCATGAGCGCGGTTAGCAACACGTACCGAGCGCTCCAGAGAAATGTGAGAGTCGTCATTAATATAGATTGAGTACGGGCCGTCCTGGCGAAGACCGAAACGACTGTCGAAGTCGGAAGTTAAAACAAATGTGTAACTTTTTATTTAAATATGTAGTAATATAGAGGTGTTTAATATAAACCAGTGTTTAAATATACAGTTCATGTCAAAGTTTTAATTAAGTATCTATCCAAACAATAATAAAATCGAAGTATAATACATAAAAGAAGAAACATGATGTAAAAACCACGTCGTTCGAACAGAATATTTGTGGAATGATCCAGGGACCTTACTACACAAAGGTTCTTCTTGGTCAAAGCTGGATGTTTGAACATCAGAAGAAGGAATGTTTGCTAGAGTAGCAAGATGATTACTAGCCCATTTTCTGAATTCAAAACGATCCATTTTCATCAGTTGAATAAGCTCTGCTTGAAGCTGTATGGTGGTTTCAAGGTCATTATTTCCACTGAGGGCATCATCAATATAGATTTTATGATAACCCTCTATAATTAGTAGGTATAATATGTTAAATATTTGTGACTTGACATTTGTTTTCTTTTTTTAAACTGATATTGTTTTTTTTTTAATTCTTTGTATTACTGACTATTTGTTATTATATAGATGTATGGTTTTTATTTTATTTATTGATTGTCGCCTATTGTTTTGTTATTATTATATATGTTTTATTTGGTAGATTTTTTGAGACTTGACAATGTATAGTTTACTTTTTTTAACATTGTGTAAGTTATTCCATAAGGTATTATCGAACAGTTCTATTTTTAAGGTTGCTTTGTCAATGAGACATGTTTCTCTGATGATAATAAAACTTATTTTGTTTGTTTGATTATTCGCCCAAAAGATGGAATCGCCGCGAAACGAGCCGCACGGACGAACGGGACCATCCACACTATGCGGACGAATCAACGAATGGGCGAATTAACGAAAAGTGAGTACTAGTGATTTTTTTCCTTTTTGCATGTCTGGGTGGGTTATTTGTCCGTTTAAAAATGATGGACGCCTAAACCTCAATAGTACTATTTTAATTTTTTTAAAACAAATTGATTGGCCGGTTTACAAACTTTTCGGATTTGAAAGGTTTGCTTTAGTAGAATCAGCGGCGGAGAATGCTTTTCTCCGCATTATTTTTTAAGCGTTGTACAAAGTGGCAAAAGAGATATTGTAAGCAATTAAAATTTTCAACAAGGTGTGTTTTCTTAAAGTAAGGTTTTCCTTGGTATAATGTAATATATTTTGTAGTCTAATTCAATATCTCGGGACGTTCCTAGCAGAATTTTGTTTCGGATTTAAAACTGGGTCCCAAATTTAACCATTGCTGTATCTCTTACCGCTTCTTTCAAGAGTGTGAAGCGAAATGTATGACCTCGTAAAATTTTATAAATGTAAAAAACATCGTTTTTGTAATTAAATGTATTTACAAATATAACTAAGGCAACGGGAAGTTATTTTAAGAAATTATTTATGAGGCTCAAAACCAGTAAAAATTTACATCCATATTCACTAAAAATGTTTAAATTTAGACCAGGTCTAACTTGACAGCTGTAGGTTTAAGATGTCATTTTTAACAATTTAATAAATATATTTTATAAATGTCACAATTACAAAATGGCAGTGATATGCGCGAAACATAACTGGCGAACTAAGAGTTTTAAGCACCATGGCAACTAGACCTCGTCTAACTCTTAAACCTTTTTAGTCATTACGGAGATTACTGACTGTAATGCTTTTTTTATGGTAGGCCCAAAGCCCCTTCCAAATCCAGGGTCACTTGCGCGAATTTTTAAGCTATTTTTTTATATCAATTAAAGTGTTCTTAATAGATGAGATTTCAGAATTGTAAGTTATCAGGCATTAATTTGGGCAACTATTCTTCCTCTTATATATCTATTACCGTTTATAAGATGGCTCTAATGAGAAGCATTGTTACAGCCCATAACTAAATAATGTGTTATTTATGTTTACATTAAACATTTCATGAAACATTGGAACGAAGAGTTTCGTGAATTTTACAAACTTAGCCAAGGCACATAACAAGCTATGTATAATCCAGTAAAAATTAATTTGTTTTGCCTTCAGTTTTTCATATACTTTTTTAATTGATAATGCATCTGATCTGTATGAAGTATTAACTAACTTATTATTTAAAGTATTTTCGCTGTTCATCTCCAACGTAAATGAAAACATTGTAATTAAATAATGTTTTATATATTCTTCAATATTTATTATTTTGCTTAAATATAAAAAGCATTGTTAGTAATAAAAATACGTTAAAAGTTATTTCATACAGAAACCAGCTCAAACATAGACTCAGCTCTACACTAAACTAAAAACATACAAAATTGTGTAGGTACTTCTATTTCATACTTACTTTCTTTGCGTTTTCTTGATTATTATTATCGGCATGTGGTGCTGAGGGAGCCATGACAGACACGTTTGACTGAGAAAGAAGTTCGTCACTTCCTCTCTGAAAAAAAAAAAAATTATTTAATTAAAATATATTACATTATATTATTTTAATCTAGTCTTTTTGCATGCTCCTATTTGTTGTTAATAGGTGAACCAGAACCACTTTTGGTTTCAAGACCCTCCTTTTCACGTTTAAGAATTGGTGATGTTTTAGAGTTATGCCTTTTATTCTTTATGCTCTGAATATATCTTTTTATGTTTTTTTTTGTGAGTTTTTGGGTTAACTGAATTTATATGTTTTTTCCTTTTGCATTTCTCTTAAAACATGACTTGAAAACATTATTAGTCATTCTAGCTGATTAAGATTAGTTTTAGTTGTAATCTGTTTAATTGCGAATACAATATTAAAAATGCCTTGGAAAGTCTGAAGGAAATTTGAAAGAAATAATTCGCAATTTGTTTTATAATAAACATCTAATAATTCTATATAACTTTTTTTGATCAAAACTATTTAAACTGTGCTTTATTGAGATCAGTAAAATCACGCCTATATAACTGTCCTGCTTGGTTCAACCACGCTGGAACTGTGGA
This sequence comes from Kuschelorhynchus macadamiae, assembly GCA_030620095.1. Classification (NCBI taxonomy): domain Eukaryota; kingdom Metazoa; phylum Arthropoda; class Insecta; order Coleoptera; family Curculionidae; genus Kuschelorhynchus; species Kuschelorhynchus macadamiae. The sequence goes on from JAUTXW010004102.1 coordinate 399,931, forward strand.
GCAGCTTCCGTAATCTAAGAAGCGAACTTACAATTTTGACCAATTTGGCTAGAAACTTCTCAAGATGTTCAAAGAACTGGTTGTTATGAGAATTTGGTAACCTGTGTAGGGAGAAAATGATATACTCATCTGAATCAATTATGTTTGGACGTAAATTCAAATGTTCCTTGAACGCTTCCAATCTTAACAGGACTGTTTATAAAGCTGATAATCCTGTCGCTCCAGCATCAGCACACCTTCTTGTCTAGAGATCACTTTGCAATAAGTGTCAGTTACAGCATATCCATCAAACTTCAGGTTGATAAGTTCTCTCTCGCTCAATCATGTTTCTTGTAGGCCTACTACCTCAGGATGGTGGATGCATTTCAAATAAATATTCATAAGGTTTACCTTATTCAGGGTTCCTACCAAAATTTAAATATCAGATTCCACGAGTTTTCAGGTCTCTGTGATAAAAAATTCCATGACCAAAAAAACTCGCTAACTAAGAATTACCTTTAAAAAATAATAAAATCAGGCTTGCGTAGCATAACTTTGTGAACAAAATTACAAAAGAAAACAAACATAAGATAGACACTATATTTTCCCAATAACTTTTTTAAAACTAAATACCACTTTATTTATGATGTCATAAGAATTGAGATCACAATACTATTTATCAATAAATAATATAACATTATTCCTTTTCAAAAGTAAAAAATGTGTTAAATGGTTTACGTTTCACAGTTAAGTCTAAGGACTTTCTCAAAACCTGAACAATAAAAACTGCAAATATACGAAAAGGAAATTGAAATAATTAATAATTAATTAAATTACTATAAAATGTGGATAAATTAACTAGCTTTTGATAGGATTCACTTTTATACTTATTTAACTAATAATTTCAATTTCATCTTTAGATATTTGCAGTTTTGTTTATTTTTTAGATAACGACATTAACGTTGAAACATAAACCATTCAATTTTCAAAATATTAAGGGTCGGCCGAACCCAATTCCGTTGCAGGAACCCGGAAGGGTGATTGTGTTTGATACTGAGATCGTGAGGAAGGTCCTGGCTAATCCTTCCCAGGGGTGGCGAAACTCCCAGAAAGTCCTAACACGCTACCAACTTATATAACATATCTACAATTATTGCTGTTACAAAACTAGATATGTATTTTTTTAATTTTTCCACTCCTGCATGAATTTCTCGAAGCTGGCAATTACAAACAAGGTTAATGTTTCTGTTTTTATTTTCCAAATCCTTAATTTCTGCCTCAATTTTACATTTTTCAGATACATTTTGTCTTCCTATACTTTGAACTAATTTTTTCTCCAATTTTCCGATTTGAATTTCAGCAATAGATTAACAATTCTTTGGTTATTATTAAATTTGAAACACAACCATATTTTAAATTTTGGTTATAAATTACTCTTTGAGCTACCAATGAATGCTTCTGTAAATTATTATTTTTGAAATCGTGGCAAGCAAATATGTTTGACAGTCCATGTGGACTATTTTTAAATTAGTTAAATAATTAATTTTTATTATCGTAAATATTTCGCTTTTCCACGTTTTCTTCAAGTTTTTCATGACTTACATGGCCAATTTTGAATTCCCTGATGTACAGGGTTTTCCAGAAAAGTAGGAACCCTGTTTTTACAAAGGCTTTTTATGTTTAAGTTTATCTCTACCTACACTATAAATCAAATTCACAATATATTGGGTTTGATATCTTAAAAAATAAACGAGAAAATTAAGAAATGCTAAGATTCTCTTTCTATCTTCACCAGATTTTTCGTATGACTAAGCTCTTGTCCATTTTCTTGTTTATTAAGATTAATATATCAACCCGATATATTTAGAATTTAGAAAAGGAGATCTATCTACTGAAAGTAAAATAAACAAGGTGTCTCTGTTTTTTTTAAAGGCAGGTTAATATTTACCAACTAATCTTTTTTTATTTTTTAATGTTGTATAAACTACTCATACAATTTGTTTTTTTTTTTATCATTTGGTATCTTGAAAAGTAATAGTCCTAGCAAACTAAAATAAATTAACCACGCTGTACAGTTTCACTAAAAAGTTTGTGGAATAATAATATGTTTGTTTAATTATTTTGATTTTCGTAGGTGCTGGATGAATTGATGGACTTGTTTTTTATGTTATATGGAATTTTCATTTTTTTAAATACATCTCTCATTTTTTTTCTTTCCGTTGGTTTAGTCCGGTTATATCTTTATCTTATTTCAAAGTTAAATTTATGGGAAGTTTAAGCCTCCTCTTTTGTCAATCGTGTTTTAATAATTTTTATTTCGTCCTCGTTGTGGCCGTTTCAGCAGAAAACATTGATGTTCTTTTACCATATAACAGCCAATATATTGTAATATTAATACACTATATAGGTTATACAAGGGAAGTATTGGAATCGCAAAAAAATTCGAAAAATACCAGTTGGGTTTAATCGTCGTCCCTCGGATACTAAATTTAGAAAAAAAATGTATGTATGTACGGATTTCTGCATGTGTGTGTGTATGTAAACAATATTTTGTCTAATGATAACTTGAGAACAGTCAAACCGATTCGTTTCAAATTTGCAGCAAAAATAGTCTAGGTCAGTGACTTGAGGGGATTAGATTTTGGGTGTCACGGGGGTAGATCCTCGATATTTTTAGGGGTGTATGAAGTTGTAAAAAATCATATTGTGAGAATGCACAAACCGATAACTGTCAAACTGAAAACAGAAATAGTTTGAGTAAATGTTCTGACATTGAAAAATTGTACAAGTCATTGGCGTAGCGTAGATACTTGATTTTTTTTCGATTGCATATATTTAGAAAAAAGTTACGTAATATTTCAAAAAATGGCGAAACACGTAAAATTTATTTTATTGTTTGTATACAAAATAATTTTTGTCCAGTATACAAGGTAGCCCTAGGAGCATAAAATAGTGACAGAAAAATGGAAAAAATTAAAAAATTGTATATCAGAAGTATTGAGCATACTTAGAAAACAGTGAAACAAGGCAAACTTTTTAAAGTTTTCTGTATACAAAAAATATTTTTTTAACAATACAGGGTAGTCCTAGATCGATGAGATTTCTGAAAATTACAATAATTCTATACTTCAGAAATATTTCGTTTGCTTAGAAAAAGTAATATAGGTGAATTTTTTTTTCTAATTTTGTGTATAAAAACATTTTTTTTTCACTATACATGGTAGCCCTAGAATGATGAAACAGCACCCTGAAAAGAAAAAAATATATTTTAAGAGCGTTAATCCTTTTTAACAAACGGAAAACACGTCCAATTTTTTTTTTATTTTTTAATATATAAATACCTTTTTAAAGCCTTATATTCCACTATAAAAGGAAGCCCCTTAAATGCGCATTTTTTTTTCATAACTGAAATGGCTATTTAAAACAAGATTAAAATTTTATGCTTTCTTAAACCCCATTTGGTTTTCGGCAACTTAATGTCTAAAAGTGGCAATTGAATTTAAGCCACAGCGTAATATTCTAGCATAGACTTGAGAAATGATTTATTTATTAACAAAGTAACATTATTTATCTTAAAAGTAGGTCATCTCAATTTCCCGGTAAAACGTGCGGTTTCCTCAACCACCTGCTTCATATTTACATCCCCAAAAAAACAGATAAATTTACATCGAGTTTGTCGTACGGCATAAGGTATAAGGAGTATTTGTGTTCCGAGATCGTTCTCAATATGGGCTTCTAGCAGGGCTAAAAGTCCTTTGACTATATCTAAGTAAATAAAAGTGTGCTCGGGATGCAGAAATAGCGAAAGGGATCTCTTTCAAAGTGAATGTATATTTTTCAGCGGCTGGCTCAGGATGTAAGCCTGACGCCGCGAATTTGCGAAGGTGCAAATTGTTGGAAAATAGCTCTTTGCTTTTTTGGCTACACAGTTCTGGTTTTTAGATCATCCACAAAGTGACATAATTTGCATACTTAGAGACATTTACGCTGTGTTATTACTTTGTGAAAAATTTGAATGATTTTAAAGAAATTCAGAGAATATGAACACAACTGTAAACAGCAGTTTTAAGCGCAGAATTATAAATGAAATTGGAGACAGCTCAAAAGAATAAGGGAGGTATATTTAAGTCTCATTAGTTTTTACGCATTATGGTCGGGCAGATTTAAATGACAGAGGTTGAGTAAATGGTTACGATGTGAGGTAGGTCGCAAGGACAAATTTAGCCTAGCGGCTAGGTTGCAACTCTCTTCAACTACTACTACTACTACTACTAGTACTTCACCCTCGAAGTTCGCGTTGTTAAGTATATCACAAAATAATATATGTTTGAACATACGAAGTGCTCATTACTTAGTCAAAATAATGAGGCTGCAAAGTAAAAATAATCAAGTTTTATACGTTAGTTATTTTCATTATAAACTTATTCAAAAAAAATATTTATTCTCGATTTGTTCGATATGTAGAAGATAAATAGTTTAGTACATAAAAATAATGGTCCGGGAATGCAGAAATGTAAATAATAACATGGAGACTTTTTTTTTGTCTTCGCTTCATGAAAAATCCAATTATAAAGCCTTTCTCTTAAAATGCATAAAATACTTGCAACATTATTTATAAAAATCCCAGGAGAACGAGAATATTAAGCATACTTTTCTCATGGAATTTTTCCTCTATAAATACATATTTTAAATCGAACGAGAGCAGGTTTTTACATCAGCTGTTCCTTTAAGAAACCCAAAATGATAAATACGGAATACGAACGTTTTGAAACCATTTTAATAAATTTAAAGATCAAAAAAGCTCCAAAATCTCCAGACCTTAAATTTAAATAAAACAAAATGACGATTTCTTTCATACTATGCTTAATTAAAATAAAAAAGAAAATATTTACATATTTGATATATAACTTACTGACTTCGGTACAGTGTATATTTTAAATATATAGAGGACGTTTCTTAAATCACTGCCCTTCATCAGTTTATGCTTTTTAAATACAGACTTCGAGGTTTTATTTTGTAATCTAGAAGCCAATAAAGTAATGCATTCACATATTAAAAGTATTTAAAATTCTCCGTAGGAAATTTGGGCAAATTCTGGTTTTCTGTTCCTTCTAAAAGATTGTCTTTCATTGGAAAAATCTTAAATCTTATGTCCTAATATCAAGTATAATACACTGTTAGTTTTAGAAGGGAGGTCAAATACTCCTGAAAAATAAAATAAAAAATCCAGGTCCGTATTTAAAAAACGTAATTTAATAATGGGTCCTCGTTTACGAAATGTCAGATTCAAAATATGTCAAAACCACAAAATTTCGCACAAAAGGTTGCTTTGAAAATGTATTTACATATTTATTTATGGGAATAAAAAACTTACAGCACAATTTTAAAAACGTAATATTTCATTTTTTTTAAATATCTTAAGAACTCTAATATTTAGAATCGGTCCGCAAGTACTATTAGGCTTCTAATAAAATTGCGTAAAACTTTCTCATTTAACTACTTCTCTATATTATAATAAGCGAGATCCTAATATAGCGATCCGAATTTCGGACAGACTGTACATTTCCAAACATCAATTGTTTGTGCTATAATTGTGTCAACATATTGAAATTTTTGTTTTCCATACTTGTTTTTTTGTCTACTTAGTTCGTTTTGTTGGTTTCTTTGTGGTGGTTGAATTCAGCTATCATCCCTCTTCTATATGCTATATGCTCCCTTCTCTCAGTAGTTCTACTTCCGGCGTAATCCGTGGTGGTTCCAAACTTCGCTTGTCATTAATTTCTATACCTACATCAAATACCTCTTAGGCGATCTTTTTAATCGCATTTTTAGATTGCTTTAGCCCTATTCTATATCGATGTATCGATTTAGGGTTGTAAGTTGAACTGTCTTCGAATTTTATCAAAAATTTCAGTCAAGTCTAATATGAGGCCGTCAGCGCAAACGTGGCCTAATCCTAGCAGTCCTATTATGGAAATAATAGATATTGAAATAATTTTATGATTCTTAATCATATTAAAATCATGTGTATTATTAATTATATTGACATGGATACAAATTATGAATATTTTCATAATTCAGTGTAGCATTTCACTAAAGAAAAATAGAGTTTCCTTACATTTTGGTTGGTTAGGCCACTTTTGTATTAAACGTTTTTAAGATACGTAAAAACCTAATAATGCTAAAGCTGAAAAAGTTTTAACAAAAATCTAAAAAAGTAACTTAAAATATAAATGCTTAACTCTTAAAATTATTATATTGATTTCGTATCATATTATTATCTGCTATGTAAATTTCATCCGAAACAAGATTGGATGTTTGTAAATGGGTAGTATGTGATAATAATAATAATAATAATAATAATAATAATAATAATAATAATAAGTTAAAATAAATCTTTTCTTTTTTTTTATTTATATTTCCATTAGGATACAATACATCTATATTTTATTTAAATCCACTTGAAAAAAGTCAACTTTATCATTTGAATATTTATAAAAAATTATAAAGGGGTCATATGTGATAAAATAATAATAATAATAATAATAATAATAATAAGTTAAAGTAAATCTTTTCTTTTTTTTTACTTATATTTCCATTAGGATAAAATACATCTATATTTTTTTTAAATCCACTTGAAAAAAGTCAACTTTACAATTTGAATATTTATACAAAATTATAAAGGGGTCATCCTTTTTAAAACATAGCCACTGAACCTTAAGCCACTCTAATTCTGACAAAAAAATGGCCATCTTTGCTGTAATATTTTTTTCTAAAATTTTGGTGGAAAAAAATAATTCTTTGGACATGTTTATTACAATAAATAGTTTTCTTTTTCTAACTGCCAAAATAACTTGTGTCCAATCTTATGGTGTAAAAATGTTCTAAAATTATTTTTTTTTTGTTTTTTTATTAGTCCAAGGTTCTGATCACAGGGTAAATAGGAATATCCACTCACAAGAAATGTATGATCTAATTCTTCTACTATGTAATCAGGACTAGTTATAATTTTACATTTCATGTCGTTTTTTATAAAGTATAAAAGGTAAGAACCTGTTTCTTGGGGCTCCCGAGGGGCAATACCAGGTCCGTAATTATCTCTTATAATAGCAAATACCTGTAGTTAAAACTGAAGTGGACAAAGTTTTCATGAGATCAAATATCATAACATAGACATTTTTAATACAATTTTTGGCCAAGGAAGTATTTACTTTTAAGTCGTTATTCTGCTTATGTTAAGTGAATTTTCTTTTCCGCTTTAAAGTGGATCATCTCTTCTTCATCTTCACAAGCTTTCAATTTAATATTAAATGAATCACACCTTTTATATGAATCTGATATTGGAGGATGAAAACTAAGATTGAAATTCTTTTTCTTAAAGACTAAAGTAAAAATAAATTTTGAGACAAGGTTTTCAAATTTTTTCTTATTTTGTAGCAATTTCGCAGTTTCATTTGTAAAGTGATAAGGATTTTGCAAAAGCTTTACATAGCTGCACAGATAACTATAGTAAAAATTAAATCAAAAAGTAGTTAACTATTATCTTTATAATTTTTTTTTCGTTTTTTCGTAAAGTCGTTCAACTAACATAGACCACTATTGATTTAAAAATGTGTAAAATCATAAATGGAAAAAGTTACGTTTTGGTTCCATCCTTATAAGTAGTATAGAAATAGGTCAAAGCTCTTAAGTATTCTAAAAGATACTTTAGAATACTACTTTTTACAAATTCTCAATCTTAAAAACCGAAAAATTATGGCTTAGGCTACTTTTGCGCTGACCGCCTCAGTAAGTATAAGTATATGTTTTTTTCAAGAAGAATAAAAATTATTTCAAAGCTTAGTCAAACAAAACCTAAATACCCACATTTTCTGATCGAATTCCTGGCGATTTTCTTAAATCGTAAAGTTGTACAACCCCAGTGGTCTTTAAATAAGCCCCATTATTAGAAGAGGCTATCCTTTAAATTATTCTAAGAAAAAAGTTCAAATAAACATATATTCAAAATCGCTATAATTTCCATATACAAAATAATCATTGGCTCGTGTGTTTTTCTGGTATAGGTACGCGTACGTTCTCAGGCTGTCTTCAAGAGTCATAAAACTTATATTCGATATTTGAAAAGGCTAGTCCTTAAATTATTTTAAGAAAAAAGTTCAAAAAATCGCTCGATTTTCCATATATACAATAATTATTGGATCGTATGTTTTTTTTGGTACTTACGCGTGCGCTTATCTTCGATAAATTTGAAAAAGCATAAGATTCAAATACCCTCACTGATGCGGTAACGCATGTAAACAGTGGACTGTATGATAGGTGTGAAAAAAGTGGTAAATGAGTAAAAGAAAGAACGCACAAAAGAGGTAAACGGCACTCTTACCTTAAACAGCATAGTTCGTCGGCTTCGAAGGGCCCTTCTCTTGTGGTGCTGGGATTTTTCTTTGTTCACTTGTCACTTCGATGTACTGGAGTATTGGAGAGAAGGAAAGTGTTTTCCTGTCGGAAATATAGACCGAACTCACGAAACTGTTAGAAGTTTGGTAAGCAAGTACCGTACATATTTTCGTACTATCTTAATGCCGGTCGGAGTAGTTCTTCCTTTTTCGTCGAGCATGTAGAATCAGATGCACGATTTCTAGAGTGCTTAAGAGGGTTAATACCAAATTTGTGCGTTATGAATAGTTATAAAATTAAATATACCTGTAAATGATGTGATAATAAAATAACTAAGATACGCATCATTTATGCCCAAAATAAGTAATAATTAATTTGAGAATTAAAATAAATTGTAGATAATAAAGAAATAAATAAGAAATTAGGAGTTTCCTTAACATTCCACCCACCAAAACGAATGTTTTAAAGTAAATTGACGATACAACATATAATAGCTTAAAGCGAACGCGCAAGCGAATTTAATTGCCAGGTAAAGGGCAAACCTTTACCACAGGTCGTTGCATTAGACCATGAGACGTTTTTATAGTTACGACTCGAATAACGCCATCCTTCCCAGGATGAGTCTCTGTAACTCTACCTAATTCCCACTGTAAAGGGGGTTTCGAGTCGTGCTTAATTAAAACTAGCGAGTTAAGTTTAATTTGAGGGACGGCGTCAGTCCATTTATGCCTTTCTTGAAGAGAGTGGACATATTCTTGGGACCACCTCTTCCAGAAGTCTGCATGCAATCGTTGAACCAACTGCCACCGATTTAGTCTATTTATATTTAAGTGACTAAGGTCAGGCTCACAGATACCACTAGCAAGTGGCTCCAGTGTTAAAAAATGACCAGGGGTCAGAGGCTGTAGGTCATTGGGGTCTGCACTTATTGGACACAGGGGTCGCGAGTTTAGCACAGACTCGATTTGAGTCACAAGAGTTTGAAACTCTTCAAAGGATAAAATTTGTGAACCTGTAGTTCGGTATAAATGCGCTTTCATAGACTTCACGCCGGCTTCGGCCAAACCGTTAAAATGAGGACTTCCTGGTAGATTGAAACTCCAATTAATCGACAATTGTTCAGCTGCATTGGCAGCGTATTCCAGGACCTGCCGACTGGCACCCTTGAAATTAGTGCCTTGGTCACTGCTAATGAATGAACATCTGCTACGGCGGGCTACAAAACGCTTAAAGGCCCCTAAAAATCCGTCAGATGTTAAATCTGAAGTAACTTCCAGATGACTTGCTTTAGTGGCAGTACATACAAAGATACATACATATCCCTTGAAAGTTTTAGCATTTCGATGACGATACATCAAAAGAGAGAAAGGACCTGCAAAGTCAATGCAGACTGAAGAGATTGCCTTTATCTGAGAGACACGTAAAGAAGGTAAATCCGCCATATAAGGATTGTATGATTTTGGTTTGCATCGAAAACATCGTATGCATCGAGAAAGGCAACGATATATTGCGCTTCTGGGGGATAATATCCAAAAGTGCTGAAGAATTAAATAATGCATAGTTTTCAAACCAGGATGAAGGTTAGAATTGTGGATCCACTCAATAATTAAATCAGTAAGTCTATGTGATTTGGGTAGGAGAATAGGATGTTTAGTATCATAAGCTAAATTGCTATTTCTAAGCCTACCACCCACCCTGATTAAACCATCTGAATCGATGAAAAGGGCAAGCTTTCGAAAAGATTTGGGCAAGAGGGTATTACTTAGAATTTTATCAAAGATATCTGAGAATATTTCACGTTGTACGTGACGAATGATACATAAACGAGTCCTATTCATTTCAAGAGGTGTGATATACTGAGAATGTTTTATAGATTTGGATGAAAATCGAAAAACATACGCAAGAATCCTCTGAATTTTTAGTAGAGCTGAGAAGTCATGAAGCAAATTATTTATAATACTTTCATTTATGGAAGTAATTAAGACCGTTTGTTTTTCTTCATCACCAGTGGATTCATAAGAAGCCACAGTAGGCTGCGGAGGCCAGAATGCTTTAGACTGAGAAAGAAATGCTGGGCCACACCACCACAGAGAATGTTGAAGAAGTTGAGCAGGAGTTAACCCTCGTGAGGCACAGTCACTAGGATTTTCCGACGACGGAATATAATGCCAGGAAGATTTATCAATTAGGTCTTGAACATGACTTACCCTGTTCGGAAAAAAGGTTTTCCACTTATGAGGACTGGCGTTTAACCAGGCTAAAGTGACAGATGAGTCAGACCAAGCATAGATTGCATCAAAGGAGATGAACTCTGAATAGACTTCTTTAACAAATGAGATTAGATCCGCCAACAGAACAGCTGCGCAGAGTTCTAGACGAGGAATCGAAATGGTTTTTAGAGGGGCGACTTTACATTTGGCAGTGACAAGAAAAGTTTTAACGACTCCAGATATGCTCTCGGTACGAAAATATATAACCCCTGCATAGCCTATTTGTGAGGCGTCGCAGAAACCATGCAATTCGATACGCTGAAGATCATCAACTATTACACGTCTAGGAATTTTTATTTCTGTAAAACGATATAATTCAGACTTATATGTATTCCAAGTTAGGACAATTTCATCCGAGGGAGTATCGTCCCACGATATCTTCGATGCCCATAATTTTTGCAAAAGACATTTTGCGAGTAAAATAATGGGAGAAATAAATCCTACGGGATCAAATATTCTACTAATTTCTGATAGAATACTTCTCTTAGTACATTGTAGCTCTATTGGGTTAAAAGTGTATGAGAATATGTCATCTTGTGGACACCATCTTAATCCAAGGACCTTAATAAATAAAGGTTCTTCCTGATCAAAGCTAATAGATGTTTGAACATCAGAAGAAGGAATATTTGCGAGAATAGCTGGATGATTACTAGCCCATTTTCTGAGCTCGAAACCTCCTAATTTCATTAATTGAATTAGCTCTTCTTGGAGTTGTAAAGTTGTTTCAAGGTCATTATTTCCACTGAGCGCATCGTCAACATAGATATCTCTTCTCACCGTGGCAGCTGCCAGAGGAAACCGAAGTGCCTCCTGATTGGCAAGCTCTTGTATAGTTCTCAGAGCCAAATATGTCACAGTCAATAGATGATACTCACTAATTGGATCCTCGGAAGAAAAGCGCCAAAGAATCCTTTGAAAATCTCGAAATTGAGATTGAATGCGAATTTGCCTGTACATTTGTTTTATATCACAAGTAAAGACAAAAGCATAATATCGAAAATCTAACAGAATAGTTGAAATATCACGTTGCAGTTTAGGTCCAACTAATAAGGTTTCATTAAGAGAAATGCCACAAGATCCTCGAAAAAACTAGCATTGAATACTACTCTAAACTTAGAGTTCGGGTTCTCATTATTTGTGACACAATGATGAGGCATGTAATATGCTTTAGGTGATTTGAAGTCGGACTTTGCGACAAGAGTCATGTGTCCGCTATCCAAGTAATCCTGCATGAAATCCGAGTAGGATTGTCTAAGTTCAGGATTTTTAGATAATCGCTTTTCCAGTGTGCAGAAGAAACGATAGGCTTGGGAATATGTATCGCCAAATGTGGGTTCATTGGTCTTAAATGGCAAGGGCACACAAAACCGACCAGAAATGTCTCTGTAAGTAAGAGATTTGTAAATCTGTTCACATTTTATGTCATCAGAGGACAAAGAAGAGATTTTAGGGATATGTTCAATCTCCCAAAATTTTTTAAGTAGCAAGTCAAGATTCATATCTACAGATGTATGACAATTGAATAAGACTGTATGAGATTTAGATAATTCAGCACTATTTGAACGTCCTTGAAGAATGTAGCCAAATATGGTCTCTAGAGCAGTAGGTTGACCAGGCTGACCAAAAACACGACCAGAACCTAAAACTAAAGGAACCAATTCCGCACCAATTAGCATATCGATCGGTCCGGGAATATGGAAAGAGTTATCTGCCAATTTTAAGTGGCGAATATGTGACCACTGTGAAGGGTCGACATTAATTTTCGGCTGATCCGAACATATTTTTGGTAAAATAATAGCATTAAAAGAAAACCTAGGATCTAGCTGGCCACAAGGTTTTATAGTACAATGGGTTATCCCGCTATTGGATTGAGCTGACATATCGTTTAATCCTTCAATTGGAATTGAAGATCGAATACGAGATAGTCCAAGTCTATTCACACATTTTTCAGAAATAAAGTTGGCCATACTAGCAGTATCCTTGACTTCTACAACAGCTGTGGAGAGAAGGACGGTAGATTGATGAGTAGTTACTGTACTCGTCATAGCATTAATGGCAAGATTAATATTTGGTTCCGAATTTTTCGGACATTGTGAAGAACTTGGCAACGTTGGATCTGTAAAAGACTGTTGTTCGACAGGTGAAACGGTCTCCGCATTTTTGTCTACATGTAATAATGTATGATGAGATAATCCACACTGTGAATTTAGATGAGTATGCCTATGAGAGACATATATTGCATGTGATGAAGAACACATGATGCATTTTAAATTACTATGATTAAGGGTGTTATTGTGGTTAGATGTATTATTTTGATTAAAGAAGTCATGAATGCTGGAAGCGAATTTTTATTTTGAAAGGTTTTATCACTTAAATGAAAATTATTCTGTTTATTGTTTACTTTAAACCCTGACTCTAATGCCTTACATTTATTCTCCAAAAAATATTTTAATTCAAAGTAATCGGCTGAAGTATTTTGTATTTCAAAATTTGCGTCCAATTTCAGAAGCATATTCAATAAAAGAAAAACACAGGGAATTATCAGCAGTTCTTTAGAAGTTCCCCTTTCAGAAAAGACTTGAGAAATTTCATTATAATGTAGCTAATAATCTTTTATTTTGATATCTTTTTTCAATTATTTCATAAGCTACTATGTAATTATTGTACTGGAAACCCTTAATTAAAGATAATCTTTATCCAATGACGTAAGGAGATATTGAAATTTTTCTACTTGGGAAAGTTCAGTGTTTTGGTGTATAAGACTATTAAAGAGATCAAAAAAACCTGACCATTTCTTAAATTCCCCATCAAATATGGGTAAAACTATTTTTGGCAACCTAGCTGTGAATTTAGGTGTAGTACCTATGAGAGAATTATTTAAAGAGACATTTGCAATTGAATCACTTATTAAAATTTCATGTTTTATCGCTTTTGCGCCATAGAACACCTTATCAGTAGCAACTCGTAATAAGTCGTATGTACTAAACTCATCTTCAGATATTAAAGAAACAGTTTGATTATGAACTGTTTGAAAATCGTCGTACACTTTATCAATTCCTTCGACCCTTGCAAGAAAGGTAGATTTTTTGGAACTATCTTCTGAGACCTCAAGTCCCACGTCATATGTCTCCTTTAATCTATTATATGCCGTAGTTCGTTTTAGTTTAAGTATTGCCAGTTTATCCGACATGCTAAATTTAAATTATTGACAATTTTGGCGAAAGAAATTGATGTATATTAAATTAATTTATAATATAATATTCTTGTTTAAAACAATTGAAAAACTGTGTGAAATGCAACTATAAATATGTAAACTTTAAGTCTTTACCAGAAAATATAGGTTGCATTCAAACGCTTTAATACAAATTAAATTAGCTACATGAACTATTATTAACCTTATTAAAACGATGAGTTGGGCTCTTAAATCCCTGAAATATCTATTTTATAAAAATACGTAGAGAGAAGTACCGGCTGGAACTTCGCGCACGAGTTTTGAGCGATAAACGTATGCGCAAGGATTATCGATCGCCTCGGTCGGACTGCCGGACGAAATTAAATGAAAAAATTAATATTTTTAATGGCGTTTAAAGATTTAGAATTAATTAATTTAAATACTAATTCAAATCCGCGGAGAAGGTACCAAAATGATGCGGTAACGCATGTAAACAGTGGACTGTATGATAGGTGTGAAAAAAGTGGTAAATGAGTAAAAGAAAGAACGCACAAAAGAGGTAAACGGCACTCTTACCTTAAACAGCACAGTTCGTCGGCTTCGAAGGGCCCTTCTCTTGTGGTGCTGGGATTTTTCTTTCTTCACTTGTCACTTCGATGTACTGGAGTATTGGAGAGAAGGAAAGTGTTTTCCTGTCGGAAATATAGACCGAACTCACGAAACTGTTAGAAGTTTGGTAAGCAAGTACCGTACATATTTTCGTACTATCTCAATGCCGGTCGGAGTAGTTCTTCCTTTTTCGTCGAGCATGTAGAATCAGATGCACGACTTCTAGAGTGCTTAAGAGGGTTAATACCAAATTTGTGCGTTATGAATAGTTATAAAATTAAATATACCTGTAAATGATGTGATAATAAAATAACTAAGATACGCATCATTTATGCCCAAAATAAGTAATAATTAATTTGACAATTAAAATAAATTGTAGATAATAAAGAAATAAATAAGAAATTAGGAGTTTCCTTAACACTCACAATAAAAAAAGTTTTAATATTAGGGTGACATTTAAGTCATCGAAAAAAGACATGAACGTGCATCAGCAATAATTCAAACTACCTAGATTTTACAGCTCACCAAAATCCTAAACAGCCAGTTTTTAAATGAGAGTGTCTTAAAAAAAATGGTTACAAAGTATGTTATTCGAAACGAATCTAAAATATTACCTTATTGTTATTACAGGTCTAATAAAAAAGGGCATTCTATTTAACATAAGGAAGTTTCGGGAAATATGTTGTTATATTTTTTAACCTAAAGTTTAATTGTTCTCTATGACATATTTTAAAACACCACAAAACTCTTTAAAAGTTTTATGAAAAGCTTTATTTCCATATCTCTAAAAATAATTATTGATAAACATACATTATCACTTTTGACGGGATGCAATATCCTACACAATCAACACCGTTTGTGCAGCTTAAAATTATGGCGGAAACTACCTGTAGTTATAAGTGAAACCTATTACACAAGCTAGTTATTTAAAAGCAATTCGGTATTTATATTGGTTCTTCCAAAGGTAATTTTTTCCTCAAATAGACACATTTTACTAACTACAGTGATTTAAAGTACTAAAAAAACATATTGTCAGGCGAGAAATAATGTAGGAAGATGCGTATTTCTATTGTTCATCTTATTCCGACTATTCAGTAAAGTTAGTGGAAAATTATATCACAGTTACCGATTAAAATATATACCAAATAAATGATATTCTAATATTTTTTTCTTGGACAAACAGTTTAGGATTTATCGTAGTGGTAACGGTGGAGAGGTTAAAAACAAGGTTTTTAGTGAAGTTTTCACTATTAGCTATCCCACATCGGTAGTGACTATAATATTTGATAGTTTGCTAATTTAGAGTTTATTGTTTAATATTTTGCTTTATTTGAGTCAGATAAAAAATAAGACGGAATTATGTGTAGTATGCGAGTATAATTACCATAGAAAACGTTTTCCCGATAGGAATGCCAGCAGATCTGTGGGAGCAAATGCCAATTAAACCTGGGTGGGGTATAATTGAAATTTTTATTTATTTTTTTAAAAAGATCCCTGAATGGCTAGCATTTTAAGGCTACATTTTAAGTTGATAATTTACGCATTTTTTAACGTAAGTTAAACAAATCTTACCGAGATATGTCTGCAGTTGCTAGGTGTTAACAATCTGTAATTAACCTAACACCCGGTGTGGTTCTAGTGTTTACGTATTTTAAAATTTATATTTTATAAACATTCCGTTTACTAAAATATATTTCAATGTAAATTTATTTATCTTATTAATAAAGACTTAAGTCCCCGAGACCATTAACACTGGATAAAAAATGCTATGCCCACAAATACCAGCAAAATTGCAAATCAGCAAATTAAATGTAAAATCTGGTGAAATTGTAGGAGTTCCTGTATATGTTTATCTATTGGCATGCTATTAATCGAATTATTAGAAGGTCGAAACTGTTTCTCTGGACCTCCGAATTTAGAAGAACTGGGGTTGGAGTTTCATGGATTTAGATAGCATATCAAAAAGTAGACAAAGTTTGTTTCGTCTATTCCAATAACATCTCTGAAGTGACTTCTTACTCACTCAGCGCTTGGTCTTTATAGGGCATGCATCAAGTTTAACGAAGGCTATTATTAAAACCACATGATTTCAATTTGCTTAGCAGTGCAGTGAAGCATCGTCAAGCGCGACTAGTATCTAGGTAACTACCCAGTAGTTGTTGTAGGGCCACAATAAGCCCATGGTAAAGCGTTCTCTATAAAGGTACCGTGCAGTGCGAATGCCTGTTTCGGTAACGTCGATGGAGACCATATCCCCGCGTCTTGTAATAAAGAGCATGAAATTATTACGGCAATTATGATTCTACAATCTAAAACTTCCCTAGCAGTGAGGGAGAGGAGCTCAAGCGTTCAGAAAGTTAAATAAAATTCTGTAAAAATAAGTATTTAGATAAGTTGTAATGCTGTTAGAGTTGACGTGGTACTACAATGTTACCCCAACAACTTTTAAACCACTTATACTCGTAACAAAGTTATAACGACCTGATTTGTAGATTTTTGCAAAAGCTTTCAAAAGGATCATCACATCTTAATATTATAAGCGGTATTAGAGATATGAGCATTTTATTGAATCTATGTCGCTCGTCCGGGCGGCCATTATGATGTCATCATCAGGAGGTGACTCGTGCCTTGTGATCGATTGTCTCCCACCGGTTTTTATTCCTTAACATGCATATAAGTCCTGTGCAAAATCTCATACTGGTAGCCAAAAGTGAAATAAGTTTACGTTAACTCCACCGACTACACGTCTTTTGACTCAAAATAGAATCTGATTTTCATGTTTAATCTCTTCTCAAACTCAAAAACATTTGAATGGACGTGGCACCTGAACTTACGATATATAAGTGTTTGCTAGGGCTTACTTAAGAGAAGCAAATAAATAAAACTATTCTGTATGAGGCTCTGAGTATTGTAATCGTAAAAAAATCACCCTCAAAGATTTTTTCAGATCTTCACGTTTCGTTGTCCCTACATGTTTTCTCAATTCCGTCGGTCGATATATCTGTTTGCGTTATAGCTAAAAATTACTTATCGAATTGACTTCAAATTTTGGTTAAAAATTAAGGGTCATATGGGGATCATATGGTAACATTTTGGTAAAAATCCAATATGGAGACACAAAATGGCGGCTTAATAAAATGTTAAAAAAATATTAGTAAAAAATCTACCAGTCTAATTTACCACAAATTTTGCACACAAATCAAGTGTGACATAGGCACAAACTGGTAAAATTATGGTGGGGAGCCAATATGGTGAAACAAAATAGCGGCCTAATTAAATGTTTAAAAAGTAGGAAAAATTCGATTTCCTGGGAAGTATGGAGGTAAATAATAATTGTCATAATTAATTTTGTATAGATTATGTAAATAAATTAATAATAATAAAAAGAAATAGAAATAAATTAACAACACATAAAAACAAAATTAAAAAATGGTGTACTAAAGGATCGAAGCAGTGATTTTAATTAAATACATATTTGAAGTGAATGAATGTATGTACTTATGTAATACGTAGGTATATACATAGATACATATATTTCTTTTAATCCGAATGATTGTGATATACGTTTATAAATAGGTATATTGTCACTAACTCTTATTTGCGCATATGCAATATAGCTATTTATAAGATTGGTGACTTTTGGCTTGACCATCGCAATATGAAGCCTTTTAACAGAAAAGTGACACGAATTTGGCCAACAGCGCAGGCGTAAGAACAGAAATGACGTTTACATACTTCTATTTCATATCATTTTATAGATGAAACCGTTTTTCTGCGGTTTTGATGCTTGGTAGAAATGTTTAGTGAGCCTGTTTGCTACGTGAACTTTGTGCTATCAAGGACTATGGACTCAATATCACGCAGAAATTCCGGAAGCGAAAGCTCGAAGTAGAAAATGAGTGATATTTAAAAATCATTCATTTCAGTTTTTTTTAATATAATATGTTGAAGAATAATATAATATGTTGAAGAATAATATAATATGTTGAAGAATAATATAATATGTTGAAGAATAATTTAAAGAAAATGGCTACACGACTAAATTATAAAAAAGTTTGCTATCGGGTGAAAACCAATTTAACATTTGGACATTCATTTTTATATATATTCTAATTTGTGTTTCATTTATGGACTGAAAACTGTAAATTATGTTGGAAATAAAAGTGCTGCATAGGAATTTGTAATATATTTTTTTTAAAATATCTTTTAATGTCATTTATCTTATGCATATTTAACGAGTTTTTACTCAGTTGGTAGGAAGTAATTTTTTTATCCATTAGGTTTTCTGTCGGAATTTAAAAATGCGACAGATGAGGAGTCGATATGCATATATCCGATGTTTAGATTATATTTTTTCTGTAATAAATTAAGCTGTTGTTTTTCATTTTTAGTATTTTACGTTTTTAAAGAATGGATAGTTCAATAGGTTCTTTGATCAATTGTTTGTGTGTTTCTTTTTTTCAGACAAACAATTAATCAATAAAAAGCATATTTAATTACCCCATTCATTCAAAATGTACGCTTTTTTTCAAATTTAATATGAATGCGTGTATGAAACCTACGATTGGAATTTAATCGCTGGGGCTCTTTGTGTAACATGTCAAATTAGAGGTTATTTATTTATTTCAAATAGAACACCTTATATATGTTGCATTTTTCAATTCTGTAGATATAAATTTTAATCATGTATATCATATCTACAGTAGCGCAACCAGGTTTTCAGCTTGGAGGGCGCATAATTTTTTATGACAAAAAATGGTCCTCAATTTCATATATGAATGACAAAATAATACCCTGATACTCTTAGTTACCTTAATACGCTTATATACTTATACTTTCTTATTCTAACTTAAAGATCTGTTAGATGGTCTCTATAGGGTGGTATCTCAAACAGGTACCAGTGGTAGCTCTCTAACACTACAATCTCTAATGCTTTCTCAAATTTATTACATAAAACTGAAATTAATTTGTTTGTTTTAGAAACCGCTTTCTTTTCACCCCCAACACAAAATATGGAAAAGGCCGATATTCATTTATGCATAGTTAAAAAAAACTAATAACTTTACATATAAGGTACGTTAGATCAAATTACAATAGTTCTAACCACACTACACCACAACTTGTTACGTTCTGGACGCGCCTTTCGCTAACCAAGTTAGCATCATCAGCAGATGATATAAAACTAGTTTATCATTTGCTGATGATGCTAACTTGTGTTGTAGTGTGATTAGAACTCATGTATTTTCATCAATCTTCCACCACAGGTTCCAGTGTTCGGACATAAGGTACGTTAGATCATCCGTGCCTGATATGGTACTTGATAACATTTTTAAAATGTGCATATTCTAACTAATACTATCGAATTTAACAATTTATGCTATTATATCAATAGAGCTATTGGACGCGGTAACAGACCACCATCTACAAGATATACACGTCTACTTAGGCGAAGCGATACGAAGAAAAGAGTATGAAAATTATTGCTATCTTTTTCGCTGTCTACGCATAAACAACGATAATAAAATTAGCTGTCTATGGTTCATCACTTCACAACGCCTAGAAGAAAACTGTATGTACAGGGTGGCCTACATAAGATGACCCACTACCTTATCTCAGAATCTGTACGAGATAGGGAAAAAAGTTTTATACAAAAGTTTCTTAGGTTTATCTAGATTTTTTAAATATTATATTTTTATATATATAGGGTGTGTCATTTTGCGTTGACAGATGTCAACTTTGTTATTTTAAACGGAACACCCAGTATATTATTATGGATTTGAATAGCTCTCTTAGAGACGATTTCAACGATGTATTATAAGATGGGTCTACGAGGCACCGTTTCGGAGATATTTACGATCATCTTCAATTTTTGACATACTTTCAACTTGTTGTATCTCTGGTATTTATCAACTTTTTTGTTTCATTTTTGTGCAGGAAAAAACATAATTTTATGCTTTATTGGACGTGTAGGTAAAAATATTGAAATTGAAAAAAATGTTACAGTGTTGTCACGTTTTGCGTACCATCAGTTTTCTCAAGATTTTTAAATGCAACCCCCTATATTTTATAACGGATTTAAATAGAGCATCGAAAGACGATTTCAACGATATATTATAACATAGGTTTACAAGTCACGGTTCCCGAGTTTTGGGGATTTTCTTCAGGAATCAATTTTAATATTAAACAATTTTTACTAAAACATAATATAAACTATTAAACGTGACATGACATGAACGAAGACAACAAAATTAATATTATATGCTAAAGAATATCTAAACTAGATTTTCTAATTGCTTTGAACAATTATTACCACGCCGTTTTCCAGATCAAACGTAAAACTCTCTAAAAATCAGTTAAATACATAATGTGTATTTTTGTTAAAATAGTGTGAATCTATTTAAAAATAGTCCTTTATGTTTCCTTCCCATATACTAAATAAGCCTTATCAATGTTATGATTAGCGATTACCGAAACAGACGGCCAAGGCGACTGTGTCGATAATGGTGCCGCAAAATGTCTTTGCTTACTAATCATTTTTGTTGTTTCGTTTTTATATAGAGCGTCTGAAAGTCAGTCGAGTAATAAACGTCATCAAGCTAAGTATTGGCTTCGTGTTTTTTCTCTCACAATTATTTACCAACCTTTCCACAACCCTATCAACAATTTTAAGTAGGCTGTGCTTCAAAACCATGGAAACAAACGAAATATTATTTGCATGAAATTTGACAGCTTGGTTGCATTTCTTGATTAAATTAGTAAATTTAAGAAATAATTATGTCGAACTACACTATTCAACAACGTTTAAATTTATATGAGTGCTTCATTAGAAACAATAAGAGTCCCGCACTAGCGTTAAGGGAGTATAGAAGACTGTATCCAAATAGCAGAATTCCAAGTAAGAAAATCTTCGTAAGAATTACACGAGATCTGGAAAATGGCGTTGTGATAAACAATAAAAGAAACCGGCCTAGGACAGTTCTTACAGAAGAAAATCAACTTGATGTTCTTTTATATTTTGAGGAAAGCAATGAAAATTCCCAAAGGGATGCCGCACGGGACATACCGCATATTAGCCGAGCAAGTATTCAGAGAACACTTAATATCAACGATTACCATCCTTTCAAATTCACTCCGGTACAAGAGCTATCCATAGCTGATTTTGACAACAGAGCTACTTTTTGCATGGATATGATGAACCGCCACTTTGATCAACCGGTTTTTGACAAAATTCTTTTCACTGACGAAGCAATTTTCAACACCGCGGGAATATTTAACCGAAAGAACTGCCACTACTGGTCAAGGCAAAATCAACATAAAATCAAAGCCATCAGAAAGCAGGGACATCAAAGTGTATATGTTTGGTGCGGAATAATAAAGGACCGAGTGATTGTGCCGGTTTTTTATGATAGGACTCTTAACGGACAGAGATACCACAGTTTGTTGCAAAATGAAATACAACCTCTTATTAATGAATTACCGGATGAAATTAAAGATGGTCTTGTATTTCAACAAGACAGTGCGCCGTACCATACCGTAAGACCTGTAATTGAATGGTTAAATGAAAGATTTCCAATGTGGATTGGCAGATTTGGGTCAATACCCTGGCCAGCTCGGAGTCCCGATTTAACTCCACTAGATTTTTTTTTATGGGGAAATATTAAAGACAAAGTGTATAAGAATAAAGTTAATAACGTAGACGATTTAAGGGGGAGAATAATGGAAGAGATCCATTTGATCAATGAGAGTGGAGCAGTTCGTAGGGCAATAAAAAATTAGACATTATTTATACAACATGTATAGCACAGGAAGGTGGTTATATAGAAAATTTAATTTAAGTAATGTTTATTTTTTTGTCTTTGTTCTTGTTATGTCATGTTTAATAGTTTATGTTATGTTTAGTAAAAATTGTTTAATAATAAAATTGATTCCTGAAGAAAATCCCCAAAACTCGGGAACCGTGACTTGTAAACCTATGTTATAATATATCGTTGAAATCGTCTTTCGATGCTCTATTTAAATCCGTTATAAAATATAGGGGGTTGCATTTAAAAATCTTGAGAAAACTGATGGTACGCAAAACGTGACAAAACTGTAACATTTTTTTTTCAATTTCAATATTTTTACCTACACGTCCAATAAAGCATAAAATTATGTTTTTTCTTGCACAAAAATGAAACAAAAAAGTTAATAAATAACAGAGATACAACAAGTTGAAAGAATGTCAAAAATTGAAGATGATCGTAAATATCTCCGAAACGGTGCCTCGTAGACCCATCTTATAATACATCGTTGAAATCGTCTCTAAGAGAGCTATTCAAATCCATAATAATATACAGGGTGTTCCATTTAAAATAACAAAGTTGACATCTGTCAACGCAAAATGACACACCCTGTATATATAAAAATACAATATTTAAAAAACTTAGATAAACCCAAGAAACTTTTGTATAAAACTTTTTTCCCTATCTCGTACAGATTATGAGATAAGGTAGTGGGTCATCTTATGTGGGCCACCCTGTACTCAGCTTAAGTGATAATCACCACCTGTGGGCCAGAACTAGTGGTGCGCTATATCAGATGTGGGAAATCGAGCTGTTTTATCCCACTTATTTATATTTTCAATTTGATTGAAATCGGTTTACGCGTTATCAAAAAATATTTATTTAATTTATACTCAAGAACTAAGCTTAGCAGTTCTCAAGTTATCTTGAGTCCAAAATTTATATATATCTACAAACATATATATTTTTTAAATATATATTTCGTGTTCAACAAATTCTAAAATGTGCCTAAAGATCCGTTCGGCGGACTTTATTGGATAGTATCTCAAACAGGTACCAGTGGTAGCTACCCAACACTAGCATCTGATGCTTTCTCAAAGTTACTGCAATTAATTTCTCTTTTTAAACCCGTTTTCTCTTTGCCCCCCCCTATTCAAAACAGTGGCGGCTCGCCAGGGGACGCGGGTGAAGCGCTGCTTCACCTACATTTTCCAATCCATTTTGTATGTTTTATATAAATTCACATTATTTACTTAATTATACCATTATTTTCTATCAAAACTAGTGCGTTATATACTCAAAAAATAATAATGACCTAAAAACGTAGCGCGCTGAACACCTTTTCATAAGAGCGACCCGTTGAGGAATTACAATCATCAGTAAATAATTCCGCTTCAGACTCCCCCCGCACGCCGGCTTTCGCGCTTAGATTTGTTTACGGCGGTGGCTATGGCAACGCAATGATGAATATGAATAAGCCAAATACAAATTGGAAGCGGCATAAAGTGCTGCTGTAGGATACAGGCGCTTATTCGCTTGTTATAGAATTAATGTAAATTAGTACGTTCGGATAATCGGTGGTATTTGTGGTACCGTAAAAGCTAGACGAAATATTTCCGTTGTACGATCCGGTCTGCATTTTATTAGAAACACCGTTTTCCCGAAGAAAAACTGAGGACAAAAGAGCCTTTTTAAATACGGTGGCCGAAAGATCTAAGCCTGTTCTTGAAATAGAAAAACAAGCGAAGTCAAAAGACAGAGTTTTCTTTCGTAGGTTTCAAAATCAGTGGTATTCGAATTATACGTGGATGAGTGGAAGTAGTTATTTAAACAAACTATTTTGTATGCCCTCTTTAACTGTAGGTGTAAAATCAAGCATATGGAATAAAGAGTGATTCAATAATTTTGGGAATGTGACGAGAGGTTGTAGTAGATAGCTAAGTATTAAAAGACGCTCCAAAGCTATGGATAATTAACATCATAAAAGGTAAAAAGAAGCCATTTTGGGCGTGTCACCCCGAAAAACTTTCGCCTGCAGGGCTATGCACCTAACTCCACAACGCTTTACCCGTTCTTAAATCCACGAGCCACCACTGATTCAAAATGTGGAAAAAGCCAGTATTCATTTATTCATAGCTAAAACTAACTAACTTTAGATATCAGGTACGTTATATAAAAAAAATGCGTGCCAGAATGATACTTGATCACACTTTTAAAATGTGCATATCTAGAATACTAATACTATCGAATTTAACAATTTATCCTATTATATAAATATAGTGCTATTAGACGCGGTAGCAGACCACCATCTACAAGATATCTGAAAGTTAGTCAACCCTGTAAAATAAACAAGCAAATTATCAATGTGAAAATCACCAATATTATATGTATATATCAAAAGAATATACCTTTGCCTTTTATTAACAGAAACTTTTTCGTGGAGTCAAGAGTTTAAAAGCAAAATTTCGTTTTCCTTTTTCGAGACAAACCAAACTCTCTCAAACTCTCCAGAACAGAAAGTATGTTGACTTAAAACTTCTTTTCGCGGCACAGACACGCTGTTGCTTCTGCCATCGGAGGTATTTTGAATAATAACGTGGCGAATAAATGGGCCTATTCATACGCTAATGTAACGTCTGTTACGCTTGAAAAGCCTAGCCGGAGTTTTGGGAGTTGCCGAGTTTGCTCTTGTTTGTTATCAACCTAGTTAGCATGAAAAAAACATTTTTTTCCATTGTCAGAAAAAATTATTTAGTTCCCTTAATTTTAGACGCGTTTTTTATCTCAGATCCTGCGCGATATAATGAGTGGAATTATATTTTCTAAAAGTGATAATGATAGTATTATTTACAGGTCGTAAGAAAGTGTAATAAGACTATAGACTAGTGACATTTGAAATTAAATTAAGGTATACTCAACTAAAGGTTCGGTTAGGGTATTAATTATTTTTTAAAATATAATTATTAAAAACTCAAAAGTTGTGCGTTTTTAAATCGCGTGACTATTAAACTTTAAGAGTATGAAAGTTATTGTTATCTTTTTCGCCGTCTATGTCTCATCTCGCTATCTATGATTCATCATTTTATACTGCCTAGTAGTGACGAAAATCGCAAGTACTTATCTTAAGTGAAAATCACTACCTGTGGTCCAGAACGAGCTAAAGCGGTACGTTATATCGCATGTGGCAAATCGTCCTGTTATCGCCTAGTCACAAGCCAAAAATGTTCTTAATTTAGTCCCACAACATTATTGCTTAAAGACATGTACATGTATAATATTTTTTCTGAGTGTAATTGATGTTTTCAAGATTTTTTCAAATATACAGAACCCATAAAAACAAAGAATAGGGGAATTACTTTCTTTATCACAAAATATTTATCCCACCTATTTATATTTTCAATTTGATTAAAATCGGTTTATGCGTTATACAGACATATATATTAAATATATATATATATATATATATATATATATATATATATATATATATATATATATATTTGTCGTTTCCAAGAACATGTTTTACAAATTTTAGAAAAAAATCTTACATTTTTGAAACACTTCCTCTATCAAAATACTTCCCCCATATAGTCTCATATTACATTAATATTGTTCAATATTAGTTTAAAACGAAAAAGTCAATCCTTTTAGGAATCTTAAGTCACCAAAATCTAATTAGTTCATGTTGTATTAGTTTTGATTATAAATTGGACAAGTATGTATAATATCTTGTTCACATCAATGTTTACTATCGGTTATTCAATTAACACGTGATGTTGCATCAAGCATATATTAGGGAAAGGAATACTGCCACAAAGTTACATTTGGCGAACAACATGGTGATCTAAATATTGGATAATTATGAAGCTACTGCGTAACTAAAAACTACAAGCAGAGCAGTTCGTCTAATAAACGACCATACAATACAATACAGCAGGGGCGTGCAGTCCATGGAAGCAAGGGAAGCAGTGCAAAACATCTTCTAAAATGTAATTATTTAAATAGGAAACCATTAATTTAGTTTATATTAAAAATGCTAAAATATTATCTTAATTATTAAGCCCATAATAAATGCGGCCTTGACTCCGACCGAGCAATAGAATCGAATAGAACCTACGCGGGCCTCTAGCTTCTCTGCAGCCAACTCCTGTATGCTTGATTTCCTGTGAATCGAGCCAGAGGTTAATGAACTTTCCGCCGGCTGTTTGCGCAATTTTTGCATTTCAGTCGCGTGCTTTAAGTGGGGGCGGAAGCTATCGTTGGAGTAGGTTCTTTGTTTGAACGGCTATTAATATAATAATTAATAATAATAATTAATAAAATAAATAATAATTAATATTAATAATTATCCGTGTGTTGTGTGATAGGTAGACAATAATACGGACGTGGATACGCAAATACCGTCAACTTCGGCTGTCGGTAATAACGTTGGAAATGTTGGAGAATTTAGTAAGAAGAGAGGGTGCGAATGTGTGGTGTGTGTCTCAATAATAAAGCGATTTTCAACATTAAACTTTGCTGATAAGCTTCAAATAATTTCCAAAGCAAGGGCAAAATCGCCTATGAAAAATTGAACCACAAAAAAGAAAAACTGTATGACATTTTTAACCGGAAAAACAATACGAACAATTTAAATGGCTAACAGGGTGTGAAAATATAAGTAAATTATTTTGTTGGCCATGTTTACTTTTTGAAAATGGAAAAGGTCTCTGGAATAAAACTGATTTTTTCGATTTAAACAATTTCCATAAAGCTGTAAAAAGAAAAACTGTGGAAGTCATTGGCCTAGTTACCAGATATTCTTTTGATTATATATAATTAAACTAGAATTTACTCAACGTTTGGAAAAACAGCAAAACACGTCAAATTTCTTTTATTTCTTTTGTATATAAAATAATTTTTTCCACTATACAGGGTAGCCGATGTGGAACGGAAAATGAAAAAAATTTTCAAAAAACAAAAATAGTGTCTATTTTTGTCTATAAAAACATTTTCCAATTATTATACAAGGTAGCCCCTGGGAGGATGAAACGCTATCTGAAAATGAAATAAAAACGAAAGATATATTTGAAAAGGATTTCGTTTGCTGTTCTATGAAAAACCAAAAGACAATACGAAAAATCCCTGAAAACCGGTATTTAAACGTAGATTATATCTAGGCAGGAAAAAAAACAAGGACCAACACAACACTCTGCCTTTAGATATTCCCATAAAACCCTCACCAACACTTTTTCCTAAGTTCTTGTCAAATATTTTTTATTTAGGATAGTATCCTTATTTTAGTATCCCCGCCTTTTAAAATATTATTATATATATATATATATATATATATATATATATATATATATATATATAATACCGATACCCCCAAGGAAACTGCCTGATGAGCCTTGCCGGGGCAGATACCACGGTAGCAGATTGGCACCTTGGCCCTGGAAACAAACATAGCATCATGTTTTGGTCGATTCTCGACAAAATGGTGAAGGGGTAATCCTTACCGTTACTGGTTTCGTTTTGTATAACTTTTTACGACCAAGAATCGCACAGAAATTGAAATTTCTGTTTCTCTCTATATATTTATATATATATATATATATATATATATATATATATATATATATATATATATATATATATATATATATATATATATATATATATATATATATATATATATATATATATATATATATATATATATATAGTGATTTGTGCAGCTTGTGTTGTACAATTAATTATTAAATTATTTATTAAAATTTTCTCATAGATCTGTATAATAGAAACGAGTATAATACATCACAACATAACATAAAATAATTTAACAGAATGTTATAACAAAAACAACCAAAATAGCTAAATCTTTATGGACAACGAGGTAAGTAAAACTAAAATTATTTTTATTCCTTAAAACTTCAAAATGTCCCAATAACAAAAGTTTAAAATGCATTTGTTTGAGAACAAAAAACTTTGGAAACTAGTTTTGTTCTAGTTTGTAAGTTAAAGTCGACAAACAAGTATGTACCTATAAAAGTTTAAACACACATCGCGCTGGAAAGTTTGCGTTAACTTTACACAAATGTTCGTTTAATTCGACTTTATTGTTAGGTCACTGAATGTTATTGCCACAATCTTTCGAATCTTCGAATGCTTTGTATAAAATAAAAATGTTATTTAGCATTATTATATTTATAAAATAAAAGTGCAGTATTCCATTATAAAAGTTTCATTTCTTGAAATAAAGGACGCAAAACATGCCAGCATACAGATTTCATTTAAATATAGGGAGGGGGAGGAATAAAAAAAGCGATGTTTGTTTATAGCGAATTCATTACAAGAAAAAACTTCTTTAAAAAGACATCCAGAAAAATATATTTTTTATGATAACATATAGCAATAACCTTTTATGGTTAAGTTTGGATATACCGCCAGTTACCCTATTGTCCACCAAATAATAAAGAAATAAAAATGAATATTTGCAGCATATACTCATAAAAACCATTAATCTTAATCTTCTGCCATTTTGGTACCACTCGACAAATGATAACCTATTTTATGTTCTTTATTGGAAAACAACGTAAAATTTCTTTTTCACCGATATATCACATGTTAGGTTTTGTTTTAGAAACTAGTTTAAACTAAGTATAATAATAATATAATAATTTTCAAGGGAAGTTTATCATTTATAACAAATATAGTATGAACTCCAAACTTCCAAAGTGATGCTCAATAACTGTAAGGCCATTATCAACTTTATTATCTTGCAAGGACTACCGGTTAATAATACCGAAATATTATACACATCACACTCGTTTACTATCGTTGCTTTTAAAACTGGTAGATCGTAAAATTATTAAACGTTCTAGAACCTTTTTAAGTTTCTTTATAAAAAAACTAATGTAAAGGAGTAAGATCAGAAGATCTCATGTCAACATGGATGATCTTTTGTTAAGTTCTATTTTCCAGGAAAGGTCTAGTGATAGTATAAATGATGAGCAAATACTTCATTCTGCCGAAAATAGCAATTAAAATATATATTCAAATGCACCTATTTAAGGTAGACAGGTAATTATTGACAATAAAATCAAGTATCTTCTATTTGGATATCTATTGCCCCACAATAATCTGTCGACCTGTTCACAACAAATGATTTTACTTAAGAAATTTAAAAAAAACTAGTTTTATAATTAAGTATATAATTTTCTCTACAGTCAGGTAATGCCAGTTATATCGATTAACTGCGACATATGATTACAATTTTTCTTTGTATCGCAACTTATTGAGATCCGACAAATTCAAGAAAATTATTAGGATTTCGTGGTATTAGATCTTGATAAATGCAGAGCCGTACCTAGTGAAGAGCACACGGTGACGTGACACAGTTACGTTAAAAATAATATAAAATTAAATAGAGGCGACGCGCTTCCATTGATATTCGAATATGAGAAAAAAATGTCTAAACAAAATAAATGTAAATGTATAATTTAGTATGTATCGTTATTATCGCGATCTCTGAACTCCTATATCAGATAAAGAAAAGCTTTAATTGAAATAGATCGAAAGGACTACTAAAAGCTTGGTGGGTTTCACTTAACTGTACGGGTCAGTTTTAAAATATTTGTAAAAACATGAAATATAGCTTTTTGTTTTGAATTCTCGGTTGAATTCAGATATATGTATATTATTTCTATAATAACAACGGTATGGCAGCTTGGTCATTTCTTTTATTTTCTCTACACGCTATGGCAGCTTGGTCATTTCTTTTATTTTCTCTACACGAATATAATATACATAATTTTTAAATATTCGTAAAAACTTCTTTGCGATATGTATGCCCTTATGCCTATGATCTCAATAAAGCTTACTTAAATACCATTATATCGGGCTATCGATATTTCTACTATACACATGTTACTAGAGGCGCAAACTTGATTCATATTTACTTGAAACATCGCTCTTGGCAGAAAACGCATAGCTCTTGGTGAAAAACACATCACTCTTGCTTTAATCTGTATCTAAACGAAGGAGCTCAAAGAAGCACAACCTCACAGAAGGAAGAAAGCAAGATAACCAGGAAGGGATAACTCCAACACATTTCGAGAACCTTAATAGTACAAGGGAAAAAAAGGATCAGTCATGAAGCTACACACCAAAGGCTCCAATAAACTCAGACAGCAAAACAAAAATGGCCGATTCTACATTAAGAGATGCAATTCCACAACACCA
This sequence comes from Kuschelorhynchus macadamiae, assembly GCA_030620095.1. NCBI lineage: Eukaryota > Metazoa > Arthropoda > Insecta > Coleoptera > Curculionidae > Kuschelorhynchus > Kuschelorhynchus macadamiae. The sequence continues at coordinate 430,359 of JAUTXW010004102.1, forward strand.
AAATATGTACAGGCCTCCAATGTTTATTTCTAGGCTAGAGTTTTTATTAAAATACCGAAGTTTGCCTCAGCGAATGGCTTGAACGATTCTATAAAATGTCATATTCTTAAAGCTTTTTAAAATGAGCTGCTTCGGAAGCCACAAAACATGGTTTTTAATATATAAGGACTCCAACGAGAACCAGCTGAAAAAATAAGTAGATTTTAAAGCAGACTTCGTAAAAGAGTTTAGTGGAGAGCAGCCACCAATAAATCTGAAATTTAGACTAAACGTAAGGCGACGATAGGACGAGGTTTTACATATACGCCTTCACTTTAGACGTGCACAAATGCTTATTTATGTTTAATAGAAGTTAGACACATCTTATATTTTGACAATTTCGTTTTTCCGTATTCGCCTTCACTTTAGACGTGCGCAGCAGCCTATTTATTACTAGTTGGAAATAAGCATATCTTATATATGTTTTGACATTTTAGTTTTTCAATGATTTTACGTGTTCGCCTTCACTTTAAATGTGCGCAAATGTGCAAATGTTTACTTATGTTTAATAGCAGTTAAACACATCTTGTATTTTGGCATTCTTAATTTTAGCAGATATTTTTGAGAATTTCAGAGACATGTGGGCGCAGAAGTAGGCGAGAGACAGTACATCAATTTGATGAATTACTTAATTTTTATATGGGAGTATAGATTTTTATATTGGGGAAAAACAGCTGCATACATGTCTTAATCAGCCCTGTGATTATCATAAGAGAAAGAGATCTCTTCTTAATACAACCTCATTTTTCAAGTGCAAACATGGTGAATTTCTGTCTACCTGTCTACCCAGTGTAGACATTTAATATTTTTGCAATTTACATACGTAGTGCGTGTAGTTTAATAACATAGTCTTGCGTGGCAACGTCAGTGTTTTTTGCTGGATTAGCAAAATTGGTTAAAGTCTTTAACTGAATATCATATGATCCATCAGGTGTAAAGTTAAATCCAGCCCCAGGCGGACCCCGTAACATTACGACATTATTTCTCCTTTGTCCAAATTTATTAATGGTATTGGTTAACACTACCCATTTTATATATTATACTTAACTATTTTTCAGTGACTTCCTACTTATATATGATATAAAATACACAAGTCAATAAGTTAACATTTATATATACCTTTCTCAATACTAAAGGCATTAAGACTGAGCGTCTACAACATTGTAGGATAATAAAAACAATATAAACATACATATAAAAATTCAATAGTATGGTTTCAAAAGAATATCTTAGCAACTATTTTATAGTTATAGTCTATGATATATTACATACAAATACCTATTGCTGCAGGGCATAACACCTCTCCCACGTAGACTTTGAGCTTCTACTTTATCATCGAGAGTCGTAGCTACGTCTTTATGTTAAAGTAACAGCAAAAAATTCTTCTAGGTATTTGGTCTTGCTGAGTTTAGTGATCATTGCAATACAAATATAGCTTTACTTCAGGATCTTCTTGTAAATAATCTTGTAAGTTGTGATTGACGTATGCAATCAGGTTAGGAACACTACCAATCATTACATCTTTTGGTAAATTTTGGATAACTCTTCTTTTGACATATCAATTAAACATTCATTCTCAGAAAAAAGTTTTAAAGACAATATGGTTCTTGGGTTCATGATACGGGAGTATAAATAGCGTGTTAAAAAGTTGCTACTTTTGATTTGTTTTCTTAGCGGAGATATGTCCTTTAAAAATACACACATCTCGGCTTTTCCCACTCTACTGCAAACTATAGAAGATCTAAGACCATAATGGTTACGAATTTTAATTTGTCTGGGATACTGAATAGTTTAACGAACCCGTAAAGATCCTTTGATCCATTACAGTTATAAAATCGTCTTCAAACAAGAACAGGTTAGCGTGTGGATCAGCTATATTTAGACACTTATATTCGTCGACGCACTCAAAGTTGACAGTAATATCAGTATTTTACGGGAATTCTATTAAACTGAATTAACTTATTACTTTTACTCGCTTCTGTAATGATAGTATGTTATAAATTGGCATACACTTGAAATAATCGATTTAAGTTAACAGAACAAACACGTTTCCCTAACTCTCACTTAAATAGTCTAGATGACTAATACAGATGTTACAAATTTCTGTTTAATATATTTTTTCGTGCACTTCCCTCACCCTACACATAAGGTGGTTTTGTATTGATAGATATGTTGATTATATGTTCTTGTATAAATCTTTAGTCCTTTAAATTGTTAAATTTCAACAATGGTTAAACATTTATACTTCATTGAGTTTTCTCTCTATGTTTAATAATTTAACTCATGTTTAATGTAATATAAACGATATTCTCGAAGAGATAATTATAGGATATATATTTTTATATGTCTTTTTATACTTACTCGAAGTGCTTTTCAAGCCAAACGATGTTATTAACATTCGGTAATCGGAGATGTAATCGTTTAGTGATTATTTACAAAAAATGTCCGAAAAATTACCGAAAAGGTAGTGCGTGAGTCAAAGAAAACAGTATTTGCTACCTTCTATTTATTTATTTACACTTCTATCGTTCTATTTCTTTCCTCACTACTTAACTATATAAAACATACGATAGGTTACATACAAACATATTTTATTTAAAAATATCTCAACATTGATATGGATTTGTTAAATTAATCCATAGATTTAAACTCAAACTCTATTTCGTTTATTTCTAGACCATGCAGCTTCTTCTTAATACCTCTTTTAGTTTTAGTATCTCATATCTTAGATTTCTCACTGAATTGAAAATACGTATTTGATCATTTGATCGTCAGAGTTTTATACTATCTAGAAGTTTACACTGATAAGCTTTCTGAAGCGAAATACCCGACAGACTTCGTTGCAAGGAATGAGAATTGGAGATCTCCTGGCTATTTATATTATAAAATATTTACTCTTGCCGCTTACAAAACTTTACCCCATACGCACGCATCGGCCTGTTTATTCGCGCCAAGTTGCCTGCTCTTATCTAGCTATATCTAGTTGTATTCGTTAAGTTCAGATACCAGAGATTAGGTATACATGTAACGCGAATAACTGATTCATGATGGCCTTAAATACCTTTCACCCTCAGTAACTACTTATATAATTTTTTACTATCGCTTCAGGGTATAACACCTCTCTCATGCAGATTTGGTGTTTCTACTTTATTATCGAGAGTAATACTTCCTTATATTACAATAAGAGTAAAAAGTTGTTTAATTCTAACTATCTATCCATCCATCCATTTGTCTATCTACCTAGCTAGTAGCCTAACTATCTATCTTCCTAACTATGCTAAAATAGTCGTGAGGAACAAACAGTTGGACGTAGAGAGAAATTAGTTTTAAAAAAACATAAGATAACTGTTGAAAGTTATAAAAATTGATCGAAATAAGATATTGAAAGTTGAAAGTGGAGAGGTAAAAATGGATTAAAATAAGGAACATAGACAGTTGAACGTAGTCAATTTAAGAAATATAAGACAATATTAAGGGGTAAAAATTGTTGGAAAGAAGGAAGACAAATTTACCGCAGTCTGCTGCTTAAAGTTAATAAGGATCTATGAGTTTAAAGCATGTTATTCACATTACAATCATCAGTATTTATCATATATGCAGTTGCTTTTTCTCCATACTTCCATATAAACATCATGTGATAACTGTAATTCCTCAAGTTGTACTGTTTCTCGTCTACTTCTGCCCACACGTCTCTGAAATTCTCAAAACCATCTGCTAAAATTAAAAATGCCAAAATACAAGATGTGCCTAACTCCTATTAAACATAAACATTTACGCACGTCTATAGTCAAGGCGTATTCGTAAAATCGCCGATAAAATATAATGTGAAAACGTAAGATGTCTGACTCCTATTAAACATAAATAAGTATATGCGCACGTCCAAAGTGAAGACGCATACGTAAAACCTGATGAAAAATTAATTGGTACTTAATTAAAACAAATATATTAATGAAGACTATATATATATATATATATATATATATATATATATATATATATATATATATATATGTATGTGTGTGTGTGTGTGTGGTTTAAGGTAATTAAATACAAAGACCTTTTATATGCTTCGTAAGCAAGGGATGTCAGTTAAATTAAAATAATACTACAATAAAACATCTGTAAATTGTTTTCTTTAATATAAATATCAATGACCCATTCGGGTACTGATTTCATACGGTATCTGTATTTTATAAATCAACCTGTGAAAGCTATAAAAATGCATCCTTTTGACGACCAACAAGAGATAATAACTCATTCAATTTAATTGTTCAAGGGCCAACACCGTCTCAGCAGGTGTAAGTTACATGAATATTTTGAACGTTTTAAAATGTCACATATTTAGGGATTTATTTGAGTCATATAGTTGGGTCAAGCCCGATTTAAATGGGAGATAAATTGGGGTTAGACAGATTTTATTTGGGTTACAAAAAAAAGCATCGCAAACGTGGGCTGTTCCTCCGGGGGACAGAGGATGGTTAACCCGGTCATATAAGACAACTATTTTCTTACTAAAGACGTAGTCGGTGTATAAAAATTGTGAATTTGACTTGAAAATAAAAAAAATCGCTTCATAGTTTTTATTTTCCAAAATGGAACAATTTCGATCTGAAGTTAAAAATCGAAAAAATACCCATGTTTTTTACATTTTCAAGAAATCTGAATTGAATTTAGTGAGTAGACAAAACTCTTAGAAATATATTTATGAACCGACTGCAGGCAAAGTAGTTAAACCACCATGTTTTGTTTACTTTAAAAATTAATTTGGCATATATAAATATACAAGATAGATGGATTTCGACAAAAGATTTTAGGCCGCAAAGTTTTATCTCTAGTACCTACCTAATAACGTTCTCAACTATACAGTAAATTTATAAAAATGAATCCGTTTGACTCCATTTTATACAGAATCCAAGACATTCTATACATTTTATATTATTAATTTGAATATAAATAGAAATAGTTTGAGTGTCATTCATACAACTTGTCATAAACCACAGTTTTTTTTAGATACATACACAATACATATTCAAGTGCCTCAGACTCTCACTATTTGTCTACTATTATTAGTTTCCTTTGAACAAAAAATTTTCATTAGTTTTTTAATTTTAACTTGTCTTGAAATTCTGATACCACAACAAAATCGTATAACACTTACTCGAAAGAAACCTTAATATTAACAAAACAATAACTTCCATTTGCTAAAAAAAATCCTTTTACTATTAAAGGTATTAACTAACAATCGGCGTAATCTTAGATTAATTGCAAATTACTCAATAACTCTTACTTTAAAATAATACAACTACGGACTAACAACCACTATTTAAAAATTTACTTTAAAGCTTCTGAATTGGTGGTCAAGAAGGGGTTATCAAATGGTGTAGAGAATATTTAAGTCAGTTGCTAAGGCGCAAAATCGTATGCGGTTAAAATATTACGCCATAATATAATATAAGCAAAACTTAAATAAACGATTCTTATACAAGGAATACATACTTATCTCTAGTACAGTCTTATTTGCAAGCATCCTCTGCTTGTCCTATTGATATTTTTAGTATGTAGGTATTTAAGGTTGAAAGTATTACGTTACTTGTATGTTCTTTAATTAGTTGTGTATATTACTTTGTCTGTCATGTTTTCTGCGATCGGATAAGTATTTTTGTTAAGACCCTGTCGTCTCTAGTACTGTCTTATTTGCAAGCTTTCTGGGCTCGTCCTATTGATATTTTTAGTATTTAGGATAAAACTATTACATTACATGCATATTATTTAATTAGTTGTGTATTTTAATTTGTTTGTCATATTTTATGCGATCGGATAAGAAATTAATTATTTTGTTTCAAGTTCCTGTCGTTTTTCTTCTCAATTTTATGCTATTTCTCCAATTTTTGTTTCATAATTTAGATATTTTCACTTTAAAAAATGAATAAATAATACCTACTGTTCGTTCAATTTTAACCATATTTTAACATCAGAAGTGCAGGTACAACTTCATTGCCTTTCTGTTGTAGAATATTAAGTCTTCAAAATTCTGTCAAAAGAATAGACCTAATTAAGATCAAACTGCAATGTTCAAACCTTATAAAATTCTCTAAAAACTCGAGGTGAAAAATGGGTTTTGGCACAAAATCTCCTTAAATTCATTCATTAGATTTTTTTACCGCTAATGCAAAAATTAAACATGTTTAAATATTGATAAGTGTTATTCTCTCAAACTAATAAAGTGAAAATTCTTTAAACAATAACTTGAGAACTTTCCGTTGTGGTTTCCATGATTGAGCGGAAAATCATATCTGAGTTAAAACTACCGCCTTAAAACTCTGATGATAAGACTGGAAACTTCTTAAAACGAAATTTCCCGAAAAATAAAAACTACGCCACTGTAGAGTCAGTGATGCCATGTACTTTATACTTTGTTAATGAGATCAATAACGACTGATTTATATTTTGAAGCCGTTTCTTATGGGAATGCAGAGCTTATTCTTTTTATATGTAATTGGTATGAACGCGTCCTACAACAATATAAATATTTGTTTAGGATTTGATTGAGAGATCACGGCTATATTCTGATAACACAGCTGCATGGTTTCATCCATCCAAAATTTTTGGAGCTTTGAGGTTGACTAAGCAGTGAAAAGAAAATGATTAAAGGTTTTTTTTATTAAGGACAGAAATTATTTCATATCATAGTATCACTTTAAAACGATAAGAGAGAAACGTGTTCACCGACTATGGGAAAACTCCCAAATGTTAGTAAACTGTGACTAAAAAGTAAGTTTTTAGAACGTTTCCAGTTGAGGAAGCGCGTGGCGTCTTGCCGCCAGGTAACTAGCACAATGCACTCCGAAACGCCGTGAAGCGTGAGAGGGACCCCGATTATACTGTTCCAGACACATGATCCCGAAAAGAAGGCCACACAAAGGCCAACTAAGGATTGCACAGAAAAAGTTTCTACGCCATAAAAGCAACTTAACACGAGTTGAAAGAAAAATGTGATACTTTTTGTTTGTACCTATTCACCGAGACTTTATTTCAGGAATATTAGGAGAAAAAGTGTATTTTATATTGGTATCCCTGGACGCGACGAGGAACTTTGATAAGTTAATATTAATGTAAAAAAATCAAAGATAATATAAATTATTTAAAGCAAAAAGTTAAGGCTGAACTGAAAAGCTATTCTAAAAACTACCTCAATCACATTTTAATATTTTTTACTTTTACTTCCTGCAAATAGCTCAATGTAAATGGCCTTGCGCTTAACCTTAGCTTCACAAGCTAAGTCTCTGATGGAGAAAAAATTATAGTAATAACTATATATAAGCCTTAACACACCTCGATCGTATTACAAAGGTTAAATTCTGATGTTATAGAACTATTAACCCAGAGTTTATGTAAAAACGATTAAAAAATATTGCTGAATTGGCGAGTTTTTACTGATTGAATAATATTAAAATGTAATCTAAAATTATCTTCAATGGTGCAATCGACAATGTAATGAAATAAGATTATTATTATTAGTAAGCTAAGTTTTCAGGACAATTCAGTGAAGCTGTTAGATAATGGTAGACTGAGCGCAAATCTAATTTTATCATCTCTAAACTCCATACTTTTCCACTGTTTTCATTTATTCTTAGTTTTTAATAAAACGGTACATATTACACATTTATTTAGGGTTGGAACGCATATATGCGGTGGCGCTGGAGTTGATGAAAACCCAAATGCGACGTTGCGCACTTTCTTTAACTTGTTAACGGTAATCGTAATCCAAGCGACGCGACGGTGACACTTTAACCGGAGTCATAAGATACACAAATTAAAAGCTATAATGAAAATTGCTGTTGTCTAATACGAGTACAAATATACAGTTGATCCGTTGGATGTTTACACATGCGTCATCAATCATTTTCGTACGAATCAAATAAAAAACTAATTAATCAAAAAAAGTCCACATTCATTATGTGCGTGGATATAAATATAAATGATAATTATAAATTAAATTACTATTAAACTAATGGCAGTACTCACCAGCAACAAAAGATATAAAAAAATAGCTAAAATAGCTAAAAGGACTGATAAATGGCACAAAACTATAAAAATACAAATACGAACAATATAGAATGACAACAATAATGACATCCAAATAAATGCTTGACGTTTAAGGCTTCGACGTGAAAAGCCTGCCTATGTTGATGATTTTGTCTAGAAAGTTTGTTTTGGTAATTTAATATTTTAACATATTTCTTGATTGTATACATATTTGGAAGACAATATTTCAAGTTTTATCCTTTTCTTCTATTATTGCCTTTTGGAATATTAATCGATAAGAAAAATACGATATTTAAAAATCACGTCTTCCATATTTTCACCGATTGATGATGCATGGAATCCAGCGGCCCAACTGTATGATTTACCTAACAGGTAAGACAACATTCACGGGGGTCATAAAAAACACAAAAAAACATATAAGTAGCGCCATTGTAAGAACATTCAATGTACCTACGCGATATGAAATGAAAGGCAATTGTGTAACTTTTCAGAATATTTTCGATTTATAAAACACACATTACCAGGAGTCCAGAAATCGAGATTCTTACTGATATAACTGAGTTAAAAGGCAAAGAAAAACAATTATACAGGGCGATCTATTTAGAATGGCCTCCGGCTATAACTCGATAACCGTTGATCATAAAATTATGGGGAAAAATATTTATAGGTAAATCGGCCAAAGGAAATAACTGGAAATTATTTTCAATTTCAAAAATGGAAATGCCGATTTTATCTTAAAATTTTCTAATTAAGGTTTGTCGAAAATATAAGCATTGTATTCTTCAGGCAATTATGCAACTTTGTGCTTTTTATCATTTTTTTGTCTATTTTCAATAATAAAGTGATGGGAGAGGTTAAACTTTTTTTCTTTCAAACGTTTATATCTCTATTTTGGATGAACCGATTACGTTCAACTTGGTGTTAGAAAAAAAAACTTTTTTTGCTCTTCACTTAGAGCTATTAACTGTGCCGTTATGATTATATTAGTTGTCACTAGATGGCGTTTTTTCAAATAATACGGATTTTATCAAAAAAAATCAAATGGTATCAAATGACTTTTTTGTCATAATTTAATTTAGAGATATAAAAGGTATCGAATAGTGAAATAGTTGAAAAACTAACCTCACCATTTTGTAGAGGCGACAAAGTGACAATGCTGAAGTGAAAATTATTTTCATCTGTCATTTCAACTAAACCTACAATTATAGAAAAACTAAAAAAAAACACAAAAAATAACTTTTATGATTTTTCTATAATTGTAGGCTTAGGTAAAGTGACAGATGAAAATAATTTTCACTTCATCATTGTCATTTTCTCTCCGGCGTTTCGGATTCGTGAGACCATCAACAACTTTTTAAATTAAAATACAGACCTGGATTTTTTATTTGACTATTCGATACCTTTTATAACTTTAAATTAAATTATGACTAAAAAGTCATATCATACCATCTGATTTTTTTGAGAAAATCCGTATTATTTGAAGAATTATGAAAAAACGCCACCTAGTGACCACTAATAAAATCATTACAGTACAGTTAATAGCTCTAAATGAAGAGCAAAAAAGCTCTTTTTCTAATACCAAGTTCAATGTAATCAGTTCATCCGAAACAGAGATATAAAAAAATTGCATAATTGCCTGAAGACACAATGCTTATATTTTCGACAAACCTTAATTAGGAAAATTGAAGAGAAAATCGGAATTTCCATTTTTGAGTTGCTGTTACGCTCCCTACTGGCCATTTTTCGAACTTGAAAACAATTGCCAGTTATTTCCTTTGGCCGATTTACCCACAAATATTTTTTCCCCATAATTTTATGATCAACGGTTACCGAGTTATGGCCGGAGACCATTCGTAATGGATCACCCTGTATATACGAGAGGTCATTAGCCACACGAATGGAATTTTCTTTAAGTGATAGCTTATGTTATAATGTTAATAAAAACCCAGGTAAGATAAAAGTCCTACTGTTACGATAATTTAAAAAAATAATCAATTTTTCTATGTCGCTTGCATGTGATAATCCAGGCGTTTATGGAGCGCATTCAAGTAGGGCCATTTTAAGAACATAGAATGTACATAAAATAAAAGGTAATTGTGTAACTTCTCAGAAAATGTTTGACTTATTAAAATCCGGGAGTCGAAATTCTTAGTGACAACGAAGTCACAAGACGAGCGGTAAACTTGCCCGCGTCATTCAGCCAGTTTAATTTTTTTTTATATGCTTGTTATGGGACTAGTCCAGCACTACCCTGAAAACTTCTTGAGAAATTCATCCAAATTGGTCAAACTATCCAGGAGTAATTTATGTACAGGGTTTTTGGTTATAAATGCACCCCCCTATTAACTTTCATATTTTTACAGATACAAAAAAAAAGTTAAATACAAAAGTTTCTTTAAATTGGACAAATTTTTTTATGGTGTAGTTTTTAGATATACAGGGTGTTTCGTTTTTCAGGAATTAACATTAACTTGGGTTTTTTAAATGAAGTGCTCTGTATATTATCGACTAGAATGATAGAGTTTCTTTATCACGATACCAACGATATTTTATAAATATATAAATATTTCGATATAAATTTTCGGTAGTTTGCAGTGACGCTTGGACGATATTGTTATTAATTAGTATTATTCTTATATCGGCTGAAAACATCCAGATTATAGCGTTATAAGGTTTGTTAATATTTTCTGTTGATAATATACAGAGTGTTTTTATTACTGTTTTTAAAATTGTAGGCCTAGTTGAAATGGTAGATGAAAATCATTTTCACTTTATCATTGTCACATTTTCTCGTGAATTCGGGCAACCATCATCAACTTTTTTAATTCAAGTAGGGACTTGGATTTTTTCTTTCAGCAATCAATTACTTTTATAATCTTAAAACAAAATATGACAAAAAAGTCATATCATACGATTTCATTTTTTTGAGAAAATCCGTATTGTTTGAAGAATTACGATAAAGAAGAATCATTATACTACAGTAAAAGCTCTACATGAAGAGCTTTTTCTGATGTCAAGCTTATTGTAATCGGTTTATCGAAAGCAGCGATATAACCGTTTCAAAGAAAAAATCTGACCTTTTTCCACCATTTTAATATTGAAAATAGAAAAAAATGATAAATAACAAAAAGTTGCATAATATCTAAAGAATACAATACTTATATCATATATTTTCGACAAACCTTAATTTAAAAAATTCGAGAAAAAATAGCAATTTCCAGTTTTGAGTTGCTGCTACGCCCCCTAGCGGCAATTTTTTGAAGTTGTAAATAATTTCCAGTGATTTCTCTTGGAGGGTTTACCTACATATTTTTTTTCCTCAAGATTCTAGGATTAATACTTTTTGAGATATGACGTAGAGCCATCCTTAGCTGAACACCGTGAATATATAGGCATGGTCTTTCCCTTTTGGTTGGGGTAGTAGTGTTTAGGTACTTAAATTTATTACGGCCATTTTTTTTCAACTTCTAAATTAAATTTTGCTGAAAATATTCTTGGCCGCCTAATATCTAAACTGGGACTATTATGAAATTTTTTTTTTCAAACGTGTATATCTCTTCTTTCGATGAACCGATTACAATGAGCTTGACATCAGAAAAAAGCTCTTCATGTAGAGCTATTAACTGTAACGTGATGATTCTTCTAGCTGTCACTAGATGGCGTTTTATCGTAATTCTTCAAATACGGATTTACTTAAAAAAAATGCTATCGTATGATATGACTTTTTTGTCATAATTTGTTTTAAGATTATAAAAGGTATTCATTGGCGAAAGAAAAAATCCAGGTCCCTACTTGAATTAAAAAAGTTGCTGATGGTTGCCAAAATTCACGAGAAAATGTGACAATGAATAAAGTGAAAATGATTTTCCTCTACCATTTCAACTAGGCCTACAATTTTAGAAACAGTAAAAAAACACTCTGTATATTATCAACAGAAAATATTAACAAACCTTATAATGCTATAATCGTAATAATAGTAATAATGCATATATTAATAATAATATCGTCCAAGCGTCATTGCCAACTACCGAAAATTTAAATCGAAATATTTCAAAAACTACCAAAGCAAATAGCAATAAACTGTATATCTTTGGAATCGGGATAAAAAAACTCTATCATTCTAGTCGATAATATACAGAGCATTCCATTCAAAAAAACCAAAGTTGATATTGATTCCTGAAAACCGAAACAACCTGTATATCTAAAAACTACACCATATAAAAATTTGTCCAATTTAAAGAAACTTTTGTATTTAACTTTATAATGCATCTGTAAAAATATGAAAGTTAATAGGGGGCTGCATTTATAACCAAAAACCCTGTACTTACTTAAAAACAACACCTAGAATCGAATTGACAACCTTCCCCTTTTTTGAAAGCTGTTAAAAAGATGTCCAATTTCTGAGACCAGAAACTATATTTTTGTTCGGTTATATATTTTATTAAAATTTCTTTTATAAATTATTTTATTTACCCTAAACTTTATATCTCAATGAATTACTGTAACGTGCGATTAAAACTCATTTAAAACATTTTCGTTGCCTAGAAAACAAACATTCATTTGTTTTCTTTTTAAAATTGTAACTGATTTTTTTTAACTTTAAGTGTAGCACAAGGTAGCTTTTGCCTTACGATCAACTCCAATTTATGGATAAGAACGCCCGAAACCTCTATTATATAAGAGTTCTTAAATAATAGAGATTTACGTCGTTCTTACCATAGATTCGAGTTGTCATGAAGGACAAGCTCTATGCCACATTTAAGTTTAGGTAAACAAGATAATTTTTGCTAGAAGATTTAATAAGTTATATAACCCTGACAAAAACATAATTTTAAGTCAAGTTCAGGCTAGCCTCTAGTCTCGTAGGAATTGACAATCTTTTTAAACGGTTTCAAAAAGGGAGAAGATTACCAATTCGACCAAATATTATTTGTATGTATGTACATCGATTACTCCGGGCTGATTTGACCGATATGGATAATTTTCTCATGACATTTTCAGGGTAGTGGTCGCATAGCAAGAATATTAAAAAAAAATAAAGTAACTCCGTTTCTCGGCTCCCAACCATTGAGTTTTAATAAATCGAAACTTTTCAAAGAAGAAGAAATTACCTTTCGTTTCATACTACATATATTGTATTTTCTTAAAATGGCTCTACCTCCCCACAAGTGTCTGGTATGATATTATCACATAGCAAAATTGATTTTTTTTCAATTATCGTAACAGTAACAGACTCTTGTCCCACCTGGATTTTTATTATCGATAGAGTATAAGCTAGCATTAAAAAAATTATTCGCTCTTTTATATATAAAAATATTTTTTTAGCTTTTTAATTCATTTATCGCACTAAGAATCTCGCTTTCTCGGTTCCTGGCAACGGAATTTCAATAAATCAAAAATTTTCTGTGAAGTTACAGAATTACCTTTCCTTTCATACCGTATTTATTGTATGTTCTTAAAATGTTGCTATTTGGATGAGCTCCATATGCGTCTGGATATGCCTGCGGTATAGAAGAATTAATTTTTCTTACAAATCGTAACAGTAGGACTCTTGTTTTACCTGGGCTTTTATTATTGTCATAACATACGCTTTCAATCAAAACAAAATGCCTTGGTGTATCTGACGACCCCCTTTTATAAATAATTTTTTTAAGTCTTGTTAATCAGTTATCTGACTAACAACGATTTCTCGGCTTTTCTGGCAATATGATTTTAATAATTCAAGCATTTCCTGAAAAGTCATAAAACTAGCTTTCATTTCATATTGGATGCATCGAATGGTTTTTTATGTATTTTATGATCCCTGTTATAATTGTCCTTCCTGTCAGGTAAATATCAAATATTAGGACTGGTAATAAATAGTAAAATAAATTGATTATCGTTACCGCCAAAACGCATATGAATTCCAACGTTGGAAGCTAAGAAATCTATAAAAATTGACCCTGGTACGTCTAACCGAAATTTTTCAAGGTCTAAACTATCCTTTGTTAACTTTCCACTTAATTTTAACAACATACCTTTTAATATAGGAACTTTAGAAATGATTTAAATCGCAACGTAACTACTAGATTATCAGATTGAGCTTTTATAGAACCCAGGTCAGCTATTCTTCGTTGTTTTTGCTTATTTCAATACAAAATTCAAAAACAAAATTAAATGCTTGGAAAACTTTAAGCGATTTATTGATATTTCCATAAGAGCATATAAGATATCGGAGTTTTCAACATCTTATTAAGGGAGAACTGCACGCAAAAAATGAAAAATCAGCGACAAGGTCTAGTCAAGTTCAAAGTAAGATTAAAAGGTACCTACGTATTAGAAAAAACGTCCTGCACTCCGACCTTAAAAAAAGTGTGCTATGTATAGGCACTTTAAATTACATTTCTGTTAAAAATGGGGTCAAAAGAGTTTATGCGCTGCGGAATACAAAGATGTGAGTACGATTTGACATTTCAAATTTTCCAGTTATGTAAACGAAGGATTAATGCGGTACAGAGCCATTTTGTAGAAAAAATATATGGGACGGCATTTGAGTCAAAAAATAATAGACAATGGACAAATCTACTTCTATTTTATCATGTCAGATTTGATTTTTTCATAAAAATTCGATTTAGCGCCCAACTATAAATATTTCCCTATTTAAATCACATTGAAGCTAATAAATATATCTTACACAGCTTTAACATAATACTTCAGGAAGTCTTGCAAATGATCCATAATACAACGTGTAGTTCTCCCTTAACTGATGAGAAAAAATCGGGTAAACGCGAGGGTAAAAGTACGTTGTTTTTTATTAAGATTATAGAAAAGACAATATTTTTACATATTTTATTTTTAAGTTTTTCTTTTTATTCATTAAAAAACTGCAGACTGCGATATTCCGCTATAAAAATTCGATAAGATTAACTTTTTTTTTAAATACAACGATTTTTACTTCACTCGTAAAGGGAAGACCCTCCCATATTCTTTTGAATCTTAACGTTTCAGGCTCCTTAGATGCCGAAAAACAAGTTTTCTGGATTCCGTCGGTCTGTCTGTTCGAGGCATAGCTCAAAAACTACTTATCCGATTGACTCCAAATTTTGGTCAAAAATTAAGAGTACTATGGGGACCTGGTAACTTTTGTCAAAAATCCAATATGACGAAAAAAAATGGCGTCCTAGTAAAAATTATTACTAAAAATTACTAAATTAATTTACCTCAAGGTGCGCACAAACTATATTATGCGGAAATCAACTGTTAAAATTTTGTTACGAAGCCAAAATGGCGAAAAAAATCTCGGCTTATTAAAATATTTAAAAATTCAGCCTGAAAAAACTAGGTAACGGATTGATTTACAATTTTCTGCAATAATTAATATATTGACAAGGACTGGTAACATTGTGGTACGAATTCAAGATGGCGCAACAAAATGGCGGCCAAATAAATTTTTTGAAATCGTAAAAAGATTACTAAGTTTTACATATCTTTATTTTTAGCGCCCCTAATGCCTAAAAATATGTTTTATCAATTCCGTCGGTCTGTTTATCCGTCAAATCGAGGCATAACTTAAAGACCTCTAAACCAATTGGCTTAAAATTTTGGTGAAACATTAGGGATTGAGAGATGTCATGGCAACATGTGTAAAAATTAAATTTGGCGGACTAGTGAAATGTTTTAAAAAAATAACTAAAAAAACTGCTTATCTAATTTACCTGAAATTTTGCACAAAAATCAAGTATTATGTAGAAATAATCTGGTAAAATTTTGGTACGAATCCAAGAGAGCGAAAAAAAATAACGGCCTGATGGAAGTTAGAAAAAATATTACTAGACATATATTACAGACTACTTATCCAATTTACTCGAAATTTTGCTCAAAAATCACCTATTATGAAGAAATCAACTGTTAAAATTTTCGTACAAATCCAAAATGGAGGAAAAAAGCGGCCTGGCGGGATGTTAAACAAATTATTACTAAAAAACTGCTTATCCAGTTTACCTGAAATTTTACACAACAATCAAGTATCACTTAGAAATCAACTGGTAATATTTTGGTAAGAATCCAAGATGGCGAAACAAAATGGCGGCTTAATATAATACTAAAAAAAATCCTGAAAAATCTACTTACTAGATTGATTTCAAAATGTGTACAAGAATTAAGTGTGATATAAAGATGAACAGATGAAAGAGGAACAAAATATCGACCAAATAAAAGGATTTATATGACTTCAAATTTTAGCGTTTGTATATGCCCAAAAACATGTTTTTTTCAATTCCGTCGGTCTGTCTGTCTGTTAGTTTGGGGCACAGTTAAAAAATAAAATGGCGGCCTGGTGAAATGTCAAACAAATTATCGAAATTACCTCAAACTTGGCACAAAAATCAAGTGTTATATAGAAATGAATTGGTAACAGTGGTAATGTTTTGGTATGAATCCAAGATGACGGCCTAATAAAATAGTTAAAAAATCAGCCTGAAAAACTACTTATTAGATTAATTTCGAATTTTGTGCAAGCATTAAATGTGGTATAGAGAAAAACTAGTAAAATTGTAGTACAAATTCAAAACGGTGGAACAAAATGGCGATCAAATAAATTTTTTAAAAAAATTATCTTATTAAAAGTTTTCATTAAAATTAAATGTGATATCGAAATAAAATGGAACGAATTCATCATGATGGAACAAAATGGCGGTCTTAAAAATTGTAAAAACTACTTAATGAACTTATTTAAAACCAGCTGGCCTGGTAGACCTGGTTCTTCCGTTAGAAGGTGCGATGAGTTTCTAGTATAACTATAAGAACATGGGGCGCATTCATCACATTGTCTAGAAGTGTTATTGAAGAAAAACAAATTAGTTTTATAGAAAAAGTACAAAAAATAGTTTTGAAAGGTCTCGGTAACTAGATGATCATTTCGAAAAAAAAATCATGTAAATTGGTGTAGTACAAGTCTCTCACGATCTTGTTGAAAAATCTGGCTTAGTGTTTTTAAATATATAGATTATGTCTAAGAATCAAGTAAAATATTGGTAGGATTCCAATCTAGTGGAACAAAATGGCGCACAATACAGTATAGGAAAGGCAGTATAGGTATATGTGTTATTAAATGCGTGCGGAACTAAATTAGGTCACACTTAACTATTCCTAATAAAAGGAAAGCTTCATAACGATTTCATGAGGTTTCTGTCGGTGACCCACATCGAGCTGACACACTTCAGATGTTATGTGATTTATGTGAAGCATCTGCGAGTATATAAATTAATTCCAACAACCTCATAAGGCGGAGCAAAAGAAGTATTTCCTGATGTCACACTACATTACAAAACGTTTTGATGCAATGCCCAGATGTTTTAGAGAACCTGTTTTACTTTTCCACAAAGTATAAAAATATGTAAATTTACAATGAATAAAAAATAGTTTAGGAAGGTGTGTATCTCAATCTGCCTACGATGTTTTAGACTTTAGACAAACATCAACAAAAATATTTTTTAAGCAATAAATAGTATAATTGTGCTTAATTTAACAGTATACAGGCATGTAATATTAGTCAGTACAGTATTTTCAGGCTTAAGAGCACTTAATCCAGAAATACATTTTCATTTGTAGAAATATTATATACATGTTTATTGAATAGACAAAGGAAGGAATTTATAATATTATTGATGAAAATGAATTTAATGCACGGAATTGGTATTATCTAGATTTCAATTTACATAGTTTTTGTCAAATTGATTAGTTGAAGAGTTTGGATTTAATAAAATATTGTACTAAGCTAGTATTGTACCACTCAACACTTCAGATACGTGAAACATTAAACTGGGCGAACTAGATTTATTTTGTTAAAATTACCGAGGGGTGAATAACTGCAAAAAATCTTTATACAGATTTACAAGTTTTGGTGAATTATAAGTGACTTCTGAATGAATGATAAGTCTTTTAAGTGACTTATGAATTAAAAGCCTTTTAAGTGACATGAATTATAAGAGTTTTAAAGGACCTATGAATGAATTAAGAATTCTTTTAAGAGACTTATAAGTCTTTTAACTGATTCTTAAATAAATTAAAATTTTTTTAGCAGATTTCAGGCGTATATATCACCTACAATATTTTAGGTGACTTAAATCTATCCAAGGATATTTTCTAGAAATAACAATAAGCACATGTTTAATTTTGCAGCATGGTTTAATTATATATAAGGTACTCGGGTGTACCTCAGGACAACATCCTAGACTTTTTCTTAAGAACAACTCTTAGTGCCGGTATTTAAACCTATAATTGAAATTTTGATTGAACTAGAATAATTTTTTAGATTTTGGTACTGGCTAATGAATTAAAAATGTTAATTTGTTTAAATTATTTAACTATGTTTTGCATTTATATTGATGTTTTGCTTTATTATTTAATAACTTTGTCTATAATATTTAAAATTGAGGTTATAAAAACAATTCTTTTGTCAATGGTTTTCAAAAATAATTGGTTTCCGAATTTTTTAAAATTTCGCCTTAAGGTGCTGAAATATGTCTTTACAATTTTACAATATCTCTAACTAAATAAATTCTTAAAAACGATTCTTTTTCGCCAAGAGATTTTAAAAATAATTCAAATGTTTCTGGATCTTATTTCATCCTGAAAGGTAAATTGTGTTTCTACTTTAATAATATCTTTTCAACTAAATGAGTTTTTAAACAATTCTTTCGTCAAGTTTTCGAAAATATTTATCTAAAAAATACTTCATGAATATCTTGCCCTAAAAGGAGTGAAATGTGTTTTTAAGTTTTTTACAATATCTTTTTAACTAAATTAGATTTTTAAGACGATTCTTACATCAACGGGTTTTAAAAATAATATCCTAGAAATCAACTTTTGGATTTTTTGACATTTCACATTTCAGGGGTGAAGAGGAGTGAAATGTAATTTATTTTTTCTAAATACCTCTTTAAGTAAATAATATTTTAAAATGATTCAGTTGCCAACAGCTTTTGATAATAGTTATTTAATACGGATTTCTAAATTGTTCGAAATTCCACACTTAAGGGGTGAAATTATTTCTTTTTTATTACAATATTTATCCTATAATATATCTGATGCCTCGACCAAATTATGAAAATGGCTCAACGACTTCTATTGCTATCCTTTCGAGTATGAACCCATACATTTGTTCACAATATCTTTTGGTGGGATCTTTTACTCTTCTTTTTACTTGGAGAGCAGGTGTGGATTAAATATTTTACATTACGAACCTATCAGATGTTATTCGAAATGAAAGCCATTCGAATATATCTCCTATAGCTTTCTACCTGTATCACCGCGTCTAGTTTTTTTAAATATTTGCGATTATTCTTTAAGAGAAGTGCAGCTACTACAAAATGTCTAAAAAGGGCCAGGAAGCTAAAAAGTGCTCCATTTTGAATAAAGTTAACATACTCCTTTGAACCCAAAGAAACCTTTGAAGACTTTCAGCCAAGCAGGGAAACATATTCTTGGGATTGCATCGTCCTAAATTATTGCTCTCGCCTAATAGAACACTTAGTAATATAATCTAAGTAGTGCATCTTATACGAACGTTAGTTAATTCAGATTACTGTTAACTTGTGTTTCAAGCTTCTTATTTTTTAAATCAACAAAAACTTCGGCCGTGTTAAGCATACGCTTGAGACAACTTAAGACAACTACATCATCATGTCGGTGTGGAAAAAGGTGTGAGAGCTAAGTAATTGACTTTATCAGAGAAGAAACACGGAAACGAATAAGACACGCTGCAAACGCTGTAGATGGAGTTTAACTTTTGTATTGTATCTCTAAATAATGTGTAACATATGTTACTATACAAATGTACAAAGGGTTAGTATTTTAAGTTCGATTTCTATATAGAAACTACCTAACAATATTTTCGCTTAATTCGAAGGAAGCTTTTCAACTATAATATGACTATTAGTATAGCCATCACTGATGGTTGCTTGAATTCATTTTGCAAAATCACTAATTTTTATAAAACGCCGATGATTTTTTGGTCTTATCGTAAAACAAACAGAAACTGCATTTTTAGGAAATGCCTAATACCAGTTGTTTTATAAATCGCCTGATCTTATTTTGCGTAAATAATTAGACTGAAATTCTAGGGTTTGTATATATATATATATATATATATATATATATATATATATATATATATATATACCTGTTTTTATATTACATATTATGTTTTCTGTTGGTAATTGTTTTTCGTTATTTATTTCTACCGCAAAATTGGGACCTAAGCTGAATACATCTGTTGCAAAATCCGGAATATGTTTATCTGTTAAATTTTCAATCCATGTTGTTGTTGTGATTTGAGCTGAGGGCCTTTGTTTTGTGATTAGGTTAATAATTTTATTTTTATTTTTTTCTTTTATATTTTGAAAATGTTTTTCAATATTTGTTGTACTGTTTGATGCATGAATTTATTAATTATTTTTTCCGGCAAACATCCTATTAATTGATCTTTAAGTCTATCTAATTCTCGATTGAGTTCCCTAATATGAAGGGTAGTTTCAGTTATTAGTAAGTTAATCACATTTAAGTGAAATTTTGGTAAAATATATTTTGTAAATTTACGTTTTAAGTTTACATTTTTGAATTTGATGTGTGCTGTTTTAAAGTTTAAAAAGGTTGGTGTTATTTGTTCTGATTTACACCGTAGTAGAAAAATTCTTCTATTTTTTTGATTGGACAGCTTTCTTGATAAGTTTTCATAAATTTTTAAATTAATTACGGCGTCTCTTCCCAATGAATCTTACTAATCCATACTGATATAAATTTTATTGATTTAATTTTTCTTTGACCATATATATATATATATATATATATATATATATATATATATATATATATATATATATATATATATATATATATATATATATATATATATATATATATATATATATATATATATATATATATATATATATATATATATATATATATATATATATATATATATATATATATATATATATATATATATATATATATATATATATATATATATATATATATATATATATATATACATATACATATATATATATATATATTTTTTTTTTTGTAACTGCTATTTTTTTATAATTTATATTTTGATTTTGTAGTTTGGATGCCAGTGTCACAATTGGTAAATATTAAACGACTGGAGGCATACAGTGCAGTTTGCCCACCCTTTTTTAAAGCATGCATTTTTATTCAACAGCACTTGGTTGTACCCGTTCGATAACGATTGAAGACGATGCAGTGTGTCTGCCTCCTTAGTTTACCATCGTGTACAGCACGATTTACATCGATATTCGCTACTATGAATAGGTATTTAAACACTATTTTAATACCATGAGATCTACTACAGATAATATTTAAATAATAAATATTGATGACGTTCCAGTGATTAGATCAAGCCTCTCATTAAGTTGACCATGTGCTAATAGAGATGGTTGAAGAAAATCAAGACATAATAGAAACAGAAAGAATAGCATGTGTTGGCAAAAACAAAACAATAAAAACCCAAAACCTTTAAATGTTGGCTAGCATAGAAGTTCCTAAATCAGACTGAGGGCCTTTGGATTCTGAAAATATATTGAGAGCTATTCTGGATTTCAAAAATGACGTGGTTCGCTGGTTTTCGCGAACTGAATTAACCAGCATAGAAAACGGCATTGTCACCGAAATCCCTGTCAAAAAAGCTATTTCATTAGGAGAAGCTGTTGGAATTGTTTTTAAGTTTTGAGGACAGGGTTTCAAAAAATGTGGATGTAAACCAAGTAAAGTTCATGTACATACTTGTGTGCTGTCTTTTTTAAATTACCATACTCCTAAAGAATACGTTTTTTTTGGTTCCTTTTTAATAAATATATGCATAATGTAATAACAATTTCCGAGGTACATACTCATTTTTCCTGTTTGTCTTTTTTTTGTGTGTTTATTTTTACTTGTATATAGCTAAATTTTAATCTGTGACTAAGAATATATTAATGTACATGTTCCGCCAAATATTTTAAAAATCTGTGTATTTTAAATATTACATGTTTTAAATACTTGTAGGTTGCCACTGCTAGGACGAGCGAACAAATGTATATATATATATATATATATATATATATATATATATATATTAATATATATTAATATATATTAAGTTTAAAAAATAATTTATTCATTACAAAATTGGAAGAACACTACATTTTTAAGCGGCAAACTAATTGGAAACGAATTTCTGAATCAACATTTTTTAACAACTTATAAGTTTTTGTCTCAATCGAGTACCTAGTGTTTAGTTGGATATCCATTGACTTCAATTAATTTTAAACACCTCCTAGGCATGGATTGTATTAGACGTCAATAAGTCTCTAGTGGAATACTGGTTCAACCTTCTCTCATACGTTAGAATACTTCGTCGAAATCTTGGAAAGTTCTTGAACTTTATTTCTTAAACTTATAAACCTAACTATCATCCAAAGATTTTCTATTGGGTTAAGATCTGTACTACAAGATGGGCATTGTAAAACATCTACATGATCATCCTGAAGCCAGTCAGTTACCCTCCTAGCAGAGTGCTTTGGATCATTATCGTGTAAGAATTTCAAAAATACGGATAAATTTTCTTCTGCATATGGTTGCATCACGTTTTACAGTATGTTAATGTATTCATACTTATCCATAGTTCCAGTTATTCTATAAAGAGGGCCAACAGCATTCCAAGAAAAGTTGCCCCATACCATGATACAACCACCACCAAATTTCATTGTTTTCGTGGTGCAGCGCGGGTCAAATTCTTTATTTGGTGGACGCCAAACAAAACGTTTTCCTTCAGAACCAAATTTATTTACCTTGGATTCATTCATCTGACCATGGTAGCTGCTTCTATTGTTGGACGCTCCAAGGAAGGTGATTTCTAGCAAATTCCAAATGGCTCCTTCAATTCACTTCAGAAAGGCGAGGATACTTCCTTGGTACCCTGCCAAAAAGTTGGGCCTCGTTCAAACGATTACGAACACTTCGAACACTAAATTCCCTTGGATTTTCAACAAAAATTTCTTTTCAAATATCAACTAATGATTTGTGAGGGTCTGCTTTAAAAATGCGAACAATTTGACAATCTGTTTCCATCCTCGTTTTTCTGGGACGTCGCTTCCTAGGAACAGTTCTAGTGGTTCCATGAATCCTAACAGCATTAAACACCGCCTTTTTGGAACGATTAACCATTTCTGCAATATTTCGATACGAATAGCCTTTGCTATGAAGATTAATAATGAAATTCATTTTCGTTGCAGAAATTCGAATGAAGATTAATATTAAATTATTGACAGGAGCGGATGTCAACAACCCATTAAAGCTCTATGGTAACGATAGTCAATTTTAAAATAAGCCTTCTTGTTAGAAAATGTTGATGTTCAATTTTAAGATGGGCCTACTTGTTTATTCAGAAATACGTTTCCAATTAGTTTGCCGCTTAAAAATGTAGTGTATATATATATATATATATATATATATATATATATATATATATATATATATATATATATATATATATATATATATATATATATATATATATATATATATATATATATATATATATATATATATATATATATATATATATATATATATATATATATATATATATATATATATATATATATATATATATATATATATATATATATATATATATATATATATATATATATATATTTTTTTTTTTTATTTCAATTTTCTTGATTTAAGGTCAATTTAAAAACTTTACACATATACTTTAAATCATATATTTGCACATAAACATGATGTAGTTAGATAACGTTTCGACCGCACTTCGGTCTTTTTCAAATCTAAAAATGGAGAAGGGCGTAGAATTTTAATTTAGTATTTTTACATTTAATATTTTATCTTGTTAGTATTACCCTAGAACGTAAACTATTAAGGAAAGTACATTTATTTTTAATTTTATAAAAATGGAAAGTGAAAATTTTCCTTCTTACCTCAATACGTAAGATTATTCAAAACGGCACAAGATGTCACATTTCCACATATATACATACACATCGATACAATTAAAATACACATATTATGTTAAAACATTAAGACATCACAATGGTTATTCCAGTATTGAAATATAAAATTTACTCAGGTTATTGACGTCCTTCTTATCGTTGATAGCATTTTTGCTTTTTTGTATTTTGACCATCTCAAAAAATTCTCTTTTTTTAGTTTGCGGTTCGGATTTTAAGATTTTGGTGTTACTATAATCAAAGGTATCTTTTTTTGAATTTTCATGATTTGTTAGAGCCGTCGCGTTTTTTTTGTCATACTTGTGACCCTTCAGTCGGTTTTCCAAGTATTGGCTAGTTTGGCCTATGTACACACTGTTGCAATCTTTGCAGGGTATTTCATAAATAACATTACTTTTTTTGTTTTTTGGGATTTTGGATTTTAATCTGGAAAAACTATTTGATAGTAGATTGGAAGCCTTGTGACAAGTTTGAATATTATATTGTTTAAATAATTTTTGAAGTGGTTGGGATAAGCCGTTTATAAAGGGTAAAGATATGAATTTTTTTGTGTTTGAAGTCTGATTATTTTTTGTGTCGTTCGAGTTATAAAATTTGTGGATTCTACTTTTAATGGTTTTATTTATAAGCTGTTCGGGATAATTATTTATTTTTAGAGCATTTCTGGCTTTTTCTAAGGCTTGTTTCCGGTATTCAGGATCTGAGAGCATGATGGCGCGATCTGCTAAACCTACAATTACGGATTTTTTTTGGGAATTTGGGTGGTTCGATTTATAGTTTAAGTATCTAGAAGACCAAGTAGATTTTGTGTACCATTCAGTTTTCATATTTTCGCCTATATGGTGTATTGTTAAATCTAAAAAGTTGATTCTGTTATTTTTTTCGACTTCAATTGTAAATTGTAAGCTTTTATGAAATTCGTTAAATGTAGTTAAAACATTATTTACATTGTAGTAATGCAATCATCAACATAACGGTAAAAAAATGGTATGTCAAAGCTTAGATTTTTTAAAACTTTTGTTTCCAGGTCTTCCATGACTATTTGTGCTACAACGCTTGATATGGAGGCACCCATTGCGCATCCCTCTGTTTGTTGATAAAACTGATCTTCATATAAAAAATATGTGGAGTTAAGGGTTAATTCAACTGCTTTGATAAATTCCTCTTGTGGTATATCTGCATATTTTTTAATTTCTAACCACTTTTCTTTTATTACTTTTATTGCAAGTGGTATGAGTACGTTAGTATATAAGGATATCACGTCTAACGAGATTAGCAGATAGTTTTTTTGGAATTTTTATATTTTTTATTTTTTGTTTAAATTGAAATGAATCTTTTATATAATAGTTGTTTTTGTATATAATATTACTGAGGATACCTTTTAAGTAATTTGATAGAGGGGTGTATGGGAATTGTATGCAAGAAACTATTGGACGCAATGGAATATCTTTTTTATGAAGTTTTGGTAATCCGTATATTTTTGGTGGCACGGCGTTTCGAATTTTGAGGTTTTTAGCAGTATTTGGAGAGATAAAATTTTTCCCAAAAATCAATTAGTTCGTTATTTTTTTTTTGGTATTGGTTTGTGGGGTCCGATTTAATTTTTTTGTATGTTTTTGTATCATCCAATAAGGAATTCATTTTTTGGAATATTGTGTTGCATGCATTATTACGGTTTTGTTAGATTTATCGGCTGTAAATATTTTAATTTCAGGGTTTTCTTTTAAGAATTTTTTAGTTTTCGTTATTTTTGAAGAAAAATTATTATTGTTGTTTTTATGAGCTTTAAGTTTGTTTTTAAAATTAGTAATTATATTGCAAGTTTTTGCCCTGATTTTATCTTTTTCTTCCATTTTTAAATTGTATATACCTGTTTTTATATTACATATTATGTTTTCTGTTGGTAATTGTTTTTCGTTATTTATTTCTACCGCAAAATTGGGACCTAAGCTGAGTACATCTGTTGCAAAATCCGGAATATGTTTATCTGTTAAATTTTCAATCCATGTTGTTGTTGTGATTTGAGCTGAGGGCCTTTGTTTATATATATATATATATATATATATATATATATATATATATATATATATATATATATATATATATATATATATATATATATATATATATATATATATATATATATATATATATATATATATATATATATATATATATATATATATATATATATATATATATATATATATATGTATATATATATATATATATATATATATATATATATATATATATATATATATATATATATATATATATATATATATATATATATATATATATATATATATATATATATATATATATATATATATATATATATATATAGTATATATATATTGTATATATATATATATATATATATATATATATATATATATATATATATATATATATATATATATATATATATATATATATATATATATATATATATATATATATATATATATATATATATATATATATATGGTCAAAGAAAAATTAAATCAATAAAATTTATATCAGTATGGATTAGTAAGATTCATTGGGAAGAGACGCCGTAATTAATTTAAAAATTTATGAAAACTTATCAAGAAAGCTGTCCAATCAAAAAAATAGAAGAATTTTTCTACTACGGTGTAAATCAGAACAAATAACACCAACCTTTTTAAACTTTAAAACAGCACACATCAAATTCAAAAATGTAAACTTAAAACGTAAATTTACAAAATATATTTTACCAAAATTTCACTTAAATTTGATTAACTTACTAATAACTGAAACTACCCTTCATATTAGGGAACTCAATCGAGAATTAGATAGACTTAAAGATCAATTAATAGGATGTTTGCCGGAAAAAATAATTAATAAATTCATGCATCAAACAGTACAACAAATATTGAAAAACATTTTCAAAATATAAAAGAAAAAAATAAAAATAAAATTATTAACCTAATCACAAAACAAAGGCCCTCAGCTCAAATCACAACAACAACATGGATTGAAAATTTAACAGATAAACATATTCCGGATTTTGCAACAGATGTACTCAGCTTAGATCCCAATTTTGCGGTAGAAATAAATAACGAAAAACAATTACCAACAGAAAACATAATATGTAATATAAAAACAGGTATATACAATTTAAAAATGGAAGAAAAAGATAAAATCAGGGCAAAAACTTGCAATATAATTACTAATTTTAAAAACAAACTTAAAGCTCATAAAAACAACAATAATAATTTTTCTTCAAAAATAACGAAAACTAAAAAATTCTTAAAAGAAAACCCTGAAATTAAAATATTTAGAGCCGATAAATCTAACAAAACCGTAATAATGCATGCAACACAATATTCCAAAAAATGAATTCCTTATTGGATGATACAAAAACATACAAAAAAATTAAATCGGACCCCACAAACCAATACCAAAAAAAAAAATAACGAACTAATTGATTTTTGGGAAAAATTTTATCTCTCCAAATACTGCTAAAAACCTCAAAATTCGAAACGCCGTGCCACCAAAAATATACGGATTACCAAAACTTCATAAAAAAGATATTCCATTGCGTCCAATAGTTTCTTGCATACAATTCCCATACACCCCTCTATCAAATTACTTAAAAGGTATCCTCAGTAATATTATATACAAAAACAACTATTATATAAAAGATTCATTTCAATTTAAACAAAAAATAAAAAATATAAAAATTCCAAAAAAACTATCTGCTAATCTCGTTAGACGTGATATCCTTATATACTAACGTACTCATACCACTTGCAATAAAAGTAATAAAAGAAAAGTGGTTAGAAATTAAAAAATATGCAGATATACCACAAGAGGAATTTATCAAAGCAGTTGAATTAACCCTTAACTCCACATATTTTTTATATGAAGATCAGTTATATCAACAAACAGAGGGATGCGCAATGGGTGCCTCCATATCAAGCGTTGTAGCACAAATAGTCATGGAAGACCTGGAAACAAAAGTTTTAAAAAATCTAAGCTTTGACATACCATTTTTTTACCGTTATGTTGATGATTGCATTACTACAATGTAAATAATGTTTTAACTACATTTAACGAATTTCATAAAAGCTTACAATTTACAATTGAAGTCGAAAAAAATAACAGAATCAACTTTTTAGATTTAACAATACACCATATAGGCGAAAATATGAAAACTGAATGGTACACAAAATCTACTTGGTCTTCTAGATACTTAAACTATAAATCGAACCACCCAAATTCCCAAAAAAAATCCGTAATTGTAGGTTTAGCAGATCGCGCCATCATGCTCTCAGATCCTGAATACCGGAAACAAGCCTTAGAAAAAGCCAGAAATGCTCTAAAAATAAATAATTATCCCGAACAGCTTATAAATAAAACCATTAAAAGTAGAATTCACAAATTTTATAACTCGAACGACACAAAAAATTATCAGACTTCAAACACAAAAAAATTCATATCTTTACCCTTTATAAACGGCTTATCCCAACCACTTCAAAAATTATTTAAACAATATAATATTCAAACTTGTCACAAGGCTTCCAATCTACTATCAAATAGTTTTTCCAGATTAAAATCCAAAATCCCAAAAAACAAAAAAAGTAATGTTATTTATGAAATACCCTGCAAAGATTGCAACAGTGTGTACATAGGCCAAACTAGCCAATACTTGGAAAACCGACTGAAGGGTCACAAGTATGACAAAAAAAACGCGACGGCTCTAACAAATCATGAAAATTCAAAAAAAGATACCTTTGATTATAGTAACACCAAAATCTTAAAATCCGAACCGCAAACTAAAAAAAGAGAATTTTTTGAGATGGTCAAAATACAAAAAAGCAAAAATGCTAGCAACGATAAGAAGGACGTCAATAACCTGAGTAAATTTTATATTTCAATACTGGAATAACCATTGTGATGTCTTAATGTTTTAACATAATATGTGTATTTTAATTGTATCGATGTGTATGTATATATGTGGAAATGTGACATCTTGTGCCGTTTTGAATAATTCTACGTATTGAGGTAAGAAGGAAAATTTTCACTTTCCATTTTTATAAAATTAAAAATAAATGTACTTTCCTTAATAGTTTACGTTCTAGGGTAATACTAACAAGATAAAATATTAAATGTAAAAATACTAAATTAAAATTCTACGCCCTTCTCCATTTTTAGATTTGAAAAAGACCGAAGTGCGGTCGAAACGTTATCTAACTACATCATGTTTATGGGCAAATATATGATTTAAAGTATATGTGTAAAGTTTTTAAATTGACCTTAAATCAAGAAAATTGAAATAAAAAAAAAAAAATATATATATATATATATATATATATATATATATATATATATATATATATATATATATATATATATATATATATATATATGTATATATATGTATATATGTATATATATATGTTATATCCTTTCTCACGAGCAATGTCACCTTCAAGTATGATGCCCTTGGTTCCCACCGTATCGGATGTCGGTTATCTCAAGGAGACGGCGAGTACCGAGACGCCTCGTCAGCAGAATCTGCCCAGCAAGCAAGTTCCCACTGACGCAGCATTCGTCTTTCATATAAATAGTGTAAATTGTAAATAAAATCATGATTCGTTTTTAAGCTTCTATACTGTTAGTTTAATTTTGATTTTGTAAATAAAAAATATTTTTTAAAAAGTGAATTTTAAGTCGAGTGATATAACAAATTGGCGCAGTCGTGTTAGGATCTGGCAACGTTGGCAGAACAAGAGAACTCTAACTGGCAACGGTGGATCCCAATCCTTTATCCAGAAGAACAAAGAAGCCCCATTTTGTGCATTGTGACGTCATCAACTTGGCAGAACACGCATCTACGGAAGGAACACATAGTGAAGCCCCTGGTAGAACTAACTGCTAAGAACACGACGAGCGATGTTTCTACTCTGTTTGTAAGTAACGAATCATCACGTTTATTTTAAAAATTATATTTAATTAAATACCTGTTCGACTTTTCAAAATCGATCTTACATTTTATTAATTAGTAAAATAATCAATTATTCTGTTAATTGATTTTTCGATAAACTAATCAATTATTCTGCTAATTGATTTCTGTATTTCTAAGTGTAACAACGTATAATTTGTGTATAATCAGTTATTCTGTTAATTGATTAATTTTAAAATATATTTTTTGGAATTATTTTGACCAGTTATTCTGCTAACTGATCTCCAGATTACATTTGTATTTTTATTACAACAAGAAATATTACACAGTTTTAATTTAATCACACTAACTAGTTAATAAGAACTGTTTATTTTACGTTGGTTGGCATACTACTTTACGTACTGTCTATCAACATAAAATTTCGTAAAATATTTTGTGTTTTATATCCTTTTTATATTATATTGTGCTAGTGTTTATTGTGTTGATATATTGAGCAAATATGACGGAAAATGAAAGAATAACTGCAGGAGCAGCGGTAGCAGTAATCGAACCTTATAAACTTTCCGAGATTTTTTCTATTATCCCCGAATTCGAAGGTGATCAAATA
Organism: Kuschelorhynchus macadamiae; assembly: GCA_030620095.1. NCBI lineage: Eukaryota > Metazoa > Arthropoda > Insecta > Coleoptera > Curculionidae > Kuschelorhynchus > Kuschelorhynchus macadamiae. Next base: position 461,005 of record JAUTXW010004102.1, read on the forward strand.
TTTTTACAAACCTTCCTAAATGCCTGCGAATGTGCATATGATATGTCTACGGGTAACCAAAAAGATCTTTTAGTGATTCACATAAAAAATAGGTTGCGAGGGAGAGCAGCGCAGCTGATAAGTTCCCGAAATCCACTTTCTTTTCTAGAGATAAAGCAATTACTTAATTCTCACTTCAGAGATACGCGAGATCTATCTTCTCTTATTCAGGACTTACAAAGAATGAGACAACTGCCAAACGAATCTCCTTTGACTTTCCTTAACAGACTTCAAGTCCTAAATGCCAAAATGCATGCCAACATACAAAAATCCATACTCGCACCCAGTCAAAAGGCAGCCCAAATAACATTAATCAAATCCATGTCTCTAAATAGCCTACTTACTGGCCTGGAACCCCGAATTGGCCATATAATGCAGGAAATCCACCTAATCTTTTGGAAGCACAAATTCGCATCAGACGCGAGCTCCAACTATCATATTTCGAATCCCAAAAATCTTCTAGACCCAATCCGCCTGCTAGACCTATTATTCAAACTAATAAAAGACCTAATGTACAATCCCTTAAATGTCATAGCTGTGGTCGCAATGGTCACTTAGCAAATGAATGTAGATCGCAACAACGTCCTAATGGTTATAGTTCCCAGAATTTTGGCAATTTCCAAAGGCCTAATACCAATCAACAATCAAATTCTTTTCAATCAAGCACCTCCTTTCAGTCGAATAGACCAAACAACGGTCAGCCAAGACCGCAGTACACACCCCATAACCAATCAAACCAAAACAATTTCCAACGTCAAACACCATTTAACAATTTTCAACGTCCTTCAGTAATACAAAATAATCCCCAGCATCGTGCTCATGTTGTCAATTTCGACAATGACCAATATTCCAACAATAACTATTCCGAACACCAATATGACGAGTATTGTAACCAATACGCAGGAATGTATGAAGATAACCCCGATTACGAATATCAAAATGTTGAAAATATTGATCAACAAGATAAAACGAATTACGATGAATATCAGGATTTTCTTCCCACTTCGAATCAAAACCATCCTCCTATTCGAACAATTTCAAATACCAATGCCGTGACGGAAATCCAAAATCAAATACAAACCCTGAATTTGGACGACATGAACCCGTCATTGAACTTCCCAGAACAACAGTTTCTTTAAATCCCCTTCTTGCTGTTAACCCGAAAAATCTATATTACATAAAAGACGCATCTAACACTTTTAAACTACTTATAGATTCCGGAGCAGGAATTACGATATTTAAAGAAAACACAGTAAAACAATTTCCCCAACGTTTTCCCGAAAACGTTACGATTCAAGGCATCACAGACCAAAAACTTCTTATCACCGAATCAACCCTAGTTCCTTTTCAAGCCGGAAACCCACATAAAGTTTACATATACGATTTAGATATTGATTTCGATGGTATTCTAGGACTCGACTTTTTAGAACACTATGAATGCACCATCGACTTAAAAAATAAACAACTTGTTACAAATTTTAAAACTTTACCACTGTTTAAGGCAGAAGAAAACCTCGAACAAAATAATAAAAAAACTAACGTAAACAATTCTAACGAAATTAAGATTGAAGGTAGGACCGAACAAATTTTTAAATTACGCTGTGATTTAGTCAACACCGATGCTATCCTATCTAGGCAAGAAATCGAAAAAGTTCACATTCCAAACGCAATTGTCCATGTCAATGAAAAAGGCGAATTTCTAACTTCTGTAGTTAATGCAAACGCCATCCCAAAAACCATTAACTTTTCAGATATCGAAATCGAACCTTTTTCTTCTCATTCGCTACTCAATTACAATTTATCTGATAAACAACTATCTCCTAACCGCATTCCCAACATTAAGTCCCAACTTCGTTTAGAGCATCTTAACGAAGAAGAAAAAGAAATAATTACCAATCTTTGCGTAGATTTTGAGGACATATTTTACCTCGAAGGTGACAATCTTACCTTTACCAATGAAATTAAACACCAAATTGACACCAATGGTGCAAAGCCTGTTTTCACCAAATCATACAGGTATCCCCATATTCACAAAGAAGAGGTAAAAACTCAGGTTAATAAAATGTTAGAACAAGGAATCATAAAACCCTCTATTTCACCTTGGTCATCTCCAGTTTGGGTCGTCCCCAAGAAACTTGATTCCTCAGGCAAACAAAAATGGAGAGTAGTCATAGATTATCGTAAATTGAATGAATCCACGGTAGATGATAAGTACCCGCTTCCCAATATTTCCGATCTTTTGGATCAGCTAGGCAAGTGCCAGTATTTTACAACCCTGGATCTGGCTTCAGGATTTCACCAGATCGAGATAGACCCTAAAGATATTCCAAAAACTGCTTTCTCTGTCGAGAACGGACACTACGAATTTATAAGAATGCCCTTTGGTCTTAAAAACGCCCCGTCCACTTTCCAGAGAGTAATGGACAACATCCTTCTAGGCATTCTCAATGAACGTTGTCTCGTCTATATGGACGACATCATTGTGTATTCACCCACAATCCATGACCACATCACACGCTTACGCGAAGTTTTTAAACGTCTTCGAAAAGCAAACCTCAAAATACAACCTGACAAATGTGAGTTCCTGAGAAAAGAGGTAGCATACCTTGGTCACCTAATCACTCAGGACGGAGTTAAACCTAATCCCACTAAAATCGATTGTATACAGAAATTTCCAGAACCAAAAAATTCAAAAGACATAAAATCCTTTCTGGGTTTAGCTGGTTATTATCGTAGGTTTATTCCAAACTTTGCGAAAATATCAAAGCCCCTTACCAGATTGTTGAAAAAAGATATCAAATTTGATTTCGACTCAGATTGTCGTCAAGCTTTCGACGAACTAAAACAATTACTGACTTCTGACCCAATTCTCATCTATCCAAATTTCGATGAGCCTTTCCTACTAACAACGGATGCAAGCGCATTTGCGATAGGCGCTGTACTTTCCCAAGGTCCCATTGGCAAAGACTTACCCATTGGTTATGCCTCAAGAACATTATGTAAAGCCGAAACCAATTACTCGACAATAGAGAGAGAACTACTTGCAATTGTATGGGCCGTGAAATATTTTCGTCCATATTTATTTGGAAGAAAGTTCATTCTAGTCACAGATCATCGTCCCCTTACTTGGTTACTTTCTATTAAAGACCCAGGTAGTAGATTAGCACGATGGCGGCTAAAACTAGGAGAATATCAGTACGAAATAATTTATAAACCGGGAAAAATTAATAAAAACGCTGATGCTTTATCTCGCATAAAAGTAAATCATTTCCAAGAATGCGCAAAGCTTCAAGCAAAAATATCTGTTTTTGCATCGAATGAGACAGAATCCGAAGAACCTATCGAAGAACCTAAAACCTATGACGACGATGTAATAGCCGAAGAATACAATAAATTCGTAAGCCTTTACGAAACCAGATCCCTGATCGATTATTCTAAAATCGAAACAACCAATGACCAGCTGTTGGATAAGTCACACAAAAATATTATAACATTCTTTCGACAAAATAAATTAGAAGAACTACATCATAAGATTCTTGACGATATTTTCGAGGAAAACATGGAATTTAATCCAAAACAAATAAATATTTTCTCCAGTAAATCAACAAAAAATCGTAAATATTTCATTATTCCTCTCCCGTTTAACCCAGAAACTGTCACACAACTTCTCTTTTACATTCTCTATACCGGTCAAGACGAACTTGACATCTCTTGTACCTATTTCGTGGAAAACACACTCGAACTTCCTATCCTTGAAATATTTTCGTATATTTTTGCAGACAAAAATATAAAATTAAGTATCTGCCAAAACATCACAACAACCCCTAATGAAGACGAAATACCCAGATCTTAGATCATTACCATCGCGGAAAAACCAACTTACATCGCGGAATTAACGAGACGTTAAGACGCATAAAAGAAAAATACAATTGGCCAGGCATAATAAAAGCCGTAGAAAACTTTATTAAAAGTTGCGAAACTTGCCAAAAAGTAAAAATCTGTCGTAAAAATCTAAGCAGTCCCCTAGTCGTAACAGAAACGCCCAAAACACCTTTTGAAAGAATAAACATAGACATATTTGAATACCCAACTCGAAATTACGCCCTAACAGTACGTGACGAACTAACAAAATTTACACAAGCTTACCCTATAGAGGATAAGACAGCAAAATCTGTTGTTAATACACTTCTTGTATTTTTTCAACATTATGGAACTCCGTTACGTATACATTGTGACTATGGCCGAGAATTCAAAAACACCTTAATGAATGACCTCTGTGAGCTTTACGATATCAAACTAACTTTCTCTAGCGTAGGACACCCTCAATCAAACGGCTCTGTTGAGAGATTTCACGCGACACTTAGTGAAATGATACGAGCTAATCAAACTGAAAACCCTGACGAACACCCGTTTAATGTTCTTCCCTATGCAACTATATGTTATAACAATACCAAAAACAAAACGCACGGTTTCACGCCTTACGAACTTATTTTTGGACACACCTCATCTAGACCACCCGAAATCCTATATAATGAAAAACGTCTTATTTCCAAATATATGCAAGATCTAAACAATCGCATGCAATACCTTTATAAAACAGCCCGAGCCAGAACATGTCAACAAAAAGAAAAAGCCAAAGAGCGCTTCGACCAAAACGTTTCTGCTCACCCCTATGAATATAATGTAGGAGATAAGGTATACATTAAAGAATCACAAATCAAGGACAAAAGCCAAAATAAATTTAACGGTCCATTCGAAATAATCGAAATTTTACAAAATTCAGCAATTCTGATAAACCCCGAATCTAAACAAAAATCTAAAATAAATTTTGACAGACTGAAACCATACTATGAGTAATTTTTCTCTTCTAGGTTCTTGGCACTTTCAACAGCCACTCAGTCCCAATACACTCTAACACCAATAAACAACACCTACCACCACATAAATGGACCCTCCTTGTTTACAAAGACCTCGGACCAATCAAAGAAACAATTAGTAATAATGACAAAATATTAGAAAGCTTATTAAACACTATAGACGAAGACGTACCGCGAATGAAAGCCTTTAAGCCGCAAGTTCAAACTCATGTTAGTCTCCTTAAACAAATATCAAACGCTGTTAACCAAAAGTACACTGAAATAATGGCCGACACTAAAAAGTACATTTTTAGAGAAAAACGTGGTATTCTTAATGGTATTGGAACCATTTGGAAATCAATAACTGGTAATCTTGACGCTTCCGATGGTGAATATTTCAACGAGTGCATCGAAAAGTTAACCCACGATGAATACCAAATAGAAAATCTTTTGAAAAATCAAATATCTGTAACTACCTCTGTTATCAAAAGCTTTAACGAAACCATTCAAAAACTTCAAATTGACGAGGAAACCTTTAATAATGATATTAAAGAAATTCGCGAATCAATTATGGATATTTCCGATCATCTCAAATTTTATCAATCACAACTCGATATCCTAGACTTGTGCGAATTACTAACAGAAAGCTATTCATTTATCGAAAATACCTTGAACGATGCTATAAACGCTGTTACATTTGCACGTTTAAAAATTTTGCACAGTTCAATCATCACTCCATACGATTTAGTAGACTCATTAAAGCATATATCGCAGTCATTACAGAAGAATAATCTTCCGTTGCCGATATATTATTCAAGCGTAGTTCAATACCTCGACATAATAGAATTAAAGGCATATCAATTAGATACTAGAATAATTTTTGTACTAGAAATACCTTTAGTCGAACCTGAAAAATACACTCTCTATCACTTATATCCTATACCGATTCTGGATAATCGAACAGGCCTTCATCACATTTTGTCAATAACTAATAAACTAATTGCGCGAAATGATGATTCTTTACTTTATACAACCATCCGCAATATGAAGTCCTGCAAACCACTAGGCAACCGTATGTTCATCTGTTCCAACATCCTGCCATACCCAATTGATACTGATGCAGTCTGCGAGGCTCAGCTTCTGAAGAGACTTGATCATCTACCCAGAACATGCCAAGTTTTAGTCATTCTTGCCAAAGACTATAACATTCAAGAAATCAGTCAGAATTTATGGTTGATAGCTGTTGCAGACCCTCTGCCCGTCACAATAAAATGTGGATCCAGAGATATAGAGACTCAGATCATCAACACAAATACTTTGATGAAACTTCAACCCGAGTGTAGTGCCTTCGTTGGGAGTACAAGAGTTCGTGCCCAGAAATCAGTTGATGTTTACGACAACGTAACCTACAATTACCACCCAGTCAACATCCCTTTTGACTGCTGTAACTATATGCCAGAGAATATTCACTTACCAGATTTGAAGCCTCTGAAGCTAAACAAAATAGATGTAGAGGACCTGAACATAGCCCAGCACAAGCGAAATCAGTATGCCGATCAGCATTATCGGATCATCATCTTTGTTTGGTAAATCAGCCAGTCAACATCCCTTTTTCTGTAACTATATGCCAGAGAAAAAAACTAAACAAAATAAGTTGGTTCATCAATTGGATTCGTTATTCTTACAATAACACTCATTATCGCACTGATTGCCTTATACATCTTTTGCAAATGTCGAAGACGAACACGTAACATCAAGATTGGAGTAGCCACTAGCAACGATGACAATCCACCCTCTCCACCTAAAAGAGGATCTAACGTTATACAATGGAGAAGAATAATTCCCAGAAGGAGACCGAGCATCCGCCTTGGCGACCCGATTGAAGAAAGTGAAGAGATTGAACTCAACCTCAATAAGCAGAGGACCTGAAAGTTGTCACCACGCGTCAACTTTCATCTTAATGGGGGAGTTGTTATATCCTTTCTCACGAGCAATGTCACCTTCAAGTATGATGCCCTTGGTTCCCACCGTATCGGATGTCGGTTATCTCAAGGAGACGGCGAGTACCGAGACGCCTCGTCAGCAGAATCTGCCCAGCAAGCAAGTTCCCACTGACGCAGCATTCGTCTTTCATATAAATAGTGTAAATTGTAAATAAAATCATGATTCGTTTTTAAGCTTCTATACTGTTAGTTTAATTTTGATTTTGTAAATAAAAAATATTTTTTAAAAAGTGAATTTTAAGTCGAGTGATATAACATATATATATATATATATATATATATATATATATATATATATATATATATATATATATATATATATATATATATATATATATATATATATATATATATATATATATATATATGTATATATATATATATATATATATATATATATATATATATATATATATATATATATATATATATATATATATATATATATTGTATATATACATATATGTATATATATATATATATATATATATATATATATATATATATATATATATATAACACTACATTTTCAAGCGGCAAACTAATTGGAAACGTATTTCTGAATAAACAAGTAGGCCCATCTTAAAATTGAACATCAACATTTTCTAACAAGAAGGCTTATTTTAAAATTGACTATCGTTACCATAGAGCTTTAATGGGTTGTTGACATCCGCTCCTGTCAATAATTTAATATTAATCTTCATTCGAATTTCTGCAACGAAAATGAATTTCATTATTAATCTTCATAGCAAAGGCTATTCGTATCGAAATATTGCAGAAATGGTTAATCGTTCCAAAAAGGCGGTGTTTAATGCTGTTAGGATTCATGGAACCACTAGAACTGTTCCTAGGAAGCGACGTCCCAGAAAAACGAGGATGGAAACAGATTGTCAAATTGTTCGCATTTTTAAAGCAGACCCTCACAAATCATTAGTTGATATTTGAAAAGAAATTTTTGTTGAAAATCCAAGGGAATTTAGTGTTCGAAGTGTTCGTAATCGTTTGAACGAGGCCCAACTTTTTGGCAGGGTACCAAGGAAGTATCCTCGCCTTTCTGAAGTGAATTGAAGGAGCCATTTGGAATTTGCTAGAAATCACCTTCCTTGGAGCGTCCAACAATAGAAGCAGCTACCATGGTCAGATGAATGAATCCAAGGTAAATAAATTTGGTTCTGAAGGAAAACGTTTTGTTTGGCGTCCACCAAATAAAGAATTTGACCCGCGCTGCACCATGAAAACAATGAAATTTGGTGGTGGTTGTATCATGGTATGGGGCTACTTTTCTTGGAATGCTGTTGGCCCTCTTTATAGAATAACTGGAACTATGGATAAGTATGAATACATTAACATACTGTAAAACGTGATGCAACCATATGCAGAAGAAAATTTATCCGTATTTTTGAAATTCTAACACGATAATGATCCAAAGCACTCTGCTAGGAGGGTAACTGACTGGCTTCAGGATGATCATGTAGATGTTTTACAATGCCCATCTTGTAGTACAGACCTTAACCCAATAGAAAATCTTTGGATGATAGTTAGGTTTATAAGTTTAAGAAATAAAGTTCAAGAACTTTCCAAAATTTCGACGAAGTATTCTAACGTATGAGAGAAGGTTGAACCAGTATTCCACTAGAGACTTATTGACGTCTAATACAATCCATGCCTAGGAGGTGTTTAAAATTAATTGAAGTCAATGGATATCCAACTAAACACTAGGTACTCGATTGAGACAAAAACTTATAAGTTGTTAAAAAATGTTGATTCAGAAATTCGTTTCCAATTAGTTTGCCGCTTAAAAATGTAGTGTTCTTCCAATTTTGTAATGAATAAATTATTTTTTAAACTTAATATATATATATAATATATATATATATATATATATATATATATATATATATACATTTGTTCGCTCGTCCTAGCAGACTTTTTCAAAACTTGTTTAATTATTTTTCGTGGCAACCTACAAGTATTTAAAACATGTAATATTTAAAATACACAGATTTTTAAAATATTTGGCGGAACATGTACATTAATATATTCTTAGTCACAGATTAAAATTTAGCTATATACAAGTAAAAATAAACACACAAAAAAAAAGACAAACAGGAAAAATGAGTATGTACCTCGGAAATTGTTATTACATTATGCATATATTTATTAAAAAGGAACCAAAAAAAACGTATTCTTTAGGAGTATGGTAATTTAAAAAAGACAGCACACAAGTATGTACATGAACTTTACTTGGTTTACATCCACATTTTTTGAAACCCTGTCCTCAAAACTTAAAAACAATTCCAACAGCTTCTCCTAATGAAATAGCTTTTTTGACAGGAATTTCGGTGACGATGCCGTTTTCTTTGCTGGTTAATTCAATTCGCGAAAACCAGCGAACCACGTCATTTTTGAAATCCAGAATAGCTCTCAATATATTTTCAGAATCCAAAGGCCCTCAGTCTGATTTAGGAACTTCTATGCTAGCCAACATTTAAAGGTTTTGGGTTTTTATTGTTTTGTTTTTGCCAACACATGCTATTCTTTCTGTTTCTATTATGTCTTGATTTTCTTCAACCATCTCTATTAGCACATGGTCAACTTAATGAGAGGCTTGATCTAATCACTGGAACGTCATCAATATTTATTATTTAAATATTATCTGTAGTAGATCTCATGGTATTAAAATAGAGTGTTTAAATACCTATTCATAGTAGCGAATATCGATGTAAATCGTGCTGTACACGATGGTAAACTAAGGAGGCAGACACACTGCATCGTCTTCAATCGTTATCGAACGGGTACAGCCAAGTGCTGTTGAATAAAAATGCATGCTTTAAAAAAGGGTGGGCAAACTGCACTGTATGCCTCCAGTCGTTTAATATTTACCAATTGTGACACTGGCATCCAAACTACAAAATCAAAATATAAATTATAAAAAAATAGCAGTTACAAACAACGTATCTTTGATTTATTACATTATTCATAATCATCCGTATGATATATTAAATCTTTTAACATCAGAAATTTGTAATTGCCAAATATGATCAAGCGTCTACAGTTGTTACGACAGCCATCGAGTGTCGACTAAACAATAACCGTTTTTCAAATTCAAACCGACGTACATAGGGATATTTGTAAAATACAAGCGGACAAAAACAAAAAAAAAAGAAAAATTCTCATTTATTACTTATTATATATTTTAGTAATATCTATAAAGATTTCGTAATCAAATGCAATTTAATCTAGCAAGCTATTACAAAAAACAAAAAGTTATGAGGTCGCGAACAGAAATGCATTTATCAAAACTGCTGTCAACATGTCATATTGATAATATTTCAGACACTGGTACACTGTATATATATATATATATATATATATATATATATATATATATATATATATATTGTTTTCTGAATATTTAATAAAGGAAGATATTACTAGTAGGTAAGACGGTTATATATAGGTAGTATGAAATACTACTGAATTTAATCATATCGACAATCAACTCAAATCTCTTCTGCCGACAAGTATGATCAAAAGTAATTTGCAAATTTCTAACTCTTTATCATTCACGAAGGTGGATGGCAATGTTTGTAACTCTCTGACAAATACCACCTCCACTCAGGAATGTTACTTACGCAAGGCTACCAGTAAGGATTTCAATAATTTAGATAAAGAAATTTTAAGACCAGTAACATGAGATAATTTAATTTTAAATTTGGCATATCAATCCTACACGACCCTATTCGCTTCTTTGAGAGTATTTTACCCCTTTCTTACAAAATACTGATAGTAATGTGACAAACAGGAAACACCGCAGAACAAGAATTAGTTCAAGAAACGAAGAAAAAAAATCAAACTCAAATTAGGAACGAGTGCGGAATGATTGTAGATATACCTAAAGCAGGGTTTGGAAACACAAACAATGGTAATTTATTTCGTAGATATTTTGAAATCTGTGAATTATATAGCAGAATAACAGGCATCAGCATTGAAATTATAAAAAAATATAAAATTATTTTAGAAACTATAAGTAGTGGTCACAAAATAAATACAGAATTATTTAAACAATTTACTCTAGAAACAGCCAAACTACATGTGGAACTCTACGGATGGTATCCTATGCCTCTAACACTTCACAAAATTTTGATACTCGGAGGCGAAATGATAGAAAATGCACTGTTTCCCATAAAGCAGCTCTCAGAAGAGTCTCCAGAAAGCCGTAACAAGCATTTTAAAAAATTCAGAGAAAATTTTTCTAGGAAAATTTATTCCAATGCTGACTTTATAACAGGTTGCTTCTTATTTCAGACTCTATATTAACATCTACGTATCTTCTTCCTTCGATAAATCGCAAAATGTTCTCTAAAGAAACCATATATATGCTACCTGCTGAAGGTACATGAAGATTTAGAATTTAGTGATGAAAACCCTCATTACACTTTTGATGATTCATATTCTTCATTTTCCTTTGCATTTTCTTTCTGTGTATAAGACTTTATTCTGTAATAATAATAATTATCATTGAAAGCATACTTAATTTTTTAGCGCATTTTCTTTTATTCCATTTATGTACGTAATTTTATACTGTACATCTTTATTAATATTAAATTTTCTACGAACTAGCTTTTTAATTATCAATAATGAATCCAATATTTTTATGCTACCTTGTTTCCATTGATGTATTGAAGTGACGAAAGTAAATCTATTAGATTTGGCCAATAAGAAGCACGACGCCTTATGAAGTTTAATAAAAACTTGTATCTACTTAAAATCCATATGAGAGATGCGACGAAGTTTTACCAGAGGTATATACTTAATAGCCTAAAATTTAAGATGATCCTGTATATTTTTATTTTATTTTAATTATTATATAAAAATATAATATTTGAAGTGAAGTTTACCGAAAATTATCAGTTTTTTTAAATTTCAATTTTGTCCGCTTTTATTAGACAAATACCCCTATATGCGGCGCTTGGTCGATCGCGCCTGAGTGATGCTATCTGACCGTTAATTACAATTATTAATTTAAAACAATCGAATCGAAGACTATTATAAAACGCCTAATTGGAGTTAAGCATTTTTATAAAATGCTTATGTCTCTGTGTGTTTTACTATAAGACCATGAAATCCGTGGTGTTTTATTAAATGCCTGAAATACTGAGTCATAGTAAAAAAAGTATGTAATTTTATAATTATTTTTTAATTCGTCCAGTCGTTTAGAAAAAGCCTAGGTGAAATGACTGATTTTACAAAACCCCTACGACATATACACTATTCATCAAAACTATGATATAGGATACAGAGTAATTTTAAAGTTTTGTTTTTTCAACATTTAGAACCACTAAGCTATTTTGATATATTGTATTTTTGCGTATTATACAAATTAACGAAGTGATGAAAATACTGATAATGTTTTGACGTTTCCCACCTTTTTGAAGCATGTATTAGGATCTCGGGACTCTTCTGTCATCTTCTTTTACCCGTCATAAAACTTTACAATTTATTACTTCCCTTGTGAATGGGAAGAATTGTGGTAACACTCTGGTAACAATCCAATATAGCGTAAAAATGACGTAAAATGAAGTAAAAAGTCTTTAAATTAAAGCTAATGCCTCGAAACACATAAAATGCATACCAAGAGTACTATGTTTTTGTACATATGTAGGACAGAGTGATCAAAATAGGCGATATCTATCAATAAATTAATTTTGAGCAGAAAGAGTATACTAGAGATTTTTCTACACATAGGAGGATTTTCCTAGTTTTTCGATATGTGGTTTTTACATATCAAGATAAGTAACATGTACCAATTTTATAGCTTGCTTCGACAATTTGAATTGAATTTATTAAATTAAATTTCACACACAGGATTCTGGCTCGAATCCGAGTCATCTTACGCATGTAATGCCTAATTTATTCTAATTTTTTTATGAGTCCCGTATAGCATTTTTTTGATCATACATTTGATATTCTTAAACTGCAGAAAAATATATATCCAAAAATTTTTAAATTTCGCCGATAGAGAACAGAATTATAGTCCACGTAATATCAATGTGTTCATCCATATATCCTATGTTCCTAATCACCCTGTATAACAATTATTTATTATGATGTAAACTTTCTTAAAATTATTTTTAGTAAATAAGCAATAGTTTATATGTCATATGTTTTATAACAGTATCTATTTGCAAACTTTAAAAGAGGCGAAAACTATTGTTTCATACATTTCATTGCAAAATTTAAAATCAGAATGTATAGATATGTTATACTCGCTCTTTAGATATAAACAGACACATGACCAGACTAGCATTTTTTTTTTCGACAATTCTCTACTCCCGATGCAAATATAATTAAGTTTAATCGTCTCAGTTAACAACCCTGGGCTTTTTTTAACTTCACCCTTAACGAGTTCGGGCGTTTAATCTCGGTTTTTGAGAGGCACGGGATTACAGAAAATTACGAGAAAATGTGCTTAAAGTCGAGCTCAGAATGCTAATTAATATAAAGGTCTGTAGGTTTTTAAACTTTTTTGAGCGTGGTAATTATTAGCTATCTTTTGTGTTTGGGTTGGGGTGCTTGACATTTTTACTGGTCCAGGAGAACTACCGGTATCGGACAAAAGATCACAGTCACGCTTTGCAGTAAAATAAACGAGTTCGTGGAATTTTAGCCTTAACGGTTTAGACGCATGATGCATAATAATGTATCAGGGGCAGAAAGCATCTCTATTTTCCTCTTACTAACTTTGACTTCCTTATTGCAGACAAGGCGATGGGAATTCTTTCCTCGCTAAAGCACTTGACACTTGCTAAAATTCGAGAGGTGAACAAGTTACAAAAATACTAATTTTGCGTATAGTTTTGCCAATGACTGCAGAGGTAGCAGATTGAAACCGAAATATCTGCTGTTAATTTACTCTAAATCGACCAAGCCTATATCACGTATCCAGAAAAAGTGATTGTACATCCTCTAATGAAGCAAAAAATATAACAAGATTGTGCCACTGATGAATCCCCAGTCGGATTAAAGAACATATTAGAATTACTAATGGAGAGAGAATTTCTTGTACATGTTGTTGAAGGGATCAGAAATAAAGGCAATCTTGAGTTTTTGCATTGCACAACGACCGGAAGACATATTTTGTTGACTTTTTTTGCTGTTCCAAATTTGCTTAGTGAAAATGCCGGCCACACATAATTTGTTAGTTTTGTTTTATGGGAGGTATCTTCATTTATTTATTTACATGCTTATCTAATGCAGATTTTTGTATTATTTAAGATAGTTTCAGAAGCACTAGCTTATTTTTTATTCTATCTATCTAATTTTTTTCCCTATTCAACATTCAGGATCCAGCGCGAGAATCACGAATTGCGAAACCTAAGTATCCTGGATTGCTAATCTAAAAATGTTTAGGAAGCAAAGGGATAGCGCATCAAAAATTTAAGAAAACTAAACTTAATGATGATTGGCTTAACTAAAAATACTTAAGACATATTTCATTGGCTGCAATAAGAGAAAAAAAATTACTTAAATTCTTTGTGTACAAATAGAGATTCCCAACAATTATGGTCATCAATCACTGCGAAATCTGAACATATGCATTAACCGAAACACGACAGTACAGAAAACACTATCAGATCTACATACAACCAATATTTTTTTTGCATCCTTTCTTCAAAATGTGGTTGACAGTTCTGACCAAAAAATTATTATGAAAGTAATACCTTTAATCAAAATCTTAAATTCAAATTTCCCGGAGATACTATCTGGTGTCCCTAAGGCTTCTATATTAAGTCCTTTATTATTTCTTATACACGTCAAACATTTTAAAAACTTTAACATACTGTAAAGTACAAGCCTTTGTAGATGACACTCAGATGTATTTTTGTTTTGATTCCGAGGATTACACAGAGGCGGAGAATTATGTAAATCATCATCTTAGAGTATTAAGTGATCTTTCTAAAGGGCATAATTTACATTTAAATATTTCCAGACATTCTCTGTTAGTATGCAGGCTCAATTCTAATAGAAAATCTATCACAAAATCATATCTATAAATAACTATATATTATTAGATCTTCGCTTCAAGGAATATTTAAAAAAAACTTCTGCAAAAGTCATATCTATTTTTAAAATTGTTATACAATATTAGACAGAAAGGAAAAAAAAATGTGAATCGTTAGTGTAGTCGAATTTTAATTATTGCAATATAATTTATGGATTTTGCTTGAGAAGGAGAGTAGCTCTAGGATTCAAAAAGTGTAAAATTCTTGAGTACGTTTTGTGCATGGTATTAGGAAGGAGCATATTTCTCACTTATGTAATAATAAATACTGGTCAAAGATGGATGTTCCTAAGAATACGTACTTTTGTAACATTTTGATTAAGATTGCTAATGACCCGTTTTCCCCTGCTTCAATCAGAGAACGTCTTATATTTCGTCATATTGTCTATGATCTGAATTAAACGCTGTTCAGTGTTATAATTCGTTGCCTTCTGAATTTTTAAATTCAAACCCTGGTATGTTTAAAATAAAATATAAAATACATCTTTTGAATGTGCAAAATTTGTGAATGTGTACAAAATTTAAATTTAGCTTTGTATTCAAGTGACTCAAAAATGTATATTGATCTAGGAAGGAAAAAGTTCAATTAATGATACTATTCGCATCTTTTTTTATGTTTATATGACCATAAAGATTTCCTCTTCTGATTCAGTAGAGTAGCTATCATTACTCGACTGCGCCAGGATTGGAGTGTACCATAAGTTCTTATGATTACATAATTTTACTTGTATATGTATTTAATAAAAGCCATTTATTATTATTATTATTATTATTATTTTGCAGAAAAATGGCGTTTTGATTTTGAATTTCAAATTTCTTACAAAACTGCACTGGTTTCAGACATCAGTATATAACCTACAAAAATAACAAAAATTAGATTGCAAAAATAATTTTGATAAAAACTTGTAAAAAGATGCTACATCTAGTGGTCGCTAATAAACATACCAAGGGCTTTGTATCTAATAGAACCTATTTAATTTCCTAATAAAAAAAAAGAAAAATGTTCACAAAACTTGTTTTTTTTATGTTTCAAATATTTATTTTTATAATTAAATATATAGAAAAGAGTGATCATACTCAAAAGGAAAGCAAAATAATTAAAAAAATTAAAAAAAAATTTCGTTTTCTTAATTTCCATTATTAAAAAAAAATTAATTAATATTTATCATTAAAATAATATTTTTTCAACAAAAAGGATTACTAATATCAATTAGTTTAAATATGAAATAAAATGTTTTTAAATAAAAAAATTATATTAATTATAATCCTTTTTCTTTATTTAAAAATAAGCTTTTGTAACTTTTTAGCTTTTCTTTGAGTGTAACCGACTTTTCTTCTCTACATTTAATTATAATTAAGTCAATATTTAGAACATAAACAACTAAATGTCAAAATATTTATTTTTTTAATTATGAAATTAAATATTTTTTTAAAAATTTTTTAGAGAATAAAAATTTACATTTAAACAAATTAAACATTCAATTTGGTCGGTGTGCACTAAGACTACAGATATCTCTTTCAAATTAAATTGCAATTTTTAACCGTTCTATTAGATACACAGATCATTAGAAGTAGCATTTTAAACGTTTTTATCAAAATTCATAAAACACAAGTAAAATTATGAAGAAAATTAAAATTTTTTGACGTGTGGGTTTTGTTGTTTTCTGGGTTACGTATTGTCGAAAATTTAAAAGCGAACCAAGTGTTTTTTAACGAAATGCAACAAATCAGGATTCCCCTTCTTCGTGATCCCACCAACATATTTAAACAAAAAAAACCGAGCTGAAGAGGAGTTAATTTTTTACCAAAATCCTATCGTGGGCGACTTTTTATAAAATAGAGATGCTTAGAAACAGCTGATATAAAACATAAAACAACATTACTTATATAATAAGAAAAAATACAAAAAGTCACTTGGGATATTAGGATTTTATGCTGACGATAATTTTTTTGTTAGATAAAGAGCTAAAAATCCTTGGTAGGAACGATATTAAATATATCGATATGCAAATTCGGCCTGATACTTTCTCAGATCTTTTGATTCAAAAATAAAAGCCTAGATAAAACCGAACCTCAAGGCATTAAAACCTTAGGGGAGCCCTTCGTCTCCAATCGGATTTTCGGCGAATCCTAAGCATAAATCTCTCGACTTTTCCGCACCAGCGACTCCTTCGTGCGTCTCCTGTCGTTTCGGGACATCATTTACATTTGTTCCACTTTTGTTTCTGTGATATTCTGGATTGCCGATTTAAGACGGCGCGGCGGCGTCTTAATAGCTATATTTCACTTCAGGGGTTTCATATCATGTTCAAAGAGTAGGTACTATTTGTGTTAAACTACAGTTTTTTCTTTAGCGTATATTATATCAACGATTTGAACATTCTCCACTTAAAGAAGCAAAGAAAAATTAATGAAAAAAAAGATAAATCCAAAACCATATGCAAAAAAATCAAAATTACTCCTTGAAAGGGAAAACAAAAGTCTTCTAAAAAAAAAAGTATCATATTGTTTTCGCGGATTTTTGGGACACGAAGTAGTAATGGTGCCACTTTAAATATTTTTCTGGAAGAGAGTTTCAGCCATAAATTTTAAATGCTTTAATATATTACATAAACAACTTTATCCGGATACAAAACTTTCCTTGTGTCAGTGACTGAGGCGTATATGGTTTCCAGGGCTTTTAGGGTACGAAGCTCAATTCTACTAGTCATTTTAATATTTGGCATTGTATTGTTAATTCTTTGTAAATATGTACAGAATACGTGTTTTATATAATCTAAGTTAAGTGATTCTAGCAAAATTAAAGTTCAAGGAATGTCTTTATTATTTTATTAGGGACGTCTATCAACCTAAGCCTTGGAGACCTAAGCTAACTTTCAAGTCTGATTTTTACAATAAAACTTCTTATTCATATAACCGAAATGAGTTACATACATATTTTTATATAAAAAAAATTAAACAGGTTTAAACAAAAAACTGAAAAGTAAAAAATAATGTTTTATTTCATTTTGGAAATTCAACTTACGAGGTCCGCGCCAAACTAATAAAAACTGTAAATAGCCATTTTAATTGAGGTATTAGTCTTAGTTGGACGCTGACTTCATAAAGTTAAATTTCCGAGATGGAATAAAATATAATCTTTTTACTTTTCAGTTCTTTCTAGGTCAGATTTATTTTTTTTAACAATATTTATAAAGCTACGGTCTTAACAAATATCGTATAAATAATACGAGTCGTATGCGATAACGCATAAAATCTCTGACTAACCTGAACCGAGACCTGAACCTTCAGGAGCCCCCTTTTAAGCAGGTGTGCTATAGTAAGTCCTGTAGGAAAGTGTCAAAATATACTGTCACCGAGCAGATAATAATGACTCTAAAAATTTTAATTATATTTTGATATTTGGTAAATCGATGTAAAGTTAGCAGATTTTTAGTTATTCAACCGTTAGGCCAGTTCCCAAATAGAGAGGTGTGTGGATTTACATGTTAATTTAGGTGTATACTAAGAGAATCGTAAAATGCACGGATAAATTCCTAGGTGGAGATTGTTAAATAAGCCAAAAAAATCTAATTTTTGACATTTTGCACTATATTTCTAAACTATTCAAATACATAAATAATTTCAGAGATTTAGAAGTTCAAACTTGGGTAAACGTGGTTAAAAATATGGAAAAATTGCTTGAAAATAGTTATTTTTTATATATTGCTTGTGCAATCGTCCTTGGTGTCTCGGGCGAGAAAAATATATAGGACAGTATTGAAAGTAGATTTTACAGAGAAAAAGTGCGATCTCACTGAACTCTCTAAGAATAATAGGACTGAAGATATGAAGTCGTGAACTAGGCTAACCAGCTGGATTCATTAAAATGGACTTGGAAATTGATTTCCAATGATACCTATCACAATAATTTGTTCAATAGTGTAAAACAGGACGCAAAAGCCAATATGGCTATCGAAAAGAGGACATCAATATGTTCAATTTTTTGTTTGGAATGTCACGGCAAAAGTTGTTGAAAATGTTGATTTTGAGAATTTTTTGTCCAAAATAAAATGAATAGTTTTTTTGTATACTTTAGAAACTTGATCAATTGATTAATGTAAAATCAAAAATTAAACTACTTTATAATTCTTATGATATTATATTGTATAAAAATACAATTATAAATTCTTGCACAGTGACTAAAGTATTAATGTTAATCTTGGCATTACCTTTGACTTAAATATTTAAAATTAAAAAGGTAGCAGGTATCATGTTTGCAAGTTGAAGACTAAAAAATATATATATGAAATAAAAGTTAAAT
Source organism: Kuschelorhynchus macadamiae (assembly GCA_030620095.1). Taxonomy (NCBI): domain Eukaryota; kingdom Metazoa; phylum Arthropoda; class Insecta; order Coleoptera; family Curculionidae; genus Kuschelorhynchus; species Kuschelorhynchus macadamiae. The sequence goes on from JAUTXW010004102.1 coordinate 480,271, forward strand.
TTAAATATTTCAAAAATACCTGCAAAACCGCACATGTTATGTTATAAAGTCTAGACTTCAAAAATGCGACAAAAACCAAACTATCCAATTCAAAATAACCAGAAAATCAATTTTTAATACTATTTTTTTATTCGATGTTCAGTTATTTTGCTGATAATATTTATGAATGATTCATAAAAATTTACACAACTTTCATATTTTCTTCCATCTTAAGAAGTTAAAATGACTGTTCACTTTTATTTGAATATACCTGTATGTGAAAATGGTCTCTGCTTCGCGACTTCAAACCTGTCGTATTAATCGTAGAGTTCAGTATGGTTGCACTTTTTCCTTGTAAATTCATTTTCAACAAAATTTGTGCGGAGCATCGGAAACGATTGCATGATCAATGTATAAAAATTCTCAAGCGATTTTTACACATTTTATCTGAGAACTGGCCTATTCATTGTAATTAACCTTTTATTAAAAAATAATGGCAGAACATTTCTCTATTAAAATACTTTTAATGGTTTGATTTCGTAGGCACAGAAAGTGTTAAGTTCAATAAGACTCACAGATTTCTGGGTATGCCTATCCTGGCCGATTTTTAACACTCACACAGTAGTACATTTTGGAGCGCTAATCACAAATACCTATAAAGAAAAACCTAGATAAAAAGAAATAATAATAAAATTGAATTCGCTCTAAACTCTTTTACATTATCATAAATATATGGTTATACTAACTTTAATTAATCTTACCCAATATCCTGGCCGTTTAGACATAACAATCGTTTACAATACCACACAAAACACCAAACTCACACCTTCAGTAGAGCGCAAAATTCATTAAAATTTTACAAATGCCATCTGTCACGAAGTGTCAGACAGGCTTGCAAGTCAAGGCCGACATTATTTAAACGTAAACAGCATTTAAGTATTAGAGATCACTGTAGGTTGCATCAAGCATTTCCTCCTCAGAAATAAGCGGTTTGAGTTGTAGACCAAATTCATCAAATAGCGGTACACGTTTTAAACATTAGACACGTTTTATGCTTTATAAATTGCGGAAAAAATATCGTATAAAATAAAATTATTGCTGGTCGGATTTTCAAAATGAAGTCTGTATTTTTAAAAATCAACCTGTCTACCTCTCTTCCTGTGCATTTGTATGTCTCTCGGCAATCTACCTATGAGAGAAAGTGAAAAAAGCTACTTGAGTTAGTATTTGGGAACCGAAAGCGAAAGATTCATGACTATTTGACACGATAAGATGTAACACACTAGACATCGCACAAAAAATACTTGCATTTTTTTTATTTCTTGGTTAGTATGTGTTGTTTAATCCCCAAGTATTAAAATGATTGTACCGTGCTTGCCCGTTTCGATGCGGTGGGAGTTTATATGTTAGCTTTATACATTCCAATGCCTCCAGTTTGTTGAGCCTGAACACGCCCGGACTTACGCCGTTTACTCTAAAAGCCGTTTTCCATGAAAAGATTTAAACTAAGACCAAATCTAATTTGACAGTTTTAAGTATAATATGACATCCAGTGGAACCACAGACAATTGTAATTAACAATTTCCGCTTACGTTTCTCCCCGATTTGTCCTAATGCGATGTTGGTGTATAAAATTGCTACCACGAACACTCGCTTACCGTCGAGATGTCTATTTAATCGCCTCGAATTAAATCGATCACCAAAAAGAGCCCGATAAAGTTTGTCGATGCAAAAAATAACCTCAAAACTTGCAGTTCTGAATTTTGTTTTTACTCTTAAAAGTAATTTTTCAGCGTTTTTGAATTTTTATGGGTGTGAAAAATTTTCAGTAGTAAGAGCAAAAAAAAACTACTCCCGAGATAGCGCTTCTTCTTTTCAATAAAATAAGACCTACTTTTCTAACCATTACTCACATTAAATCTATGCATAACTTACATACGTTATATTTATTTTTATGTGCGTTTTGAATTTGTACAAATAAAGAAAAAATTACATGATCCGAATCTATTTTCAGAATCATTACAATTCCCTGAATTGAGTAAAGTATTTGTGTCATCGTTACTCCCTCAAACAACGATTTTGAAGATCTTTTCGGGTTACATAATTATGCTCCCTTGGATACCTCATGTCCTAGGCTGATATTGCAATTTTTGTTGGAAATTATTTTGTATACCTATTCTGTTTTATGTTCCTTGCTTGAAGACACTAAAATGTTTTGCAATAAATACCGAGATTCTCGAACACAGTCTGAGGCAAATTGCTGATTTATTGGAATGTTATGGTTCTGCAATCCGTGCCTAAATATATTGACATAATATTTTTATAATCTTAAAACAATCCCGAAAAATAACCTCTAAATAGATCATGTTTTTTGTATAAATTACAGGCAATTGCAATATGAGTCAAAGTTTTTAGGAATAGTTGTACCTTCTCTGTCGATTTGCAGAAAGTACCCAAGTGTATCTCGATTTTCAGAAAGCGTGCCAAATAACGCTCGAATCGACGTCAACAATCGACTTTGAGATATCGATCGATAAATTGTCGACTGTTCGTGGCTTCCTTGGTATGCAACAAAAAAGCAAATAGTTTTACTATTTCACAATTACCAAATATATGATAATGACATAAGCAAAACATATCTGACAGTACTAACTGTAAATTAACTGAAATCAAGTATTACATTCTTATAATATGAATTGATATGTCGGCCGAATAAAATGACAATATAATACAATGTTGATTTTAGGGTAGAAAAAAACGGTACGGCCTTTATCCAGAAGACAAAATAACATAGTTTTCATTTTGGACTACTGTCCGTATTTGTACTAACCTTTTGAATGTCTAAAATAGCTCTAAAAATATAGTAATAATTTTGTGCCATATTTACACTCAGTTATGAAACAACCATCATTTGTAGGTAGATACTATTTCGAATTATTTTTATGTTAAAGCATTCGTTCACATGACTTAAAATTTCTATTATCACTGAATGAATAGAGCAAATTTTTAAATTAATCATGAATGGATAAGGCGCGGTAAATCAGAAATCCATAATGTCTAATGATAAATTACATCGAATCGTTTTTATATTCGACTTATTTTCATCCAGTTGCTCATCACATTCATCTAATTTTCAATTTTCAGGCCGATGGAAGCAATTATCTATAATATGTTTTAAAAACCTAGGACCACATTTTACTTCCTGATTTTATTGATGTTTTTGTCAACGTAAGAGGTCGATCAACGAAGGGCTGCAAAGACCCTCACCTGAAAATAATTCCCACAGTTTTGAAACTTGGCACACTTACTTAAAGGTGTCCAGTGATGAATTATACGAAAGTCCTGGTGAATCCGAGGTGAGATTTAGAGGCAGTGACCTGAAACATGTCACTGTTGGTCCTAACAAATATGAACTCCACCAGTGAGGAGGTCCTCTTTTGAACCAATAGAGATATTCCAAGAAAATTTAAAAGAATTTAATAGGTTACCAAATACTACTTTTTGAGAAAAAATGAGAATAGAATTTTCAACATGGCGGCTGGACACCATGTTGAATATTTTTTTTTAATGGACAGAAAAGTCGAGTGATACATTATTAGGTTTCTTCAACATTAATTCATATCCATGATTTGATATTATTAAATGACCCATTTCAAGATGGCGGCCATTCACAAATATCTGAAATAGAACATTTAATCCATGATTCCTGTCAAAATAGTTGAAAACTTAAGAGAGATTATAGTGAAGTAAAATACTATTATTTGCCGAAGAGCGTATGGTAACCAAGTTGGGTATATTTCTATCTGGCATATTTTTTCTCCTTTTCTGACATCATCAGGTTTATACGTAATTTAATATTTCAATTTGTGTGTCCTTACTATACGTGGCATACGTGAAAATTACCTAAAAAAGGTCAATATCTTGAACCTATTGCTTCCAATAGATGCAAAGATATGAAAAAATTGACTGAGCACGTCGTAAAACCCCCTTAGACTCGGGTTAGAGGCCAATTTTAAATTAGGTTTAATACAGCCAAAAACCCAATGGTTGGCTCCATACTGGTTTTATGAAAAAAAAATTATTACGCTTCTTCTCGAGAGCCACTTTCAGAAAAAAAATCCGATTTAAAAGTTTTCGTTTAGCAGATATCAGAAAAAAATGTGAATCTATATTCTCTACCTCGTTCCGTTGAGGATCACTTTCGATAATTTTTTTTCAATCAATCCTGACTTTTCTTGATACATATGACTAAGACCAACAGTTTCCGGGATAAAAACGGAAATCCGAAGACAGTGACATGTTTCAGGTCAATGTCGGTCACTTCAGATTCATCAGGACTTTTTTATTCATCAATATATAACTCTAAATAAGTGCGCCAAATTATTGAACTATTGAAATTATTTTTAGGAAAAACGACTGGGCTATAATGAAGAAAATCTTGGCGAAAAAGATGATGATTAAAAAACTTTAAAAAATAAAACTAATAAAGAACCTAATAATTGTTTAAATGTAAAGTGAGGTTGTATCTTCAATTAGTTTCCATTCTTTTCAATTCAAGAGTTTTTATTTTTGTTGCTCATCTGAATTGCTTCGGTTCACATGGCGATGTAACATTTGTCAAGCACACTTATTCATCAGATGTTTGAGTGATGAATATAAGAATTTACTCGCATTCACGCTAATTCCCGCCATCATGTTTTTAGTCTATTTTGAACAAATAGACCAAGAGATCAAGCAAGCTAGACGTGAAAAATGTTAACAAATAAATGCGCTCATTTTTGACATAATAGCTTCTAACGTTGATAAATTGTAGTTTTAAAAAAATCATCTCATTTACATATACATTAAGTTTTTAGTCTACTTTTACGTTGACAGAATGATAGATGATCAACAGAATTATTTGCTCCAGGGAACACCCAACTATTATTGAAAAAAGTCCATAAATTACATAGAAAGAAGAAAATCTAACACTGATGTAAGTACCAAGAAAGTAATGAGAGACACACAAACACGGCTGAGGCAGGACCAAGCGCGTGTTATCCCCTCTTTTCTCAAAGATATATATATATATATATATATATATATATATATATATATATATATATTATATATTTTTAAACTACTTATATGTATATATATATATATATATATGTGTTTTCATTCCGGGTGTACATCCGTTCACTACTGTCGTTCTGAAAAGAACAGTTTTGCTGACGTTTCGCCAAAATCACATTTGGCATTTTCGAAGCTTTCTTTCTCGCGTCCGAATAGAGACTCAGTCTCAGTCTCTATTCGGACGCGAGAAAGAAAGCTTCGAAAATGCCAAATGTGATTTTGGCGAAACGTCAGCAAAACTGTTCTTTTCAGAACGACAGTAGTGAACGGATGTACACCCGGAATGAAAACACATTGTATTTTTCCATCCGTGAAGGAGTAAAAATCAACATATATATATTTATATATATATATATATATATATATATATATATATATATATATATATATATATATATATATATATATATATATATATATATATATATATATATATATAAGTAGTTTAAAAATATATAGATCAGGAACTGTTAAAATTTTGCTTCTGCGAAAGAGATCTCTACAGGAGTGTCCAATAGGCACATTCAACATTAGACGAACAATTCTTTTTTGGCCTATAACGATGTTTTTGGCTAGGGAGCTAGACCCTCAGAATATAACACCACAGGACAAGCGAGATTCTATTTGAACAAAATAGAACAACCTCAGATGAGCAAATTTTAGCACCTGCTCCAAATTTCTTATCTGATAAGTTGCACTGCCTCATTTTGACAATGGGTGTTCCAAGATAAAGTTTCGCCGATCATAAGACTCAAAAACATTGCTTCACTGCACCAAGGGAACTATTCAGACCAAGATCTGCATTATTTTGTTTGGCGTGAAACTTTAAATAACAATTTTTACTTATATTTGATAATGAATGAAGCACTAAATCAATCAGCAAGTTCTTCCAATAATTTGTTAATTTTTATTTCTAATCTTAAGTTGTTCTTATCTGAAACTAATATAGAAGTGTCATCTACGAAAATAGTAACAAAACAATTTTTTAGACTTGCTGGTAGGTCATTAATATAAAGCAAAAATAGCATAGGTGCCAAAATCGACCCTTGCAGTACTCCTATATATACATTTTTTTTTAAAGGTACTCCATCATTGTGGACTACTTCAACATATTGTGACCTGTTGAACAGAAAAGAGGAAAAACACTGCTGCTCCTCTAACACCGTAGTTATATAATTTGTTCAGTAATAGGTCATGACGGACACCCTAGAATGCCCGACTTAGGTCGCAAAACACCCCAACCGGACACTCGCCTGCCTCCATCATAGTCAATAATTGAAAGTAAAATTTGTTAACAGCTGTAATGGATGAGTGATTGGCCCTGCAACCGTGTTGGTGAGCATTCAATATATTTTTATGACAGATAAATTTAGTCAAACGTAATAAAACGCAATGTTTCAATTCAATTCAATCAATCATTCATATATATATATATATATATATATATATATATATATATATATATATATATATATATATATATATATATATCTGGAACAGAACCCGATATCAAAGAACAGTTAACTTAATGTGTTAGGTCTTTTAATATATGTTTACAAATGCTTGTAAATAGAAAATAAAAGGTATCTCGTCTGGTCCTGAGGATCTTTTATCCTTGAATCTTGTTCGAACAACTAGACTGATAGACTATTCAAAAAACTCAACGGCTTTTAGATTATTTGAATCTGTATTGGGTATATTTGATATTATAATGAGAGGGGCGTTTTTAAAATAAATATTAAGTATATAAGTAAGTAATAAGTATTAGTATAAAATCGAATAGTCAAAAACTGCAATTCCCAGGCATTCAGAATTCCCTTCTTTTGTGATTCCATCAACATTTTTGCACAAAAGAAAATTCCAGGAGAAGAGCAGTTCCTTTTTCACGAAAATTTGTTGTAGATTTACTCCAGTAGATCAAATGGTCAAAATTAATTCTGCCTTAACTAAATTTTGTTGTAAATAAAAATATTAAAATAAAAACCTGATAGCAATTCGTTGTTATGGTTACGATTATTATTATCATATCTAAAAATATAATACTAAAACTTACACATTTTTTTACATTGTACTGTAACTTGCGAACACCAACATACCTAAAAGAAAAAAAACATGTAATCAATTAATGTTTATTTTATAAAAATATCATCAAAAAACAGCTAAACTAAGTTAGCACTGGAAGATTTTATTATTTACAAGTTTTAAAAGTAAATAGGTATTTAAAGTAATTATTAAATTTTGTTTATACTCTGGATTAAATGTCAAATGTAAATTATTCAAAATATAAGTACTAAATTTTATTTGTTTTCACTTAAAAATATATCATTTACTACTAACAGATTTGTCCATTATCTTTAAAAATTACAGATATCAATTTCAACAATATTTATTATTATTTATTTTTCATGCCTTTATTTACATAGTTTATAAAAAAAGGAAATGTGATTTTACCAAAAATTTAAACATTTTATTAGACAGCAATTTTGTTCCGCCACAATAGGTTCACATCAATTTTTTACTAGTTTATACCAATCGCACACTTAATTTTCGTCTAAAATTTGAAGTTCATTCGATAAGTTGATAGATAAAGAACAGAACCGACGGAAACGGGAGAACATATTTTTCGGGATCCAGAAACCGTAAAATTCAAAGATCTTAAAAAATCTCGGAGGGTATTCTTTTTAACGATTACAATACTTCCCTATTATGAATAAAAATATGCTCTCAATATAAAATGAAAATAATACAATTGCCTTCGTAAAATGTTTAATTTAAACGAAAGAATAATTAATTAATTAAGACGTTGAATGTAATGTATTTATAGCTTTTATACCGAGCCTTTTTTTTGTGAGCTTGCAGAATTCACATTTGTTTTTTTTTGTTTTTATCAATTTTCTATGTTTTTAATTTATGGTTTTGTTTATAATTGTACTGTTTATTTTCTTTGTGTAAAATAGATATATTTAAAATAAATTTAGCTTGTTGTCTTGTGTCCAAAAAAATCTGATTTTAATAATAAAAATCGGTTTTAAATGACTTTTTTCAGAAAAAGTAAAAAAAAACAGTGAAATACGTTTGACTTGTATCATTGTAATCACAAAAAACTGCATATCGCAATATATAAAATACAGTGGCGGCTCGTCAGGGTAGGCCTCTGAGGCCGCGCCTCACCCCCAAAATAAAGGAAAAGAGAATTTTTTTATATAACTTTTTATCTATTACCAATTAGAAATATACTTTTTAACAGTTTTACAACATAATAACATTAAAAAAAAACAAAATATAATCCCATAATAAATATTTTAGAAAATAAATTCTGACCACATCAAAAAACCGACCGTGCAATCCGTGCAAACCCATTCCTAAAGAAAGTGCTCTCGAATGAGGCGAAATAATTTTAGCTTGGAAAGTTTCGACTTCTGACCTATTTATCAACGGCCGGTGCCGATGCCGGCGAGTCACCTGATTACGACAGAGCGGGATGGCGATTGCCGATGCACGCGTTTTCTATTGCATTCTTGAGGCGATAAATCTGTAGCTTGGATATGCTTTTATTGGTTATTTAAATCACATGACTAGCGAAATATTCCAACGGCTTCTTTTTACGTGGTGCGTGCGGCTGAGAAAGAAATAGGAAATAGATTGCGATAATCGCTGATTGAGGGCGTTCTGTCTTTTCAGGTGAATAAATACGCCTGAGTAAGTTTTTGTTTTGTTTTGATTTGGTAAGTTGGACCGTTCCATTTTTTGTATTTGCTTTTTGCTTTTGAAATGAATCCTATTCACGACATTATTGCTTCATTAATTGAAACGCCTTTTTTAAGAAGAAGCGAAACTGAAAAGAAACAGATATTAGGTAGCCGTCCGACGCCGAAAATTTTAGCAATATTTAACGATAAGAGGCAAGGTAAAAAATATTCAAGAACTTTTCAAATATCTTGGTACGAAACTTATAGGTGGCCATGCGGAAGTATTTATAAAGAAAGCTTATATTGTTGGCCTTGTATTTTATTAGGTTGCGTCAAAAATAATTGGAGTTCAGGGGGCGGATATTCGGATTTAAAAAATTTTTCACGAGCAGTAAAATCGCATGAAAGTTCAAGAGAGCATATTAAAAATTCGGTAGCACTTACAAGACTGGAGCAAAATAGGGCGACTATTGCGGATGCACTACAAGAAAATGCAAGTCTTAATAAAATTAATGAAAATGTTCGAAAAAACCGTTTATTATTAAATTATTTAATTGATGTTACTATTACTTTGGGTAAACAGGACTTGGCATTTCGAGGTCATAATGAAACAACAGATTCTTTTAACAATTGTGTGGCAATTTTAAGGAAATATTTGCATGTTTAATAAAAAGAAATGCCGAACTTACTGAACATTGTGCTAAATTTAGTAATATTTTTACGGGACAATCTAAGACTATACAAAATGAACTAATTGGTTGCATACATGATTATATTCAAGAATATATAAAAAAAGAAATCAATGACACCGATTGTTGTTTTTTTGGCGTAATTGCGGATGATAGTACTGATATAACAGAAAAATCACAGTGTTCGATAACAGTTAGGTATGTGACCAACGGATCTTTAAAAGAAAGATTTTTAGGATTTTTTGACGTTAGCGATAATAGAACAGCAGAGAGCCTTTTTCATTTAATACAAAACAGCTTAGAGCCTTATGACTTTAAAAATAAATTGGTCGCGCAGTGTTACGATGGGGCTAGTGTTATGGCAGGTGAAATAAATGGGCTTCAAACAAAAGTTAGATCTATTGCTCCTTTAGCTATGTTTACTCATTGTTGCGCCCACAGATTAAATCTAGTTTTACAACAGGGAACAAAACTGATTACCCAAAGTCGTATATTTTTTGCCACTTTATTAGGAATACCAAATTATTTCCACCAATCACCAAAACCGTCTTTTGTGCTTAATAAGATAGTAGGTAAAAGAATTCCGCGAGCTGTAGAAACGCGATGGTATACACGGTCTAAAATTTTAAACTTAGTGGCTAATGAATGGGACAATTTAATTATAGTATTTGAAACTATTATTAATGACTTAAGTTCTGGAACAGAATCTATTAATGGTGCAAAAGGATTTCTAAAGCATTTTAATGATTTCGAATTTTGCCTTTTAACGCATATTTATAAACAAATTTTTAGTTGCACTGATGTACTGTTTCAAATATTACAGTTAAAGCATTTAGATGTAAATTACTGCATTTCGCAAATAAACCTTGCCAAGCAACGAATTATTGAATTTAGAAACGAGGACCATTTCAAAGAACTTTTCAATATTGCTAAAAAAGCCACTATTCTGCCAACTAACACACGTCGAGGGCAATGTTCTAGCGACTTTGATATTTTTACTAAATATAAAATATTATATTTCGAAATAATAGATTGTATAATTCTTCAATTAGTGACGCGGTTTGAAAATTTAAATAATTTAAATTTCTTTGCTTTAGTCGATTGCACAAAATATTCGGAATATGTTAAATGCTTTCCGACTTATTAAATAATTTATTAAAAAATTATCCAAACATTTTTGACAGAGATAGATTAAAGAATGAGCTCTCTGTATTGTATAGGGATGAACAATTTTCAAATTTAGATGTCGAAAAGTAATTTTTGCGGAAGCATATAAGCTTTTTAATTTAGTTTTAACTATTCCCGCAACAAGTGTATCGGCCGAACGAAATTTTTCATGTCTTAAACGGATCAAAACCTACCTAAGAAACACAATGACACAAGAACGGCTTTCGGGTTTAGCAATGATGTCAATAGAGCAGGAATTACTGTCAGAACTTAGTGAAGACCAAAACTTTTACGACCAAATTATAGATAAATTTGCAACCTTAAAAGACAGACGTATAGATTTAATGTACAAAAAGTAGTTTTTTTATCTTATTTCATACAACTATTTATTTTAAGTTTTAATAAACTAAATTATGTTTTTATTATCGCAATCACCGCTATATTTTAGTGATAGGTGTACATATTTTACTTGTTTTGTTTACTTTTTTTAGAGTTTATTTTTTTAGTTTTTAATAGTTTAGTAGGGCTATTGGCGCTGACCTCCATTAAAAAAAAAAGGTCAACGCGTCGCAGAATAATACCTCATGGGTGACGTGGAAATTTATTCACATTTAAACAAAATTAACCTCATATAGCCTCACCCTTCAATATACTCACGAGCCGCCACTGATAAAATATTTTATAAAAAGTGGATATTAAAAAAACGATAAGTTTACCGTCGATCTACTATCGTTCGTAATAAAATTTCGCTTAAGTTCGAAGTAAATATTCTCATCATTCGCTTATCCGGCATGTCCCTAGGTTGAGGGAGTTTTTCGATGGTGACGTTTGATTGACGTCACTATTATGTCGGCATTGACGTCTAAATTTATTGTGTGGAAAATCAGACCCCTAATTGATTGATCTGCTAAAATTCCAACAAAGTAGTATTAGATAAACCATTAATTCTGAGTATAGTTAGAACAAATTGAAGTTTAAAACAATATACTTAACTATAGACTGATCTGTGGTTTAATACAAGTATATAGGCGTCCAATATTCATAGTTTTATTTTTTTCAGAGAGATTGTCGTCTATGTTTTCGTAAATATTTATCAATAAAAATGCAGTCAGACATTTCGTAATGATTGACAAATTGGAATCCTAATATAAAAAAAATATCTGTTTTAACGTCAACGGTTAATTTTAGAATATTATGTGCAGTGACTACTCACTTAAAACTTTAACAGAAATTAAAGAAATAATTCAGCTATGTTTTAATTAATATTTTATTAAGCAACGTTTCGAAATGCAGAGAAGGAAAGAAACTAAAATACACCCCTTGCTATCTCTGGTTAGAAGATGACGCCTCATGTTTTTTTTTATACTATATACATATAACCATATGTAGTATCCAATTAGTGTAATGATTGCCTATGCCCTGAAACAGGTACCGTTAAACAAGTTCGTGAAATTGTGCAAGATCGTAAAAATTATTTAGTTCATAAACTGTATATTTTGCATTGCAGTGTCGGATTGGCTAACTTTGGCTCGGAGAGATATTTGCTGTGGAGGTCCTTGATTTGTGAATGTGCTAAGCTTACGTTCTTTTTTAAACTAATTATATAAGAATAACTTTAAAATATAAATCTCCACCACGTATTTCACAAAGGTCAAACACGATATCTCAAAAAAAACATTTTGGGAGATTATAGAATAGAGGTCTGTTATTTCTGGAAATAATCTGCTTATTTCCATGGTGGGAAGAAAACAAGGTGTACCTACGCGCAAATTTTGATGACGTATTTTGTGAGGCTAAGCCAGGGTCGATAAAAATGACAGGTTTGCCATGTTTTCATTGCGTAAAGGCCTCAAGAGATTACAGCTATTGCTAAAATTGTTAACGGAACTCATGTATCGGTCATAACTCTATCTTTTTTTGTGATTACGGTGAAAACAGAAACGAAATTGCTAATTGCTTAAAGAGCTATTAATTATTGTTTAAAGAGCTATTAATTATAAAATCATTGTAGACCTTGTTTATCAGTGTAGTTTTTTTTGGTTATGAGCAAACATTAACTTGAACCATGTTCAGTGATTATAAATATACCAGGCATGATACATTTTCCTTAAAAATTTGATAAAAAAGCCTGCTATAAAAGAAAATATAAAAGAGAGAGACGGAGAACGTTGTGGGTTCAATGGAAATCCATTGCTTCTTATAGCAGGTTTTTTTCAAATTTATCGGATATCTCTGAACATAAAAGTATCAAACTTGGTGTATTTATAATTAGAAAGAAGTGGCCCATTTTATAGATATATGAAATACAGGGTTCTCCACAAAAAAAACAAATGTATGTTGGGGATGCCACATATTTTTGAATAAATAATAAATTAATAATAAATTAATAATAAATGTCTATAAACTACGTAATAAAAGCCCTACAACTTTTAAATTTTACAATTTTCTTTATCTCCTTAAATAAAGCTAATATTGGGGGTGGCAAATTATGAGTAAAACCAAACCGCAATACAGTCACTTTCGGCTATAAACAAACAAACCACATCGAAAGGCTGGATCGTATCAAACATATTTACGCTATGTAGCTTGAAGTAAAAGCAATCGGGCTGCTATCGAAGCATACAAATTTATGCTATATGCATACATACGCAAGTGACTGGTTGGGCCGATGATGCAAGGAATTGCTTTGCTGATTGCTGTTAGTTAGTTTAATAAAATCCAAGACGGCACTCTTCTGCCAAGTTAAAATATAATTGCAAATGCGCATTTACCGATGTCCCTTAAGTAGAGTAGTATGTTCGAATAAATAATAATCGCAGTGCAGAGACAACAAAATACTGTCAAAAGCATTAATGAAACAAATTAATAAAACCTAAAAATAATTTAAAAACTTGTAGGATGAAACCATACCAACTTGGCAGGGATATTATAAGATACCCCAGAAATGAAACGGCAGCGTGGCCTATAATAGTAATATTGAATTACTTCTGAATAATTCTGCATAGAGAATAGGAATCGAAAGACATATTTACCTTTAAAACTATAACATATGTAGAGTTCAAGGAAAACCACTGCAAATATTTTGAAATACGTGAAAGTAGGGGACAATTTAAAAAAAAATCCGGAATCAAAATTTAACCATTTCCAAGGGAGAAAAATGGTACACATTGAACTTACTTTCTTGTATTTTAAGGCAAATTACTATATATAGCCTATATAAAGAAACTATTGGATTCACAAACATTTTTGAAAAGCATAAGTTGGTTTTTGTCGACGTTTTAGAGTCCCTAGATTACGAAAAATATATTTTCAGAAAAAAAAGTATGATGTATGTACGGAGGTGTGCGTACGTAAACAAAATTTTGAGAAACGATAACTTAAAAACCGTCATGTTTCAATTTGCATAAAATATATTCTACATTAGTGTCTCGCAGAGATCTTCGATATTTTTAAGGGTATAAATCATATTTTGAAAACGGATAAACCGATAATAGTCAAACTTAAAAAAGAAATAGTTGGGTAAATGTTCTGACATTGAAAATTTGTAGAAATCCTTGTCGAATATACTTGTTTTTTTTTTTGAATATATATATTTAGATAAAATTACATAATATTTCAAAAAATGGCGAAAGACGTAAAATTTATTTTATATTTTAAATGCAAAATAATTTTTGTCCACTATACAGGGTAGTCGAAAAAATATGAGGGAGCCCCAAAAAAAATGAAAAAAAAAGGGTGAAACATATCAAATTTCTTTCACTCTTTTTTATATCTAAAAACATGTTTCTTTTACTATATAGAGTAGCCCTAGAAGGATAAAACAGTCACCTTAAAAAGAAAAAATGCAAAACATCAAAATTTCATTTATTTTTCTGTATAAATATGTTTATAACTGTACAGGGTAGCTTTAAGAGGAGATATAGCTATAGGCTAAGAAGGATGTATCATAGCTAGAGATATACGACGAGCACACGACCAAAATGACCTCAAGGTCATAATGGTCATTTTGTTAAATGTCATTTTGGTCATATTAATCATTTGATTTTTTTTTACATATTTGCGCTAAAAATAACAAAAACTTCAAGCACTGACATACTGAAACATTCAGATGACGTTTTGACGCTCTATTGCAGGACAATACCCCCAAAGACCCAGTCTACAAAATGTGATTGACACAAAGTCGGTTTTCTTGTAGTTCTCTCTGGTACCATGCAAAAAATTTAAATCGTACAAATTCCGTTCTTCCAAAATTTCGGTATGGGTGAAAACCATTCCTTTTTAATATTTTAATTTTAATATTCTGCTAACGCTCATGATTAACGTATTTATAATTTTAGACACAGTTAATAAAGATGTCTGCCCATGTTCTATAACTTCCGAGGTACAAATTCAATTCTGCTTCTCCCGAACAGGTATACATTTACTATGGGTTTTTTAAAAATGTTTGTCATGACACCCGATTTTTTGTAAATTTAAACAAAACTCTAATTTAACTAAAACATAGTGACTAATGGGTGGATTGTCAGGATGTTTTACAACGAGTTCAATAAATAGAGATAAATAAAAGGCTTTACCTTGCAAAAGGTCAAGGAAAGTTCATATTTGGCACTCTTTTTGGTGTACGAATTAATATACTGAGTTTACGACCTTAAGCAGTTGCCGCTCTCGCCGCCATCTTGGATTATAAAGTAGGTGAAAATCGCTTTTTCGGAATATGTCAATTCCGATGACAGCTACGTGAAAAATAGTTATCATGTTCGTAACATGTATATGGGTCCTACAACAATAAAAGACTAAAATGAGCTAACCGTAACCGTGACCTTGATTACGCAAAATTTACTTTGATCGATATATATATATATATATGCATATATATATATATATATATATATATATATATATATATATATATATATATATATATATATATATATATATATATATATATATATATATATATATATATATATATATATATATATATATATATATATATATATATATATATATATATATATATATATATATATATATATATATATATATATATATATATATATATGTATATACATTATTACATACTATACTCAAACAAAAACATTGTTTCGATACTCCAGTATTATTTAATTTCTCTTTTTGTTCTATTATGTATTATTATTTTTTAATAACTTTATTTTCATAATCTATTATACAATAAATCATGTTATTTACTTCTTTCTTTAATAAAAAGGGTCTTTTATTCCATTTAAAGGATTTTTATAAGCTTTTTAAATATTTTGTTGCAGCAACAGTTCATATTATCATAAAGGATTCGCACCAAAATTACACCAGTTCAATTTAGATATACCAGTTCAGCTTAGATAAACAAAGATTTGCAGACATTTCGAGCAGTGATTTTTTTTACCATTGCAATATAAAAGATATTGCAATTGTAAAATATTTAAAAATGTTATTTTAGCAAAAAACAGACTACGTTAGTATTGTATACTCTTTATGTGAAAATGCATGAAAATATACTTTGCTTGTTTTGAATTTGCCTTCTAATACAAATCCCAGTTCGTTTTTACATTTTTTATCCAGACAGAGGTTGAACATATAACGCAGGTCACAGCATTCACAAGTATTTCGTTTAAATTTCGAGAAAAAATGGTTGGCACAAACAATCACTAAAGGAAAGTGTGGAAAATCTTAAATAGAAAATATATACCATTTTAAAAACGTTTTCTTAAAACAATGTCATATTTGCATAAATTATCTTTAGTGAATAATATGTGCATATAAAATTTGTATGTATAAAAACCGATAGATTTTTTTTATTGAGTTTCTCATAATGTACGGTATTTGGTTCTGGAGAGCCTGCTCGAAACATCTTTATAATCATACGTATTTTGGTTTTACAAAAACCAGCCGTAATGCCGCGGCCACATAGAAGTGCTATGTTTGCTATGCATGCTAAAAATTGCCATATACGTGGAAACACTGAGGCGCGTACGACGTTTACGCTCGACTCGCGCCTCAGGGTGGCCACCTACACTCAAATCAATGGCTAGCTATTTTTACCCTGCATAGCAAACATGGCGGATATATGTGGTCAAGGCATAATATACAGTGCGATCAATTTATTGATGACATTTTTATTTGCCATAATTCGTTTAGTTTTAATGTTAATCATATAAACCAAAAAACAAAATTTAGGGTCCCTTAACAATTTTTTTCTAATAATTCAAAAACACAAAAGACTTAATTTTACAAGATATCACCTATCACCATAAGTTGTATTTTTTAACGGGACACCCTGTATATTATATGTCCCTCAAATAGGCCTTGCTTGTAAATAATAAATATATCTGGTTGATAATTTATCTCCGAAGACACCGGATATATTTAAGAAAAACCCTGCCTAAGAAGGAGTGTGTTAAAGAAAGACAGGAAGTGCTCTATTATATAATGGCGTCGATGGGAATACATTGCCTATTATGGCAGGTTTTTCTCAAATTTCTCGGGTGTCTTTGATAATAAAAGTTATCAAATTAGATATATTTATAATCTGCAAAGAGAGACTCATTTGAGTTATCTAAACAAATTGTGAACGCATTATACATATGTGAGGTGAAATACTTGTTCAAGTCCTTGTTTTTAGATTTAAAATATCCCAAATTCAGAAACAGCTTGTTTAATTCTATAGACCGCTCAGTTCATATTATTCGATATATCCATATTGCTCTATCTATTTCAATTTGGGCACAGTAAAAATATGTGCGGACTGTTCAAACATGTAAAAATACATAAGTAATGTTACTAATACTAATAAAAATTTTTTTTCTACGACTGGTATGGAATAATAACATTCCGATATC
Source organism: Kuschelorhynchus macadamiae (assembly GCA_030620095.1). Classification (NCBI taxonomy): domain Eukaryota; kingdom Metazoa; phylum Arthropoda; class Insecta; order Coleoptera; family Curculionidae; genus Kuschelorhynchus; species Kuschelorhynchus macadamiae. Next base: position 497,767 of record JAUTXW010004102.1, read on the forward strand.
GTTTTTAATTGCGGAGCCACCTCCATTCCATCACTTGTTACAGTATAAATTATACCATAACCAATGTTGGAATATGTACTAGTGGTAATCACTATATCTTTAAAGTCTTAGAAAAAGTATAGCCTAAAACACGTTTGGAATTGCATATTCCGCTCTCGCGAGACAAGACAAACTTCACTTACTCGTTCAGAATACGCCATATTCCAAACTTGTTATAGAGAATACTATTCTTTAATTAGACTACTACTAGAATTTAGCATTAAATTGGTATACTGTTTAGCATAAGTTGGTTTTGTCAGTGATGAATGTATGTCTCAGACAATAAAGCATAATATTAAATAAATTAAAAATTCAGATTTTTAGGAAACATGATTTTTTTTGTGGCAAAACACCCAGTTTTTAACTTTTCAAAGCTCCATCCAAGATAAATCTGGCACTGATTAATAATATTTTAATACATATATAGCTAATTAAAGCAATACAAAATGTAAGTTTTCCCTTTTTTTTTCGTCTTCTTAGCTTCGAATAAAAACCACTTTAACCGACGGCATTCCGCCGTGCACCCTGCACATTCATACAAATGACCTTTTTACTTCGCTCCAGCATATTGGAAGGCATTATCGGTAATTGTCAGAAACGTGTGCGGCGCCTTTCGGGTTATTAAATCGTTTTTATTCGGCTGCGCTTATTCAAAATGTGAAAATGGAATAAATGCAATCGGATTTTGAAATGTAAACAGCAGCGCCAACACGAATGGATGTAGTGTGTTCGCTCATAAAAGCTACAACATTGTAGATTCTCCTTTCTAAACTTAGTTTATTATATCTGCTTCGAATGCATACATAGAATTGAAATTTTGTACAAAGAATTGATTGCTTAAGTGGTTTTAGTACATAAGGGGGCGGGCTAAAACGGTCTAGAGCGTTATTAAACTTTTTGATGAAAAAGGTGAAAATTTATTTTCTTATTTATTCATTCTCACAAACGTTTATTTGACTTTAACTGTTTGTTGTTGCAAGACGATTTTTAGAGAACAATTATATTTACCCGGTCGATTTAAAATATTGAAGATATACAAACGTATTTCTGCTGTAAATGTTTGAAATATTGTATTTTTGCCAGTTTCGAGGATTAAATCTCCACTTTTTTACGTACAAAATTTCAATAAATTGCCAGTGATTTTCCAATATTAATAAATGCCATGCTCAAATACGTAGACTGTGTAATATTTTGTTTGTGGTTTGATTTCTAGAAAAATAATGTAAAGTGCGACATTCTTCGCGGTACACTTTTTGATGTTATCTTGGTCCTCATTGCAATCCGGCGACTTATTGGAAAAAGTAATCTGCTCACTGTACGTACAAAAATGCATATATGTGTATATATATATATATATATATATATATATATATTTAAATATATATATATATATATACATATGTATATATATATATATATATATATATATATATTATATATATGTATGTATATATATATATATATATATATATATATATATATATATATATATATATATATATATATATATATATATATATATATATATATATATATATATATATATATATATATATGTATATATGTATATATGTATATATCTTATATCCACGAACCAATGTCACCTTGAAGCACGATGCCCTTGGTTCCCACTATATCAGATAACGGGTATCTCAAGGAGACGACGATACCAAGAAGCTTTGTCAGCAGAATCCGCCAAATACAGATCCCACTGTCGCAGCATTCACTTAACATAAAAATACTTTAAATTGTAAATAAAGTCATGATTCGTTTTTAAACTTGGATACTGTTAGTTTAATTTCGTAAATAAAAATAGTTTTTAAAAAGTGAATTTTAAGTACAGTGATACAAGTTGGCGCAGTCGTGGTAGAATCTAACAACGGTGGCAGAGGAAGATTACTCTAACTGGCAACGGTGGATCAAATATTCCGCTAATTGATTTTTGTAGTACATCAATTATTTTGTTAATTGATTAATTTTACAATATTTCTATAAATTATTTTTGTTAATCATTTATTTGGTTCATTGATCTTCTAATTACATTTGAAATTCTGTAAAAACCAACCATAAACAAATATAACTATTTTCTCAATCGATTCGACTAAGTAATTAATAAAAAAACTGTGTATTTTATGCTGGTTGGCATACTACTTTACGTTTTTTCTATGAACATAAAATTTTATAAAATCTATTTGTTTTGTATCCCTTTATAATCTTTTGTGCCAGTGTTAATTGTGTTTATATATCGAACAAACATGCCGAATAACGAAAATGCAGATCTAGCAGTAGTAATCGAACCGTCCAAACTTTCAGAGATTTTTTCAATCACTCCTGAATTCGAGGAAAATCAAATGTTTTTGCAAACCTTGCTATATGCCTGTGAAAGTGCGTATGATATGTCTACAGGTAACCAAAAAGATCTTTTAGTTATTCATATAAGAAAAACGTTACGAGGGAGAGCAACGCAGCTGATAAACTCCCGAAATCCACTTTCTTTTCTTGAAATAAGACAATTACTCAATTCCCATTACGGAGATACGTGAGACCTATCTTCGCTAATTCAAGACTTACACAGAATGAGATAACTACCAAACGAATCTCCTCTGAATTTCCTTAATAGACTCCAAGCACCCTCTCAAAAGATAGCCCAAATAACATTAATCGAATCAATGACATTAAAAAGACTACTTACTGGCCTCGAACCCCAAATTGGTCATATAATACGTGCAGGAAATCTACCCATCTTCTAGAAATGCTAATTCACATAAAGCGCGAACTTCAATTATCTTATTTCGAATCCCAAAAGTCTCATAGGCCCAATTCATCCATTAGGAAACATCCCAAAAATATTGGCAATTTCTAAAGGCCTAATACCAATCAACACCGAAATTCTCTTTATTCCTTTCGGTCAAATAAACCAAACAACGGTCAGCCCAGACCGTAATACACGCCCCATAACCAATCAAACCAAAACCATTTCCAGCGACAAACACCGATCAATAATCTTCATCGTTCTTCGGTAATACAAAGTAATCCTCAACATAGAGCTCATGTTGTCAATTTTGACAATTACTCTTATGATAACTGTTCTTAAACCCAATATGATGAATACGAAGGATCGTATGAAGAAAGCCCCAATTACGACTATCAAAATGGTCAAAATATTGAACAACCTGATCAGAAAAATTACGACAACTATCAGAATTTTCTTCTCACTTTAACTCAAAACCATCCGCCCAATCAAACGACTTGAAATACAGAAGCGATAATAGAAATCGAAAATCAAATACAGACCCTCAATTTCAACGATATAGACCCGTCACTAAATTTCCCAGAACAAACATTCATTTCAGCTGTCAATCCGAAAAACCTATCCTATATAAAGGACAAAACCGACACCTTTAAACTATTCATAGATTCCGAAGCAGAAATTACAAAAAATACAGTAAAAAGATTTCCTCAACGTTTCCCGAAAAATCCAAGGCATCACAGACCAAAAACTTCTTATCACCGGATCAACCCTAGTACCTTTTCAAGTCGGAAACCCACATAAAGTTTACTTATACGATATGTATATTGATTTTGATGGTAATCTAGGACTCGACTTTTTAGAATACTGCGAATGCACTATCGACTTAAAAAATTAACAACTTACTACTAACTTCAAAACTACCGCTCTTTAAAGCAGACCAAAACTTCGAACAAAAGAACAAAATTTTAACGAGATTAAAATTGAAGGTAGGACCGAATAAAATCTTTAAATTTTAATACCGATGCTATGAAAACAAAAAGAAATCATTACTAATCTTTGCGTAAAAATTCAAGACATATTTTAGTTTGAAGGTGATAACCTTACCTTTACCAACCAAATTAAATACCAAATTGACACCAATGGTGCAAATCCTGTTTTCATTATCATACAGGTATCCCCATATTCACAAAGAAGAAGTAAAAACCCAAGTTAATAAAATGTTAGAACAAGGAATCATAAAACACTCCGTTTCACGTTGGTCATCTCCAGTTCGGGTCGTACCCAAGAAACTTGATTCCTCAGGCAAACACAAATTGAGAGTAGTCATAGATTACCGTAAATTAAATGAATCCACGATAAATGATAAGTATTCACTACCTAATATTTCCAATCTCCTGGATTAGCTAGGCAAATGCCAATATTTTACAACCCTGGGTCCAGCCTCCGGATTTCACCAGATCGAGATAGACCCCAAAGGTATCCCAAAATTCTTTGTAGAGAACGGTCATTACGAATTTATCAGAATGCCCTTTATTTAGGTATTCTTAATAACCGCTGTCTCTTCTATATGGACGGCATAATTGTGTATTCACCTACTATCCATGACCACATCAAGCGGTTACGCGATGTCTTTAAATGCCTTCGAAAAGCAAATCTTAAAATACAGCCCGACAAACGTGATTTCCTGAAAGAAGAGGTAACATACGAAAAATTGCAAAATGGTCGAAATTTTACGATATTCAGCAATACTAATTAACACTAAACAAAACAAAAATTAAGGCAGACTGAAATCATACTATGAGTGATTTTCTCTTCTAGGTGTACGGCTCTTTGACCCTCCTTGTTTACAAAGACCTCGGACAAATCAGAGAGACAATCAAAAATATATTAGAAAGATTATTCAACACTACAGACGAAAACGTACCGCGAATGAAAGCATTTAAACCGCAAGTGCAAACTCATGTTAGTCTCCTTAAACAAACACCGAACGCCGTTAACGAAAAGTACACTGAAATAATGGCCGACACTAAAAAGTATATTTTTAGGCAAAAACGTGGTATTCTTAATGGTATCAGAACCATTGGGAAATCAATAACCGGTAATCTGGACGCCTCTGATGGTGAATATTACAATTAATGCATCGAAAAATCAACCCACCATATATATCAAATAGAAAAACAATTCGAAAAATCAAATAACCGTAACTACCCCGTAATCAAAAACTTTAATGCAACTATTCAAAAACTTCAAATCGACGAGGAAACCTTTAACAAAGACGTTAAAGAAATTCGTAAATAAATTATGGATATTGCCGATCATCTCAAATTCTATCAATCTCAACGCGAGATACTAGACTTGTGCGAATCACTAACAGAAAGTTACTCGCTTATTGAAAACACTTTAACGATGCTATAAACGCAGTTACTTTTGCACGTTTAAAAATTTTGCACAGTTCAATCATCACTCCATATGATATAGTAAACTCGCCAAAGCATATATACTACAGAAGAATAATCTTCCTTTACCGGTATATTAATCAAACGTAGCTCAAATTCTCGACATAATAGAATTAAAGGCATATCAATTAGATGCCAGAATAATTTTCGTATTAAAAATACCTTTAGTCGAACCTTATATCCTAAACCTATTCTGGATAATCGAACAAGTCTTCATCACATTTTGTCAATAACTAATAAACAAATTGAGCCAGATGATGATTCTTTGCTTTATTCTATCATCCGCAACATGTAGCACTGCAAACCACTAGGCAACCGTATGATAATCTGCTCGAACATCCTTCCCTACCCAATCGATAATGACGCAGTTTGCGAGGCTCAACTTTTGAAGAGACTTGAGCATCTACCCAGAACATGCCAGATTTTAGAAATTCTTGTCAAGGACTACAATATTCAAGAAATCAGTCAGCACTTGTGGTTAATAGCAGTTGCTGACCCTTTGCTAGTGACAATAAAATATAGATCCAGAGAAAAAGAGACTCAAATCATTAAGACAAATACTCTAATGAATCTTCAACCCAATCTTCTTCGTCGAGAGTACAAGAGTTCGTGCCCAGAAATCAGTCGATGTTTATGACAATATTAGCTACAATTATCACCCAGTAAACATCCCTGTTGACTGCTATAACCATATTCCAGAAAATATTCACTTAACTGACCTGAAGCCTCTGAAGTTAAATAAAATCGATGTAGAGGACCTGGACATAGCCCAGCACAAGCTAGACCAATATGCCGATCGGCTGGACCAATTAATCAATCAACCTTTCATGAAGAAACACATGAATTGGTTCACAATCCTAAAAATAATCCCCATCAATACTCTGATTACCTTACACATCTTTGCAAATGCCGAAAACAAATAGGTAGCCTTAAAATTGAAGTAGCCAACCTTAACGATAATGACAATCCACCTTCTCCACCTACAAGAGGATTTAATATTATCCAAGAGAAGACCGAGCATCCGCTTTGGCGACTCAATCGAAGAAAGCGAAGAGATTGAACTGAACCTGAACCTGAACAAGTAGAGGAACTGAAAGTTGTCGTCACGCGTCATCTTAATGGGGGAGTTGTTATATCCATTCGCACAAAGCAATGTCACCTTAAAGCACGATGCACTTGGTTCCCACCACATCAGATGACGGTTATCTCAAGGAGATGAAGATACCAAGAAGCCTCGTCAGCAGAATCTGCTAGCAAGTTCCCACTGACGCAGCATTCGCGTAAAATATAAATACTGTAAATTGTAAATAAAGTCATGATTCGTTTTTAAACTTTTATACTGTTAGTTTGACTTTTGATTTTGTAAATAAAAATATTTTTTAAAAAGTGATTTTTAAATACAGTGATACAACAATATTTTAAGCTTTAGCAACCGTCTAGTTTGACCAATAAGTTCATGTTTGTATCATAGTTGGCTTATTGTTTCAAGTGGTAACTTCATTATCTGTATTTAATAAAAGATCTTCCTTTTAGCTATTACAGACTTTCTAAATACCCAAAGGTTAAAAATAAAATAATCGTAAAAACTGTTTGAAAGGCCAACTTTTATTAAATGCTCTAAAAAGGATAAAAATAATCTTGCGTCACATACGCCATTACTTTTATTTTTTATCAACTAAATATTTAAACCTGCATCGTATTAAAAAAGGGGGGGCAAAATATGTTTTTAGTACGTTTTAATAAAAGTGTTTTTTTTATTATTTAATCCAAGGATGGAAAATGTTACAATATTTGAACCTAAAAGAAAACGGCTTGTATCAGCCTCACCAATTAATAAACTAAATAAAGTTTTATTTCTTGATCCGATATAATCTCTCAAAAGTTATACTGACGACACATATCACAAGTAGGAGAATGGTTTTTAAAATAAAATAGTCAAAGTAAGCTGTAAACATAACTCGAAATGAAGTAGAAAATAAGGATAAAGTAACTAAAACTAGTATAAGCTGTTTAGAAATCATAAAGTAGATGTCCATAAAGGAAACAAGAAAAGAACAGTGGTAAATAACATTTATTTCCTTCAAAGCATTGTATGAATTATATTTTATTAGAACAATAAATTTTATTAATCAATAATTGAAATTTTTGGGTATACCCTCATAAGTATAAAACTTCATAGTCACACAATATGTAAAAAAAGGTAAAAGGTAAGTTTATAGACCCTTCCAAAGTCGGTTCATAGCTGTTAAACTAAGATACTTTCTAAATATAAAGTAACGTTTTAATTCTTATGTATTGAACTAAAATGTGGGTTTTTAATTTAGGGAATTTAATTGATTTACTCTAAACTCGACACGGTTGAACAAAGAAGTATTAGCTTAGATTTTCTCTGTTATTGTGAAAAATTCAAAATAATCAAAATGTTTACACATGTTTTATTTTGTATATAAAAACATTTCATTAAATACCGGTTGATTTAACAGAACCGCTAACATTCGCTTCGTAAGTCATACACATTGTCCTAATTAGATCTAATTGGGAGCAAAACTGTAATGTAGGTACTCCATATGAATGTTTGAATGATAATTAATTAGTTTAGGGGCTACAGAACTTTTAAAAGCATTTTAATTAACATTATAAATAAAAGCTTTTTATATGGCTAGAACTGCAATAATTCGTTGTTGTTAGTGTAGAGCTACTCAGTTATTATAGAAATACGGTGGATTCTAAAATATAATTAATCACATAGGTCGGAAAAAACACATATCATTTTGAAGGAGCTGATTAAAACAAGGTTGTATTAAAGTTACTAAAAATTATTTTAAAACTATGGTGATGGTAACAAAAAAGCATGTTTGTTTCCAAATTCAAAATGCTTTAAACTCAAGGCAAAATGTCTACCAATTCATATGGTGTGCAAAAGGGCGAAGTCCAGAATTGTCCTTTCAGAATCTCCACACTGCTATACTACAACCATTATATTAAAGAAAAAGTAAAAACATTATAAACATGAGCTTACTGAATGTCACGTCGCATTGTTTTGTCTCTTAAAGTAATATTTGAACGAATTGTAGATTGCAAAGGTGTTAAGTTATTTCGTGTAGTAGAATGTTATATAGATTTGAAATGTTATAAAGAACCTTTCAAAAAAGAAATAATAATGGACACGGAGTAAACAAGCTAATATAACGACAATGTAGACCAAATGTAGCTTTCCTCTACTCTCCTTGATGAACCACTTTGTATTCAGTAAATAAAACGAAAGCTTTATGGGAATTTTTCACGTTTAGTGAGACATTTGTCATATACAAATTCACCGTGTTTGAATACTAAGAGAACCGAAGATTTGCAAAGCTTTGTCTTGCAAGTTAAAGATATATGGTATCGACTGGAATTTTGGTCTGACCTATACACGTGCGCAACTTGAATACAATTTGAATTATGTTTCTTAAATATCATAGCTTTGCGATATAAGTACTAGATTTGTATCACTATTTTTAATTTCTAGGAAGGTATCACATATTTCTATATTAATATTTTTTTCACGCTGGAATCATTCTCTAGACCAAACACCTATTTAGACATATCAGTATCAAGGATTTTTTGTCCTTTGAAGTTCCAACGCCTTGACTTAAAAATTACCTCTCTTCTAAGAAATCAGATGAAATTATTTTTTCTTACTTTGATTATCCTCAGATCCTAATAAAATCCACACAAAAACAAGATTATGATTTTTTGTAATTAGTAGCCAAATTTACATTTTTAAATAAGGAGATTTTAGAAGGACTTTCATGATAAAATCCTAGAAAGCCGTTCATTTATTTTGATTTTCTTAATTCTTTCGCGTTCTTTAATAACAGAGATTTTGAAGAGATCCAATTATTATTTTCCGTAAAAATGAGTCGGCTTTGAATTAGGTTTAAAGTAGAGAGGCTATAAAGGTAATTTAAACAGTCGTTTTTCTCTCTCTTTTATTGATTTTCAGTGTCGTGTTTTCATTTCTGCGAAAAAGTATAAATTAATTATTTTAAAAAGCATAAAAAATATCCTATTACTATAATCTGAAGAAATTAGAGCAAATATAAAACGCCGATTACACACTTCATTAGGTAGTTTCATAAACTCCCCACATCAATCGTTCCAGTCGCAGAGCTATTTCGTCTTAACATGCAACTTACATATAGCAAAATTTGAGGATTTTCCAGTAGTGCAATTTAGGTTTAGAAAGTCAAACCAAGTTGACCCAGCAGTAAGTGTACTAACAAAAACAATTAGGGTATCCTATTAGAGGTCAATTATTTTCCTGTTGTGGGAATTATTATTATTGTTAGTAGGGAGAACCAGAATTTGCATTTAACAGTTTTACTGAAGTATAAACAGAGGTATAAAACGAAGCTAGATTAAATCGTCAACATAAGACACAAGAACATAGCCATACTTCATCTTTTTTTTGGTGACATGCTGACGATTTGCTTTTATTTTCTTTTTAAGAATAAGTCCCCACAATTACCGGACCGGACGTGGATCTCATGGCAGGTGGCTAAGGGTGGATGACCTCGTTAGCATAAAATTTTAGGCTCTTAAAAATATGCGGCTGGCTTCTGTCCGTAAATCCAAATCCACGTTTGTTTTATATGGTTTTCCCCAAGTTTCTTATACCTTTCAACTTGGTTACTCCGCTAAGTGAGAACCCATATAAGACAGAAACACGCGTCTAAAAGGTGATCTTTTCTTCTTAAGAATTTATCCGCACAATAACCTCTCTTTTTTGATAAGTATAAAATAATATGTATCAGAGTATCAGTGATCTTTTCATTTTATTTTCCCAAGCGAGTTGATGTTACTTCCCGTTATTTTACTGCGTTTATCTGATACGTTTTCCATATCGGCTGGATTTCCTGCGACGACGTTTGAGTGACGTGCGCCTATTATCTGAAGTCTGGACAGTAAAACGTGTTTAGTTGGCGATATAAGAGACATCCGACAATTGAAAACAAACGCGCAACGCATGTGCCCGCCATCTGCGATCCTTAAAACAACTCATGGATTTGAGGAAGATAAAAGGATACAAAAGTATGCACGTGGATTAGTTTTCACATGAAGAAGTTAAAAATAGAAAATATAAATAGATTTTATTATTCGATTTCTAACGCGGAAAAAGTTAGTTTAAACAAGAAAAGATGTTGATATATTAGATTTGTAGATCAAAATATAACTAATAACTAAAAACAAAAATGTGCTTTTAACTGTAATTGTAAGTAACAAAAGCAGCTGCTTAAATATTAATAAAACAAATTAATACAGCTGCATTTCTTCATAAATAAATTGACTAAAAAGACTGTACAAAAATATAGATCCGTTAGGAAAGATATAGTTGCGAATAGAATTTTTGGCGAATCAGTTAACATTACTAAAATGCTAATAAGTTAACTGATGAACGTATATTTTTTTGAATAATATGTAATTTATGGACAGAGCAAATGACAAGTCAAATTATCGTCGCTAGTTAGTTATTTCAGTTAGTTAATTCCAACTTGAAACAGATGTTTGCAATTAACATATGAATCTGGCGCAAGAACCGGCATGCAGCAGTCTTCAACCATACTTCATCTTTGCTATATACAGATCACTTGAATTTTGAGGGCGCTTAGCTACAACATTGAAGTGAAATCTGTAAGTGGAACCATCAAATAAAGATCTGTATTTGAAACAAAACGTAAGTAAAAAAAACTACACCAGAGAGAGTTAAGTTTGGCGCTAAATGATGAAGACCTTAAGTCAGAAACACTGTCTATAATTGGCCAAACTCATTGTGCTTCAGCGGTCGTCCGAAAAAAATGTATTTTTTTACTTTTTTATAGTTCTTGTCGCATTAATATTATCCTACTTTTGATTTAATTACTCGTAGGTTATTAGTTTCGTTACAGGTGGCTTAATGCCGCTCCGTGGTTTTAGAGTATCAAGTTCGCAAAAATATCGGTTTTTCTTATGTTGGCGACTCTGGTATGGTTTTGTGTATTAAGTTTGAAGCTAGCTGTGCTCTTCTCTCAAGGTGTTGACTGTACTGATGAAGACCTTATTAAGCCAGAAACACGTGTCTACTACCTACGGTTGGTCAAAAGAACAAAAGAAACTGTTAGCTTTTCAAAACTTCGTTATAAATTGTCAAGTATTTGAATTCCACAGTTTGATGAGAAAGTAGCAGCTAAACAATATTACAGCAAAAACTCAATCCGTTATCCATTGTTCTATAAAACAAAGAATCTGATAAATAATTCTTTATAAAATAGTAAATTAATTAGTGTATTCCAAGCAAGTTACTTATTACATTTGCCAATAAAAATCTTATTAAGAATGTTGTCAATCAGCAAGAATCTAAAAATAAAGCTTTAAACATAACAATAAACCTTGTATTTACACTTTTTACCCATACTAGATTATCGGCTCTTTGAGTAACAAACCACGATAAAAGGGAAAACACGTAACGGTTTTTTCCGAGATTCATGAGGGTGATCTCCTCGTCTCTTTTTGGTAAAAAATTCGCAAATGATTGACACATATATCCCTTGTTGCCACAAAATATATTATATTTAAATTGATTTAAAAAACCACGATTAAAAAAATATATTTTCCCTCGTTCGTAACAGTTATTAATACAGTAGTTTATATTGTATATTTGGTAAACATAGACTGGATGAGTTTGCCAAAAATTCTATTGGTCCAGCCACAGAAAAGTTGCATCGTATTCACGTCTCACGTATGACTGTTAGGCTCAAACTAGCAAGATACGGCTTAGAAAAAAAAATACACTGCTAGTCAGTTAATCGACCCTAATGAATTCATCACTGCAATAAGAAAATCATCATTATGGACTATGAAAAATACTTTATTATATATTATATTTACCAATCCAAACATCCCTGATAATAATGCGTTATATAAAGATAACTCCTGCGTTATATAAAGATAACAAAGCTTGCGTTTTGAAAAATAAAACCATTTATTCAATTCTAAACATTTTTTTCATAAAACAAACCAACCCTTATCTCTAGCCAAAACTAGTTCTACAAAATAAATGCCATACTACAATTTTATTGTATATATAGTGGCTCAAAATCAATATTGGAACGTTAATGTGTTAATTTTAAATAAGTAAATGATTATTTATTTATTTAATCTATCCAATCATAACGAATTTTATCGAATAGTCGAACATTAAATTAACAATATCCCATCTAGCACCAAGGACAAATTAAATGTCTAAAAATTTGGAGCCGTTTTAATAAGCCGTAAGAAAACTAAACCCAAACGAATTTAGAGTAGTCCAATTTATTAACGATCAAAATATTTGGACTGTCATGAGTGTTTATCTTTTAAATTTGTCCACGATAAAATTTTGGCAAAAGTTTAATGTTCTTTTGAATTATAAGAAAGAATCGATTTAACCGCCTGAAACTCTGAATTTTCAAACGTCAATAACCCGAAACAAATGGGACTAATTACAGGCTATGCTACACCAAAAATTTATAGAATTTTGAGAATAAATAATAAATAAAAACCAGGATTTCTTCACTTTCTAGGTGGTCGTTATAACCAACGAAGGCGAAGGCCTTCAACAACCTACTTTTGCAATTTACTTACCTACTCAATTTTATAATAGCGGTAATTAAGGACTTTGCAGGTATTAAAAAGAAAACATCACGGTTAGAAATGGGATTTTTTTCCGATATATCGATAGTTATCGATATATCAATAGATATTTATATATCGAATAATAACAGGTATGTAGAAACTATCGATAACTAAAGATCAATGCAAATGCATGTTTTTTATTATCTAAGGTAAGAATACTACTTGTGATGTTTTCTAGCCACCTACCATTTTAAATTAATTCTGAAAAGTTTTTAAGTGTCCTAAATTTTTGAATATTTTTAAAATCCGAACCAAAAAATTTTTCCTGATTTTCAATTCAAGTCTGAGGGGGATTCGATAAGAAAATTTTATATCAAAATTATTGAAACAATAAAACATTAAAATGTGTGCAAGTTATTGTAATCTGGTTGTATTTTTTTTGCAAAAGCACAACCGCTTTTCAAGTGTATTTATTATCTGTGGAAGTAGCATTTACAAAAGAAATCACTAAAACATTATTTAAGAATATTTTACTCAGTTGTTAAATTTAGGTCTTGGAGAATACACCCCTGGCTACGACAGTGGTTTTAAAATTTATTAGCGAATTTTGGCTTAGGTCAGAAAAAAGGTAAGAAGAAAAAACGAAACATTGTAGACCGTGGTGCGTAAATTAAAAAAAAGTAAAGCCGTATATTTAACTTCTTACTGTTTAGTTTTAATTTACCTATTGTTATGAGTAACTATAGGCAAACTAAAAAATGCCGATATTTCAATATGTTTTAATTCATCTATAGTTAACTTCCGATCTAACGATAACTATCGATTACTCGATAGTAGTCATCGATCACTATCGATAATATAGACATATTCATGTATAGAATTTATCGATAGGTGAATTGCCGTTAAAGACACGTCAACCTTTTTAGTATTATTGTGTATCAGAATTGTCAATTAAATATTTACGAGAATATTTAGGACATTTGTAAAATAAAGACAGGCAATAATATTATACTAGCTTAAGACTTATCTTTATGTCACAATTTTTACCTTACAAAATGTATTTCAATAACCAAGAGACTCGTGTATAGAGACTGTCAAGCAAAAAAATGTATATGGAGGTCGAGATGCTTTTTCTACTTAGTTATTATATGTGTTGCATCTAAGTACTGCAATAAATTACCTAAATAAAAATATGTTCTGGAGAGAAAACTTCTTCGCATTAAAACTTTTCGAGTTAATCATGTCTCCGTAAAGCACCTGAGAAAAAGCAAAACAGATCCAAAGCGGCGAACTAAGAAACTGAGCACGAATAACTTTTTGCTTATTTCATCTCGAATATGATGTTGCGATGATTTTACGTAGGTAAATAATATTTTTGCCTATAGTAACTTTAAATATGTCTGAAGTATTTGTCAACGTTAAACTAAATCTACTCAAGTTAAAATTGTTTGATTTTTCGATTCTATTTTGAATTATACCAAAGTCTGTTCAAATTATGAATATACGTTCCAAGGCAATATTAATAGTTTACTACATAAAAGGTGTTGAAAGCGGAATTTTTCGAACGAGGAGGTATTTCCATCGAGTTTAAAAACAATCACTTTTACACAAGTAATGTACGTTATCTTTCTTACGACCACGAAGAATCTTTAGTAGGACAACAATAGTGTTAAAAAATTGTTTTCAACACTTGTGTTAAAAAAACTGAGCAATTCCTTTAATTAATTCTAAATAAAATAAGCTAAAAGCAGAATTTTGCTTTTTCAACACTCGTGTGATATGAGGCACTTTCTAGCAAAGTTAACGTGCTCTGTATGTCAGTTTGATATGTGGTTGTAAATAAAGGTATATTCATTTTGATCATTAATCAAAGCTAGCAAGTCTGTATATTTTTAACGTTACTAATAAAATCACAATTTTAAACCCAGAAATATGACTCTCGTGTAGTAGCCTATCATTATTATAAACTACCTAGGATATCTCTGTCTACTTTGTATCCCAATAATTCTTTGAAAGCAAAATAAAACATTTTGAAAAAAAATCGATTAAAATCAAATGAAATAAACATCCACCCTTTTTGTGAAACTCGAGCTGCCATAATTTTCCACGAAGATCCAGTTTTTAAAAAATAATAGTCCATACTATTTTATGCAATCTACCAATATTAACATTTTTGGAAAATAGATCTAAGTTTTTGCAGTAGGCTGGCTGTTACGCTTTGTTGATTATATTAAAACTATGGCACTAAAAATATCGTAAAATTTGTAAGAAATAATTTCTCGTAAGTTACGTAGTGAAAATAGTAGAGTAGAAAAGTCGCGACCTCATTTTTTAGGTTGGTAATAAACTGATCTGTTTCCAAACAAGAATTTGTTCCATGTAGATCTTCATAAAATGTTTTTAAGTGGCGATGCTATGCCAAAGCCACGTATTTACTTAGGATAACAAATACGACAGTGTAGGCGTGCCGCGCACCCCCGTTTTAACCCATCAACCGATAAATAAGATCGACCGACTGGGACTTTTTTTAATCAATAATACATTTTGAGAAATGTCCAGTTCATTTTGACGGCAAATGACTGATGTAGAACATACTTAAAATAAGCTAGCAAGTGTTTTTTCCTGCTGCGCCAATTTTCTCTCAATCTCAGCGATATATTCATATTCAGCATTCAAATTTTGACACGATTATCTTCAATCTAATCTTAGAGACGTAGAATTAGTCCCGAATCTTCAGTACTTATCTTTTATAATAGCGATTTTTTTTAATTATTACTCGAGGAGAGTTTTTCTTCAATTGCAAACATCGTGTTACAAATTTTCGAATTCTAAACTTTGAAGATAGCTACTTTGTGAAATAATATTGTATGAAGTTTCCTGAAATGTTTCAAATGTCTACACGTGTCTACATGTCTTGAGTATAATAGTATACTTATGTCTAATGTGGTCGTTTTTGTTATGTGTCCTTATTATTTCAATTTCAATTTTATTCAATGATTAATTTAAATTCAAACTCATTGATTGAATATTTTGTAATCTAAAAATATATAACCTTAAACACGTAATTTCATTTAATTAAAAAAATTTAAATAAAAGAATTACCTAGTTTGAACAAACTTCATAATTTTAATTCAAATGAAAAAATATTAACGCCGTCATTTTTATCGAGATTTTTATATACATACTTATACACCGGATTCCATCGGCTGTGGAAAACATTTTGCACATTTGCATAGTTTACAACAACATTGAACATTGTTGTATAGAACTACAGTTACAAATATATATTTTTAATAATTCTAAAGTACCTTCAAAACATATTGGAAATAGTGTCTCCTTTTCTAATTTCCATCGAAATTGTATAGGATCGAGTTATGTGATTTAGCGGGGTATGTACCAAATGTATGCTTGACGGTAACAGCGTTTGAGATGCTGTACTTAAGTTGGGTTCAATAGAGGGAGATCTTTCATCAATAGTTGTTTCGTCATTGCTAATTGCACTCTTAGCGCATTGATATCGTCGTCATTTTGACTGATAAACTTTTTTCTAGACATTTGAATGAGATCTGGCTGGACCACTGTAGTATTATAAACTTTCTGCTTATCGCTATTTAACATTTCTGATGTCGTATCGCAACCAATTAGAACATGAATAATTGGTAATGCAGACGAAAAATCACTTTTCAGTTTTTTTTCACATGAATTGCTATAAATCGACGTAAATCAGCTTTAGACGTAATTTTTTCAGTTTGAAACTAAAGTTTTACACAAGCAAGTAATTTCGTGTATCGTGAAATTTGAATAAATCCATCCGTATCAGACAATTTAACTACAATTGAAGCATTTGAATGCAGCTTAACAAAAACCTAAACTGGTAATATCTTTATAATTGTAGTTCCTTGTAACCACCCGCTAAGTATAGTTTTCTAGTGTGACTGAGATTTTTAGTTATTTTGATATGCTTCTTTATGTAATCGCTCAAGAATAAAATTAAATTATTTTTTTTAACATCACTAGAAAGTGCCTTATTCCATTCTGATATAGGACACTAGCGCTATTATAACGTTGTAATTTTTCTTTTCATATCGCTGAGATCGTTCTTGATTTTTATGATTTGGTGAATTATCGTATCTATCAAATATAAAATTAAATTCATTATAATTTTGAGGTAACTTTCCTAACTCTAACTCTTCCTATCTACCAATATCTTCAAATGATTTCGAACATTTAGTATTCAAACTTTGTGCATCTGTTATAACATCTATTATAGATGCTGATTTATCTAATGCATCTAATGTCAGTTTTCTTATTTGTGTTTAAAATAACATGGAACAAATCAGATTTTGCCGTTCTTCGTCTATTGACATCCTCATTGAACAATGGAGGTAAGTTTTTTTTATTGTTTCATAAAAAATTATTTTATCTTCATTCTGCGAATCTAACCAAACAATGTTCCAACATTGTTCGTCGCATTTCAATAGAATTTTGCTAAAGAGTTTCAACGTCATTACCAGCTACAACACCACTACCTATTTTTATAAGAATTGAATTAAAATCTATAATATTGAATGAAATGTCATATTCTGATTTATGTGATTCATAATCAGAAGATCTTCCTTTTCATCTTGCTGTAATTTAGCTTAATTTTCTTGTTTATGAACACAAATATGGTGCTCAAAATCATTATTGTTAAGGCGTAAATTCATATTTCCTGCGTATTCTCCGACGATATTGCGAGTTAAGAACCACCGCATGAAAGCTTCACCTCGACATGTGAATCCAAAAATACCACTGTAACTATTACTTTCATAACTGAGATTTCAATGCTCATGTCTGACCATAGTCCACGAAATGCATCATCGGGAAGATCATTCATTATTTGTAGAATATACACAGGAGCATATAGAGCGTAATTGTTACGATTGCATGCGAAGACGTAAGAAATAATTTTACTTAAAGAAATTAAATGTACATACCATTTATTTATATAGTTTCTGTATTTTTGCCGATATTAATGTCACCCTCTTGTTTCATCAGGCCGCTTATGGATTTCTCAATATTGCCGCTCGGTACTAAATCTTCAGTGACTCCTTTATTGACTCATTACTGCACTCATTAGGAACCTACATAACTCCGCAGACGATGCACAAATACCACAGCTGTGCAATATGTCAATAAGATGGCGGCTCCCATATTTATGCCTCATAAGAATCGATAATTCGAGATATAATGGTGGAATTACTTGTTGTTTTCCTCTCCTCATACAGTAAATAATACTTTCTGATAAGCTGAGAGTACCCAAGTTCTTAAATCATCTTAGGAATATGTGGTTAATGTTGATTCATATGCTCTTTTATCGAACATCCACAGCAAAAATACTTGCGAACCCTTCGGAACTAATTTTTTAAATGCTATATAGATAAAATTCTTGTGGAATTTTATACTCATTAGTTGCTGGAATATTTTTTATTTCATTTTCAATTAACTCCAAATTATGTTCTTTCGTTTCCTTAAGTAAATCATAAATTAAGAAATTTTCTGAACAAATTATATCCAGACAACCATTTTTACTATAGAAACCAAACTTTTCCTGTGCAGTTCTTATGAAAGCAAACTTCACTTGAGTGGGAAGAGCTTTATTAGCTTCATCTAAACTGACTTTGTTACATTTTAAATGTTTATTGTAGGTTCCCCGTAATTCGGATAGGTAAAAATCTTTCCGTAAAGCACTTCCTTTAACATTCTAAACATCGACAACGACTTTTGCAAATAAATTGTCTTTTAATTTCAGAGAATATTTACTATCCGATTTTTTACAATAAAGTGCATAATAAGTTTTATGGTATTTTGCTTTGACACTCAATAAATCTCTCTGTGATTTAAATCTTCCGTAAACATGCCTTTATTTCTTATGGTTTTGAAGCCACAAAACTCAACTGTTTTCTACAATCAACTTTACCTCAAACAAAACACAAATTTGTCCGTCAAATTCACTAAGAAACTTCACACTTTTTCTTGGACTTTTACAAGGTGAAATATGATCTGTAGAGTGATGTTATTTTAATTCTAATAATATTTCTTTATCAAGGTATAACAGTGCTATTCTTTATACTCAATAGTTTATGTATGTGTCATTTCGATCTACCGCTGCTTTTTAAGTCATTTATTTTTCATTTCTTTTGGCACCAATTACAACTTCGGATAGTTTGCCATTACAAATCATACAATCATACGAAATGGATATTTTTTACTCATGACTACATATATGAAGATAGTACAAACCATTTAGATGATCAAGTATAGTTTATTATACTAACCTTAACAAACAGCTGGCGTTAATAGAAGAATCAAGTGATCATTTTACACGTCATTCATGAATAAAAGAATTGAAAAATAAGTCGACAGGATTATTGTGTTTCTTCATAAAAAACTGACTCGAAAATATCAATCGCAAAATAAATAAAACTCAACTGTTTGCAGTAGCTAGGCGAGGCCGACGTGAGCAAGATGACCGGCGTAATTCTTTAAACTCACGCGCACTGTAAATACATTACCACAGTATGGTAACTGTTAAATTTAGAAAATTGAAACTTTCCAGAAAATTTCGCCTAACATTAATTCACAACGTAGCTATCTTCAACGTTCAAAATTCGAAAATTTGTAACATGATATTTGTAATTGAAAAAAAAATTAAAGTGTTAAATTTTAAAAAATTGCACCTTGTTGTTATAAAAGATACTGAAGACTCCGGACTAGTCCTACATCTCGAAGAATAGATTGAAGATAATCGTGTTAAAACTTAAATGATGAATATTGAGAGACAACTGGCGCAGCAGAAGAAAACACATTTTAAATATGTTCTTTATCACATATATCGATAAAAAAGTTCCAGCCGGTTACCCTGCGAAGAGGTTCGCTCGCTTATAGATATCTTAAAGACAAAAATCAATACATGCTGATAAGGTACGTATTTTCGCACTCTCTAGGAGACCATCTTTATGTATTTTCTGTATTGAGATATTGAAGTGGTGTAACAAAATTGCATTAAATCTTATAAGTTTATACAGCGAAAATGAAATCCAGAAATTTTGAAAAAGCCCGTATTTCAATTCTTGATTGAGGATTGATGCAGGATGCATTACATCCATTTGTATATAAAGATCTCTGCTTTTAAACAATATGGGCGAAGAATTCATGCGTTAGCTTGCGGAGAATTTCGCTTGCTTGTAAAGAGGAAAAGCGAACGAATGACACTTAATGAATAATATGTTCGGCAAATGTAGACGTTAAAGCGAATATTGAACCAAACATATGCATATTTAACAGTATAAGTGCGATGCTATTCTTTCGTTAGTTTGAATCCGCGAACTCACTTAGTGAATGAAATCGGCTGCAGTGTGAGAAACGCATGCATTTACTTAGTGTGGACGTTAAGTATGCCTTTGTGAACGAATGCATGCCTTTGCTTGCGGACAGATACAGTCGTTTGTTGGTACTTCAAAGCCTTTAATTGTGTAACATACTTATGCACGCCCCACGTACATGTTCGCTAAATGTAGACGTCAAAACGAATATTGAAACAAACGTACGCATATTTATATTTTTGTTACGTCATTTTGAATTCGTATCAGTTTATACCTATATCACGTTTCATATGCCTACAAAAAAAAGTCAATTGAATAAGAGTTTTTAAAATTGTTTTTTTTTATAAATTTTTATTTGGCCACCATTTTGGTTTTGCCATCTTGAAATCGTACCACAACTTTACCAGTTTATCTCTATATCGCACTTAATGCTTGCACATAATTTGAAGTTAATCTAATAAGAAGTGTTTTTAAATGTTTTATTAGAGAACTATTTTCTTTTGCTATATTGGTTTTAAACCAAATTGTTCTGGCATATTGGATTTTTACCAAAATACTACCAGGTCATCCCCATATAACCCTTAATTTTTGACTAAAATTTGTCAATTGATAAGTCAATCTGATAAGTAGTTTTTGAGCCATGCCGCGAACTGACAGACAGACCGACAGACGGACCGATGGAATTGATACAACATAATTTCTGGCATTTAGGGACGCTTAAACGTGAAGATATGTCATACCTGGGAGAGTGATTTGTTTTCACAATTAAATAAAATGTTATATATAAAATTGTTTGTAATATTTTTTTAAAATTTCACTAGGCCGGCATTTTGTTTTGCCATATTGAACCATATTTACCAAAATGTTACTAGCTCATCCCCATGACCGTCACGTTTTGGCCAAAATTTGAGGTCAATTGGGTAAGTAGTTTTTTAGCTAGAATTGAGAAACATGTTTTTCGGCATCTAGGGACCCTGAAACGATCAGGAAAAATCTTGGAGAGTATTTTTTTCACGATTACAAGACTTCCCATTTACGAGGAAGTAAAAATCAAACTAAATTAAATTTCTAAAGTTTATTATATCTTTACGTATTACTCCAAGATGAAAGAAAAATGTATTTTGAATGTAGCCAATGTCCTTAAATTTAGGAGAGAGCACAGAATATATCCGACAACAAAAGAATCCCAATTAATTTTATATCTCCATTTTCCTTTTGAATTCTCCCTTTACCTACAAAATATACTTGAGAGTCAAGATTTGGGAGCATTCCAATTAAAATCTGAATTCTCTCAGAGCTTTCTTTTTCATCGTAGCTAAAAGACTAACATGGGATGAAGCGGAAACTCTTTTTTGCAAAAAAGTGGGCTTCTTTGCTTCATAAGTACATTAATCGATTTCTGTATAGTATTTTTATATGTTCTTTTGCGTATGAAAAAAATTTTGAAAGGAGATATAACCACAAAAAAAAATTAAATTAACTTAAAAAATATTTACCTATTTTGGAATTAGCTAAAACTTTTTAAATATAAAAGCTCAGTATTTACAAAAAGTATTCTAAATTCGTCCACGAGGTAAAATGTAAAGCGCGTTTGTTACAGGTTTTCTAGTAGGTATGTTTTATAAAAAAACTTGCATAAAATCACAGCGATTCTTAAATATCTTCTTCGTGTCCAAAACCGGTCAAAAAATGATACACTGTTTTTTTAATGGAAATTCTAAAGCTAAACACTTTTATTTTTTATCCGATTTTTAATGTTTTTCCCCCAATGGAAAATTTTATTAGCTTTAAAAACGCTTAATTTGAGAACGCTTGATTTTCAAAAGTGACTACCTTACACAGGATTAGTAAGGAACTAGTCACAAAATTGACAAAAATTAAACACACCCCAAATCATGAAAAGAGAAGATTGAAGAGTTTTGATCATCTAAATCTCGAGAGGTTTTTACAGTTGTTATAAAAAGATTACATAGGGTTTTTTAAAAGTATTGTCGAGTTTAGTTATACGAAGATTTCAAGCAGAACAGCTGCAAAAAAGTTACTTTGGGATTTACTATAGGTAGTAAAGGTAATGACTTTAAACAAGAAGGAAATTGTTATAAAAGGTATTCAAAGAAAAATTAATGGACAGGAAATTATTTGACAATAATCAAACATACTCCGAATCGTCAAAAATATTGTTCGAATGTTTTGGCCATATAAACCTAATCTTGGAACATAGGTTTGGGGCGGTTTTTGCAGTTGTCAATATAAGCTGATTATTAAAAGCTTTATAAAGGCCTTTTTCAGAAGTACGGCATTATTAAATGTTCATTCACTGTGATCAATACGAATACTGGCATTAAATACACGATAAACAGTGACTTATTATATAAGAGTTTCAAAGTAAAATTTATGTCAATAAATAGCATCAAACTTGACAAAAATCAAACTTAACTCACACTGACAAAAAAGAAGGTGCAATTGTTGTGACTGTCTACATGTAATTTTTGGTCCATTATCTCTGGATGTTTTTGCAGTTTGTTGATTTTATAAAAAAATATATATAGTGTATTTTTTTATTTGATGCAATAATTTAATAAGGTGCTAATAAATTGCAAAAATGAAACAAAAGTATTCAGCAAGAATTTTAGGAAAAATCACAAAAATAAAATTAATGTTTCGTTAAACGTTCTCAAGATCAATGGACAACCATGCATCTTCTTAGTATCTTCATAATCAAGTTGTTAATAAATCTTTGAAGAATCAACTCTGATACAGCGTGTGCCAGCTATTTTATTTTAGCGGGATGTGAGTCTCTTAATTGCAGCTGCCTTTATAATCCACAAAATCTTTGGAGAAGAACCATATCATATCATACTCTCAATGTTATGCTTCTACAGAAAAATACTTACAATGCCAAGTCTATGCACAATTTTGTCATTTTCCTTGAATCTAATTTAGATGCCCTTGCGCCCAAATGCTTCGAGCTGTTCGATGTGGCCTCTGAAGAAGCGGACAAGCTTTCCGTGCCCTTGTCCTAAGAATAGATTCGATAAGACGTTTTTCTACCGCTTGACTGAAGATTATGACACCTGTCGTTTTTCTCAAAGCATTTTAACTATTTCAAACCAACAAAAAATAAGATCAAAGGAACCCTTGAAATGACATAAATATAGTATAATTAACAATTGAACTTTCGATCGATATACTCTTCCTGGTAGCTCCTGTGACAGGCCACTGTGTACTGGTAACCTCTTTGTCGCTTAATATTTTTGTGCTCTTTTTCGCTTATTTTCGATATAATTCTCCACATATCCCTCCGCCCCCTTGACGTTTAAGCATCAAAATATCTGCTTCCGAATACGCTAAAAGAGTTGCAGATGATCTGCGTAAGTAATATCCAATGTAGTTATACGGTTCAGGCAATCCCAACTATATTATTTGGTACAGATCCAAAAGTGTTTATCCCAACAGGCAGTCTTACAGCAACTCGTTTTCTGTATTGAAAAAATATCGGTTCGTGGTAAAGCTCGGAGGACGCAGCCAGTCATATTTTTTAATCATTTCCATCAAATTAATTTCTTCGATATTTCTTTCAATATTACCACAAGTAATAACAAAATTTCCTACAATTCCAATGATTAGTGTCACTTCATAAATAAAAAAAATTTAATTATTGGCTTTCGTTGAAATTTTCTTTTGTAAATATTTTGGATTTCTTGGCCTTACAGCCTTCGGATTGTCTCTTTAACAACTAAATTAAATTATTGCATATACTTATGTCGATATTTTTCTCCTTTGATAATATAGGTTGCAGCACTGAGTATTGGCTCTAAAATGACAAAGCCTTTTGTTGCATCGACTTGTGCTTAAAATATGCCAACATATATGCTTCTTTTTTTTTTCACCGCAACACTTTTCAAAAAGTTTATATGACGCTACATATTGAATTTTTGACCGCGTAGGTAAAAGCGAAGTCAATACCAATCTCGCAGATTCTTCTACATCGCTTAGGGTATAACCGATGTCTGAATAAGTCATTGCTAATTGCTATATAGCCACAAATAATGGAATAAACAAATATAGACAGGACTTTGAATGAATTTGACAAAAAAAGGTACTTGTTGCTTTATAAATTAATGGATATTAATAACAATCATTTCATTTTCGGAAGCTAGTAGAAAAAATCTTGTATGGTATTCGTGTGAAAGCACTCATATAAATTGAGGAACGAGCAAAGCGTGCCTTAAACATTCACACTAGTATCATAAATAGCTATTAAAACGATTATTTCATTTCCACGTGCGAGAAAAAAACATGTTTTCTTTGAATTGTCAAATGTATTACTTATTTAAGAATACAGCAAATTCTTAAGTAAGTAAAATTTAAATAAATAGGTACTATAAACAAAATTTTGAATCTCTCATCCAGTGAGGACTAGATCAAAGTATTTAATACAACGTGAACAATACATTTTTATATTTAACAAGCAAACTAATCCATCCAGATTTTGTAAGCATAAACATGTGTTTTAAGTTATTAGACCTTCGTATTACCTGGTAAAGTAAATATGGAAATGTTATTAAAATTAGAACTAATATTTCTAAAAAATTGAATTCAGTCCAATACAACTTACAAAAAATTATCAAAATATACGTTAAAAAATGCGAAAATTCCAAATATTAAATAACAAAAGCACCTTCCGTTCAAAAAATATTTCACAGCTCATTTGTTTTCAGTTTGCTAACAATTGGACACGTCGGCCATTATTCAATTTGAATATCTTTAGAATCGACTATCCTTTATTGTGTAATTAATGCCATTATCTTTATTCCATATTCACCACAAGGTATATGTGAAATTTTCATAGCGTATAGCCTTCCGTTTTGACAGTTTAGGGTATATTTGATTTGTGTCAAATTTGCTGCTGCCCAACTCGATAATACACTAGTTTTGAGACACTCTCTATAATTATTTAAATAAAAAAAACTACAAAAACGTTTAGTTAATTAGATTCAGATGGTCATAAAATTAAACCTTGCCTTTTAACGACGTGGACAATTATTCATGTTTGATCCAAAACAATTTGAAAACTTGGAATATCTTGTTGTTGTTACAATGTCATACTCAAAAATATTTCGTAAATCCACGAGATGCATTTGACATTAAGCAAAAAAGTAATTTTTAGTTTTTGCATTGAATCAAGTTTTTGAATCACTTTCCTTGAAGCAGTAACAATAAATAACTTAATCCAGTACTAGGCACAAAGCAATGTTTATTATAAACCTATCGTACTTACATGGGTCAGTCGTAGTTGTGCAGAAATATCTACTTACCTGAAAAATTATAATTCATAATATAATAATTAAATATCTTAAATTGGTAATTTTAAATAAGTACTAGCTGACCCGGCAGACTTGCCCTGCCTCTTCCGTTGAGTTTTCAGTGGAAGAATATAGAGAATAATACGGAGCGCATTCACCACGTCGTCCAGAAATATTATCGAAGAAAAAAATATCGTTACAAAAATAGTGTTGAAAGGTCTCGGTAACCAGAAGATCATTAAAAAAAATCACGAACTTGCTGAAAACTCTAGCTTAGCGTTTTAAATATATAGATGTTTAATTAATAAACAACAAGGCTAACCAAGGAATTATATATATATATATATATATATATATATATATATATATATATATATATATATATATATATATATATATATATATATATATATATATATATATATATATATATATATATATATATATATATATATATATATATATATATATATATATATATATATATATATATATATATATATATATATATATATATATATATATATAGTATATCCACTTACACCAATGTCATAACAAGAAAATGATCCTTGTTTGGAACATGTTAGATATATATATATATATATATATATATATATATATATATATATATAAATATATATATATATATATATATATATATATATATATATATATATATATATATATATATATAAATATATTGCGTTTTTTAAATTATCCTGTGACTTTTCAATTCAACAAAAATGTTTAAATCTGTAAATAAATTCTTAAAGGAACTTTTTGTGCAAAATTGTATAGTACGGACAGATTTTCAATCTTACGTTTGATAAATGACGGCCCACCATCAAGCATGTGACCTCCCACAACTAACAATGAAATTAACCTAGTATTATTTGGACAGAAACAGAATTTCATCAGATTTACAAAGGAGACTTTTAAATACTTTCACTGTCCAGAACAAAATAAAAACTCCTAGCTCGCATTAAAAAAATAAGCTCATGATGGGCCGCCTTTTACGAAACATCAGGTTCAAAATCTAACAGTACCAGAAAATTTAACACAAAAAGTTGCGTTTACAGACTAGAGAAACATTCGTGGGAAATAAAAAAGTTACAGCATAATTTTAAAAACGCAATATTTATTTTTTTTTATAAATATGGTTATTATTGGACCACACGATCACCAGAAACAGCGTTTGTTTTTAAATGTCTTAATTCCTTTATCGCACAGAAGATCCATTAAAACTTCATTTTCAAGTCCTCTATTTAGCTTCCAAACCATTTCCTTACTCGTCTTGGCCTAAATCCGATATTAATTTTGAAAATCTCCTTAAATCTGGCTCGCGAACAAAATAAATCCAACATTTCAAAACGTAAATAATAATAAAGTTTTGAAAGACGTCTGAAAATCCCCGATAACAGAAGCTGCCATTCCGGACAGGTGGATGATATTTCTGCAGTAGCCGGATTGTTTTCCAACTTGGTTTATTTTTGATAATGCAGTCTTTACTTGAGATATTTTATTTCTTCCGTTGTTCGCCTTTCAAAAGTTTCATTTTGAGCTAGCTTAATCTACGGCCGCAGGTCTTGTAGACCATTGTATATACTATATTAATGCCATAATATTACATAGGCTGCCTCTAAATGTTAAGAACTTTGTAACAATATAAGCCATTATATAGAAAATATGAGTTTTTCTCTAAACATCAAAACATTTTACCCCAGAAGCGTATTGTGCTAGCCAACTTAGCGTCATTAGGAGACGAATCAAACAAAGGCCTAACTATGGTATGTTTATTCGCCTTTGAATAATTTTTCAAGTAATACTGGGATCGACTAGATCGACAGAAATTTGAAATCTTGCGCCATTTATTCTTAAAGGGCCCCTTTAACCTATATCTTTCGGGGGTAATATCCCTAGTGCATCTAATTTTTCTGACAAAATTCGGATAAACGAGTTTTTCAGTAATTTGTTTAACAATTAGCATGAGCGTTAATAATTGTAAAAATCCAAGTCGAAGACTAGGATTTTTCCACTTGCGGGAATGCTATTTTTTAATCAAATTTCTTAGACACGAGTATTCCAAATGGAGTATTTGGTAAGATATAATATTTAATATAACAATATTTTTACTGTTTAACAACAGTAAAAACAATAATTATTAAACCAAAAAACATAATATAATTACTTAATACTCATTTTAACCTACCTTGTAAAACTTAAATGACATTTTTCCGATTTTGTTCCAGAAAAATTGTTGACGGTTATGTCAGGCAACTTTTGCACTTGAAAATTAATTATGAAGTATGAATTCTTGCCAATGATTGGTCAACATTGATAAGGATATAATCGTTTTAATTTTTAGGATTATTAGATAAATAGTAACATTTCCAGCAACAATTCTGATCAATTCTTTTTTTTTTAATTAAACATTACTTTAATAAGACAGAAACCAATGGCTAATCTAAGACATCCAAAACTTGCATTCAAAATAGCAATAATGTTATTATTAACAATATTAATAATACATAATATTAGAAACCAAAACAGGGATGATAATAAAATGACTTCTACTGGGTACAGGGTTATACAGCATAAAGAGAACACCCCCCTCCTTAGCTTAAATAATTTTTTTTTTAATTCAAAATAGCTATTCCGAGACCCATTTGGAGTATTCTTTCCTGAAGACTTTGAAACTGCTTCTTAAAACCCAATTTGACTTTTAGTAAGATCGTTGTAACAGAAACTGTGATTTCTTTATTGGGGTAACCTATACTTAAAATATATTTATTTTAGAGGTTTGTGATACATTGCTAATTTTATGATATAACTTTAGGTCACAAAATGCGGGATCATATCACGGTAAAGGTATAATAAACATTTATAAAAAATAACATGAACACCAGTTTTATGTAGATGTCATTCAAATAAAAGGTTATGATGTGCATACCAAAATTATACAAGGTTTTTAATAAGGTGTTTTTAGAACAGTGCTTATTGTTTTTTAGCGCATTTATAAAAGGTAATTTTTTAAACTTCTAAAAACAGTTTTATATTTAAAAGCAGGGGACAGTTTTAAAAGCAAATGTTTATTAAGCCAGGTACATTAATTTTTCATATATTCTTTAATTAAAATAACAAAGATATCTTTTAGTGACATGCTAATAAAACTGGCAGCCATTTTAATTATATATGATTAGTACCTTTATCATGACATTTTCCGGCATTAAAGTTGTACTATAAAATTAGCAATATGTCACAGATTGCAAAAATAAAGATAAAGAAACTCAATATATCTGGAATGGGAAAAATTAGCGGTTTTAAAAAAGTTATTACATTAAAAAAATATTTTTTTCTGTCACACCGCTCTTACTAAGAGTCAAACTGATCTTTAAAAAGCATTTTCAATTTCAGAAAAATACTACACCAAATGGCTATTTTGAGTTAAAAAAAATGTTTTTAAGCTAAAAAACGACGGTGTTTATGCTGAATCAGGTATACCTCACGACTATTTACTGGACATTCTAAAAATATAGCTACCAAAAGTCCACAGCAGATTTTCGTACTTTCATAATCCACAACTGGAACAAGTCCATCGCATTCCACGGAGAAGCCCAAATTATTTTAACCAAACCTCCTACTTATAGTCTTCCTCCAAAACTTTGTACTTGGATTGCTAGTTTTCTTTCCAATAGAAGTATTTCTGTAGGGTTGATGGCCATTCATCTGACGTTCACAAAATCAATGCTGGCGTTCGGTGTTGGCACTTACCCTATTCCTCCTGCACATCAATGTTCTGATCCTTCTACCAGCACAGATTCTGTCCTGATGAATTATCATCCATTATAGCTTCCTTAGTCATTCCTGCCACGAAAACACGAGCATCTACCGATATGCATCTTTTCATCGACCAACTCCAAAGACCAAGAAACTCTCACTTTATTCGCTCCTTTAGTCCCAGAATCAGTGATAGGCCAATACCGGGTATATTGAAATTTGGGTATATACCCAAGGTTATGTACCCGGTATATACCCAAGTGGATATATATCCCCATATAGTTGGGTGTATACCCAAGTGTACTTACTTGATTAATTTAAGGTAGTATAACAAATTTTAACGTTTTGTTGTTAAATTAGGACATTAAAAAAAGTGGTTGCATAAATCGAAATAAAAATCACAAAATAATGCTATTAAGAATGAAAATAATATAATGAAACAAAAACAGAATGCACAGAGTAAGAAAAATACGTTTAAAATCTAAAAAATGAACAATTATTAAAAACCAGAGGTGGCAACCCTAGATATAATACCAGGAATATACCGGGTATATACCGGTATATACCAGGTATATACCCAAATTTTATTTACCTACGTTGGGTATATACCCACCGACCATCACTGTCCAGAATATCCGATTATGGAATTTGTTATCAACAAAGACCTTTCCCTGTTCTCCTAATCTATAACTTTTTCTCTCTTACTTAAAGCAATCACGGTACCTAGTACTATTCTGTTCATAGATAAGATAAAGTGGTTAAACTATTAAAAGCTTTCTCTAGAATGTGGCCTCTACTTTTTATCTCCGTAATATCTCCCAAACAGCGAACAAAATTTAGGGCAACCGTAGATACGTGTTTCTGGCTAAAGATCTTCCATCAGTATCTAGTTGAAAGGCGAGCACAGGGCTTACAGCATAAAGTGAATAACCACCGTTTTTAGCTTAAACGACCATTTTCACCAGTTCAAGATAGTCGTATGCTCTATTTTTTCTGAAGGATTTCAAAATGCGTTTTTAAATTTTAACCGAAATAACCTATATGTAAATAAATCAAATAAAAAAACTAACATTTTCCAAATCCAAATGAGTAAGTTTATTTGTCTTTATTTTTAGTTGTTTGTGATATAATTTTAAACACAAAATACCGAAAAATATCACGATAAAGGTAACATATATTCATTAATAAGTAATATAACAACCAGTTTTATTAAGATCTCACTCAAATACAATATATTAAGGTGATTCTAGGATAGTGTTCATTTGTTGGATACACTCTTTGTCTGCCTTGCGTTTTCAGTGCACTTATAAAAGAGAGTGATTACTTCTAAACGTTTTTCTAAAGACGGTTTAACAAAGGTATTTTGTATGTATTTGAATCAAGATGATACCATAGGGATAATTTAGTGACTTCCTGATAAAATCGCTGAACATGTTATTTATAAATAATTATACTGTGACATTTGTTGTCATTTTGTGATCTAAAGTTTCATCATACAATTAGCAATATATCAAAAACGGTTATATAAAATAAATCGGAGGCTTGTTAAGTTTTCATGTGAATATACTGTTCTACCGATAAATGACGTTTTGAATTTTAGATCGGAGGCCCTCTTATGTATTACGCATCCACAGTTACACAATTAACTTAGTGAAAGCACTACTGGGTGGCGCCACGATTTAACACGCGTATACATTCTATTATATGTGCTGTAATTACTGTCCTCCACCGGGATAACGTACATTGAAGCATACAATATTTGACAAACGCGTACGTGGAAATTTTGTATGTTTGTTCACTGACTGAGTCATTTGATAACACCATTAATTGTGTGATTTACAGATGGTTACTGCAATTATTTCTTAGTATGCCAGTCACATGTTTTGATATAGTTATAGTTCTATAAGTGAATAGAATTATCCGATACATGTGACAGAATTTTTTAGATACAAGTAAAATTGCACAGTTAAAGCTGTCTCAAAGCAGAGAGCAAAATTCTCAGAAGTGGGAGTTCTATAGTAAACCAGAATTGTATGAGTACGACGAACTTATACTGGTATCCGTTCGAAGGTGGGATACCTTCAAAATACCAAAAAATGCATTTTATATTTTTTAACTAACACTAAATTAAGACCAATTTGATATATCATACATAAGTAACATAGTATAGCAACTAGGCCAGCGGAGTTGCCGAAAACTCGGGATAGGTCTATTCGTTTAGAAATATTTGTATACGTGATTTAATTCGGAGGTACGAGACTGTTAATACTAGCAAACCGTAGCCATGAAATAGTGCTGAGCTACGAGGAACTCTCCCCATGGGTCCCTGCTCTAGGGAATACAATGCAAAAGTTGGGATCCGTTTCGGGGTGTTTTATTTAACATTGGATGGATCGTCTATACGGAGTATTATCTATCTTCGGTGTTAATATAAATATAATTTATTCCTAACTGATAGGTTAAACGTTACATACCTGGTGTGTATACAAACGTCAAAAATGCCTCTACCAGAGCACAAAGTAAACGCTTTTTGAACTGCTGCCCGTTGCCCAGTAAAAAGTAAAGCTTTAGGTATTATTTTGAACTGAAAAATATCATGTTTTACGGACATTTAAAAAAATTCTACCATTGTTGGGGAGCACTCTGTAAATTGCGCGTGCAAAACTTCTTGTTCCTATATAAACAAGCGTTTCAGCTATGGCGCAAACATAAAGACAAACAGGCATATAGACCTACTAACCGATGAAAATGGAAAACATATTTTTTGAAATTTAGGGACCCCGAAACGTGAAGGGTGACTTTTTCCCTTATACAACGCTTTCTTTTACGAGGGAAATAAGAAAACTAAACTAGATATACCTCCCCCTTTTTAGGGTTGTCCAACTATATATAATTTTTTGTCAAAGCATAAAAATCTATTTTAAAGTTTTCTAAAGTTATGGCGGACCCCTTTTAAACAATCCTGAATCCAAAGGGCATTTTCGCGATATTCTGATTATTCATTATAACTGCATGCAAAATATTGAAATATTTCACAAACAATTTATTTTAATTTTATAATTTTAAATTTGAAGTCAGTGTTGCTACAGCATAGAGTTGATTATAACTTATTATACATATCATTAATTTCTACATTAAATTCTGAATATTCCCCTATATGGTGTACTCTACACAGTTTTTAAAATTTAAAAATTTGAGGTTATTCACAATGTTTTACTCGCGACTTTGTGTACCAACCGAAACTAAAATATTTTATTTAAAATAAAACAAATTGAAGTACCTATATAATTTATAACAATTTATTATTAATCTTTATCTGTCGGTTTAATTCCGATTTAATCAAAAATGTATGTCAAACGGTTAACCAACAAACATTAAGATAGGAAAGCTCATTTCGTTTTGCTCTAGGTAAAACTATTGATTTTAGACCCGAATGTGTGGGGTATTAATGTGTCAAGAATTATTATAACATGCAGGGAGCCTCAACTAAAAAATCTACCGGCTGTCGTGCTTTTTTATTGACCTTGAGAATATTTTACTCCTGCACTTCACGGAAAATGTTACAACTATTTCTTCTATTAAATTTTTTTGTAGCTCTTATAGTTTTCTCACTGAGGCAAAAATATATTTGTAAATGATCACCTTATACTTTAGGCTGAATTAATAACTGTTATAATATTAGACTGTTGTTGCATTCGAAAATTATTAGTCAACGAAATTAATAATGTGCTTTTAATGATAAGAGTCCCGTATAGTTGAAACTATAAATTATTGTTAAACACTCTTGGAAAGAGTAACTTCTGGCCAAGCATTTATTTTTAAAATTACCGTTGATATTACGTTCCTAAGATGTGTCCAAAATAGGCTCCACCATCTAAATTTATTGCTTTAATTGTTTTTAAACCCAGTAGCAGAAAAAATCTTATTTTTAGAACCAAGATTTTTTAATAGTTTGCTAATATACTTATGTTCTTGAAAATTTGCTTTTCTGCTATTGGCAACACCACTGGAGGTAAATCTATCATTTATCTTTGGGAATTTATATACACGTGAGGCAATTTGGTGTACTTAAAGGATGCAGATTTACTACCAGGAATGTATTATATATATATATATATATATATATATATATATATATATATATATATATTATATATATTCACGCAACCCGTTCATTAAAAGTTTTTGATGATGCCATTTAGATAAAAATTTCAAATTTTGGGATTAAGGTGAGGTCAACGGGTACGTCTTTTTTGAAATATTTTCAACTTCCTGCCACTTCCGGTTTAACCGGAAGTTGGTATCAACTTGCTTATTTTACATGGAACACCCTGTATTTTATGATATTTTTGAATTCTACGGAGAATTTTAGTTCTATTTTATGTAGCATATTCTATACCAAGGTTCAAGCGTCCTTAAGATATTTGACCTTGAACCGAAAATGAGCCTTCGGGGTACCAAATTTTAAAATCTCATATTTTTGTAAGTTTTGAAGATATAATCTTCATATTTTGCAGACGATCGGTAAATAATCTTAGGTTTCTATTTTTTTTTGTTAAATTTGTCTATTTTTATACAGGGTGTCCTAAATTCAACGGCAAACATTCACATTTTCAAAGCCGCTTAAGTCCGTTTTTTTAAATGGGACACCCTATAACTTTATGCACTATCAAATGTAGAATTTAATTTTCTATTGAACTGTATTAAGGTTCCCTATACCTATTCGTAACCATTTTCGAAATAATTGGGTTTTTTAAAAATATCGTATGTGTTTGCTTAAATGTTTACATGTTCCAATGGTGAGCCATGGAAAAACAATTGAGATCCAAGCTGTCAGTGATAAACTAAATCTTCTAAATCGAAATGGAAGAATACTCAAACGCTGATATTCTCAATCTATTTTATATTCATGGAGAATGTTATAAAATTTTGGAGAGAACGTGTCGTGTGTTTAATGAACGCCACCCTGATTTGCCGCCAATGAACAAGTCAAAATTCAAGAGGATTGAAAAGAACTTTTTGCGTTTTGGCAAGGTTAAAGTTACAAAAAATGTTCCGAAACCAGTGACAAATGCCGAGGATAACGTAATAAACACATTAGCTTATTTCCACGCAAACCCGCAAAGTTCAATACCGTCTGCAGAAAACGATTTGGGAATTTCTTCCTCATCTGTTAAAAGAATCTTGAGGGAACATCATATGCACGCTTATTCCTTCCAAAACGTGCAAGCCTTGAGACCTGGTGATGACGTCCGACGAGTAGAATTTTGCGAATTCGTGTTTTTGAAAATTCAAGAGGACCCTCAATTCCTTTCAAAAATATTTTGGACCGATGAAGCGAAATTTTCTAAAGAAGGAATAACAAATAGAAGAAACGAACATTTCTGGGCAGCAGAAAATCCGCACGTTCTCAAGAGAGGTTTAGGTAGGGGTAGGTGTTTTCGGTATAGTATTAAATGATCAGGTGCGGTACTGTATTTATGAAGACAATTTAAACAGTGATAAGTATTTGGAAATTCTACGAGGGACGGTTTCTGAATTTATAGAAGAAATTCCTATTGGTGAGCTGCAAAATTATTGGGATCAATTAGATGGGGCACCAGCACATAATTTCGCTGCAGTTTATCTCCAATTATCTCGAATTTTTGAAGATCGCTGGATTGGTCCCAATGGCCCTTGGAGATGACCCCCGCGATCGCCTGATTTAACACCCCTAGACATTTATTTATGGGGATTTATCAAAGGTAAAGTCTATGCTTCCCCAGTAAATAACCAACAAGATTTACTGGACAGGATACGAACAGCTTTTGCCGAATTAGAAAACGGACAAATTCAACGGGCCACAGCAACTGTACAACGAAGAATTGAAATGTGTCTTCAAATGAACGGACAGCATATAGAACATTTGTTATAATTCAATTTTATTATTTTATTTATTTATTGTTGATTGTTAGATTGCTATAATTTTTAAGTTCACTAAAACAAGTTTAGACCAGTCTCGAACTTAGTAGATATGGTTAAAAATAATGTAAACAATTTTCTCTTGTTCATTGGCGATAAATGAGGATGTTTTTCATTAAAAACATGGCACGTTCTCTCCAATATTTTGTAACATTCTCCGCGAATATAAAATAAATTCAGAATATCAACTTTTGAGTGTTATTTTATTTTAATTTAAAAGTTTCAAATCAGCTGTCATGTCGAATAGAAAAGCACAACAATTGTTTTTCCATGGCTTACTACGAGAAGGTGTAAGCATTTAGCAAATACATATGATAGTTTAATAAAACCTGATTATTTCGAAAATGGTTACGAATAGGTATAGGGAACCTTAGTACAGTTCGATAGTAAATTAAATTCTACATTTGATAGTGCATAAAGTTATAGGGTGTCCCATTTAAAAAAACGGACTTTAGCGGCTTTGAAAATGTGAATGTTTGCCGCTGAATTTAGGACACCCTGTATAAAAATAGACAAACTCAATAAAAAAATAGAAACCTAAGATTATTTACCGATCTCTGCAAAATATGAAGATTATATCTTCAAAACTTACTAAAATATGAGATTTTAAAATCTGTTACCCCGAAGGCTCATTTTTGGTTCAAGGTCAAGTATCTTAAGAACGCTTGAACCTAGGTATAGGACATGCTACATAAAATAGCATTAAAATTCTCCGTAGAATCCAAAAACATCATAAAATACAGGGTGTTCTGCTTAAAATAAGCAAGTTTATACCAACTTCCGGTTAAACCGGAAGTGACAGGAAGTTGAAAATATTTCAAAAAAGAAGTCCCCTTGACCTTACCTTAATCCCAAAATTTGAAATTTTTATCTAAATGGCATCATCAAAAACTTTTAATGAACGGGTTGCGTGAATAACGCTGTATATATATGTATAAACACGCGGTTCTGATGTAAGGTCTTCATCAGTACACTCACTCAACTAGTGGAAAGGCGAATACAACTAGCACCAAAATTAATACCACAAAACCAAGGCTAGTTACCAAATTTCATTGCTTTAACGGTCATCCCAAAAAAATCATTTTTGTACTATTTACAAGTTCTTGCCGCATTTGCCGGGTTATTAGTTTCCGCCACAGATGGCTATATGCTGCTCCGTGATAATAGGTATCGAGCCAGTCGAAGATTTCGGATGCTCTCTTGGTCAGTCAGAAACCCGTGTCTATAGTTGGCCAAATTTCCTTGCTTTAGCGGTCATTCCAATATATATATATATATATATATATATATATATATATATATATATATATATATATATATATATATATATATATATATATATATATATATATATATATATATATATATATATATATATATATATATATATATAATTAATTGAACAACCAATGTCTTAAATAAGTGATTTAGTTATTAGCAGTGTAACAATATTGAGGCACTTATTGGTAATGAATTATTAATGAGTAATTATGCAAATCAAGATAAAGATAGCAATTTAAGTTTAAAAATAAAATAGTAACTATAAATTTATTCCCAGCACAGAGGACAAAATATAATAATCAAATTTAGCAACTTAAAAGTATAATTAATATGCAAGAACGGATCGAATATACAGTACAGTTGCGATCACTAAAATTCGGGCACACATATAACGTTAAATGTTTTCTAAATTTTGGTAACTCAGGCTTGTATCACATGATTGGTGCTAATTCAAGATACGATAATTAGGCAAATCGTATTTTACTTTAAAGTTTTTATTTATTATTGTTTATTCTAATATAAGTAACATTATACCCAAATGCACTCTATAGGGCGCGATTTTGACACTGAAAATATAAAGACAAATAGTGCTATAGCAAAATATTTTTATTTTAAAATGCATAAAGATAAAAATAAAGTATTATTTGTCTGCTTCTCCATTTTATTCCGTAATGGAAACCAGTCTGTTGGGCATTCAATGTGCTAAACTCTTTGCGAACTCTGGAGTTAGGTCTTTCCGGGCTTCCTGAATTTTTTGCTCATAACTCTTCTTAGTTGCGTGGTCGAAAATTGTTGGCACTATTTACTTTCCTAACGAGAAAACTCCATACATTTTATATCGGATTAATATTCAGACTCCTCGAAGGCCAAGTCAAGTCTCTGCTATTGTGTTCATCTATACTCTTCGCGCAGTATATATCGTGCAGTATGTCATGTTGATAAATGAAATAATTATTTTGGGAAAGAGCACTCATTTACTAATTGCAGTAAGATATTCTCCAAAATTTTAGTGTAAGCCTCGGCATTGAACCTGCCTCTGATTTTTGAAAAAATTCCAATTTATCTAGCATCCGAACAGACGCGGGGTTGTGCACGGCCATAGGCAAAATATAGGGGCCGCTGTCAGAGAAACTGACAAAAAAAGTCTTTTTTTTGTACAAGTATCATAAATCGTAAAAGTTAAACTAAAAAAAAATCACGTAATTGCTTGTGTCTTGTAATTTTTTATCTATTACATAAAAAAAGTTAAAAGGCGAGGTCGGTGCGGGATAAAACGCGGGGCTGTGGGGTATGGGCCTGTCTGCCCACGCCTCACGCAGGCCCTGCCGAGCACTTATTCACCCCCCAAACATTTACCGAAAAACGCATATTAATACTCTAAAGCGACCATTATAAGCTCACTGAAACATTTTTTCGTCAGTAAATATAATTTTTTCCCAAAAATCTAGTCCGTTTCCATAATATTCCAATTCCAATTTCCTGTTCTTTGTTAGTCTACGTCAAAAACGGCTTTTTTGCTGCAGCATGGTTGCGAATATCCGACAACTGTCTGATTCTACGGCGGGCAGTTACAACTGATCCGAGAAACGTAGTTTCTATTTTAGCAATTACAGCGTATTTGAACAATTGTCCCGCAAATACTATGTTCCTTATGAGTTAAACAAATACTGAACTGTCCAGTACCTGCTGATGTACTTAGGGTATGTCTTTGCCACCTGACCTTTATATCGTGAACGGTTCTTTTTCTTAATCATTCATATACCCTTCTTTCAAGCCAGCCCCCTTCAAGTAAAGCAATGAATTTAGCTTTTTCAGCTTTTGATAAATGCGCTATAGTTTTAAGAATCAAACGCTTTGACATTGACTTTCAGTCATTATAACCAGGTTACTATAAGTACAATCACATCAAGGAAAAGCAGTTACCCAACCATAATGAAGTGACTTGCACCTGGGTTATTTGGAGTTTCATTGTGGAGGGAAATAAACGAGTTCTAAAGACATTTTCGAGGGCATTTTTTATTTCTTAGTTGCAAGTTAAAGGTAGATCGAAGAAACCTATTTTTTAAGAAAATTATTTTATGTTCTTGGGCATATTGAAAATATTATTATCCAAGCAGGCGCGTCTTTACAAACTTTTAGTGTTTGGGAATAACTGTTCCTACAGTAATTGATCCTACAGTAATTGAACTGACTTAAATTTCGCAGGTTTTGCTTTCACTACCTAAATTATTTAAAAGTAAGAAAGAAAATAGTAAAATTTGTATATTATATCACAAGAAAAAATATATTTTTCTCATTTCAAAAATATATGATTTGTTATTATTTTGTAAGGTTTCCTAAATATTTAGTCTCAGGATCTCGAAAATTTGCAAGTATACCCCAATCACTATAACCATGGTGGCTGAAAAACAACTGAATGCGGTAATGGTTTCTGACGAAAATAATTTAATGGAAAAAAACCAATGGTTCAAGTTCATGAAAAATGACAGATATAATTTTTAAAATAACAATTCAAATTAAATCAGATAGTAAACAATACCTTAGATAATCTACCTTATGCATTTTCAATGTGTCCTCATCCTGAATACAACTCGATAATCGATGGGAATTTTATTGATCGCATTTGATGATACTCAGATGATAGTCATATTTTTTAAGGACAGACTGATTTTTTTTGACTTTATATTTCAACATACTTCCTGATAGTTTTAATGCAAGTTTCAGGATTTTCTATAAAACAACATAAAACCTTGGATTTCGCAATCTATTAAAATAAATATTGTTCATACCTTCGAAGAAAAGTAAAATATCCAATTCTTTATTTTTATCAACTTGGGCTATTCGTTGTTTCCTTTTCAAAGATTGTCTTCCTCTAAAGTTGTTTTGTATATATTTAAAAGTGTTTATTGATGCCACAAGTTCGCCAAATAATTCCCTCTTCTTGCTTGAGATATATTGCTATTATTATAAAATAATAATGAGTTTGTATTCACACAAAAACATGACGCTTTATTATCAACAAACCATATATTTTTGAAATCAGAAAAATTATCCTGAGTTACAATTACGGTTAATACAAATTCATATAAAAGGGACGAGAATTTGAATTAAAATACCACTTTGAAAAGAAGGTAAAAATTGCCTAAAATTAGAATATGGATTATTATAAAAAAAATTAATTTCTAATTGAAGTATGAAAATCTATGGCACTTCCGATGAAGCCGAAATAAACATTGGTTCCATTTATGGTCCAAAATCAAAACACTAATCTCAAAACCGCACTTTAAAAGTTAGACAAATTGACAGCGTTTAGTTTAGTATCAGTTCGTTATCACCCAGTATATTGGTGAATATTGATTAAACACTGTATTTAATCATTGGCTAACAGCAAACTTTGTTCATAATACAATATTTACACAGCTTTTTGCCTCGCTATGCATATGATACGCTACTATTTTCATTATGAACCTTTTTAATTAAAATGCTGTTAATTAAAGTCTGGTAAACACAATAAAATCGAGTATGTTGACATTATAATAGAGAAATATGTTTGCTGTGTTTCTAATAACTGGCAGATTATGAAATAAATGGAGAGATTTAAGTTAATTAAATTCTTCCTACTCCTGTTTAGCCTCTTTGGAAGTGCTGTATTAACGTGAAAAGACCAGGAACGCGGTATAAAATATCAAGCACAAGGGGCTCATTTTACAATTTTTTTTATTACAAATTTTGAAAGAGCGTGATTAATTAAGCATACAATCAAAATTTTAGGAATAACTGAGTTCTATTTCAGATGTATAAAACACGATATATATAGGCAGCCTATAAAACCCTCCTCATTATGAGAGTGCTGTTATGCTACGTCGTCACGTGCGGAAATCACAAAAAAAGTGAAAATATTTTAAGCCTCTAATTGGCTGAAATTGGGCCCTCATAGTTAAATATCAAATTTCAACCACAGGCCTAGAATATGTATGCTTTCCCAGCAATTTCTACACATGAGGGCATAGCATCAGGTGAAAACACCTTACTGACATCTTCCTATAAATTGAAATTCAAAAACTGATATGTACTTTTTGCAGATCATTGCATTTTAGGGTCCCTCGATACCAAAAAGCGTGTTTCTTGGTTTGCTATCCTAACTTTATGGAATCCATTAAGTGACATCATTTTACGATTTAGCAGGGAATGTTAAAATTCGACACTAGTGTCCACTTCCGGTTTGAACGGAAGTCTTAAACTTTGACATTTAGTTCATGCCATCCAAGAGATTTGTTAGGATCGGAGTATCTGGTGGCTCAAGACTACAATTCTGGGACGCCATTTTCTTAGGAGCAGTTGAATTTGGGTATAGGACATAACACACAAAATATGTGTATGACGTTAT
Source organism: Kuschelorhynchus macadamiae (assembly GCA_030620095.1). Classification (NCBI taxonomy): domain Eukaryota; kingdom Metazoa; phylum Arthropoda; class Insecta; order Coleoptera; family Curculionidae; genus Kuschelorhynchus; species Kuschelorhynchus macadamiae. The sequence goes on from JAUTXW010004102.1 coordinate 538,722, forward strand.
AACTCTGTCACAGATGACGTCACAAGCAAATCATTATTTCCAAAAGAGTTGGAGATGAATAAGCGTTTTAATTAATTTGACGGGTAAAACAGGTTTTCGACATTATGAACAGCTTTGGATTTATTAAACTTATTTCATGGTTACAGTCTACATATATATATATATATATATATATATATATATATATATATATATATATATGTTCTACTGTTATTGAATGATTAATACAGTTTCAGCTGATACTTCTTATCTTATGAATCTATTAGGTATTAAGTTTGGAAATATGTCACATAAAAAAGAAAAACAAATTGATTTTAACAATTCGAATGCAGGCAAAACATGTATTTCTGTTATTTAGACTTCAAGCAAAAACTTTTTATAGAGTTTACAAATACTTTATATAGCGTTTCCGAAAAGTCTTATTATAAAATCTGGGTCATATTCAATATCGTTGTGTTCAATAGTAGTAGTAGTTGAGAGTATAAGAGTACGGTAAATGTTTCGTTAATAAAAAACCTGGTCATAAATCTAGTCCATACGTAAAGTTTTTGAGGATGCCATTTTTGAGCCTCCTCAAACCAATGAGAATTTTCATCACTCTAGTAATATTGTATGTATTAAATGTCCCGTCCAGAAAAAAAGTTGCTCCATCACTACAACATGTCCGATAAAAGTAATTTAATCTAGTTTAGATTAAATGTAACACTGCTTCGCAAAAACTGTGAAAATTTTGTGAAGTGCAATCTGGATCATTTTCATTAAGAACTTGTACAAGGTAAACTTTGTAAATATGTTTGTTTTTTTTTATAATCTCGTAAACATTGATTTATCCATGCCCACCTCAGCAGCTACTACTCGAAGTGAATGCTTCAGTTAAACAGCAAATGTTCCTAGAGTAGAATTTCAAGATCTTTAGATTCAATGGAAGGACGACTAGATCGAGGAGCATCTTTAATGTTAAAATTTATTACGAACCTGGAAACAACACTTCTTACATAACTAGCAGAAATTGGCATATCTGGAAAAGCTTTATTGAACAGTCTGGCTGTCTCATTGTAATTTCGATTACACTGTCTATTAAAAAATATTTTGATTTATTAGTACGAGCCATAATGAAATTAAAGAAAACACCAGAATTAAGTAGAAATAGCACAAAAGACAAAAGACTTAATCGTTTGTTCACACCGAACGATATAAACTAACATGATGGGTTGCTGAATTTCTTCCAAAACACAGTAACGAAATGCTAAAAACAATTTTTATCAATAACAACGACAATAGTCAACATTTAATTTTTTTGTCACAATGTTTCTCACTTCTCTCTCATTCCATCCCTATTCGAAAACGGGTCGACTTGGGGACCTCCGGTTTGCACAGAAATGGTTGTTTTTTAAAGGTCTCCAAATTAAGGAAAAATTCGATATAGGGTTGCACTTAAAATTCAAATGTTCAACCCCCTCACGCCACCCCCAAAAGATATTGAAAAAGCTTAAAGACCCAGAAAAGTTGAATTGTTCCTACAGATGCAATTGCGAAATTTTAAACTGTTTAGCCTTACTAGTACTCGAGATATTAGCCCATACTAAGACTTTTCGGACAACCTACATAAGTTTTTCACCGATGATGCCCGTAAGACTTGAATTTATTGTCATATGTCTATAAATAATTAAGGTAAATGACACAATTTAAATATGTTCAGCCTAAAAAGTATTTATCTTTATGTTATATATCTAAAACTACCTCAGTTTTACAATCATGAAAACCCATTGACATTAAACCCACGTTAATTTTATCTTTGCATCAAAAAAATAAAAATTAAATATATTTCATGATGAATCTATTTTGGTCGGGTTTGGTGGTAACGATTTTTTGCGGTTTAAATTTAAAAACTGAATATGAATACGTTTATTCAGGTAAAACCACAAACACAGCTAACTGCGTCTATCCAAAGATCCAATCGATTGCCATTTTCCTTACCAGTATTACTTAAAGAAAAAATTGCCGATTGGGCAACTGAAAAAAAGTTAATACTAATATCAAAAGGAAAAACAGATCCATCTATAAATGTCACCAAAGCAAAGCTAAGCTTTTAAATAAACCGCATAACCTTCCAGTCAAATGTTTTCTTTCACATCCAATTAAAATTCCTTCTTTCGTAAGGCTAGGAAGATAATTCCAGGTTTCCGGTTTACATAAGGGCCTCTTATCCAGACGGATCAGAGGCGCTTTAGTCTGGCAATTGGGGCCCGAAAATCAACTAGTTGCTTTATCGATTAGCCTCACGCTTATAATAAGGGATCATGCTTTGTCTCGGTTTCGAAACTGCTTTCCGTCCATTTAATTTATTAAAACGATATAGTTTAGACTACTATTATAATATAATTTCTATTTAAAGTTATGTTTTTCTGAGATGTCTAGTATTTATTTATTGTTCTTGCCTCAATAAGAAGCCGAACGGCTAATTATCTTAGCAATCACTAAACGTGTATTAACAAAATTTTGTATCATGCTAGCAAGAATTCCCAGCCTTTAAATATTGTTAAATATACTTGGGTCACTTTAGTAGCTTAACTTTTGCCTACAAAAATTGACTAAAGTCTTACGTTTGTTGGTGGATTATTCCACAATATACATTAGGCATTGTTCAAACATGTCAAAGATAGACTACAGTTTAAAAGCATGTTTTGTAATACGTTCTGCCTAACTGTTAATCTTTTACAGAATATAATAATAGTTTTATTTTTCGTCCTGAAAATTTTTCTTTGGTAGTTTTCCAGTTGTGGGGTTACGAAGGTAAGATTTGCTGTGGCGCTTTGGTGAAGGAAGCCGTATTCCCTATCATGGATAAGTTTATACCTTTCAGGGTAATTTAGAGAATCAGTATTGATATACTTTTCCATTGCCTTATTCATATTTGAGAGTAGGGATATGGATCTGAAGTTAGAGGGAAGAGTAATGAATCTTTTTAAGAAGCAGATTGTACACGTACAGATTTCCAGCTTTTAACAAAAATGCCCTTGTCAGATGCCACTTGGAATAAACTGGTAAGGAAATATAAAGTAATATGCTATGGTAAAACAAAAGCGTACAGTCATATTATTTAAATATATTTAAAATATTTTAGGTACCTAACCACAAAATAACAACTTAAGAAATTATGTATTTCAAAATGTTAATTAATTTATACATTGTAGTTGAAAATACTTTTATTAAAATATTTTCTAAAACTGGCATAGATTTATTGAGACATATAAAGCTTAATGCCTCAAAATATGTTTCTGTTCATGGAATACCTACCATATTTTAAATTTTCAATGTGTAAGAGTATTTTTTTAATGTTTATTATTACTAGGTGTAATCGAAAGTCTAAATATTTTCCCTGATTAGTGGGTTAACAGTTATTTTAAAAATCCATAGCCCCTAAGTGTCCAGATTAGTTAACTTTTCTTTGGATATATCTCAAAAGCTAGGGTTATAAAAAGTCATCATTTGACAACTTTGAAGTCAGGGACAAAAATCTGCTCCTAGGGGAGATATTTTGCTAATTTTTAACTACCGACCGTGTAAAAAGAACTGTATTACCTAAATAAAGTGTTTAAAAAAGTAATGGGGATTAAAAAGAAGTTAATATTTTTGTAAATAACACAGGCCAACACACATTTTTGTACCTGCGATTTTTTAACTGTTCCTGGGTAATTTTTGGATGCAGATTGTAAAAAAGTTCTCAGATTTTGTCTATCAGATCTTGGTAAAATAAAATGTGTACATATTTTACGTTATAACTGTTATAATATATAATATTACTATTGCCAGTTAAAAAAACAAAGACACGTGGATTTAAGTATTTATTGCTAAAACTTAATTTACATAATTACATTAGTCACTAATCACATAAAAATTTTCTTTTATACGACTTTGTAGAATGGAGTTTACTAAGGCAGTCTCGCTGAAGGCTCCAGCAGTAGTCCGCCATCATGTGGCTATCCCATCGTCCTTGATAACGATCTTCCATAGTTTTAATATCCTGATGGAATCTTTCCCCCTGTTTTTCACTACAATCACTAAGTTTTCTAGAAAACGATCTAGGTGGCTGTGGAGGAACTTTTATACTCATGTTACAGCCGAGAATATTAAAATTTGTAAGCATAGTTTCCACTAATTCTACGTAATTCTCTGCTTTATGATTGCCAAGAAAATTTTGTACTACTTGAACAAATGAACACCAAGCGTTAGATTCAGTCTCGTTCACTGATGTGGTGAATTGTGGATCTTTAACAAGTTGCCTTATTTGAGAACCATCAAATATACCAGCTTTTAGTTTTTCCGTGCTAATGCCAGGAAATGTACGTAACAAATACCCAAAACAATTTTCATCTCGATTTAAAGCCACACAAATTGCTTCATTAGGCCTAGCTTGATATGCAAGGGCGTAAGTAAGATTTTTTTCTCTTGAAACGAAAGGTTCGTTGATCACGTTTTGTTTTCCTTCAATCATAACATCTCTTGAAGGCCAATTTTTGTTAACCCAGTGCCCATTTTTAGCTCTGCTGTCCCAAAGGCACTAAAAACAAGGATATTTTGTATAACCACTCTGCTGTCCAAGGAGGAAGTTAACCATTTTTAACTCAACACAAATTGCCCACTGATGTTCTTCGTATTCAATTTTTCTCAAAACTAATGCAATTGTTTCATATTCTCCCTTCATGGTAGTAGAATGACCAATAGGAATTGAGCCATATTTGTTACCGTTATGTAAAAGAACACATTTTAAACTACGTTTTGAACTGTCAATAAAAAGGCACCAATCATCTGGAGTGTATTCAGGCAAACCCATTTTTTCTAAGAGCCCTTTTATATTGTTACAGAATACCAAGTTTACCATACCATTTTCCTGAGCGAAAGAAGGCAGCAGATCCTTATCTCTTTTACGATAAAATGTAATTTTAGTACCTCGACAAAGTAGATTTTTTTCTTTTAATCTGGCTGCAAGTAATTCAGCGGATTCCTTTGAGAGATTCAGGTCTCTTATAAGATCGTTTAGTTCTTCTTGATTGAAACACTGCGGAGTTGCTAAATCTGCGTCAAATTCGCTGTCGTTTTCTGACTGAATTCTTTGAACTTCGTCAGACGTTGATGTTTCTGTATCATCTTCTGTCAGTTCGGGTAGACTGCTGAATGATGGAACGGGTATTTCTTCCGAATGCGCTACAGGCCTTCTTGTAGAATTTAGATCAGGATATGTCCATTTGTGTCTATTGTTTCTATTTATGCCTTTAATATTAACGAGACAAAAATAGCAGTCGTCATGATGGTTTCGCGGTTCTCTCCAAACCATTGCTACACCAAACTTTAGGCACTTCCTCTTTCCAGTTGTCCACTATCGCAAATGTTCAACACATGTTTTACATATGAAATGTGGGGCCCAAGATTTATCTTGATCTCCTAAATGAACGCCAAAATAGGCAAGATAAGCTCTTTTCACAAACTCAGAAATCGTTTTTCTGCTCTCTTTCAAAGTGTATTCACCACACACATAACAAACAACATTGGGATGATTTACACAGGTACGTCTGCTTGTGGATGCCATTGTTTCAGTTTAGTGTCTTGATACTACAAAACGACCAAAATTTACACGAAATGAAACTCTACTTGGGAAAACTCAGTAATATACTAAATCGAGTACAGCCAAGCAGGTATAGAAGGATCGGGTCATAGGCAATTACAGGTATAAAAGTAATTAAGAGCAATGTATTGAGTAGTTCCTAGTATAGGAACATTGGGTCAGGGACAATTCCATTGTATCCATTTGGTTAATTAGATTCTGGGAAATTTCTATTTTGACGATTAAGTACATATTTATCTCTTTATTTGTTGTCCTTTATCAGAAAAAAATATCAATTAACCTGTAACCTGTATCTCAAAAACTAGAGCTGATAGAAAAAAATCTGGTGGCATTTTTGGAATCAGCACATTAAAAACATCTAAAATCAGATGTTAGATTTCCGGCACCAAATTTTTGTTTTCATTTTGTTACCCTGTGTAATTTATAGTTATGATTTAAATATTTATATGTAATTTGTGTGAATTTAATATATTTTTACTATTGTATTGCTTGTGTTCATGGACAAATTATTCGCTATTTCTGGCAAGGATATATTTATAATAAGTTACAAAACAACTATCTCATTTTTTTTAATGAAATTCACCTGGTTCTTCATTTTGTGGACACCTTAAAAAGGAGCACAGGGGAAGCCTGAACAACTATAATAATGTTAACTTATTTTATAAAACGGGAATTAAGTACTCTAAACATGTAATGTTATGTTCCCAATTTTCAATAAATTACTTAAACTATTATTTTTAGTAAATAAATGCCAACAAATAATATAAAAAAGCAGTAGTCCTATTTTTTTCAAAAAAATTCCTAAATTTTCAAAAAATCCGTTTTCGATAACAACCGAATAAAGGTTTAGTATAAGTTGTACTACTTTGTTTATCCCCAATTGAGCCAATGTATTGGTTTCAATGATTGTTTTTTTTTCGTAAATGATTTGGAATACAGATATTTTAGTTTTATGTATGTATATGATATATAATGTGCTTATGATAACTTAACATGTTTTTTCTTAGTTCCACCTTGAAATTTAGAATTATACCAAGGATTAAATAAACTAGGACGGTTATAACCATTTTAAACATTAGTAACGTTATTGTATTTATACTCTCTCTATAACTAGTAGCAAATTATAAAGTTAGATTTTTCATAAGCTACTCTTAATCCTTTATACAGACTGCGCTTTATATTTATAACCAACCCTGTGAGAATTGTAGCTCATTTTCGTATAAATATAATACAAGGATAAAAAGTAATTAAAATCTCGCATTTAAGAAACCATTTCGGTATCTTCCGTTCATTCTTATAAATAAAATCTACAAACATAGTTAGCGTTGGATTTAAAAATAAATCCTAAATAAAAGAGAGTTTCCGGCAACATTAAGCCACGTTAACAACTCACGTCTTGAATTTCTCAATTTCGCTTTCCGGGTGGAAAATATCGTAAAAAGGTAGGATTGACAATAAACTTAGGATGTTAAATTCTGATAAACGCTTGTTATTTACAAATTTAACATTTTAAATGTATATTATGACATTTAAATTTAATTGCATAATAATTTCTATTTTCCAATAAATGGATACGGTTATTTACTGTAGATAAGGTACAATCTTTGTTAAATTAACACACACATATTTCTTAATGTACCATATAAATGGAAGCCTGAAACTAATTTCCAACAATTTTATTGCGGGTAAGAAACTGTAAAGTACGGTTAATGCCGCTCAACATTGAAATACGAATATCTAAATTCTAATCAGAAAATGAAAACCTATTTCTAGAAAAAACAAAGCCCATCCTTCAAACAACAGACATATCTAATAAGAATATTCTTAAAGCTAAAATCTTGACCTAAAACTAAACATAAAACAAATTTGAACAAAACTCATTTAGATTCAATGCAAAGGAAAATAAAGGATAATCATTTACTTTTAACTAAAGCTGACAAAATCTCATGTGTGGGTATTATGAAGGGAACACATGATGTGGAGAGGATTTTGGATGTTTTCGGTTTTGACGAGTTTACAACATTAAATAGAGATCTTACAGTCCCATACTTTAATAAGCTAAAAAACAACTTTGAATCGAACACTTTCTACTTTCAAATATTTTAATATAACTAAAAACAAATTTTACCCTAGGACCCCTATAATGTGACTTAACCACAGTCCATACTAAGGATACGCTGATGTGTCCTGTAGTTAATTTACAAGTTCCCCAGCCTGTAGCCCCTAATCTAATATGAAAACTGCTAAATGGAACGTGAGAAATGTAACTGGTTTTATTGGTATCTATTCTGTCGAAAATTCAACCGATTTTGCAAATTATTTAAAATATATAGATGTACCTAACAATTCTAAATTCATTTCCTTAGATGCAAAAATATATTTATTTTTTATAACAACGATGGTGTTTAGGAGTTTAATATTAAGTGAACTTTTAATTCACAGCGACATTCCTAAATTTATTGCAAATGGCTTTATATATTTACTTCAATCGGTTCTAAGCCAAAACTTATTCAATTTCACAAACAGTTTTTTAAACAAAAGGCAGGTTTGGCAATGGGTTCTTGCCTCTCGTCATTCTTAAGTGAGCTTTTTATGAATAAAAGCTAGAACAAAAATAATGAGTAGTAATTTTTCTGCCTGCATAACAGCCTACAAAAGATACGTATATGACATTTGTATCTTATGGGCGGGAGATGATGAAAGGCTCACCGATTTTCTTAATTATGAAAACCAGTTCCATCCCAACATTTCCTTTACTTAAGAAAAATAATCTGAATGCTGGCTTTCTTTGTTAAACCTCTTACTAAAAGGCACTGAAAAATAAATTGAACTCCCTCCCTTTAAATCCTGATGCTTTCAAGAACGAATTATACATAACAAAACAACTCCCGGGTCTTGTCAAGAATTACACCAACGAAATTTGATATTTTTTATTATAAAATAGAAAGTTTCAACTACTAAAAAAAAAATAAATGGATGAACCACTCTTCCTATTAAAAAAAGAAAAAACAAAAAGAAGTTCGACATTTTCACTGTATTTCGATGCTAAAACTCCTTATTATGAGAGTTTTAAGAAAGGATAACTTACAATGTTGCCAAACTTACATTATAGTAAATATAATTAAATAGTATTTAACAAGTAATTGGCGCGTTACCGCTCGCTTTCTTTCCAGCAAAACTAACCAATCCTAACCTAACCTTACAACAAATGTATTTAGGCATATACAAATCAAAAAACTCAAAACAACAGAAAACGATTTGGTAATTATTTACTTTTTTAGACCATCGCCGATATTGATAATTTTTTGTATATAGATGGATTTGGGATCCTGATCACGAATCCAGTCACGTTTCGTTTTTGAGTTATTCATCCTCAAATTTTATAGATATACTAACCCCAATTTTCCTTTTTCTTTTTTTATAAACCTAGTTCTCAGGAACATACTTCAAAGAATTATAAAAGAAATAACAAAACTCTCTTCTTGATTTTGTTGCCTTATTGTATCTATAAAAATTAGGACATTGCGAACACTTAAAAACAACCATACTGCATACTTTTTGCAGTAGTAACTTCCTTCAGATGGCATCTTGACGTCATAAAAAACCATCGAACTACAACTTTAAAGAAAAAACATATAAATTGATACAAATTATAGCTGCTAGGCACTGGAATATAAATTAATTACTGCAGCGCGGAGGCACTAGGTGGATTGTTACCGGGTCAGCATCAGGTTAGGCACCGTAGCCTAAGACGAAAGGCGATCAACAATAATCAACAGCGAAGTGCATAATTGCCGGAATCTCACAATCGTCATCAGCCCACTGATGCACTTTACTGTTCGCCTTTTCTATTGGAGCTTTAACTATGATGCCAAGGCGCCTAACCTGGTACGAACCAGATACCAATCCACCTAGTGCGTTCGCGCTCATGCCGCTACCAGTCCACCTATATATGTAACAAAAGTGTAATAATTTTTTTGTATGAATTAATGTTTCTTTTAAAAGTTGTATTTCTGTAGTTTTTAATGATGTCAAGATGCCAACATGAAGGTAAATTTACTAGTCCAAAAATAGGAAGTACGGCTGTTTTTTGAATATCCCCCAAATTTTGCAACCTGCAAAAACTTACTTTTTATGACCCTAATTTGAAAAAAGTGGTTCATCCATAAATTGTTGTGTTGGAATTATTAAAAAAAGGTAACCTTTCAAATATATATTTCAAAATTGTCAAATTCTGTGAGTCTAATTCTTTACACGAATTAAACTCGCAATTAATAATGGTTCTCCAATAAACAAAATGTATTTAAAATTGTCTTACAATATAATATATGCAACAGTTGAAAAAATCAGTAATTACCGTTCAATGATATTTTTTGGTGATCTCTCGTCTTAATTGGCAAAATTGTTCAATATTTCAATTGTTCTATATTAAAACAAGGATTTTTTTTTAACAAAACCTATTAGATATACCTATTGTTAGGTGGATCTGTCGCGTTAGCGTTAGGTTAGCCCAGGTTCGTCTACTACTATCATTAAAGCCTGTGGTATATATTTCCAGAAAATCATGTGAGTTTAACAACACTGCACATAACTTTCATTATAATAGGGAGTTTTTGCACTGAAAAGTAGTGAAATTTCGAACTTTTTCAATTTATATTCTAGAAAAAAGTGGGAAATGTTAGGAGTTTTTACTTTTAATCCACTTTATCTATAATTTAAAATAACGAAAAGGCAAATGCGTAGCCTCATTAACGACACAATACCCCAACAAGAAAAGTTAGAAATCTCTAGAAGAGTCCCGTCCTCACCTGCCTTAATGATATGTTTACGTTTGAGCTCCACTTAATTTTTAATAAACTCAAATAATCTTTTATTTCTTAATGCTAAACAACTGTATCGTATGTCATATGTCATTTCCTTCTCCTTTTTTCTTGTATTAAAATGGCTCTCTTCCTACTAAGATTTTTTGCCAATAATTCGGATGACTTAAATATGCAGTTATTGGATTCAACCTCTTTTCCTCTTCTTTATTCTTGTCAGTAATTTTAAACAAATGTTTTATTTGTCTTTTTTATGTGCAAATTATGTTTGTTTAATCGTAGGTACGATGATGCTCGTAAGAGTGAAACATGTAACAATGTAAATAAAATATTTTACAACTGAGACTAAGACTTCGAATTTGATTCAACTAAGTTCTAAATCCGAAGAAAAATTGTAAGAGTAAGGCATACAAAGAGGGTGACAAATGAGTTTCGCTATTTTACATGACTAGGCGTAGTAAGAAATTTTCGAAGTTAAATAAACATCTGTGTATGTTCCCAGAGATCACGATTCATATAAATATTTGCAAAACATACTATTCTAAGAAAGAAACTTAAAGAAGGTTAAATGTAAAAGATTTATGAACATTTTTCCTTCAGAGTTTTAGAAAGTATACAAGTTTTCCGACAGGAGTATTAAAATTCAAAATCTCTTAAACACTGGCAAGTCTAAACCACAAGAGAAAACAGAATTTATATTGCTATTTGCAAAACATACTATTCTAAGAAAGAAACTTAAAGAAGGTTAAATGTAAAAGATTTATGAACATTTTTCCTTCAGAGTTTTAGAAAGTATACAAGTTTTCCGACAGGAGTATTAAAATTCAAAATCTCTTAAACACTGGCAAGTCTAAACCACAAGAGAAAACAGAATTTATATTGCTGACTTTATAGCATCGCTGCCTGTCTGCAGCAGCATCCTGTAAGGTTTGTTTGTTATCTCAGACTTAAATACCTTAAGATATTTGTCTTAAAAAGCCGCTTGTTAAAATTCAAAATGGTTTGATTGAAGAGTACAGTTTGTGTCGCATTGGATGCATATATGCTACCTACAATACGATTTACATCAAGCAATCACCTATTTGCAGTTAGCAAAAGTAAATATTTTGGTGGTAAACAAATGACCATCAAGTGGCAGTAAAATATAAATGGGAGTTAGTAACTTCCACAAACAAATGTTGTACTTAGAACAAATAAATATGTGTAAAGCATCATAGAAACAGCTACAATAATAGTCAATAAATTAACGTACTGACGAATGACTAAGAAACCAATGATAACCAATATCAGGAATTTTGGACAGCTATGATCACCCCAAAAACCGGAAGAATAGATTACATTTTTTAAAGCTTAGCGACCCATCACATTAACCTCTTTTTTATCTAAATTTATAAAACAATATATGAGCTACATATTTAAGGGACATAATAAATACACTGCTACACTCCAACGTAGTTAGATCCACTAATACTGCATTAGTGTCGAACTGATAGATCATCGGGCATTAACCAGAATCTAATGAATGAAGAATGTTTATAAATATCGAAGGTGTTTTTAACAAAATCAAAAAGTTGTCTACCCGAGCTAAGAAAAAATGTTCCATTAAGCGAAAAGCTTAGCCACCCATCACTTCAACCTAAATTAATAAAAAATGTATGCGAGCTACATATTTAAGGCATATAAGTAATTTGCTACATACTAATACAGTCAGATCCAATGATACCGCGCGCCCTGGTGTCGGACTGAGAGATCATCGGACATTAACCAGAAATAAATATCGACGGTGCTTTTAACAAAATCAAAAAAAAAAAAACTGCCCTCTAACAGAAATGTTCTCGCAAGTGTAAAGGGCTGTATAACCAAAGTGAGAGGGGGTTACAATGGGTTACCTGCAAGAATATAATTTATCAGGCCCTGTTTGGTGCTAAGTCCTTGACCATTTATTGCACTATCTCTACGGGAGAATAATATTCAAAAAATGGTGCTTTATCATTCAATTCCAGGAAGCACTGAATATGAGGAAACGGGCAGGTGCAGATGGAATGAGACATTTCGTAAAATGTCTCTTCTAAGAGTTGGTGGCGACATTATTATTCCCAAGATTATCTTTCAAAAATCATTAATAATTCACTCAGGCTCAAAATACGATCGATTCTAAAGAAACATTTCATATTTTTGCTGATAAATTAAAACTACCAGTCTATTACCGTGAATCTTCAGTAGAAAACTATGCTAGTATTGTTTAAGTTGCGCTGGCTGACATAACTCCAGCTGAGAGAAAACTTGCACGTAGAGACTAAAAAGCAAAATTTTCGAAATCTATATAAGAAGTAAAGTAAAGGTTACTACCCCAAAAAGTTGACATACACCACTAAGTTCCGATTTGTTGATTTTAAGAATATTCGTTGTGAAGACCTAACAAATGTGCTGCAAATTGACCAGGACGGCGGTCATTCGAAATATTTTTAGACCTAGTAAGTCCGCATAACCTATTTTCAAATATAGTAATGGTGTTCGTCCGTGAAACCTAGCCACAAATAATAAAACTAAAAATAAGCTCAGTTCAATAGTAATAAAGAACCATTTTATTATTCCCTGCCGATTTGTTTTACTTTTGTCTAAAAGACAAATTTAGAAGTATGATGGCTCTTGTTCGTGAAGCCACTTATGTCTAAGTATTTGGGATCTTAATTAAATCACGTCGCTTTTGCAAGAATTGTCCCGTTTAAGTCCTTTCTTGCGGTGTTTGTAAGACAGCTGCTTCCCCGTTAGATTGCTCCTGTACTGGAGAGTCTCTAACCCCCTAGTTTACCATAAAGAGGCGGACGTTACTGTAAGTTATACCTTTCGGGTGAGTATGAAAGGTAAGAACAGATTTTTATTTATTTACAAAAAGACATTAACCATAATTACATACCTTTATTCTCAGTCATTTAAGAACAAAAGGCGACATTTCTCCTAATTTAAGTAAAGGGTAAAAATTAATAAAAAAAAAACACCCTGAAAAGAATTTAAAAAGCTGTGGGATTAAACTCATAGATGCGAACTTGCTAGAAATATTCTAAGATATCTCAGAAATTAGCAGGCGATACCCATCTGGCAATGATTAAGACAAACTTGCATCTATAACCACAATTCCGTCTGGGCACTGTTATCTAAGAAAACACCCTAACAGTATAAAGGGGTATAAAACCCCCATCTTGTTCTTTATTCAGCTTAGGAATGAATGATGATATTATCACCTATTTTGAAAGAATATATCTGTTCTGGTATGATACAAGAGGGATCATCATAAGTGGCATAATAGGGCTGTGGCCCTAATGAGCTACTCTAACATCAACACATAATAAAAAATTGTATTTTACCATCGTTTAACTTCCATTAAGAGTATTTACCTAACCAAGCCCACATACGGTTAACGTAATAGTAAAGGGAAAACCGAATTTTCACAGGACTATAATAAATTAAGGTATATGCCAGCAACCTTGAATGTTTGCCAATTTAGGTCGCTGCACTGGTCGGTATTTTATCTTTACATGTAGGTAAATTTTTAAACTGAGACAGCTCAGACGTATTTAAACATAAATAACTTGTACCTGTTATAAATTTCGCATAATTACAAAACAAAAGGCGCCATTTCTCTAAATTTTCTGTCTTAAAAAAAAGTAACGAAACAAATCTAAGATTTTTAAAATCTCATTAAATTATTTAGAGCTATTTGGATCTTATTTTTTTGCGTGAATAGATATAATATCCAGAGAAAATTCCACGCTTGAGTAATTCTCTATTTAATCGCTTGTTGGTCTGTTAGAGCAAAAGCGCATGATGAAACTTGACCCAAGGGTTTTATTATAGACGTTTATAAAATCCTTGACCATTTTAGACCTTGAAATTGGCCTCAGCAGCTAATCTAAATCATCTTTCTAGAATACTTACTTGTATAGTAAATACCATTACGTAAAAACTACACAGCACCTTAGAGCCCTAATCGCAAAGAGCTCCAAAGCTCGACCGGAACGGTATTTTTTTAAATTATACATATGCAACAAAACATACCCTAATCTAGTATTTACGAGATTTTGTCTGCCAAGCAAAAGTGCAAATTTTATTGTGCCCACTTTCGAATACTTTTAGTCCCTTTACCTATTTTGCAACCAATTTTGAATAGCCAGATTATACTTTTTAAGTAGTTTTTTTAAGTTAAGTTTGCTCAAATGATTAACAAAAAAAGTCATTTTCATTGAGCGTTGGGGCATATATTGTTAGACCTATAGAAAATATACAGCATTATCCAGTTGAGAGATGCTGATTTACTAGAGCGAAAGCACTTAGCCCCATAGCACCCAAAGCTTGACACGATGACAAGGCTTCCTAATGGGAAAAGCGATTATAAACTCCTTGACACCATTAAAAATATCAGGGTATAAACACAACACATTATTTTTACCTGTAAGCTATCCTACCTCCATGGTAGGCATTGGAGCTACATTGAAAAGTAATTGGGTTCCATTTCCGAAGGGCCATGTCTTTTTTATCAAAACCTATAATTTTGTATGTAACCGTTTTTTAAATATCGCGTTCTTTGTTAGCCTTGGTTAGGCTTTTTTCGGTTGATGATATAAAAAATTGTATCTATCATACAACAATAAAAACTTATTTAAGCAAACTGCCGTAAGTGGCGCCCAGTCAGGTATGAGATTTAATCGCTCCTGTAATGGGACAATGCAATAGACTGAGCAAAAGTGGGATACTTCTTGGCCGAACCTTATACCGAATAAGTGTGTTGTTACTCACTCAAATAGCAAGTATCCATCTAAAGACAAGGGTTATCACGCACGGCACAACACGGAAGTGCTTTAGCTAAAATAGCATTATCTGAAATCAATTAACAATTCCATATTATTAACTAAGAATTTTTTTTTGCTAGTAGTCGACTACTGAGAACATAAATGCTTAACTTTTTTATTATGCCTCCGTAAAATCTATGAAATTAATGTAAAATATACCCTATGTAACATCCTACCCTTTTTGTAGCAGTTCCGTGAGTTAGCTGATTACATAAAAACAATGTGAATAATTAAATAATTGATGCAGTTACCCTGCTGCGGTGTAGCTTAATCTAATCTATTTCACATAGTAGCAATTACAAATTAGAAAAATAATTGAGGGCGGGAAAAGTTTACGTCCCACTGCAGAGTGGATTTAAAATGCGGTAATTGCAAATATATGGTAGCTGTAGTTAATGCGGCAGAAAAAATGCCCAACTAAAGCACTATGCATTAATTTTTCGTTACTACTTATTTTAATTATGTATACTCTTTTTGGTACTAATTATAGCAAAATTTAATCAACACTAATCCAATGCCGTAAATAAAAATTGAATTTAAAGAAAATCCTAGCACTTTCCTTTTAAAAATAACTTAACATGAAAAAGTTTACCAACCCCACCCCTATTATGATTTAATAAAAAACAAACAAAATGATGAAAGCGAAAGATAGGTATAATTGGCTAAAAATTACTTGAAAACTACCTCTTAATCTCTGATTTACTTGAAAATGCAACTCCGAACCGAATTGCTTTAACGTTCTGGATTTTAATACAGCACAAAAATCACAAAACATACTAAACAGCGACACTCTGCTATACTTACCTATAATATCGCTGTTTCATAAGAAGAACGACCGACAAATATATGTTTAAATAAGTTATGTATGTGACTATATATGTAGATTTATATATATATATGTATATATATATATATATATATATATATATATATATATATATATATATATATATATATATATATATATATATATATATATATATATATATATATATATATATATATATATATATATATATATATATATATATATATATATATATATATATATATATATATATATATATATATATATATATATATATATATATATATATATATATATATATATATATATATATATATATATATATATATATATATATATATATATATATATATATATATATATATATATATATATATATATATATATATATATATATATATATATATATATATATATATATATATATATATATATATATATATATATATATATATATATATATATATATATATATATATATATATATATATATATATATATATATATATATATATATATATATATATATATATATATATATATATATATATATATATATATATATATATATATATATATATATATATATATATATATATATATATATATATATATATATATATATATATATATATATATATATATATATATAATAATTATTTATATATATATACATGTATATATATAATATATATATATATATATATATATATATATATATATATATATATATATATATATATATATATATATATATATATATATATATATATATATATATATATATATATATATATATATATATATATATATATATATATATATATATATATATATATATATATATATACATATATATATATATATATATATATATATATATATATATATATATATATATATATATATATATATATATATATATATATATATATATATATATATATATATATATATATATATACATATATATATATATATATATATATATATATATATATATATATATATATATATATATATATATATATATATATATATATATATATATATATATATATATATATATATATATATATATATATATATATATATATATATATATATATATATAGATATAGATATATATAATATTTTTGAGTTCAGTATTCGAGTTAACGAATATTTCATCCACATTATTGCTCAATTTATATTTAATTTGTTCGCATGGATTTCATAGGTTTCAATGTTTGCCAGTACACAAAAAAACAATAGATGTGATGAGGACGCATGGTGGCCGAAGTCACTTTGATGAATTGCTTAAAAGCCGAAATTGCCGCGCAATGAATTGCACGGACGAACTAGACGGACCTATGCGGACAAATCACCCACTAGTGAGTAGCGGGCTTTACCAAAACACATAATATTTAAACGTTTTGAAACCATTTAGGACAAACCATCTTCAGAGGGACTTTCTCGAGGCTGTAGTATGTGTCCCTTGTGCCCTTCCTGGTTACTGACAGCATTGGCTTTAAAGAGGAGTCAATGCTGACAGTCTGTATTAAGTATGGGAATATATATTTTTTTATTTAAGCTTATGTGCTTAACTCAAGCAAACAGAATAAAAATCTTTTATGAGTTAACAATTATATTTCAGTGTGTACTAAGTTAATAAGTTTCAAATAAACTAATACATTTATGGTCCTTGTACATACTTTCAATGTGCAATACGGTTTACATTACCTATTAAAATTTGTATTTTATCGGTAGGCACCATTTTATTGCAAATATTAGCTATGTTAAAAATCCACCACAAATGTATCTCTTTTTGTGGTGAATTATTTTTATGTACATAAAAATAGACTTTTATAACATAAGAAAAATTACAGGTAACAAATAATATTAAGTAATGCTCTCTTTTGTCGTGTTTTTGAGCGATAAAATAACACATTACAACAGTGACTATCATTCTGAGTGATGCTGGCCTACCATCGACAGTACTTATTCTTCAAATACACATACCGCAATAATAAAGGGATATTTATCAAAATAAGTCAAAACAAGTTTTTTATCTTGTCTGAATGTTTCACATTAATGAAACATTTGACAACCATGAGCGTCATCTTGACATTTTTTTTTGTAAAAGTAAGTGAATACCTTTCGTATGTTAATATTTGTTACCCTAGTTGTTCTATATGTTTCTGCGACACACTCAGGCCTCTGATGGTCCACTCAGCATATTATGCATGCCTATTGTGAGTCCAGTGTTCTGTATATGACTGTAAATCCCAACATAGCAGCCACCACTAGAGTTGGAAATAAAATGCATGCAGGATGTGTGACGACTACGTATTACACACAATTAAGACAACATTTTCTTTTCACGAAGAGTCGCGCTACTTGAAAACATTAAATGGGTCTTCTTTCTCTATCCAGATAAATCTCAGTTTGGGTGGCATCCAGATTCAAAAACACCAAAGATAATTAAAACTTGAAAATATTTCCGGAAGTTCCATAGTAATAGAGTGTAATGGTGACTGTAATATAACTCGGTGAAAAAGGGTTCAAATTCAACGACATGTGAATTTACTCCAAACGGCCGTCAGGGGATGGCACCGACTCACTTTCCCACAACAGTCGACCGACGTGCCAGCTGATGAAGTAGACAACATTCGAATGGATCATTGCCCTGCCTTTCGGGTAGTAGATATGAGGAAGGTAATAACAGGAGGCATATTGATAAAGGCATTCCCTATCTGTCTAACACACACAATTTTATATTTACACATACATTCAAAGTCATATTCAACAAAGTCTTTGTCACACACATATACTGATCCTCGTAATTGTCTCTCTCAAAAGCCCGTCCTAACATATTGTGTTGAGTGTAGTTCTCCTTCCTATCTTTCTTACACATTGTTTACTCGTTCCTAGTCGATGCCGACAAATCTTCATGGACCCTACGACCATCACTCACAAAAGAGATCTTACAAATACATACGTAAACCAGAGCGTGCATATGTCAACAGCCCTTGGTGTGCAATTTGGTAAGTTATAGCAGTGAAAGTTATTTATAAGACATTGGCCAAACAGGACAGACGCACTACATGAGTGAGAATCGTATTATCGTCCCAAAGAGATCCTTCTGTCTTTGTCCCTTAATTTTGTCCACCACGATCGCTACGTTCGTGTTTTGATTAAATCTTCGTACGATTACGACTGTATGTTTTTATTTGTGTTAGTTAAATGGAGCTAGGATGAATTCTTTTTACAATGTTTATCTTGTAAAAAAACCTTTGCTTAATCGTCTTCACTGTAACAAGACTGAGACTGAATAAAACGTAGATTTCGGAGTTTCCCTGGCTGTCCAAAAAAAAAACAAAGTGATTTGACGAAAATTTGGTTTGCAGGATGATTTTTGTAATATTAATTGATAACGACATAAAAACGTAAAACTATACACTATTACATTCCTAAATATAGCAAAGGGTAACGCGCGTGGTATATGGTTCAAACAAATTACATCTATCAATCTTAAAAAATATATTGGTTATAATGAGAAACATACAAGAACATAAAGAACGAATAGAACATAATAGTGAATGAAATGGCCTAAAAAAGTAAAATATATAATAAGAAGGTTATTAATCAATATTTTTTTACAAATGACCAAATAAATCATAATATACACCAAATATATAACTCAAACCGGCTTGCTATTAAAAAAAAATATATAATTCTTTATAATTCATTGCATATTAACAGTGTCCAAAAGTTATATATTCAACAAATAATGGGACATAAACACAACTACCAACATAGCTCAGGGGTTTAACCTGTTTAATAGTCGATTAATCTGAAAATCCCTGCAATATTGACATTTTAACTCCAGTCGTTAAAATTTATTTTACCAGTGGAATATCAGTATATATGGCACACGGATTTTCTTTTTAACATTAGTATACGCGTCTAGTCAGCATTATTTTATAATTTTCTGGATACCGACAATTAACAATTGTAACTAGAGATTTATATATGGGTATTCTGATGCAATGATTCTAAAAAGTATATATTTGAATCGCAAATCCTCAGTAAGTGTAAGTGTGTAGAAAAGACTAATAAGTTATAAATAAATTACGGCATTTATCAAATAAAAAATAGCTTCTCCTTTTTTAGTATTTATGGTATTTGATCCTAAACAATATGAAGACTGTATGTAAGTAAATTATATAAAATTCAAAACTATTGTTAGTGTTTTTCCCAGGTGCTACAAATAGTAGATAATTTCAATTTCCAGTTTCGAGTGTAACAAAAACAGGGAGGCCATCTATTTATCCGTTCTCATAATACCCCCGACCGAAGAAAAGACAGAACTTGTTCCTCGGGGAATGAAACTTTTAAAGTTTCGAATGCTTTTTACCTTTTTAGCACGTCTGTTCGTTTTATGTATTCAATTTTTCAAGGAAGAGCCTAGAAACACTACGCCCTACTTCAGAAACAAGCAATTTCTTGCAATTTCCAATTCGTTTTCTTTTCGACATTTTCCGAGGACGAAAAAGGGTCAGAAGTTCTATTTTTATTCGCTTTTGTTCGGTTTATTTTTAAATGGTAGTACGGACATCCAGAACACCAAATGAATGTGTAAATTATTATGTGTTAGAAAGTCGTTCACTTTTTATTAGTTAGTCTCTATAACAATTAAAGGTCTATTTATACATATCAGTGACATATTAATGCCGACATATTCCCAGATATACATATATCAGTATGTTTATAAGGCAACACTGAAGGTCAAAAGTGCGACGAACAGGTGTAAACGTTATCATTTAAATTAAAGACATCGATTTTTTTTCCGCTGGCGGTTACGAAACTGAACGGACACGTCACTGATCTGTACAAACAGTCCGAATTTAATACTTCTTTTCTATATATATATATATATATATATATATATATATATATATATATATATATGCATTTTTATGTTATGTGCAACAAATAGCTTGAATAAGTGAACTGTCAGAAATTTGATGTTGCTAATATCAATTTTGTGAGTTTCGCCGATATCATAAAATGCGAGAAAATGGTATTGACAGCAGTCAGTAATTCAACTATCTAATGTAAATATTTATTAATAATATTAGAACTTGTTAGTGCTTATGATAATAAGGCTAAGATCGATTACTGGGCCTTTGACAACATCAGGTAGCCTTGGAGCTTCTTTATAAGAAAATCAAAATCAGATAATCAAGAAATATTTCCCCTTTTTGGTGTACCAAAATTTGGCGCTGCACCTTGGTTTTTGTAGTACAAAAACGAAACACAACAATATGGCTACATTAACACATTAGTACCTTTTTATAAGTATCGAGCAATAATATTTTTTTAAAGTGCATGAACCTGATCTGTAAATGGTTCATGCTGAGAACGAGCTTGTGCTTAAGAGGATAGCAGATCGTAGTGCATTAAAATTCTCAATTTTGTTGTTGCACATCAATCATGGGGAGAGTATGACAAAGATAATTAGTCATAAAGGTGGCTTGAGTATTCCCAGCAAAATTCCATCCTCTTTGAAAGGGGACCATATCAAATGACTATTAAGCCTCTATGGCTATTAAAGCCTATAGACATACCGGCCATAAATATGTTTAAAATCAATAATGATTTACACTTTTAAATTTGAATTTTAATATATAGTAATGTTTATGTATTTTAACATTGTCTTGTCTATTTATTGTACAGTTTGTCTTAATTGTATAATTTTATATTTACTTTTTACTTCCCTCGTAAAAGGTTAGTATTGTAATCGTGAAAAAAGACCCTCCAAGATTTTTCTGATCTTCACGTTTCAGGGTCCCTAGATGTTGAAAAACATGCTTTCTCAATTCCATCGGTCTGTCTGTTCGCGGCATACCTAAAAAACTACTTACCCGATTGGCTTCAAATTTTGGTAAAAAATTAAGGCTTATATGGGGATGGATGACTTGGTAAAATTTTAGTAAATATCCAATATGGCGAAACAAAATGGCGGCCTAGTGAAATGTTATTAACATTATTATCAAAAAACTATTTCTTCAATTTATCTCAAATTTTGAACAAACATCAAATAATGTTGAAATCAACTGCTAAAATTTTGGTACGAATCGAAACACATTTAAAAATTCAGCCTGAAAAAACTACTTAATGGATTGAATTCAAACCATGCCCATAATTAATCGTGGTATAGAGATCAACTAGTAAAATTGTGGTACTAATTTAAGATGGCCGAACCAAATGGCGGCAAAAATAAAATGCTCAAATTTTGCACAAATGTCAAGTGTTATGTTAGGTTAAAAATTCAACCTGAAAAACTACTTAATGGATTGATTTTAAATTGTGTTGTAACTAACTGTAGTATAGGGATCAATTAAAAAACTGTGTTACTAATTCAAGAAGGCGGAACAACATGGCAGCCAAATAAAATGTTTGTAATCGTGAAAAAACACCCTCTCAGGTTTTACATATCTTAACGTTTTAGAGTCCATAGCTTAAAAATTACTTACCAGATTGACTGTAAGTTTTGGTCAAAAATTAAGGGTCATATGGAAATGACCTCGTGATATTTTGTTAAACATTCAATACGGCGGAACAATGTTAAAAAAATTATTACTAAAAAAAACTTATTATCCAATTTATATCAAATGTTGCACAAAAATCAAGTGTTACTTAGGAATAAACTGGTAACATTTTGATATGAATCCAAGATAGCAAAACAAAATAGCGGCCTAATAAAATATTTAAAAAAATCAGTTTGAAAATACAACTTATTAAATTAATTTCCATTTTTGAACAAGAATTTATTGTGATATAGGGATAAACTGGTAAAGTTGAAGTACGAATTTAAGACGGCGAAACAAAAAGGCAGCCAGATAAATGTTTTTAAAAATCTTGTTCTTTAAATTTTGCAGAAGAATTAAATGTGAAATGGGGATAAACTGCTATGAATTCAACATTACGTAACAAAATGACGGTATGTGTCGCTGTAAAAACTAATTATTGAATTTATTTTAAATTATGCTTAAAAGTCAAGTGTGGCATAGGTAGAAAGAAATTGGTAAAATATTGGTAGGAATCCAATGTGATGAAACAAAATGTTGTCCAATAAAAATGTTCGAAAAAACAGTATATGTAACACATATATACTATGACTATGTACTGAACTAAACTGGGTCACACTTCACAGATGGGGAAAAAATCATAACAAGGGAAGTTCCGGGTAAAGAAAATATACTGATTTTTCATAGAGTAATTGTAAAGCCATCAGCTTAGTTTGTGACGTTTCTTCGTCATTTATTTAAAGCATGATTTTGTTGCCAAATAAAAGATATTATTATTGTTTTTATTATCATAAGACATCTGCCGTGCAATAGACCTACGTAGATAACTGACAGTATTAGTATTAGTCTAGTGAGCGAATCGAATCTTCAGCGGTCAGCCAAATAGGAAATGCGTTTTGCCTTCTACTTGGGATATTTTTTTAATATTCGGTAAATAAAAACGCGTGATCACTACGATATCATTTAAAAACTGTCTGTTTCGTAAACTGATTCTTACCTTAAGTCATAATATCCAAGATGGATAATATGTGTTTACTGAGCTTATGGGACATCAACAAAGCCAAGTAACCCAACGACGTTGTGTACCTTCCGCATATCTACAAACAATAATATCACTCCGGTTGTAGGTTTACCAACGAAATGGTAATTTGGTCGCAATTCGTATTTAATTCGTATTGTAAATCCTGACGTCAATATGTGTGCATGCCATAATCGGATTGTTGCGGCGGTCAATACAGGGAGCTTTCCTGCTTTTATCTTTAATAAAACCAATTTTAATACACTGCAAGTTTAATTTCACCCTTATTAGTTTACAATTACAGCTTAACTCGTGTTTAATTGGAGAAAATGTTGGCCGCAGAAGATAAGGTTGAATTATGTCTAAAAATAGAAAATTAATTTACATTACATTTTTTATGCAATTTAACCTTTCATGTGCATTATGATCTAGATACCCATTAAAAACAGTTTTATATCCAACTGGCTTCCAAACTTCCAACAGCATGTGCAAGTACAATTTTTATTGTTCATATCGTACTCTAGGTTCGAATGTTTCTTTAAAGCCAATTTTAGGTATTTCATTAAATTCATTAGCTTAGTTAATTTATCTTTGCGGGTTGATTTGGTCTCAAGGGTTGTTATAAGTATTAAAAACGCTTAAATACCATAGTGTACAAAAACGAATAAAATTTGTAATATCAAATATTAACAGCAAAATTGTTTTCTTTATTCTAGACTCTTTACAATATGTCTGTTGACGTGTAGCACTTAAAGTTTCGAATTTTTATGAAGAACTTTGGTCACACTATTCTTATTCTTTGTAATATTATTGTACTCAGTTTTGAGTACACGGTTTATTCTATTGTAAAAGTATACATATATACTTACAAGCGAGCGTAAAACATTTCCTAGTGTCATGTCCTAAATAAGCGCGTGAAAGGTTAAACCATACTATGGTGGGGAAGTCCCTAAATACATTTTAAACACTAACCAAAATATAACGCATCTAATGAACTTTCTAAAAGACTGTATCCTATACTGTTAAAAGTTTATTACTTAATTTTATTGTACCTGGTGCTAATAACCTAGCGGTTGATGCACCAAATTTGCTTTAAATAAAAAAAAATTCTTATGAGATTGATTTTAAATGTTGGGCAAGAATTAAGAGTGATGTAGAGAGAGACTGGTAAAATTGTGGTACGAATTCAAGATGGCGGAACAAAATGGTGGTCAAAAAAATGTTTAAAAAATCCATGTGAAAAACCTTGTTAATCAATAAAATTGACTTTAAATCTTGCACATAAATTAGATGTGATATAGTTAAACATTTGTAAAATTGTAGTACGAATTCAATATGACGGTACACAATGGCGGTATATACATCTAAAAAATATTTAAAATTTTATGAAGGGGTGTTCTACATACAGCAATATTAAAAAAGTTCCAATTAACCTGGGTTCGAAAACATTTCGTTTTCAAGCTACAAGGTGTTAAAACGTCAAATATTTTAAATTCATTTATATACATCTAAAAAATATTTAGGAATATGCAGAATAGCATCTCTAAATATTGGTACAAACTTTCTGGACACCCTGTATAATTCAGAGTTGTCTTATAAAAACCATTAGTAACATAAATTTACCATCACCAGGGCAGTTAAACAGCAAACGGAGACTTTTCTTCTGTAGAAAACAATAAGCAAATTATTATAAGGCAATAAAATTAATTGTAATTTTGGCCATATAGCTTTATTTTATATACACTGAAAGAAAGAAGCCAAATAATCGATTTTTTGCATTTCTTAGTTTTAGATAGACATAACTTTTCAATACTCGGATATAACCATTTTAATTATATATACAAGGTGTCCCATTTGTATCTGTCAAACTATATGGAGTGTTGGAAATGTTGCGGGAATACAAAGTTTGGGCATATCCTAGAAATGCCTGAATATATATATATATATATATATATATATATATATATATATATATGTAAATAAGTTAAAAGAATTTCCCTGTAAGGCCCTTTTTTGAAATTTTGAAAACTTAACTTTTTATGTAAATAACAACTACAGCGTACAAGATTTTAAGTGAGACTAATTTTATTAAAAGATTAACAATCGAAATAGTACGTATAATTACATATTGCAATATTGCTGATTCTGCTTAAGGAGGTAATTAGTTTGTCGGTGTCGCATGAGGTTACGTTGGGCGTGTAAAGTCTGATAGAGGGCGTGCTTCTTGAATTGGGAACATGTGATTTTCAACTGCTGCTTCAAGGTTTAATTTTTTCAATTCAATACTTATTTTAGGTGGATTTCTCATTTTAAGTTGCAGGTTAGGGGTTTGGATTACTGAGGGGTGCCCAAAATTTTTTTCCTGAAATGGAAGCTCCTGGTTTCAGATGTTGCAGGCATCTTTATTTATCAGGAAAACGCCTTTCAGTTTTAGGGTCTCCATATGATCTTCACAGTGCACTTGTATGCTTTCTTCTCGTGGAAACACAGCCAAATATTGGTTGATCTCATAAATTATCTCAATATGATTTTCAGCAATTTTTAACTTTGTAAATTAGCAGACTAGAGTTGTCATGTTGAAGGATCCCTTCTTCGCAGGGCACTTTGATGTTGGCTTGTAGTATATTTGGACAATGATATGGTTTGCCTTCGGTACACATGCCATTTAGAGGTTTTATTGGTTTTTATTTAATTTTAGAAAATATCGCGTACTGGGGATTATCATAACAAATTCGGATTCATAACTTGAAGGAATAGGTAAAATGTGATAGAATTCAAATTGTTCTTCAAAATCTATTGGTATTGAAAGAAAATAAGTTATCTTAGTCTACTGTATATCGTATTTTACTTTAATTATTGGTTCGTACTTAGAAATATTTTCAAGAGTGACAGTGAATGATAGTTGATTCTTGTAATGAAAAGAGATTCTTTTTATTTCTGCAAAAACATTTGCAAGTAAAATTATACTAGGGTGTATTATGTCTAATTTGCAAAACGTAATAGAGTTCTCGATATCTTGAAGTGTGCTTAATAACGAGTTATATAAAATAATTAGTTGGTTATACAAGTCTTTTGCAAAAAGAATATCCTAAATTTCAACATCTTCTCGCAATAGTTGATCTAAGAACAATATTTTAGATCTTAACAAGTTTTGATTATGTTGAATATCTCTAATTGTATTATTAAAGTTTTTGATAACTTGATTATTAAGACAGTATTGCATTTCTAGCTGGGTCTGCAAGTTATTACCCTTAGTTTCTAAATGGTTTAGTATTTTATATATTTTGTCCCCATCATTAGAATCTAAGTTACCTGTGATACCTTTAATAACAGATCCTAAGCCGTTTATTAAACCTCTTTTAAGACGGCTAGTATTATGTAAAGAAATAGTTTATAAGTTAGTAAAAATAGATTTTTTTACAAAACATAGTAATATTTTCGTAATGTTCTAATTCTCTATCTAAATTTGTACTATTCGAATAAGTAACCTTAATATTATCATGTTGGATAATTAAATTTTTATATTCTACGAAGATTTGTTCTAGGTCATAAAAATGTACGAACATATGTTCGGTTCTTTGAAGTTTGGCGGGTCCTAAGTTTATTGGTAAAGCGCCCAAATTCTCCGTAATATTTCTTATTTCTGTCCCTTGTCCTGGGATAAGGAACCTGAAATATTTTTAAAATGATAAGTTTTTCTTTTCGGTCTTTTCACGTTAGATAGGTGTATTTTATCCGTAGTATTTCCGTGTGTGGGATTAATTCTAGCGATTTTTAAATTTTCGTTGACCTGAGTTATTTGCTCTGGTTTGTATTTATTTGATGTCTTTGACTGGTTTTGTTTGTTTTTAATGGGTACCTTTTCAGGAATTTTTGGCAATTCTTCTCGAGATTCGTTAATTTTGTTGACAACCTTTTCTTTAGATTGTTGAATTGTTTCGTTTAGCTTTTGATAGAAAAGTTTCATTTTGTCACGGTGATTAGAGATGTAATTATTGACGAGTTGTATTTCTATCCCGAGATTAAAAGGGGATTCTACGGCTAGGTGGCCTGTAACTATTTCATTGGTGATAGAAGATTGGTGATAGAATGTATAGTATTATTATATGCTAGTATAGCATAATTGACTTTCATTTCTATGGGTTCATTTTTAAATTCTTGTTGGTTATTAAGCAGCCTGATGTGCTCGATCAGTGTGAAGTGGAATCTTTCTATAAGACCATTGGATTCAGAGTGTTAGGAACTTATAGTGAATCTTAATCTTATGTGTCTCGAGAAGTTCACGAATTTTAGAGTTTTTAAATTCTAATCCATTGTCTGAAATTATTTGTTCTGGGATACTGTGATGAGAGAAATATTTTATTAAATTATTGGCAACTTCTATAGATTGCGCAGAGTTTAATTTGTACGGCTGAGCATATTTAGAAAACGAATCAACTAAGGTTAAAAATTTGCAATTTTCTAGAGAGATACTGTCGATATGTAGGATTTGGAAGGGTTTAATTGCTGTAGGTGTGACGTTTAGTTCTAATTTCAGCGGTTTCCTATCATATTTCGTTAATTGGCAAATTTCGCATTCGTTAATATAAGTTTGGATAGAAGCACGTTGATTAGGCCAATATTAGTTATTTTTATGCGTTTTTCAGTTTCATCGATCCCGCGATGATTTGTTTTCCCTTCGTGTTGGTTTTGAGTAATTTGCTTTATTTCGTCATTATCAGTGACGTCAATTAATTTCTTAGTACATTTAATCATATCGATTTGGGAATTTTTAAAGTACTTTTGTAAAACAACACTAAATTTTTCGTACACGGGGTCTTCGAAATATAAGTGATATTTCACTTTGGGAACAATGGTCTCTTTAATGAAATTTAAAACATCATTTTCAAAGTTGTTTTCTGAAAACTGAACATAAGTGCGTTGTTTAGAATTAAATAGATCAATGCGAGTTGGAGTAGCAGGGGCATATTCTACTTGAGAAATTATTAACTGATTTTTACCGAGATTAACAGGACATTCCAGGATATCAATACCTATTATGGGGTTTTCATGAGATGAGTGTACAGTAATATCGCTATCTTCAGCGGCATTTTCCATTTTGTCGAGGTCGCCTGTTCCGACTAATAAAGATTCATTCTCATGTTCATTATTTTCATTAATATTCTGATTTATTTTTTCGACATATTCTTGAAGCTTAGATTCGGAACTAGGTTCGGTTTCGTTCGCATTTAATTCTATGCGCGACAGTGCGTCAGCATTTTTATTAAGACAACCTTTTTTATAAACAATATCGTAATCGTACTCTTCCAGTTTTAAGCGCCAACGTATTCATTTTGAATTTGGTTCTTTTAGTGTAAATAACCATTCCAAGGGCTTGTGATCGGTGACTATTTTAAATTTACGTCCAAATAGATAGGGCCTAAAATATTTAGTGGCCCATACAATAGCAAGAAGTTCTTTCTCGATGGTTGAATAATTTATTTCTGACTCATTTAAGGTTCGACTAGCGTATGCTATTGGTAGTTCTAATCCTATTTTACCTTGAAAGAGAACAGCTCCTAAGGCGTAATTAGAAGCATCACACGTTAATATGAACGGCTTAGCAAAATTGGGATACTAAAGAATTGATTCGTTTGTTAAAAGTTGTTTGCATAATTCGAAACATTTAATATATTCAGGATGTTTTATATCTATCACGGCATCTTTTTTTAGTCTTTTCGTAAGAGGTTTCGTTACTTTGGCGAAATCTTTAATAAATTTCCTATAGTAACCCAAAAGTCCCAGAAAGCCTTTTATTTCTTTTTGGGTTTTTGGCAAGGGAAAATTCTGGAATGCGCAGATTTTGTCCGGATTTGGTTTTACACCTTGAGGTGTGACAATGTGCCCGAGATAAGCCACCTCTTTTCTAAGGAATTCAGATTTATCGAGCTGAATCTTAAAGTTTGAATTACGTAATCGTTCAAAAACTTTTCTTAGTCTATCAATATGTTCTTCTAGGCTAGTACTAAATATGATAATATCGTCAAGATAAACAGCGCAAATTTCGTTTTGATATCCTTTTAAAATATTATCCATAACGCGCTGAAATGTAGCGGGCGCATTTCGTAGGCCAAAGGGCATTCGCAAGAACTCATAGTGACCATTTTCTGTATTGAAAGCAGTTTTGAGGATGTCTTCGTCGGCCATTTCGATTTGATGAAATCCCGACGCCAAGTCAAGGGTGGAAAAATATTGACATCTGCTTAATTTATCTAACAGATCTGTGATATTTGGTAAAGGATATCTGTCTCCGAGGGTCTTTTCATTCAATTTTCTAAAATCTATGACAATTCTCCACTTGCGTTTACCTGAAGCGTCAATTTTTTTTGGCACAACCCAAATAGGAGAGGACCAAATAGAAAACGATGGACGAATTATTTTTTGATCAAGCATATCTTGAATTTGATTTTGTACCTCTTTTTTAGGTATTTCGGGGTATCTGTATGACCTAGTATACACAAGAATTTCGTTAGTTTTATTTGGTTTGTAAAGATTAATTTGTTGCCGTCCATACGAAATATGTCTGAGAATTCTTTAATTAATTTTAAAATTGCATTCTTTTCTTCAGAATTCATATGGTTCTAATTTTTAAGACGTCAAATTTAATCTTTTCGACTTTAAAATTGTTCAAGTTTGGATAATTATTAGAACATATTTGCAAATTTTTAAAATCAATAGCAATTATTGGATCTAAAAAGTCTATAGACTTTGCCATTTCTGTCTTGTTTAAAATAGAGCAAAAAGTTTGGTTGTCTTTAACTTTAGTGAGACATTCGGGGATTTCTAATTCGTCTATTTTCGTGTAAGGTATAATGATATCGCCATTTGAAATATTTTTAATTGGAATTTTAATAATTTGTTCAGATCTTGCTTCAACAGTGATGTTATTGTTCGAAATGTCAGATGTATTATGGTAAAAAAGTTTAATACTGGTGTTGGGTGTCACTAAAAGGTTATTTTGTAAGTCAACATTTGCTTTAAGGATTTTTAGATTGTCTATTCCTAAAAGACAATCAAAATAATTATGGAAATTAAACAGATAGAATTCTAAGGGATCTATCTTCACATTAAACATTCTACCAAGAGGAATTGTGGTGCTAAAATGTTCCGAGGAAGTGCCATGTGCTGTGGATATTTGAAAAGGGTCATTCTTTATAAATCTGCGAAAATATTTTTTTGCAATTTCTGGTTGGATGAAAGATCTAGTACTACCTGTGTCTATAAGTATTTTCAAATTTATTTCGGGAAAGACTCTATAAGGGAGTTGGTTACCGTTAAATGCAAAGGTCATTAGATTAAATCTGGATGGCTTTTGTCCGAGGCTTCTATCTGAAAAAACTCGGAATTACATGGTTCGGCGGATTCTTTGGGGAATTCAACAAAACCTTCATTGTAGCAATTATCGGTTTGTTGATTTTCAGATTCAAGAAAGTAGTCGTTGCCTTCCTGATTTTCAATATTATGCAATTCCTCAAACGAGAATTTTGGATGACTAATGTGAAAATTGTTTTGCCTTAAATTTTGGAAATTATTATTTTGTGATTGGTTATTCGTAAAATGACATTTTGTAAACATACTATTTTGATTTGTTTGGGGCCTGAATGTATTTCCTGTAGAAATAGACATTGGTGTGGGTTTCGGTAATTGTTGAGAGTTTGTTTGATTAGGTTTAAACACATTGTAGTTTAAAGGACCGGGGCTATAATAATTTCTAGGTACAAATCGGTTAAACACAAGTTGTGCATTATTCGGATTTGTTGTGTACGTAGATGGTCTGGGAGCAAAATTTTGTCTTAAGACCTGCGGTCTGATTTTTTGTGTTCTGTGGGTAACATTTTGAATTTGAAAATAATTTTTTAACATATTCAGAGCACTGTTTAAATTATCAAGGTTTTTAGTTCGCATCAGAGAACCTATCGGTTCTTTAAGACCATGTAAAAACACTCTTAAAGCTAATTTCTGGCAATACTCAGATAGAACTGGAGCTTGTATTTCATCAGCTACAGTAGCAATTTGAGCTATTTGTAAATTTAACATTTTTTGAACTTTATTGAAGAAATCAAATGCGTTTTCGTTTTCTTGCCTAAGTTCGACCATTTTTATGTTTAAGGTAAAAATATCACGTTTATCAGCATACGTGTTTAAAAGAGCTTTTTTTAGGTATGTCCAAACATTAATTATACAGGAAGAGATATTTACCGCTGCTTCGCCTTTTATTTTAGACAAAATAGAACTCATAAGATATTCGTTTCGAAAATTGCTTGTATCGACTGTGTCGTAAAATTTTTTTACAAGTTTTTCACAAATATCAATAAACCTAGATAAAAGTTCGACTTCTCCATAAAATTCTGGTATCATATTTAAATATTCTTGTTTTAATTGTCGAGGAGCCATTTTTACAAGGATTATAACAATATGTAAAACTGTTAAACTTAATAATAATGTGAGCCTAGTGAATCAGAATTTGTCTGTTATTTTATTTTAAGTTTTTTCGAGCTAACCTCTAAATAACAAGATTTACTTACAACAAAATCAACAGAATGACATCCATGCACTTAACTTTGATATGCACTCAAAGATTCTTGCGTTGCTGATGGCTATAGTCTTCTGTGAAAGCGAAAGCTAGTTTTTGCCTGTAGAATATTCGTTCCTACTTTTTAGCTGGGCTATTGGCTTTTAACGATTTGAAGTGGGTTACTCAATTCACCCAGGGACCGAACCACGAATTTTCGATGTTTCACTACTTTTTTCGCGAACCAGTGAAGTTTTGGCTCTTTTATTTTTCAAAAATCGTAAAAACGAACCGAACCGAATTTCCCTGTAAGGCCTTTTTTTAAAAACTTAAATTTTTATGTCAATAACAACTACAACGTTCAAGATTCTAAACTAGACTAATTTTATTAAAAGATTAACAATCGAAATAGTACGTATAATTACATATTGCAATATTGCTGATTCTGCTTAATGAGGTATATAGCATATCGGTGTCGCATGAGGTTACTTGAAGTCATCGTCCAGTGGTGGTAATATATATATATATATATATATATATATATATATATATATATATATATATATATATATATATATATATATATATATATATATATATATATATATATATATATATATATATATATATATATATATATATATATATATATATATATATATATATATATATATATATATATATATATATATATATATTTTTTTTGTCACGTTTTGGGTCGTTTTTAGGGACAGATTCTTATAACTGGCAAATACTTCTGACATCAGCAAATTGCACTTAAAACAAATCACACAACAATACGTACTATCCATAAACAATTTACACATTTTTACAAATATATTTTCCAGAATTATTCGTTTATTTGTAGAATATATTGCAACATTAATAAAGAGTGGTTAAACTAACATTATGATTGGTTTGTTTGAAGGTACGATTTTATGTAGTAGAGTAGAAATCAATGTTTTATAATTAATGTAATTGATTTAATAAATGTTATTCATAAAACTTTTTTCAGATTTTCACCACACTATACGAAAAGGGGGTTGCAGTCTTATTTGGAAAGGTATAAAATATTAACATTTTTGACTTAACATCGTACGTTATATAAATAAATACTCGTAAAAACCTAAGGCTATTTTTGTCATTGATGAAAATATTTAACAGAGGATACACAATAGGTACAAACTGCGATTTAACCCTTATGAATGGTAAAACTAACCAATTTTAAACTTAATTCAGGCAAAAAGTAAATTTTGACAAGGTACTTGAAAAACTATGATATGCAGACACACATCAATCAATATCAAGTAATAGATGCTTAAACAGAATAAAAGTCCAATTGCAATTGTAACACCAATACCACCAAATTAGATACTAATGCCCCTCGCTTCGTTATTATTAAAAATGTTGTTTATTTTGAGCAATTAGTAAATATTCTACTTAAATAAAATTATTTGCAACATCTATGAATTTAACGCTAATTAAATTATTTCATACAAGTAACTTTAATTTCTGTAATACATTTTCCTACGGATTTAATTAATGACGATGTATTCATAAGTATTTAATTGGACGCTTTTATTTTCGAATCAACACGATTGCACAAAACAAATTTGAAACTGAAAATTTACATTAATAATTCCTGTGTTGTTTTATTAGATTAACACTAGATAGGTGATGCTAAACACAATTGGAGTGTTAATTTGTGTGATCTATTTTGGTTTAAAAAATTCACGTTTAAAATAAATAATTTAAATAATACAAATCTTCACTGGAAAAGCCAGTACCAGCAGTTTGAAATAGTTCTGTTAAAATCAAAGGAACACCTCTAGAATAACTTTAAGGAGAATCATCTCTGATAGGTGTTTAAAAGACAATTAGGTTTAAGTTTCTTTTTGGTATTGTTTTGTCTTCAACATTTTTAAAGAATAATTGCATTATCACACTATACTAATGTGCATAAAATAGGTTCTTTTTGTTACAAAGGATACATTACATAAACTTTTTTATTAGCTCCATTTGACTTACAAAACCTTGATAAAATAGATTGTAATTTAAATAGGTTTCCAATTCATCTTTAGACTTACAACTTATTCAAAACTTTCATAAATAATCTTTCTTAATTAACGAATAAGCGTAGTTCTTCTTTTAGCATTAACGGCTTAAAGTCACCCCCTATATAAAAACTGATTTATATAACATATTTTTTTGTAAGCCGGAAGAACGGTTGTTTTTTTGCAAAAACAAAAAATACAAGTTTCCTTCTTCCAAAAAAAAGAGTTACAAGAGGTTATACACGTCATGAACTAAAATGTAACGGACGGTTTTCATTTTTAGGACAGTTTAAAACGTATGTAAAACGCTGTATATCTTTGAGAGAAGGTAACTTCAATTCTTGCTCTATACGATTGTGGCAAAATGTTAAGTTTAATCGTTTTTCATTTTTGAACTCCAATTTTTTTCTCAACCAGGTTACGTTTTTAACTTTTAATTCCTAACATTATTAGTTTAGTCATTTCAGTTTGAAATAGCAGCAAAATAATTCAATGCAATTAAATGCAACTGTTATTTTTCTTTAGATATAATTTCAATGCAATTTTTCTAATATACACACCAAAAGTTTCTATGGGAAATACTGATTTTTTGCCATGTAATAGTAAATAACTGTTTAATCCTTTTTAAATACTTAATTAATATTTTATCGGTTTTCTTGCTGGTTATTAATATTACAAGCCTCTAAAATCGCAATCATTTAAACAATAATTTTCAAAAAAATTTCAAAGAGATAATAATTTATATTATTATTACCATTATAATTGAGAAAACTTAATTAGCATAATTATTGAACGATATACCGCTACTATTTTCGCGTCTTTCGGGAAAGTTTTTAAGGTTTCAGAAGTTTTAATAAATTTTTGGCTTAACTGGAAAAAATATAAAAACGATAAATATGGTGTGTTAATTATAGCCAATTTTCACTTTCATATCCAACTTTTAAATCGCCAAATATATTTATATATACTAAAATCTTTTGTCACAATCTTAGAAAGTAAGACTCGCAGTTTCCTTTTCCGCAAAAAAGTCATTTTGCCTTGAATCTAGTATCGTCGTATCTACCCTTTATGGACTTTGCATTTCTAATGATTTAGAGTATTTTAAGCCGATTACCTGTTTAAAAGGGTCTTAAGTCAATTTCGTTGCGGAATCGAGATATACTAACAAATATTTGCAAACTGGCAGTTATTTGACGAAGTAAGAAATGGAGTTCTATTTGTTTTTTACATATCGGTAATTACAAAAACGTTTTTATATATCTTCTTTAGAAAAAAGTGTATCTGAAAACTACTTTGAATAAAGTTGCATAAGTTACAAAATTTAGTAACATGTTTGATGTTATTTTTTAAATTTCATTTCACGCCTTATAGGTAAAAAAAGATGGTCCGAAATTTAAAAATGAATGATTGCAATACTGTCACTTATTAGTGTCAAACCAAATTACCTATGCTTTTCCAAACCTTCGGATAATAAAAAAAAATTAAATAAAAAGTTACATTTTTAGTAGGTTGCATCGCACTTATAGTGTTTTAGGTAATAATTGGAATAGTCCATTGTCACATCAAATGAAAATGACCGGCGCTTTTGTATTTTCATTTGATTAGAGATTATTTGATGACTGCTTTGTTTTCAAACTAATGTGATGTAGCAAGCTGTATTTAGGTCATTACGGAAATTATTTGGATTTGTGTCGTCTCAGCTATGTGTTGAATAGATAAAATGAAAATATTGCAACAGATCATTGGGGAATCATTACACTTACAAACTTGTGGGATTGAAATTATAGCCTCAAAACACCATGGATAATTCTTATGGCAAAGACATTTGGAGATTTTTTATAAATTTTAATTCAATGTAGTTCTCGATGTTCTCATGAACACAATAGAATGCGGTGGGTGCTTTTGTATTATATGGCTTTAAAGACTTTTGACAATTTATGCAAAATCCTCTATTTAGACATATAAATCTCTATGCTATATTTAAAGGTCTCATATGCTCTGCATACTTCGAACCATTATCGTATTTTTACTTTGTTGATCTTTTTCGATTATTTTAAAGTAAATTAAACTGGTATTATTTAA
The DNA here is from genome assembly GCA_030620095.1 of Kuschelorhynchus macadamiae. Lineage (NCBI taxonomy): Eukaryota > Metazoa > Arthropoda > Insecta > Coleoptera > Curculionidae > Kuschelorhynchus > Kuschelorhynchus macadamiae. The sequence continues at coordinate 575,100 of JAUTXW010004102.1, forward strand.
ATGGAATACAAATAATCTTGAACCAAAAAAGTTATAAAACCAAACTACGTATGTATATGGTATATTATTCTATCTTTCATGTACTACGGTAAGTTCATTGTTACTGGCAAAATTTTATGAACCCGCAATAAAATCCAATCTACGGCAGTAAACCCGACAGTATATTATCATATCGTAAAGTAGATTTGCTTTCAGTTGATTAAAAATTAATCTTCCTTTATAAATGCAAACAAGCACGTAAGCTGTTATTCGTGGATTGAAAGATAAAAGCCGCATTGTGTACGGCAAATTTTATTTCGAAAATTCACACTTAGTTTTAACAAAATTTTACTATGCTTTCTTGATAAGTTTAAAAAATAACTTGACAGGGACAATTCTTTTTCTGTAATGCCGAACAAATTAGAGCATCAAGATCATTTGCATTGCAGTAATTCTCTGAAGGATTATTATTTCTAACTATACGAAAATAACAAATTTAACTTGTACTAAATGCAATTACAATTTAATTAATTTTAAGAGCATCAATTTTCACAGGCGATCAATCAGTCTACACTTGTCAAATAAGTAAGAATTTAAAACTTTCTTTAAACTGGCGAGGGTGAGCTGACGTACTTCAGAACAAATCCCTAGATTGTTGACACAACCTTTCCACTGAAAAAAGCTATACTTAGCTTCATAATGTAATGTGTTTTTTTTAGCTGAGGGTATCCAATTAGACTTTCTGCTTCAATCTACAGATATTTCTAGACATTCGTAAAGGATATTTTCTATACAGCTCTCCTGGCTATTTTATAGTATTTCTTTCTAGGCTAGTTACGCTTGTGTACTGTTTGTTTAGATTCTGAAGTGCAACAGTTACAGTTAGTTATACCAGCTATTTCAATTTTAGTAATGCTGAGATAATAATGTATGGTTTACTCGCAGAATGTTAGAAGGCTTTGCAAATAAATGCTGCAGCCTGCCCTTTTTTACGACCCCTTTACAAAAACCAAGACAAAAACATTTATTCTTTTTCAGCAGCAGTGTGATTTTAATCACTTACCTAAATTGTGTTTGCTTTTTATTAAAGATTCGGTTTAGATAACGGAGTGAATTCAAATTCTCCGTTCTTCAGCTGCACATAAATCACATCATATTTACGGGGTGAAAAGTTGAGGTAGGTCACCAATAGAAACCTCACTTGTTTAGCTTACGAGCCGGATGTTTATTCTAACACAAAATATGGCGGTTGACCTTAAAAATGCGTCGTTGTTTAGTAAAAAAAACTTTGTTTTCTGAAATAGTTAAATAAATAAAAATAAAATGTAGTAAATTTTATAACTGATCGCAAAATCTGCAGTTTTTCAATAAACAAAAAGCTCGATTTTCTTAACAACTGGAAAGTCAGTTTGGTGCTTAAAAAGATCCAGTTTCTACCTATGCCACACTAGATTTTTGGAAGTGATTTAAGATAAATTGAATAAGTAGTTTTTTACACTAACTTTTTAAAGATTTTTTTATATTGCCATTTTGTACCGTCATGTTGAATTTGCACCAGTTCATCCCTACATCACATCTAATGTTTGTGCTAAATTTGAGGTCATTTGAATAAGGTTTTTTACGTTGATTTTATTAAAGCTTCTATTTGGCTGCCATTTTATTCCTTCATCTTAAATTTATACCACAATTTCACCACACTTAATTCTTGCCCAAAATTTGAAATCAATCTAATAAGTAGTTTTTTTCAGACTGATTTTTTAAGTATTTTATTAGCCGCCATTTCGTTTTGCCACCTTGGATTCGTACCAAAATGTTACCATATAACTAATACTTTTTTTAACATTTCACTATGCCGTCATTTTTTTCAGCCATATTGGCTTGTTACCAAAATGTTACCAGGTCATCCCCATGTGACCCTTAATTTTTTATCAGAAGCTAATCTGCTAGTAGGTATTCAGGAATTAAGAAAACATGTTTTTTTTGGTATTTAGGGACCCTAAGACTTGAAGATCTATAAAAACCTGGGTTGGTGAACTTTTCACGATTACAAACATTTTATTCGCCCGCCATTTTATTCCGCCACCTTGAATTCGTACCACAATTTTACCAGTTCATCTCTATATTACACTTATTTATTGAACCAAATTTAAAATCAAACCAATAAGTAGTTTTTTAGGCTGACTTTTTAAATATTCTGTTAAGCAGCCATTTTGTTTCATCATCTAGGATTCCAACGAGTTCATTACTACATAATATTCAAATAAATTGGATAGTCAGTTTTTTAGTAACATTTTTTTAACCATTTCACTAGGCATTTTGTTCCGCCATATTGGATTTTTACCAAAATGTTACCAGTTCATCCCCATATGAGGTTTATTTTTTCACCAAAATTTTAAGTTAATCTAGTAAGTAGTTTTTAGACAGACAGACCGACAGACCTACGGAATTAAGTAAACATGTTTTTTTGGCATCTAGGGACCCTTAAACGTGACGATCAGTAAAAACCCGAGAGTGTGATTTTTTTACCATTACAATACTTTCCTCTTACTAGTCATGTAAAAATTAAATGTTTTGTGTACTGGTAAACAGAAAAGCCATAGCATTGAAAATGAATATGTAATTTTTCATCTTAATCAGCATGGAATTCAAAATCTGAAAGAAAAACATATCTAGTTCTTAACATATTATTTAAGGCTACATAAATCAAATGAAAGCTAACGAACATTGATTTTAAGATTCAAACTACAGCCTGGTAGAGGATAAAACTTAGCTAAATACAAATACAAGTTCCGAAAATTCCGCGTAAAATATACATAAAAAAACAAATCATGATGTAATGAAGAGTATTAAAAAAGTTTTGCTTTATTATGACTATTTTAGCTCCCCCTTTGTTTTGTTCTAAACACATACTTTTCCTTGCTTTCGAATCAATAATTTTTCTATTGTTTACATTACAGATTTCTTTCGATTCAATTACAGTTGACATTTAATAAAACTACTTTTTATGGCTGTATTTGCCTGTATTAATGTAAACAGCTCGATCGATTTTGGGGTCAGAGAGGGAAATGTCCTTTCATGGAAATTGCATTTACAGTGTTTATAATCTGTTTAGTTCTACATGTATTTCAAATTTTACAAACACCGGAGGCATAAAACATTATTTCTCTTTTCGTATTTTGTATTAAATGTTAAAAATGTATTTGTGTAAATAGTCTATATATTTTTAAAAATACCGACAGGCAATTGTTTTTATCATTAATAATAGAAACAAAAAAATAATCATTTTATACGTGTACGAATCGGAGTATGAAATGTAAAATAGAACTACTGCTTTTATTTTGTAAAATAAGACTATTGAGAACTAAATCCTTTTTAAATTTAAGATAGACTGCATACAAACAAAAGTTATTGTTAACTAACATCATAATCAGCCACGTTTATTTAATGGCATATTGCAAGCACATTAACGTTTGCATACCTGAAGTCTATCTTGAAATTGAATAGTTTAGTTAAGTAAGTTGTTCCTGAGGGACTCATCACTTGCTGAGAAAACGTACAAGGATTTCGGACATCGAAGCGGATTTCTCGATTTAGGCTGCGATTTCGTGATTTCGGCGATGATTTTGCGATTTCAGATGCGATTTAGACATTTTGGTATCGATTTCGAAAACGATTTCAGGATGTCGAAAGTGATTTCGGGGCATGCGTATTTTTATTATTCTAAGATATAATTTGAATTGTCCTTTTTTCCTTATTAACATACACTCAAGGTGTACGAAAAGTCGTAATATAGTTTAATATCTCGAGTACTGGTAAAGCTAAAACGTGTAAAATTTGGCAATTGTATGTCTACCAAGAAATCAAGTTTCTAGGATGCTTAAGCTTCTTCCTTCCCTTCTGGGGGTAGCGTGTGAGGTTTGCATATTTGAATTTGAAATTTAACCCTATATTAAAATTTACCTTTAAGTTTCAAAACATATAAATACTTAATATAATTTGAATTTCTTGTTTTTATAATATTAGAACACAGACTTCGGAAGACTCTGCAGATGTACACCTTACTTTTACTTACTCGTAAAAGGGAAGTATTGTAATAGTGAAAAAATCACCCTGCTAGGTTTTTGCAGATCTTCACATTTTAGGGACGCTAGATCTCAAAATACATGTTTTCCCTCTGTCTGTCGTCTGTCTGTCCGTCGGGCATAGCAGAAAAACTACTTTTTTAAGGTCATATAGGGACGACCTAGTAATATTTTTGTAGAAATCCAATATCGCGAAAAAAAATAACGGCCCAAAAAAATTGATATTAAAAAAATACTTGATCTAATTTACCTAAAATTTTACACAAAAATAAGATATTTGCTAGGAATGAACTGATAAAATGTTGGTTCGAATCCAAGATGGCGAACCAAAATGGCGACTAGTGAATTGTTAAAAAAATATTACTAAAAAACTGCTCATCCCATAACATTAAATTTTGCACAAAAATCAGGTATTACGTAGGAATGAACTGCTAAAATTGTATCCAACATGACGAACTAAAATAGCGGCCAAGCGAAATGTAAAAAAAATATTACTAAAAAACTAATTATCCAATTTCGTCAAATTTTGCATAAACATCATGTGTATATAGGTATCAACTATTAACAAAACAAAATGGCAGCCTAATAAAATACTATAAAAGTCAGCCTGAAAATACTACTTGTTAGATTGATTTTAAATTTTGTGCGAGAATTAAGTTGACGCTCAATAACAATATACGAGTATATGTGTTACTAAATGACTATATGAAGAACTAAATTGGGTCAGACTTTACTATTCCTAAAAAAAGGAAAGATTTATAACAAGCGAAGTTCCGGGTTAAAAAAATTTATCGATTTTTTATATTAGTTGACAATTTGAAAAAAAATGGGTAAGTTTCTTTTACCCAGAATTGTGCTTGTTATTAATGTTTCCTTTCCACCACATTCGTGACACACTTGATCTTCGGGCACAATTTAAAATACATTGAATAATTCGTTTGTATACTGATTTTTTTAGTGACCGCCATTTGGTTACATCATGTTGAATTCGTATCAGTTTATCCCTATTTTATTTGGCCACCATTTTGTCCTGCCATCTTATATTCGTACCAAAATATTACCAGTTCTATGCAGCACTTACTTTTGTGCAACATTTGAGGTAAATTGGATAATTAGTTTTTAATAATAATTTTTTAACACTTCACTAGGCCGCCATCTTGTTGCCCCTTATTGGATTTTTATCAAAATGTTACCAGGTAATTCCCATATGACGCTTAATTTTTGACATATATAAAGGAAGGTGATTTTTTTCATGATTGCAAAAATTTTATTTAGCTGCGATTTTGTTTTGCCAACTTGAATTCATACAACAATTTTACCATAATAAGTAGTTTCTTCAGGCTGGATATTTTACTAGGCCGCCATTTTGTTTCATCTTGGATTCTCACCAAAATTTGAAGTAAATTGGATATAGTTTTTTAGTAATAATTTTTCATCTCACTAGGCCGACATTTTGTTAATCAGCTAAGTAGTCTTTTGGCTATACCGCGAACAGACAGACCGATGGAATTAGGAAAACGTTTTTTTCTGTCTAACACACTGGCTCGTATGTAGGCGTTTTTGTCAAGTTTCTCGGGTATCATTGAAGATAAAGGTACTAAATCTAGTTAATTTATAATCTCCAAGAAGATACTCATGAACGTATAATATACAGTACAGGGTGCTTCATTAAAAAAAACGTGTTGGTATTGTTCGACAATTTTTCGAAGTTTATTTGCTTTATTTGATTACAAATAATATTAAGGCATATTAAGGATTGGAGCAAAAATATTATTTTTTACATTTTTAATATAAATCTGTATTTCCTCCCCTTCTTCAGACAAAATGTGTTGTAATTGCGAAAAAAAATGTTTTTTATTTATTTTTTCCAATTTTTTTGTAATTACCATATTCTACCATGCCGTCATAACTTTTTTAAAAATGTGGCAACATAGATGGGTAACAGGGGTGAAGAAACCTTAGCGTTGATTTAAAATTTATTATTTCTCTATTTCCTAACAATAATAAATAATAAATAGGAAAACCAATCTATTTTTTTTGTTATATTAGATGATGCGATATATATGGACTTATGGTCCAGCTGTGCCGCGTTATTTATTTTTGTTTATTTATTTAATGCTTTATTGTCACAGACAGAGTAGCATATAATAATTACAATGATATTAAAACATAAAATGTAACCACCATCTGTAACAAAGGCAGAGTTCGCACTCACCGCTTTCACGGAGAGCTGCGCTCTTCCACTCAACCCAAATTTGCGATGTAAAGATCCATCCGATGTCCTGTTGCTCCCAAAGGTTAATCACGAAGACTACCTGACACATGTGAAAAGTAAATGGAATATGATGGACGCATAGATCTTTACTCGTGATAAGATAAAGACTGAAATGTACTAAACAACATCTTAGAAGCTCTTTACCTAAATATAGCATATAAAACTACGTGTAAACCTAATGTAAATATAATAATGTACAATTTATACAGTAAAAAAACAATTAATGAAAAAGAAAGCAGGAGAAAAAATGCAATAACAGATACTAGCAAAAAGCGAGAAAAGCATAATAAAAATCTGCAAGCGATTGTTTAACCAGTCCTTGAGACGTTTCTTAAAAACAACTAGCGAAATGTTTTTGATATTCGCGGGAATTTCGTTATATACTTTAGCAATATTATAGCTAAATGATCCACAGAATTGAGCGGTTCTATGTGTTGAAATAGTCAGTTGGTTTTTATGCCGGAATATTTATCGTATGGACTGAACTGCGAAATTCTAATTTGTCGTAAAGGTATTCTCTTTGAAATAATTTTATAATTAAAGACTGAACAGTGTAAACAACATCGCCATAGTTCAGATGCGAGAGAATCATACCTTCGCAGAGAATTTGGCGACATTTCTTATTCAGTACATGTCTATTAAGGTAGATCATTTTAAGGTTCATAAACGCTCTTCTGATAACAGTAGAGACGTGTTCCGAAATCTCATTCTGCAGTCCAAAACCAAACCCAGGTATTTTAACTCTCCTTCAAAGAAAGATGAACTCCATTCATCGAAACGGAGGGTTAAGATATTTTTCCACACAGCTTAACCGATTGAGATCTGATGTGTAAGTATGAATGTAAAAGATCTGATGAACCCCTCGAGAAACCCAAATAGTTTAAAAGAACCAGCATCAAGCTATGATTTATGTGATCAAATGCTTTCGAGTAATCAAGCAGAACTAATAATGTCAGTCTGCCACTATCTGATTCAATGTTGATGTCATTTGTAACCTTAGTTAATGCCGAAATACAGCTGTGATTATTGCGAAATCCTGATTGAAATTCAGGGAGTGTGGAGTTTTCCTCCACGAATGCCCTGATTTGACGAACTCAAATTTTTTCTAGTACTTTAGAGAGCACGCATAATAAACTAATGGGTCTTGACAGTCCTTAGGATCGGATTTTTTAGCTAGAGGAAAAACGTGTGTTTACTTCCAAAGCGCCGGAACCGTGTTATGAGCTGTGCAAAAATTAAATATGTGTTCAATCACTAGGGGGATACGAAGGCAACAGTAAACGAGCATATTCGTGCTTATACCATCTGGTCCAACGGAGTTGGACTTTATTGAGAGGAGAGTGCGATGAATTTCTAGTTCACTTGTCGGTTCAAATGTCCATTGATTTTCTATTAACTTGTTATTTGCCAGATAATTCATTGTCTCTGCATCCAGATTCATGTTGGAACGGGCGGTCAAAAAATAATTATTTATTTTCTGTGGATCAGACAGATGCTCAGGCAATTCATTATCGGGTTTTGTAGTAACCATGTTCAGCTTCTTTGCCTCCCTCCAGAACACCTTGCCATCTTCAGAAGAGATCTTATATTCAAAATAGACCTTTTTTTCTCTCTTAACTGCGTGTTTGATATTATTTATTTTATTTATTTATGAAAGCCTTATAGAAATTCCAGTCCTCGGGTCTCTTGTGCTGTTTAAATTTAAGTAAACCTTTATCGCGTCTGTGCATGAGCAACTTCAAAGCATTGGTTAGCTAGGGTGCCGAATTCTTTGAAAAACGAACGGTTTTTATAGGAGCATAATAATCAAAAAGACTCGGTATAATTGAGTTGCATCGAGAAATCTTTAAATCAATGTCATCGGCGTAATAAACGGGAAAAAATTAATCAGATTCAAATCCTGGGTAAACTCGTTAATGTCTATATTATTAAGATTTCGGGAAGTATGTAGAAATTGTGTAATTTTTAATATTAAACTTTGAATTAGACAGGATACAACATGATGATCAGATATTTTGTTGGGAAATAATTTTAGGTATGTTATTTGAGCAGAACAAGACATCCAGGAGTTTGGCAGTATATCCAGCTGGTTCCTTCACTAACCGACCTAGACCCTATTTTGACCTTTTTATAAATAAAAGGTTTTGTTTCGATGTCCAAAAGACATGTTACTAAGTTTTCAGTTTTGAACATTTTTCAATTTTCTGAAAATGTCACCATCTGCATAATCTGAGATTTAAATAAGACATTTAAAAGTGATATACAATAACATGGCCTTATGAATCAACGTTTCTGATTTATTGACGCATGTCTTTAGTACATGTTGATTTTTCTATAAATAACTACGAAGAGCTTATTAACATAATCCATTAATAAACACAATTTAATGTTTTGATTTTATAAATTCGTTTCTTCTATAGTAAACGTCAATAAACTAGATCACCTGTATTCACTAATTTAGACCAGATCTAACTTGACAGTTATGGGTTTAAGATGACATTTAATTTTAACAACTCAACAAATAATTTTTCAGAATTACAAAATGACAGTGACATAAGCGAAACATCGAAACATAACTGGCGAACTAAGAGTTTTAAGTACTATGGAAACTAGACCTGGTTTAACTTTTAAACCTTTTTAGTTATGATTCTTTCCTTTTATTAGAAATAGTGAAGTGTGACCCAACTTAGTTCAATACATAGTCATTTAGTAACAATATACTGTTTTTTCGTACATTATTATTGGACGCCATTTTGTTCCATCATATTGGATTTCTACCAATATTTTAGCAGTTTCTACCTATGCCGCACTAAATTTCTGGACACAATTTAAAATAAATTCAATAAGTAGTTTTTACATTGACACACACCGCTATTTTGTTAACGTCATGTTGAATTCGTAACAGTTTATCCTTATATCACATACAATTTTTCTGCAGAAATTAAATCAATTGAATAAGATTTTTACGTTTATTTAAAAAAAATGTAATTGGCCGCCATTTTGGCCCATCATATCGGATTCCTACCAATATTTTCCCAGCTTCTACCCATGGCGCACTAAATTTCTGGGCACAATTTAAAATAAATTCAATAAGTAGTTTTTACATTGACACACACCGCTATTTTGTTAACGTCATGTTGAATTCTTAACAGTTTATACTTATATCACATACAATTTTTCTGCAGAAATTAAATCAATTAAATAAGATGTTTACGTTTATTTAAAAAAAAATGTAATTGGTCGTCATTTTGTTTCGCCATCTTAAATTCGTACCACAATTTTACCAGTTTATCTTTATGCCACATTTATTGCTTGCAGAAAATTTGAAATTAATTTAAAAAATGAATCTGAGGTAAATTCAATACTTATTTTCGTAGTAATAATTTTTTTAACATTTCACTAGGCCGCCATCTTAGATTTTTACGAAAATATTACCTGGTCATCCCCATATGACCCTTAACTTTTGACTAAAATTTAAACTCAATCTGGTAAATAGTTTTTAAGCTATGCTGCGAACTGAAAAAAAGAGAGACAGACCGATAGACGGACCGAAGGAATTGATAAAACAAATTTTTGGCCTCTAGGGTCGCTCAAACGTGAAGATATGTAAAACCTGAGAAGGTGATTTTTTCACGATCATAAATAATTGATTTGGCCGCCATTTTGTTCCGCCATCTTGAATTAGTACTACAACCTTACTAGTTCTTCCCTATACCACAGTTAGTTATGACATACAATTTAAAATCAATGCATAAGTTTTTCAGGTTGAATGTTTGAATATTTTATTAAGCTGCCATTTTGTTCCGCCATCCTGGATTTGTACCCAAATTTTACCAGTTGATTCCTACGTAATACTTGAAATTTGTGTAAAATTTGAGTTAAATTGGATAAGTAGTTTTTTAATAATTTTTTTTTAACATTTCACTAGGCCGCTATTTTGTTTTGCCACAAAGGATTTTTACCAAAATGTTACCAGGTAATCCCCATATGACTCTTAATGTTTGACTAAAATTTTAAGTCAATCGGGTAAGCAGTTTTTTAGCTATGCCGCGATCAGACAGACAGACCGACGGAATCGGAAAAACCTGTTTCTCGGCTTCTAGGGACATTGAAACGTACAGATCTAAAAAAATCTCGGATAATGATTTTTTCACGATTACTTCCCTCTACATGGGAACTAATTAAACAAATTAGTTAATAACAATGGCAAGCATAAGTTATATATAGAATGTATTTTCTTTAATGAGTGCATATTTTTAATCTTCCTCGCATTATGACAAATACGAAAAAAAAAGTGAAAATAATTGAAAGGGGTTTAAATAAAATACTATGCACAAATGTGCGTTAAAAATTTTGAGTTTGTCATAAAATCAAATATTAAACCTTAACTTCCCAAGATGTGTATCAACGTTTGTACGCATTCATTTTCTCGTAAACGGGAACGCTTTTTACCTAAATACACCTTTCGCTGACTAAAATTTAATAATTCATAGCGTACATTATTACGGTATGCTCTCTGTTTACATTCAACTTAACTGAGACAAAGAAAAAGGCGCTTTATCGGTATTTACACGGGGTTGGCAGATATTTTTCCTGTGTTTACATCCATTTGGATGTCATGACTTTTCAGTGCTAATCATTTTTAATAATCGATCAAATCATATGACTACTTTAATTTCAGACATTTTGAGGTGGGTTTTTAAAGTGCTGAAACGTATTTGTGACATTATGACATTAATTTTTTGATATCTCTGATTTATTTTCTCGAGCTGATTTGGGCACAAATGATATGTACTTTATGTTATATAATATACTTAATGTATTGACTATTTTACAAAACGCACAAATTTAGCATACCCCCTATTCTAGCTTCTTTTGATGTTCAAACATCCATTAGCTTAGACCTCCGTGTATTAAGATCCTTGGACTAAAATGGAATCTACAATATGACATTCTTACACACCTTTAACCCAATAGAGCGCCAATTTAGTAAGCGAGGTATTGAATTAGTAATTAGTAGAACATCTGATCCAATGGGATTTATTTCTCCCGTTATTTTACCGCAAAATGTCTTTTGCAGAAATTATGGGTATCAAAGAAGTCTTGGGATGATACTCCCTCGGATAAAATTTTCCTAATTTGGAATACATAAAAGTTCATTTACAACGTCTTACAGAAGTAGAAATTCCGAAAGTGTAGTAGTTAATAACTTCAGTAACGCCTCACCATTAGGCTATGAAAGCCTGTTCTAGTTACTGCAAAATGTAAAGTCGCTTCTTAAAAAACCATTCCCATTCCTCGCCTGGAACTCTGCACAGCTATTCTTTTGGCAGACTTAATCTTATTTGTTAAAGAGGTTTCCTCAGAACTCATTCCTTTTGATGCTATTTATGCTTGATCTGATTCATGTCACTTTAACCTGGTTGAGCGTCAGTCCTCATAAGTGTAAAACCTTTGTTGAGAACAGAGTGACTTACGTTCAAGACATAATTAATAAATCTTCCTGGCACTATATTCCGTTATATGAAAAGTCTGCTGACTATACATCGCGAGGTTTAACTCCTACATGGCGGTTTGGCGCATCATTCCTCTCCTAGCCTAAAGAATTCTGGCCCAGAAGGTTACTCTTGTCTCGTATGAGTTTGTCAGTGATGAACAAACTGAACTGTTCTAAATATTTCTATAAAAGAAAGTATGATAAAATTGATAAATAATTTGCTTCATAACTTTTCTGCTCTACTAAAGATTCGGAGGATGTTTTCCGATTCGCATCCAAATCTAAAAAAACCCTCCTCGACAGGTCTCATTTATATATCATTGATTCAGCTGGTTTAATAAGGGTGGGTGGTAAGATCAGAAATATTAATTTAGCTTATTACACTAAACATACTATTTTAGTGCCCAATAACTGAAATTTTAAGGTCAAATATTGAAAAAATCCCATATCATACGGAATATCCTGATCACACAGTATTTTATCCGATAGTCTATGGCAACACTCTGAACCTTGTAATTATATACATATTCATATACATATATATATATATATATATATATATATATATATATATACAGTGTGTCTACTTAAGTTCTCTACATATGGGAAACTTTATTAGTAGTTTTACGGAAAAAAGTTACTCTTTATAAAAAGTTCTGCTTTAAATTTCAAACTTGAGATTGCATATACAGGGTGTTCAAAAATTCCAAAAAATCGAAATTGACTCAAGAGAAAAGTACCTTTAATTTTTATTTTATAGCGAAATTTAATACAAAATCTTACTTAGAATAAAAAAACATATCTAGCACTAGATTCGTTGCTTCCTATCTGAAATCACTTCTTAAGGAATGTAAAACTTTGGCTTCTTACTGGCAAGTCCAGTTTCTTACTTTTGTTCCTACTATATACCAGCAAAATTTCCTTATTTATCGATTGTTGATAATGGCATTGTCACTGCCATTATCAACCACAATATTGTATTACTTTATTGAAACATCAGTTTGAATATTATAGTAAAAATAAATGCCGCTGAAATTAAGCAAAGAAGATAAAATTGAAATAATTTTAATTGTCGGAGAAAATTATAAAACATTTCGAGAAGCTGCAGACATTTTTAAAAACGGATACCCCGATAAAATGATACATTTCATAACAGTGGGGAATATTCTAACTAAATTCAAGACTTTTGGAAATGTAGAAAATAACTTTAACAAGAAACAGAGGTGACGGGTTGCGAATGACGAAACTAAAAATCAAGTAATGCTCTCTGTGATAGAAGACCCTAAAAAGTCCCTACGCAAAGGGTCAGCAACATTGCCAAATAACGTAGGTAAAGATACAGTTTCAAAAATATTGAAAGAAAACAGTTTTCGACCTTACAAACCAAAATGTACCTTGAGACCAGAAGACTTTGAGCGACGGTTCGAGTTTTGCTGTCTGATACAAGGGGAGCTAGAAGATGATCCTTTTATGGCAAGACGCATTATTTTTACCGATGAAGCAACGTTTAATTCCAATGGGACTGTAAGTTCGCAAAACTGTCGTTGGTGGAGTGACGTTAATCCTAATTTTGTTATACAAACTGGTGATCAGTATTCATTCAAAACAAATGTGTGGTGCGGAATTTATAAAGATAGAGTAATTGGACCAGTTGTTTTTCGACATAATTTAAATAGTCAACGCTACTTGGATTTTCTAAATACTTACTTGTACGATTTTATTCATGAACTACCCATAAGTGAGAGGTACCAGCAGGATGGCGCACAATGCCACGGAGCAAGGGATGTAAGAAAATACTTAAATTTTATCTTTAATGGACCAGTAATCGACAGGTATTCTGATATTTTCTGGCCAGCTAGATCTCCGGACTTGATTATTTCTTTTGGGGCTACTTAAAAGATAAAGTGTATCTAGAGGCCATTTCAGAATGTTGATCATTTGGAGAGGGTAATTAGGGAAGCGATACAGGCCATAACGACTGCCATGATTAGAAACGTTTTAAGAGAATTTTCTGTAAGAACGGTTACCTGTATGGAAAGAGATGGTGGATATGTTGAGGCAAATGTGCAGTGACGGAACAGTTAGTTTTTATTGTTAATTAAGTTATTTACATGTAATGTTTATTAGAATTAAAGTTAGTGAAGTTATTTTCTACATTTCCAAAAGTCTTGAATTTAGTTAGAATATTCCCCACTGTTGTGAAGTGTATAATTTTATCGGGGTGTCTGTTGTTAAAAATGTCTGCAGCTTCTCGAAATGTTTTATAATTTTCTCCGACAATTAAAATTATTTCGATTTTATCTTCTTTGCTTAATTTCAGCGGCATTTCTTTTTACTATAATATTCAAACTGATGTTTCAATAAAGTAATACAATATTGTTTTTTTTCCGTAAAACTACTAATAAAAAAGTTTCCCATATGTAGAGAACTTAAGTAGACACACTGTATATATATATATATATATATATATATATATATATATATATATATATATATATATATATATATATATATATATATATATAGTACTATGGGACAATCTGCAAAAGTTGCAACGTCCCCTTTAAAAACTTGTTTTAAATGTTTTGATAAAAAACAAGTGTTTTAAACGATTTAAAACAAATTAGTAGGTTAAATAGATAATATTAACAAGCAAGTTTCATTGTTTTAAAATCTGCTACTGCACCCAAATGTGCTCATTTTTAGAATAACAAATAAAGAAACATGTTAATTTTGATGTTAGTTTGTTCGAGATCTATGATTGCGACAAAAAGAGGTTTCACAAAAATTTTTAAATTTACTCGTAGTATTACAACTCTCAATAAAGGGAGAGTGAGGAATTACCTCATCGACTAAAGAATCTAAGAAACATAGTGTAAGTAATACAATTTTCTTAGATGGAACGACAAGAGCAGCAAAGAAGCACTACTGCAAATATTTATTGTAGCGAAACAATTTTTTTTTGTAGCCGCCTTTACGACTATGACTATCCTAGATATAATTTGTACATTTGTCCTTAAAAAATATGGTCTCCGTACTAGTCCGTGGTTATAAAGTGAGTACATTAAGATAATAATACTCAATTAAAATATCAAATTTAAAACAAGGGTTTTAACAAAAAAATAATATATTTTGTAAATCAGAAATTGTTTATTCTTTTTAAGAGCCAAGTACAATTTTGCCGTTCGCGATAAAGATCCACTTGTTTTAAAACAAGAAATTACGAAGGTATTGGTTCTTCATGAATAATATATAAGATTTTTTTTAATAGATAATTTTACAAGCTTTCAATTTCTATACTACCAAATTAATCTCATAATAAAGAGAAGATCACCGAAAAACTAATATTTTAGCTGTGGTCCTTAAACCCAACCATACCAGCTCAAAAATTTAAGTGTACATTATTTAAAAAATTTTGATATTCGAATCTCGTAAAAAAACATGCGTAGTTTATTCAGATAATAAGGAAATTATTAAATTAGAATTTTTCATAAATGTTACAATGTTATAAAAGATCAGGTCAGTTTAAAGCTATTCTAAAAAGATTAAATTGATTGGATAATAAAGATTTTAATAGTAAAATTTGCACCTCCTGTGGAGCCATATCGGTCGCCTACAGGAGGATAACGACACGATTTACCACGCACGATATTTTGCCGTCTATACCTTGTAAATGTAGTCACAATATTTCTGATCGCACCAGCGCTTGATCTAATTACATGAATTTTTACAAGCATGGTTGGCTATAATAAAACCGCTTACACACTTAGCGAACGAATACCGCCGCATGGTGAGTGACCCATGCGTTCGCTTAGGGTGAACGTAAAGTATATGGATGAACGAATGCATGCCTTACTTTGCAAACAGGTTCGCTCGCTTGTCGTTAATTCATAGAGACAAATCGTTGCAAAATATAAAATATGTACGAATGTATGTTCACCTCGTGCATACGTTCCTTAATATTAACGTCAAAACGAATATAGAACCAAACGTACGCATATTTAGCCGTATGTGTGCGATGTTGTTCGTTCGAATATAATCAAGTAGGCTTTGACGTCGGCATACTATTCGTCCGACTCTAATCTTTTGTTTTTTGTATATTTTCAAATAATGAAATGCATACGAATGAATTAAATAAAAATTGATGAAGAGTGGATGAAAACATTCGCCAATACAATGTGTAAATCTAAAAACCACATGTTCTTATGACTAACCCTCACCTAGAAAGCTTCTGATCTTCGACACTATCCATCATAATCACTAATCGAAGTTGCAAGTTTTACAGAACGGGAGGCGGCTTATAAAATGCATGTACTTAGCAATAGTTTACTATTAGTAGATGACAGAAAGCTTTGTTGACCAAACTTTGACCTGGTGGGATTTGTGTAAGGGGATGATTTTGCTCCCCTCTTAGACTGCACTAAATACCCATATAGTTAAAAATTTAGGTTATGTTTTTTTTTGTCCTTGGGTAGGGTAATGATGGTCAACTGAATGATATGTTGGTGGGTGGCATACACATATCTAATTAAAGGATAAAATCAACGCCAAATCAAGGGTAAATCCATGAGTTTTTAATTTTGTTAGTCGTCCAGGGCACCTTTTCTGTCGGCCAAATTTATCGGTGAATGAAAGATCACGCGTTACATGTAAATAGGCATATTATTTGATGCAGCTCATTAAGTATAAAAGGAAACATGTCTTATTTTAAAAAGTATTAGTTTTTTTACACTGACTTTCATTTTATTTAAGACATATAAATTATTCTGATTGTTACTATAATTACATAAAATATGCTGAAACAGAACAGAAACTTTTACGCCTTTGGTCAATTAATAAATCATGGTTCTTGGGGTTAGACCGTATCAAAATGGAATCACTTATGAACATTTCTCCTTCGGTTTTACGATATATCTTCAGGAATCTTAACATCTAAACACTGAATGGAAGCAGTGTTTCGATCTCATAAATTAAAAGTCCCTCATGCAATCGAAGGGGAAACATTTATAAGTGAATTCCTTTAAGACGGTTTAACGTTTTCTTAATAAAATTTATTTAAGGGCATGTCAAATTTTAATTAAAAATATGAAAAAAGGTATAGTGAAGTATTTAATAAGTCCCGTCGGAAAATATCCGTTTGGTTATCAATACTTCAGCGGAATTTATCCTGAAAAGTACTGAGAGAATGCTAGTTTAGTCTCCGACACCAAAGCAAGCCTGCAACGCAAACCAAACTCTACGGAGGATACTCTCACTCTGACTAGACCTTTAATGTTATCAAGCTATTGTATTTTCATTCGACCTATGCATGTGTACAAAATTTCAAAGCAATAGATCAACTGAAAGTGTTAAAAAATCGTCTTCAAATAATAAAAAGACCAAGGCCAATGTGAAGTTCGTCATATTTTTGTATTATTATAGAAACTAACTATAAGTGCACAAATTAAAAGTATCAGGTTAAGTGGAAATGTTCAAAACTGAAAAATTGATCAAGGTTGAATTTTTAAACCTTTATATATGTACTACATTTCAAAACAGTAAGCTTAAGTGAAAGTGGTTTTCAAAGATTGATCAAGGCCAAACTTCTGTAGTGCCACCGGAACGACATATGTGTACATAATGTCAGGTGCAAAAGGTCCAAAATTGACTTGCAAAATGTTTGTATTGTATATGTACACAATTTCAAAGCAATGGTTTAAGTGGAAGTTGTTCAAATTGACTTTTTTTACTATATAATAGTTCATGCCGCGTTAATCTATGTCTTGAATGAGTTAAGCAAAAATTTGGCATTACCTATACATACCAATTTAACTTTAATGCTCAAAGTAATTGAATTTTATTGAATTAAACCGAACCGATATACGTTTAGAAAAGTTTAATCAAATAGGTCAAGTTAATCATCATTAAAATAAAATATTTGACCCAGAGTAAAAGTTGCGCAAAAGAATTTTAAAAATTAGAAACATGTCATTTAGTATGAATCCAAATGAGCTTGACTAATAAATTTTGTCTAAAATTCAACCAATCTGTGCCCTGGACGATCAATGAAGTTAAATAATTGAAGTATTTACCTTTAGTTCCGTGCTGATTTCATCCATAAACTCGATGAGTGAAAAGTGCCTCTAGAAATTACCACCTTTTCGGGGGATCTGCGCCATCCACCAATATATCACGTAGCCGGCCATTTTTACTTTTCCAATGTGTTAGTACAATTATTGACAATTGATTACGCATTTGTAACTTATGTATAAATAACTGTTACCTTTAAAATACCTCTATACGCGACCCTGTTCTGGGAATATGCAGCCAGCTCCTCTCCTCGCCTGCAAGGTGGAAATATGGAAATACCCTGCCGTTTGCGTTATTTATTTAATTTTCATCATTTCGCCCCGGATATTACATTTCGTTGTATCGTTCCCCCTAATAATTTAGTCTCAGCAAGAAAAACGAGGGACCGAGAGACTGAAAGTTATTAATTTGTTCATTACCTTGGATGTAGCACTTTTGGTCGGTATTACGGGGGAAAGGGAAAATAAAATACGTCCTATAATTTTTCGGAAGTATTTAGCAACATTAGTAAAATAAGGTATTATCGCATTAGTTCCTCTAGAGCCATAATTAGTTCTTATACCTATAATTCGACTGATACATCAAAACACACCGATTTAAAAATGTGCTCTACAGGAAATTAAAAGTGGTAAATAATTATATTTTAAGGACTACGCATAAACCCTATGGAAAACCGATTCAGTGAAAATCGCAATTTTTTAATATGTTATAGTTTTTCACCTTCTAAATAGAAATATAAGCTCTCCGAAGTCGAGTAGTATAGCAAAATGAAAATATATTGGTTTTAAGCCGGAATACAACCAAGATTTGATTGAGATGCCTTTGTTCAGCTCTCTTAGAAAAAGTATAACTTATTTAGAGATTTTAGTCTAAGAGAAGTTCAACAAACCTTTTTAGGAAAATTTTATTCATCGTAAATGATTTATTTTGTTAAAAAGTATGCCCTTCATGGTAAGAAACCTACATCTTTTTATACGGAGCGGTCAAGAAAAACGAAAAAAATGTAAGTGGTTCAAATATCACATGGAATAAGATAGGTCTTCTGCTGATTTTAAAATGTATGTAGTAAAACGGCTAAGAGAGAAGAGAAACAATAACAGTCAAAACCTAACATTTGACTGGGTTACTCGATTATATTCACTTTTTAATAAACTAGCAAAAGAAATATTAACTATGCTTCTTCAGCTCTTTAAAGCTGAGGTATACTTTTATGTATATGATTTACACATTACACTACTATAGTTTAACCGAAAACGACACAGGAAGAAAAATTGTCGTGCATAATAAGCTGTAGCATTTCTAGTTTAAATACTACCGCAGGTTACTTACTATTGGCATAGTAGATTATATGGTAATGTAGTCTACTATGCCACTATAAACGCAAAAATCTCTAAAACTGTAGAAGATATAAAAATATATACTGTATATACATATATTATACTATTTTAATCATGGCTAAAAGCTGTATCGATCTCTGCTAACATTTCATGCAGTTGTGCACGGAAATCAAGGGCCATACACTACATTTATATCGACGTTTTCAAGCGCGCTTCAAGCCAAGCCGCTATCAAGGCAGCTTAAGAACGAGCAAACTAAAGTTTGGCGCGAATCTGAGACCATGAAAAGAATGCAAGTATCTATGGAATGTGCATTATTCATTGGTGATTGGCTAAAACCCTATATATCCATAGAAACGGCCTGCTTTTTACAAACCTCCCCCTTCCGTCAGGGCTTCAGATCCGTGCGGCGTACTATAAATGTCCAATACTGAGCTTGAAGCCGGCTCGGAATACTTCAAGTCAAGTTAAAAATATTTTAGGGTTGAATCAAGCCGCTTCATTTTGTGACAAACGTTTTAAGCTGGCTTGGATTATCTCCAATTTGAAGTATGGTGCCATGTCATTATTGTGACGTTGTCACGTGTCACAATTTTTGACTTTTCGCTTTGTATTGTTTATTTGTGTTGAAAAGCCACTTAAATCTCATTATTATTTAAGCGCCCATGCGTATTTATCTCGGCTTGAAGCCAATTCAAAGACAGGTATAAACGTACGATATAAACTGAATTTCAAATCAATTGAATGTCGGCTTTACTTTACACAAGCCTGCTTGAAAACGACGATATAAATTTAGTCATAGGGAAGAATTCGCAACAATTTTCATTAAAATCAATGTGGTGAAACAAAATAACGTATCTATTCAAATGACTTTAATTTTGTACAAAAATCAAGTGTGATATAGAAATTAACTGGTGAAATTTTGGAACGATTCCAATATGGTGAAACCAAATAGCCGCCTAATAAAATGTTTAAAGATTTTGCACAATGTAATGTAAGAGAACCGAACTAGTAAGATCTTGGTACGAACAATAGAAGGCGAAACAAAATGGCGGCCTAACAAAAATATTTAAAAATAAATAAAAAAAAATCTTAATTACCTTCAAACGATTTGGATAAATCAAGTGAATCCGATTTTTGATTGGGTTTGTGTATGGTCTTTTGTGTAATATCTATAAATTTAGCAGCCTCTTTCTTTTGCAATGAAGTAATATATTTTACATTTTTGCATAAGTATTATGAATCATATACAGGAAATAAACGTAACAACTGCAATTAGCATAATTTGTATACTTATGTTTTCATATAACCAAAAACAGACAATAGTCCGTATAGATAATCCATCCAACGTTAAGTAAAACAACCCCTAAATGGATTCCAACCTTGCATTGTACTTATTCCTTATAGTACGGATCCATCTAGAGATTTAGTGTTGCCAATATTCAAAATTCAAATTCAAATATCTTTATTACTATCACAATAAAACATCATTACAATTCAATAACACTTAAAAGATAGTAACGACGGACAGTACCGCGATTATCCCAACCGATAACACAGTGTACCCAAAGAGTACCTGTGTGGTAGAGCCCGTTTTAAAAATAAATTACTATAATTTGCAAATTTACTTCTAAGAACTAAGATTCGATACACTTTAAAGTATTACAATACAATAAACAAGACAAAAAAAACTATCAAGGCAAACAACAGGCGTCCAAGCAAGGGCAGGAGGAGGAGGAACCAACACGACACTGATGTAGGAGTATTTCGATTAAAAGTATCACTACTAAACAAATGAGGGGATCGACCAGCAAACATTTAATTTAGCTCAAATGAAAATGCCGAGGGAAGTACTAGTGCTTTTGCAAATCCAGAAGATATTTTTTTATATAGGATGCATATTTTCCGTGCGTAAATTCCTTAACATGATTTGGTAATGTATTCCACATTTGAACTGCAACGTATGAAAATGATTTTTGGAAGCTTGCCGTTTTATGCTGAGGTACTAAGAAGCAATTTGTGTTTCTAGTATTATGTGAGTGTGAAAAACTATTAAATATATTTTTTAAGTACGGCGGCTGTCCGGCTTTGAGTATTTTATAGATAAAAATATACATGTGATACAATCGTCGATTTTTCATGTTTAAAATTTCGTTAATATTTAAGTAGGGAGTAATATGATGCCTATAAGGAATGTTGTAAGAAAATCTCATGCAGCTATTCTGTATTTTTTGTATTGTTCTCTGTAATGCTGACGACAGAGAATCCGAGTAAACTATGTCACCGTAATCCAATAAGGATAAAATAAGCGTATCACACAAATAATATTTTGTTTTAGGAGGAAGTATTTTCTTTAAAGGGTACAAATTTTTTAAACGCATATATGCTACTTTGAGTTTACTTTTAATATGCGCATGAAAAGAAAGAGATGAGTCAAGAATCAAACCCAAGTTCCTTGCCTCCGTCGCTACGGGAAGGATTTCATTATCTATTTTCACTGAATAATTTACAGAAATATTTGATAGTGTATCACGATTATTTCCAAAGAAAACAACACATGATTTTGAAGCATTCAATTTTAAATTATGGTCATTAGCAAAGTTGCTTATATTTTGTAAGTCTGCATTAAAATTTTTCTGAGATAAATTCGAGTCAGATGAGTTGAATGAGATATATAGTTGCGAATCATCTGCATATTGTTGTAAGTTAGAATGCCTTACACACTCATTCATGTCAGCAACATAGAGAGAAAACAATAAGGGTCCCAATATGGAGCCCTGGGGCACTCCCGATACCAGAGGCAAACTATCAGATTTATCAATGACACCGCCTCTTGTAATTGATACACTGTGTGACCTTTCTTTAAGGTACGAACTGAGTAAGGATACTGAATCATCTGAAAATCCAAAATAGTGCAGTTTAGCAAGAAGCATGCAATGACCTATAGTATCAAATGCCTTACTAAAATCAAGAAGAGCCATGCATGTATTTTTTTTTAATTCGCTATTGATTCTTATGTTATTAACCATGCTTACTAAGCTAGTTATTGTACTATAATTTTTGCGGAAACCCGACTGACAACCTGGTACAATATTAAGTGGATATACAAAATCGCTAATTTGCTGACAAATATGCCTCTCTAGAATTTTAGAAACCACGGGTAAAATACTTATTGGTCTCAAATCTTTTATTTCTTTGGGATTAGCTATTTTGGGTAATGGAATAATTACTGCTTTTTTCCATTCATTAGGAAATACGTTATTTAAAATACAAGTATTTATAATATTTATTAAGGGTTTTAGGCAATACGGTAGACAAAGTTTCAGGCCTTTTATGGATAATCCGTCCGCCCCAACAGCATTTGTGTCAATCCCTTTCACAATTTTATATATCATTTCTTCGTTTATAAGATTAAAATTTAATTCTTTAGTTACCTTATTGTGTTTGTTAAATTTATAAAATTCAATTTTATCCTGAGATACCGTATTAGTGACATTAATACAGCTAGCAAAATATTTATTTAAGGTCTCTGAATCAGATAAATTTTCGGGCAAGTCAATTTTTTTATTCTGCGTTAAATTAAGCTTCTTTGCATTATTCCAAAATTCACTCCCACTTCCTGATGACATTTGATTGAAATAAACAATTTTTTCTCTAATAATCGCGTGTTTTGTATAATTCCGAAGTTGCCTGTAGTACTGCAGATTAGCAGGCGTTTTTTGCTTGATGTATTTACGATAAGCCTTATCTCTTAATTTCATTAAAAGTTTTATATTAGCTGTAATCCAAGGAGTAAATGGTTTATTTTTAATTGATTTAGTCTTTAATGGAGCGTGCTTGTTAAGTAAAAAAGAAATATTGTTATTAAGTATTTGAAGTTTTTTATTTACATCATCAGTATAATAGATAATATCCCAGTCGAGTTGTAAGGTGTCGTATTCAAATAAATCTAGATCAATATTATTGTAATCCCTAAACTGTACATTTAAAATACTATTTTTTCCCTTTGGTAAGTTTAGTTCTGCGTATACTAAATTGTGATCAGTGATTGATTCTGGGAGAAGCACTGACTCTGCATTGTTACAAAAGGTGCCACTATTAACAATAATGACATCAAGAAGTGTAGAAGTATTTGAAGAAATATTTATTCGCGTAGGATCCTTAATTAATTGAGAAAGATTAAAGGTTTCTAAGAGTGTCTCAAATTTTTCTTTTGCTTGAGAATTTTTTAAAAGATCTATATTAAAATCTCCCAAAAACATAACATGATCATAAAAGGGGACTGTGACACTAAATAGCTCCTCCAAGAAGTCGAGAAAGCTTTGTGCATTTGAAGAAGGGGGACGGTATAAGCTCGTTACTAATGTTTTCTTTCGATTCAAACAAAATTCTACACTTATATGTTCAAAATCCTCAGATACACTATCAAATGTAACAGCACTAAAATTTAAGTATCTTTTAATGTAAAAACCCACCCCTCCTCCACGAACCTCACGGTCTTTTATTATGTGAGTATATCCAGGAATGTCAAATGCCCCAACATCTGTATCAGGAGACAACCAGGTTTCCGATAGACCCAGTATATCAAGGTTATAATCAGTCACATAATGCATAAATTCGTCAAAACCTGTATTAATTGAGCGGATATTTAAATGAGCGCAAACAATTTTTTTTGAATTTTTTAAATTTTTTTCAGTATTGAGATTATGCTGGACACATTCCCCAATTCTCGTATCATCCCCCATTGTCCCGCCTATTCCCCCACCTCTCCCCACGCTCTACCAGGGACCCGCTAAGCCATGCCTCAATATTGCCGATATATGTAAAAATAAAAATAAAATAATGCCATCCTAGTCCTAATTCTAATGAAATGAAAATAGCCAGACACATAAAAAAAAAACAAAGGAAATAAGCGATAGCGTACTTAAGTCGCCACCGGTCTAGACTGTAATAAATAAAGAATAAAAAAAATATTTGCTATTCATGAGCGAAAAATACCACTACACCCTCCCTGGAAAATACTATGTTTATAAAATTTGTCACAAAGACAAAAATGAAACAGCAGGATCAAAAATTTGTTTTTAAGTGTTAATACCTACTTTAATAAAACTATGACCTATTAACAACCAATAATTAGTAATTTAAAAATAAATACAAATCATTCCTATGAAGAATTTATGAAGGCCAAAATTAAGCATTAATATCGAGATTAATATACATATTATCTAGTACTATCGTAATATTATTTTATATTGTACCCGACATAATATTAACTTTTATTTTATTCATAGTAATTTGTAAATTTGTTAGCATTGTATTCAGGGAAAGTATAGAACCAAACAACAGTTTGTTCATCTTCACAATTAGAAAAAAAAGAAATTCATTTAAAAATACATAAACATTTACCAAAACTAAGACCCATTAACAACCAATAATTAGTAATTTAAAAAATAAATACAAATCATTCCTATGTGGAATTTAAGAACGCCAAAATCAGACATCAATGTACATATTATTTAGTACTGTTTACTATCGTAATATTATTTCATATTGTAGCCGATATAATATTAACTTTTATTTTATTCACAGTAATTTGTAATATTATTAGCATTGCAACCAGGGAAAATACAGAACGAACAAACAGTTTATTCAGATTCAAAATATGAAAGAAAAATAATTAATTAAAGATACACAAACATTTACATCTTGCATTTGCTACAGTTTGCTGTTTACTCTAAACTTATGTCATTCTTTTTACCGCACATGAGATAAAAAAGGCGAAATAAGATTTTTTGACATACCTGTTTTTCACATATCACTTGTCACTCAGAGACCCTTAAACCATTAAATTTAGCTAATAACTTCGTTAAGCCTTTTCTCCGAGGTAATATGCACTTTAGCACCATTACTTATCACATAAACTTTACCTCCTGCTGTCCAACAACAATTTTTAAATTGAGATCTAGTTAGTTTAAATAACTTCACAGTATCCCCCGTTAGCATTTCGGTAATCAGAAACGGTGTGCCTTTTAACTGCTTTTTGCCATAGAACACTTTATCACGAAGCCATCGCTGGCAAAAAGAGACTACAACTGGCCGAGGCTTTGCGGTATCGTTTTTTTTTTGGCCAAGGCGATAACAAAAATTTATGTCCCGTTTATCAATACTGATACCTATTTTTGTTGTTAAAAAGGTAACAGTATTTATATATAGATCACCATCTTGACCTTCTTCCATGCCGTGAACTAACAGGTTGTTTTGATTGGCTGATAGAACACACTTCTGCGTGTCCGATTTGAGTCGGCTGACGTCACTTTTTATATTTTCCAAACTACCTAAAACTAGTTTTTCAAAATCGGAAAATCGTTTATTCAACGAAATAATCATCTCCGGATCGTTTGTTGCCTTAGACAAACTAGACTTTCCTGCAGCACTTAGATCCGTCCTGAATTTATTAAGGTCACTTGTGAACTTGGCCGCCATTTCTTCAATCTTGTCGTTAAGTTTTTGCACTTCAACAGCTTCCTTTCTGGACATATCGTCTCGTCTTTCTCTCCCCATGATGTGTGATTGTTTATGCTATTTAGAACTACACCTTTAAAGGAATTTATCACACTTAACTCATGAATAAACTTAAAAATTTAGAAGACCGACGTGGCTACGTACTATCACTTCACAGCGCCATCTACTCACTCAATATGTAGCAGTCTCGTACCTCCAAATTGAATTACGCAAACAGATAGGCCTAATTCGTGCTAATCTTGCTACGAGCGAGTCAATATTTCGATAAAACGGCGGCACGAACGATTGAAAGTGGTTAATATATTCTATCCTGGTTATCTGCAAATGCTAGATCACTGTATCTTGTAAAATAGAACCACTGATCATAAAATAATAACCCGGTGGGACATTATCTACTATTATTATTACTTACCAATAGCAGTCATTAATGTAACTTACCTGAAATAAAACAATTTTTAATTAGTATAAACAATTAATATTTTTCGCCAATTTAAAAAAATAAAACTGCTCCTTAAGAACACAACTTTTCACAAAAAGATATTTGTTACTGGTATATACATCTACAAAAAATCTTTCAATTTTGCATTATACTCCACAATTGGAGTAATTTGTGACAAGGACCAGGAATATCGTAATCTGAGAGTGGATGTCACTAAACGCATGTAGCATGTTAAAGCTATTAAAAATATGAGTGAATTTACTGTTAGCACATTCCAGCATTTAAGTATTAAGTAGAAATATAGTAAATATTTTCAGCAATGAGAATAATTTATAAAACACATTATGCACTGGTGTAATTTACAAAAAAAAATTACAAATACTGATCCTCTAAAGACTGTAATCGCGTCCCGGTGCCACGTAAATTTCAGTAGGGTAAAAACATATTTTGCTGTACTACTCTAGTTTTAGGAGAGTGTTATTTTTTAATATTGCTACTTATATACAATATCCTCGAAAAAGTTCGCATATATGGGATTTTTTTATAAGCATGGGTAATATGTTATATTACTGCTATGAAAACGTCTAAAATTGCTGCTATGCAAACTTCTAAACCACACAACCAGAAAAGTCTGAAAACGACTAATTTTGCATAACGTGGTAAATAATTTCCCACGGCTCAAATTGGTTCGTCATTGGTCAGCCCACGTGTGCAAAATGCAGCCTAGTTCATATTTAATTTTATAGGATATATGGTTGGTGGTTGCTCAGTAAGCGTTTGTTCAGAAATATTTAAACTAATTTGACATTAAAAATTACATTTTTACGTAAGAAATAGAGGGTACATAGTAAATTTAAGTGTACGCCCCAAATACAGCCGCAGAAAAAAGTGTATAACACTCGGTATACCACGTATACGAACTGTCACATTTGTGTGAGAAGAACTCTTCTCAAAACTTGTTATACAACAATTGCTTTACTTCTACGAATAAAGACTTAAGCAATCTTACTTCTAGACTTCAAATACATATTGATTCTATCCAGAATTGGATAAACCATTGGATATTGATTTAGATCCTCACAAAACTCAAGCCATAATTTTCACAAACCGTAGTCATTTTATAAGATCCAAGCAAATTCAACTCCAGGGCATCAAAATAAAATGGTCAAATAAAATCAAATACCTTAGTGCCATTTTTAACAGACACCTAAGTTGGTCCGAAAGCACCATTGCATTAAAAAGGCTCGAGTGATTTTATCCCCCCTTTATTCCCTGTTACATCAGGAAAGTAAGTTAAACAATAGAATTAAAACTACTATCTACAAAGCTTATATTAGATCCATTTTTACATTCTTCTCTCCCACTTGGAGTATTCTCCACATCAATCAAATAAATAGGCTTCAAGCTGTACAAAATAAAATAATTAAAATTATTCTAAATGCAGATAGATTTGTCAGAAACTCTATGCTTCACAGACGTCTAAATTTGACACTAACTATATGAAAAGATCGGATCTTTCAGGTAACGAACTCATCATAACACCCTTTTAATAAATAAATATAAACTCCCAAAGGACTGCCTACTCCCTAGATCCTAACCTCTTTCTTATCTTTTACCCCAACCCATAACCCTTGTTATCCTTGACAGTAACTCCGATGACCGAAAACATGTTATAACCCTAAGGCTGACATAATTGCGAAGAAGACCCCGAAGAACCATTGCTTAACTAAGCATGAAAATAGCTTATTTGGAAATGGTCAAGTGACTTCTGTTACTTGTCAAAATTGACATTTCTTTGTAGAAATAGCAGAAAAAGTGCTATAAAAAGTTGTTCATTCTCTAGTTTTACATATGTATGTATACCGAATGTTGGTCAGCAATTCAATATTTAATAACATTTTTATAACTTATATATTTTATAATTTTTTTTAGACATTTCAATGTTTTACAGATAGCTACAATTGTCGATTACTTTCCTAAATCAGAGCTTTGTTATTTAATTTTTTGTATATTAAGATATTTATTTAGTAAATTTTAATTAAATTAATCTGAACTAAAATTACGCCAACTTTGAATCAAGCTTAACATATTTTTAAAGTGATTTTAATTTAAACAATTTTTTTAAATAATTTAAACAATACGCTCTTTTTCTGTTATTTTTGACAGCTAAGGCAAGGCACATGACTATTTTCGAATAATTTGACAAATTTACCTAATTAGAAGAAATCCCCTATGATGCAAACTTCTTCAAGAACACTGTTTACGCACCGAAGGAGAAAAAAATTGAAGAAAAATTAGAAACCACAATTCTGAAAATCGGCTTTATCGATTTTGCTCAAGTTTAACTTTACTAACCTATCTTTATGCGATTATTTGTTTTTTCCTAAAGAACTGTATATTACCTTAATACTCTAGTTCTTTAGAATGGAAAAAATTAAACAGTATATTTTTACTTTTTAATAGTTACGATTTGGGGTTACGAAAAATTCTACCCCTTGGATGAAACCACGAGCACCTAGATATGCAAATTGGGTACAAGAGGTTGGTTTTTGTGAAATAACTCGTTTTCTATTTGTTGTACGATACAAATTGTATTAAACAAAATATTAAAATATATAACCTCATAAAAGTTTTTTAGGCTACATTAGTACTATCGTCGCAGACACTTTAGGCTGACTGATGTGCGTCTTTAATTATTACAGTTTTATTCACGGGCATATGGCCAAGTGTGCTATGCATAGGTTAAATGTGTTCGACGCGCATCAGTCAAAAAGTGCAAAATATCTGCATTTGTCACATTATATTTTTGAATGTCAAAAATATTTTAATGAATTACATCATAAACCTTATATATTTATACTCGTACATTTTAAAATAAATCACTACTTAACTTAATATATCAATTTGTTTATTTACCAGCTTCATGTTCTCTCTGTTCTGTTAGGTAACTAAAATCCGGCACTATATCTGCTGCCACGTTCCCATAAGTATTGTTTTAATACCTCTGTGTTTTATACACTTCGCAGAAAAAATCCGTACGCATCTTTGATTTCTATGCAATTTCGTGTCAATTTTAAAATGGCTCATGATGCGGCCCTAGTTTATATTGCGTACATATAATATATAGAGTGTAAAACCAACAACACGGGATTTGCTATGCAACCGAGCATCAGCGCACATGTGTAACAGCTCACATATATGATTATGTTGCCTTTGAGCTCGTTGACCATCCGTCGACGCACGGGCTCAAAATAGTAAATCGTACGCGTCCCATGTGAAATTGTTCGTTCAAACATGAATTACAAAACGAGACTACGGAATCGCCTTTTTAAAAAATGTTTATTTCAAAAATACAAGTTATTTAGAAACAAAAATAAAATGTTTTACGTCGATGCTTTCAACTGACTGCCCTCGCGTCGCAGAAATTCGCATATATTAGCGGTCATCTAATATGCAGTGTCAGCAGGTTCCTTGGTTGGATGGTCAGATAACTCCTCCCTTCTTAGATTTAACTAACCCTGATAGGGGGTAGTTCAATGAGTTGGCTCGGATTCGGTTCTGTTGTGGTTGTGGTTGCGGTCATCTTTTTCAAACATCTATTTCGGATAAAATATCTAAACAAAAAATATCCAAAAATAGTTAGAAAAAGGGTGTATATAAAAATTGTCCATAGGCTTGGTAATTTCGAAATTCGGTCGAAAAGTTCTGGGACATGATTTTCTTCAATTTTGTTTTTGATTTTGTGAAGTTCGTCTAATTTGATTTCTTGTAAATGGAAGCTCAAATTCAGGACGGGAAAGTCTTGTTCAGGTGTATCTTGGAAGTCCGGGAACAGGATGGGTTGCTTATTAGTATCGACGTCGTTTTGATTATTGATAATCGACATATCGTTGATTTTTGCTTGGCATCCTGTTGGAAGGGTCAACATATAACTTCCATGTAGTTTT
The DNA here is from genome assembly GCA_030620095.1 of Kuschelorhynchus macadamiae. Classification (NCBI taxonomy): domain Eukaryota; kingdom Metazoa; phylum Arthropoda; class Insecta; order Coleoptera; family Curculionidae; genus Kuschelorhynchus; species Kuschelorhynchus macadamiae. The sequence continues at coordinate 605,247 of JAUTXW010004102.1, forward strand.
TGGCGTTCTTCTTGGGAGTCACATTGCAGTTCTACTAGTTCGGTATTTGGCAAAACTACAATCCATTGATTGGAATTATCCAATTGACTTATTACAGGTCGACTTATTGTAACGTCGATTTGTTGGCAGGTAGAAGTGCTTTTTGTGGTCTGTAAGAGCTGTACTTCGCAAGGACTTTTTGAAGTGATCTCTGTGAGGTCTTCTTTTTTGCAAAGAAATAGGTTGGGCACAACTTCTTGGCAAGGGTCCGGACGATGAGTAAAGTACAATTGATTTTTAAGTAAATATTTGTTCCGCGGTATAACAACCTTAAACAGACTCTGATGCTCAATTGGTATAGAGTACAAGTGATAATAAGAAAAACTATTTGGATTGGTTACTGGAATTCGTAATAAATATGTTACACGGTTATTTAGGGTAAAACAGTCGACGTCTATAATATTTTCGAATAAAAATATATTTTCTAGGTTAGTGGGCAAAATTAAATGTTTTGAACCTACCATTTTTTCGAGTTTTTTGAGTTCATTTAAAAGATCTTTGGTTTGAATTATGCTCGGGTGAAATATTTTAAGCTTTGCGAATGTAACGGAGTTTTCAACATCTTGTAAAATGGAATCGATTATTTCGTACAAGTTAATAATTTGATCAAGAGTGTCTTTAATAAAATACATGTTCTCTTTGTACGTTGTTTTTTGTACAATATAACTTATTTGTTTTATTTTACCCTCGAGAAGTTTTTCATTTTGGCTTATTTTTTGAATTGTTGTGTTAAAACTCGTAATGACGCTTGTTGAAATCTGATTTAGGTTACGTATGTTATTACTTAAAAATTTTTGGTTTCCTTGTAAGTTTTTTATTAGGTTTTCGTAGCGAGCGCCATCTTCCGCATCTAAGTTTCCCGTTACAGCCTTAAAAACAGACCCTGCAGCATTAATTAATCCTCTTTTATTTCTTAATGGATGGGGTAAAATTTCTTTAATTTTATTTTCTACGCGTTCTTGAGAAATTGCAAGAATTTTTAAGTAATTAGATGATTCGGCATAGTATTCTTTATGTATAATTAATGAATTTGTAATATTTTTTGATTTTGCGTTTAATTTATTAATTTCAGATATTATTGGATTTAAGTCATAATAGTGAATTAAGGTATACGTGTATTCTGTAAGTTTAGCTTGTCCTAGCTTAATCGGCACGATTCCTGGGTTGTCGTCTAGTTGTCTGATAATAATTTTTTCTCTGTCTCCGATAACGGCGGCCACCAGGCTGAAATATAATACGTTTGTTTTAGTCAAAGCTGTAAGTTCTCCTTAAAGGTCGTTTTAAGTTGTCCATGTGAATTTTAGTACGAAGTTGCGTCTGTATTGTCTTACGGTTTTTATTTACAGACTTAACTTTGGTCGGTTTTTCGAATTTGTCGGCAAGTTTTTGTCTAACATGCTTCTTAACGTAAACGTCTTGATTTGGTTCAAATAGTTCAGTGTCGTCTCGGTTTTCATTTATTTTAGATATTACCTTTTCTTTCTTTTGTATTAATTTTTGATTTATATTGGCATACATAAGTTGTGATTTTTCTTTATGGTTATTGACATAATCTGTTAAAAGTAATTGGTTTATTTTAATATCAAAAGGATCATTATTTGTAGTATGACCATTTATAACATCAATTGGCTTAAAATTAGTGGAAGAATGAATTGAATGGTTATATGCAATAATGGCATAAATCATTTTTTGACTTATTGGTGTTTTACTAAAGGTTTGGTTATTTAGTAACCTTATATGCTCTGCTAAAGTAGAGTGGAGCCGTTCAACGGCCCGTTTGATTGCGCATGACTAGGAGAGCAAAAGTGTACCTTTATTTTATGTAAATTCAAAAGTTCTGTCACTATTGTGTTCTTGAACTCTGTGCCATTGTCAACAATTATTTGTTTGGGAATACTATGATGTGAGAAAAATATTAAAAGTTTGTCTACGATTTCTGTAGCAGCGAGGGATTGCAAAGAATATGCTTGAGTATATTTTGAAAAACTATCTATTATTGTCAAAAATTTGGTTTGTTCGAGAGTGTAAGTATCTAAATGTATTATCTCGAAGGGTTTTAAAGCAGTTGGTGTTACGTTCATTTTTATATTGATAGGATGTCGTTCATATTTACTTAATTGACATGTCTCACAATCATTAATGTAAGTTTGAACAGAATTTTTTAAGTTCGGCCAATAATAGCGTTCCTTTATTTTGCTCAAAGTCTCATCAATACCGCGATGGTTTGTTTTTGACTCGTGGTAATTTTTAATTATTTCTGGTATGTCTCGTTCGTCTGTAGCGTCAATAAGTTTTGTCAGGCAGCGCTTAAATTTTAGCGAAGGCCATTTGAATGTTTTTCTAATTACTTCGCAGAAAGGCTCGTACATTTCTGCATTCTCAAAATATAAATGATATTGTTTATCAGGTATGATTAATTCTTTAATAAAGGTTAGGATATCATTTTCAAAATTATTTTCAGAAATTTGAACAGAGATTCTCCGTTTTTTCTCGAATAGTATTGTCGTCTTGGGTCGTGCAGGTGAATGAAATACAGAGGAAATTATTATCTGATTTGATCCGTAGTTTACTGGAATATCGTAAATGGGAATTCCTACTATAGGGTCTTCACTCTGGTTTGTATGTACTGTCATGTTGTCGTCGGGTGGTTCGTCATCAGCTGTTTGATTATTTGTGGTGTGACCGACCTCACGCGCGGGTTCATTGTCATCTGCTTGTGCAATGGTCGATATTTGGTCTAAATTTTCATTTGAGGTTGTTTCCTCTAAAGATTTATTAAAATTTTCTACGTATGATTTTAGTGAAAAAATGTCTTCAGTTTCTTTGGTATGCAACTCGATTCTAGAAAGTGCGTCCGCGTTGGTATTCAATTTACCCCGTTTGTAGATAATGTTGTAGTCGAACTCATCAATTTTTATTCTCCAGCGTAGTAATTTAGAACTGGGATCCTTTTGGTTCATTAGCCATTGTAGGGGTTTATGATCTGTAATTAAATTTATTTTTCTTCCAAAAATATATGGGCGAAAATACTTTGTGGCCCACACAATTGCCAAAAGTTCTTTTTCGGTGGTACTATAGTTCCTTTCTGAATCATTCAAAGTTCGCGAAGCATACGCGATCGGTAAGTCTTGTCCTATTGGTCCTTGTGATAACACAGCACCAACTGCCACATTGCTGGCATCCGTCGTTAAATTAAATGTCTTGGTAAAATCAGGGTATTGAAGTATTGGTTCGTTTATTAGCAGATTTTTACATAATTCAAAGCATTCAATAAATTCTTTGTCATGTTCGATTTTTGCACCCTTCTTAAGACACTTTGTGAGTGGTTTCGTAATTCTAGCGAAGTCTTTTATGAACCGTCTGTAGTATCCAAGTAAACCTAGAAAGCCTTTTATCTGTTTTGTTGTTTTTGGTAATGGAAATTCTTTGATTGCTTTTATTTTGTCAGGGTTTGGTTTAACGCCATCTGCCGTGACGACATGGCCTAAATATGCCACTTCTTTTCTTAAAAATTCCGATTTATCTAACTGGATTTTAAAGTTAGAATCTCTTAACCTTTGAAAAACGCATTTTAGCCGTTCTAAATGTTCCTGTAATGATGTTGAGAATACAATTATATCGTCAAGATATACAAGCCATTTTTCATTTTGAATTCCTCTCAGGATATTATCCATGACACGTTGAAATGTCGCGGGTGCGTTTTTCAACCCGAAGGGCATTCGAAGAAATTCGTAATGTCCATTTTCTGTGTTGAATGCCGTTTTCTCGATGTCATCTTCGTGCATTTGGATCTGGTGAAATCCACTGGCTAAGTCTAGGGTACTAAAGTATTGACATTTTCCCAACTTATCTAATAGATCGGTTATATTCGGGAGAGGATACTTATCATCTAAACTCTTAGAGTTTACACCCCTTAGATCGACTACTACCCTGTATCTTGGCTTCCCTGAGGCATCTAGCTTCTTGGGTACCACCCAAATGGGTGAACTCCACGGAGAGCTACTCGGTCGTATTATTTTTTGATCTAGCATTTTCTTTATTTGTTTATCTACCTCTTGCTTATAAATAAAGGGGTAGCGATACGATTTAGAATAAACCGGGATTTCGTCTGTGGTTCTTATGCGGTGTTTAATTTCATTTGTAAATGTTGAAGGTTCGTCTTCGTTATAAAAAATGTCTGAGTACTCATGAATTAATTTTAAAAGCTTTGCTTGTTCTTCTGAATTTAAATGGTTTGTTCTAAATTTTAAAAAATCCAAATTTTTTAATTCGGAACAATCGTTAAAATTATTTAAATTTATTTCTTCATATTCACTCGCATAAAAACGTTCTACGCTTATGGGTTGTGAGAAGTCTAAGGTTACTTCTTCACAAGTATTGTTGAGAATTGTTGTTATCGCAAAACCATTTTTTGCAACAGTTAGACATTCCGGTATCTCGCAATTGTGATACCTTTGGTGTGGTATTATGATATCACCGTTCCTTACCGATGTTTTTACTTGTATTACTTGTTCGACACGTGGGGCGATTGTAATAAAATTTAACTCATTTTGCGTTTTGTGAAAACGTAATTTAATTCTAGTATAAGGTGTAACTAATAAGCCTTTATCAAAGTCGAGGTTAGCTTGAAGTATTTTTAAATTGTCAAGTCCGATAAGTCCGTCAAATATATTATGAAATTTAAATAGATAGAATTTCAAATCTTTTTGTTCCGGCAAATTAAAAATGTTTGATGAGGGAATTAATGCACTATATTGATGGGCTGATTTTTGGAAAACGGTCGAAACTATAAAAGGATCATTTATTATATTATTTGGGTAAATTTTTTTTGCAAGATTCGGATCGATAAAAGATCTTGTTGAGCCTGAATCAATAAGAAATTTTAGGTTTGTTTCTGGGAAAATTATATAAGATAACTCACTAGGATTTGACATATTGAATGATATTAATTGGGGTTCTAAGGTTTTTTGTTGTCTGGAGGAACCTTGGTAAAATTTTCGCGGTCAGTTTGTTCTTCGTAATAATTCGTATTTTCTAGGAAGTCAGAGTCAGGTAATGTCACAATAGGATTATTTTCTGAATCATATTCGTAAAATTCGGTCTTTTAGGCGTAATAATTTTGATCACAATACACATTCTGATACGGGTCGTATGTGCTAGAATGTGGACATTCTTCATACGAATATTGTTCATAATAGGGCATGTTATGAGTTTCAGTATTATGAAGCTCTTCGAAAGCAAATTTAGGTGGATTAAATCCTTGATTTTGAGAATAAAAATTAGAGTTTTGTTGTTGGTTGTTTTGTGGTGGTCTATTAGCGAATGGTTTAAATATAGCTGTTTCTACGCCTGCCATTGGTTTTGGTGGTGGAAACCTGTTTTGATTATTTGGCTTAAACACATTAGTTCTAGGCTTACCAAAAACTTGATTATTTGTAAAAAATCTCGGTTGGGGCCTATTAGGATTGGGTCTTATATTCATAGGCTGGGACGGAAAATTAGGCCTAAATGCATTGTGTGGCGTATTTGCGTTAAAAATTGGTCTTTGAATAAAATTCGGTTGGAAATTTTGATGTGGCTTAAAAACGTTATGGCTACTGTTATTGGTATTATTTTTTATTAAGAGTGGTCCGGATTTATTTTGGTTTTGAAAATAATTCACGTTATATTCTTGTGTTACAAATTGTAAAGCTTGCATAAGATTTTCAGGCCTCATACATCTTATTGTTGTCCCTAATGGTTCACGTAATCCACTTAAAAATGTTTTTAAAGCTAATTCATTGTATAGTTCTCGTTTTAGAATTTTAGCTGAATTAGTTAGCTCATGCGCATCAATAAATGAACACAGCAGATTTAAAATATGTAAAACTCTATCGTAAAAATCATTTGGTTTTTCACCGGTGTTTTGTTTTAACATAACCAAATCACGATTTAAACACGCTTCATCCCTTTGATCTGCAAAATTTCGTCTTAATGTGTCTTTAAGTTCGTCCCACGTTGTTACATTTTGTATGTTAACAACTAGTTTAGCCTGACCTGTAAGTTTGCCTATTAAAGAATTTAACAAATAAATATTTTGAAAATTTCGCGGGTTGCTTGCATCGTAAAATGCGTCTATGAGTGATTGGCATGTAGATATATATCTATTTAAATCATTTGCGTCTCCGTCAAAAACTGGGACGCAGTTTAAATATTGGGGTTTAAATTGGGACATATTTGATTCTAATAATTGATTAATTAGTAAATGATTACTTAAAGAAATTGTATTTTCAAAATTTTCTTGTATATTTTCTACTCCTACTTCTAAATCTAATGCTCCTAAATTATTTTGAGGAACAGAGTCAGCTGAGGTGATAAACGAAGGCTATCTAATTCAGAAATTAAATTTTCAATCGACATCAATATGAGAGAAAATCAATTGCACTTACAATACTAGAAGAATGGCGTCCTAGTCATTCTATAAGTTCCAAACTTGGTTCGGCGATGTGGTCCTTCTCCAAAGCGTGGTACTTGCAGAGACAGACAATGTGGGTCCTATCCCTCGATGTTCGATCAAATGGAATGCTCTTACAGATCCGCGATGGATTGGGAATCGATCGATGTCTTGATCAATCCGCTCTATAATAAGCACTTCACCTAATGTCACAACAATTGGTTCTTTCCGGTTAATTCGTTAAAACGAAAAAGTTATTATGAGCGATTCATAAACTTCCGAAAATCCGTACGACTGCGCCAATTACAAAACGAGACTACGGAATCGCATTTTTTAAAAAGGCGATTCCGTAGTCTCGTTTTGTAATTCATGCGATTCTATCTCGTACGTCCTGACGGTTAGTACTGACCATCAGCTTCACGTGAAACGGCATTTAAAATGGCTGGTATGACTATAGTGCTGATGTTACGTAAAAGGTGTATAGGAACATGTAGAATTTTATAAGGGGACAAAGGGAACATGAGTTATCGCACAAAAAACAAATTCTTGTACCTTATTTGCATACTTAGGTGGCTCGCTTTTATCGGACGAGGTAGAATTTTTAATATAGTTTTCGTGCCCCCAACTAGAAGAAAAGAAAATAAACTGATTAATTAACATTTTTCAAAATGATTTTTTGACTCACCTTCTGGAGTTAAATGTTAATGAAATATCGATTTACATCAAGCGCTTTGTCTACACTGCATTTACAATTAATGAGCTACCATTTTCTCTACAAGCTTTATTTTAAAGGATCGAAAAAAGTACAATACAAAAGTTTTAAGATTTTGCTTAAACTGACAGTATTTGCTAAAGAAATAAAAAAATAACAAATATAAAGTAGAATGAAATGAGCATCGACTTTGTTATTTTAAATGTAACACCCTATATAATATATTTTCATTAAAAAGACCCTCTCTTGCAGATTATAAATATACCAGGTTTAATACCTTTACCTTTAGACAACTGTGAAAATTGGCAAAAATCCTACTGTATAATTCTCACAATTACACATAAAATTTCTATAATTTAATAAGACAATTCTATGCATATTTAATATTTACTTAGATGGTATGTACAGTGTCTACACTGACCTTCTTACAGTCACGTCAGTTGAACCTTGCACGTTCTGATGACTATACATAATATAATGTTATTAAATTTTACTATTTTGCATCATTGAGATCGCACGCATTGTTTAATTGATAGTTGTATAAATGGAATGTAAATCTTAGAATAAATCAGTACGTTATTAACCACGATAATTGTTACTCATTTTCTACGAACAAATACCTACTACGTCCTACATCGTCCCGCTGCTCATCTCAAGCCGAAGCTGAGCAAAGCTATTGGCAAGCAAAGCTTGCACATTGGTCCTTCGAGCCTTAAAGCCGTTCTTCAACCGAAGAACATCCGTCCAATATACACAACCGTGTATCCGTCCATCAACTTTATCGTCCGTCCATCTACAAGCAACCAAAACCAACCATATAATCACAGTTGTCAGGAAGTCTGTCGTACATGGCAAGAAAAAAGCTGAACAGAAACCAAAGAGCTAAGAAACGTCAAGAAAAATTAGAAGAAATCGTTATAGCTTCTTTAGACGGAGTTGACATCAAAACGCACAATTCAGGTTTGCCAGTCACGCCAACCATAGATAAAAAACCGTTTGAATTCGTAACCAGGCTAGAAGCAAGATTTAAAGAGCTTTTCGGCGAATAGTTTACCACCAAAACCTGTTTTAGGGTGTCGTTGCCTGAACTGAGTAGGGTAACGTGAAGAAGCACTCGAAAAAACTAAGTGGTGGGAAAAAGCAAAGTGCCGTTAGCTTCACTCGCACACACAAATATACACGTTACTTAATAATTGGTATTTTCCTTGTTGCTCAGTTACCGCTGGCGAGGGGAATACTAAAAGGAATAAATAAGATATACCTGTGCCAGTTCACGCTGGCGGCATATATTATCGTTTCCACGATTGAGTATCACACACAAGCAAAGGCTTTTCCCCGTGACCAGTTAACGCTGGCGAGGAAAATACTTTAAGGGTTTAATAAGGTATTCCTGTGCCAAGTTCACGCTGGCGGGCATATATTATTGAACTCAGCTTAACATACAACACAAACAGACACTACTTGCAAACTAGCCGAAAGTAAACAAAAAACAAATAAACAAACAAAATATCCCGTCCCGTCTGTTCAAAAATTCATCATGTCTGCGGAAAGCAAAATGAATGAGCTTGTTCAAGAACAAGAAGAACTAGGAAAACAAATAATCCAGCTTATCAGCAATAGCAAGAAGGACTCTTCTTTGAGAAAAACTGAAACATATATAAAAGACCGCATCGCCACCTTAGAAAAAATATGGAAAAGTATCCAGAAAAACGACAAGGAAATAAAAAACCTAAACCTCACCGAACATGCATATTTTACCAAAAAATATGACAACCAATTAAAAGAAAAATACGAAGAAGTACTAAACTACCTAAAAACCTGTCCAAAAGCAGAAACACCTTCAGCAAGTTCCGCCGATCCCTTGGCGGAAAAAGAACAAGAACACCGTCTGAAAAAACAAAACTTCAGGCTGCAACAACTACAAACCGACCTAAACCAAATTGAAACGGAACTAAGCCAAGGAAAGTCCAAATCTCGCTATAAGCTTCACATGGAAAAAATTAAAAAACAATGGGATGCTATTCATCAACTGCATGAAGAAATAATGATAAATGAAACAAAGTTTCAAAACAACTATTTTGTCAATAATACTTATGCAGACACTCTTGGCCAGTACGAAGAAATTCTGGAAAAACTAACTTTAGAAGCTCAAGAAAATATCATGGCCCAAACTCAACAAATCGTGGTGAACCAGCCACAGCAAAAGTTAGCAATTCCAAAAGTCGTTATCCCGATCTTTTATGGAGGATATGAAAACTGGTCTAATTTCTTCGATATATTCAAAAGAGTAATTCATGAAAACCAAGCACTGACCAAGGCCGAAAAGATGCACTATCTGAAAACCCACACACGGGGAGAAGCAGGCAAATTGATTCAACACCTTGAGTCAACTGAAGCTAATTACGAAACAGCATGGGAGTTATTGCAAAAGCGATATGAAAACAAAAGGCTACTAACATTCCAACTAATTGATAAGATATTAGACGTACCAACGGTTACAAAAGAAGACGCACTGAAACTAAAACAACTACACGACACTACAAGAGAATGTCTACAGGCGTTGAAAAACCAAGATGTAGAAATCGATACATGGGGTCCAATGGTAATTCGAATAATCCTCAGAAAATGGGATTCTGAAACCAACCGTCTATACGAACAAAATCTTCAGAAGCCGCATGATATCCCAGAGTTCGAAGAATTTATGAACTTCTTAGAAAGACGATTCCAGTCATTAGAAACCATTGCCGTTAACGTCGCATCAGACAATAACAAAAAACACAGTAACGCTGGTTGTCTATTCTGCAAAGATAAACAACACATGACGTACCACTGCCAAAAGTTCAAAACGCTTTCAGCAGAAGAAAGAAACAAACAAGTCCAAGAAAAACATATGTGCTATAATTGCTTAAGTCATGATGTTGGCAAAAGGTGTTTCAGCCAAACAAGGTGCAATATATGCAGTCGCCAGCATCATACACTTCTACACCTTGAAAGATATCAACAAAACCAACAACGGTCAACAGACTACCAACCCAGAGGTTTTCAAAGAAGTTCTAATAATCCACCAAGAAATTCCCAATACAACGCCGGTGCAGGAAGGTCAAATAATCAACCTAACACCAATAGAAATACTTCAACACACCATACTAGCAAACAAGAAGAGAACGTTCTTCTCGCAACAGCCCTTGTTGAAGTTTCCACTTCAAGTTCATCGCAGCCATTACGACTTCTGATCGATCAAGGTTCACAATCTTCGTTTGTTACGGAAGAAGCCGCCCAACGACTAAATTTGCCACGCCGCCACATCAGAGCTGAAATATCTGGTGTTGGCGAAGTAAACGAGGAAATCAGAGCAAATTGTTACAAAGCTGAAATTGTAGTAAAAAGTGACATATGCGAAAAATTCTGTGACCTTACAAGAATTCTACGAGTTTTATCATACTGCTACCGAGTTACCAATAGAGAGGAAAGCCCTATTCTCTCTGTTAAGGAAATACAGGTCACCCTTAAAAAAGTCGTCGCATTGATTCAAAAACAAGAATTTAGTGAAGACTACAAATCACTACGTACTACCAAGACAGTTGGAAACAACAGCAAACTGCGGAATCTAAGTCCATTCCTAGACAGGGAAGATCTCATTAGAGTCGGAGGGAGACTAGAAAACGCACCAATAACTTACCAGAAGAAACATCCAATGATTCTTCCGTACCACAGCCATTTTTCCAAGCTAGTTATACTAGAAGCTCACAAGAGAACTCTCCATGGCGGAAACCAAGCAACTCTTGCATATATTAGGAGCAAATTTTGGATTATTAACGGGAAACGAGCCGTCAGAACCCAATTTAAAAAATGCATCAGTTGCATTCATTATAAAGCCAAAACCGCAGAACAATTTATGGGACAACTCCCGAAACCAAGAGTAACTCCAGCACCACCATTCACAAACTCAGGGGTGGACTATGCTGGTCCAATTCAAATTAGAACCACCAAAGGGAGAGGACATAAGTCGTACAAGGGCTACATTTCAGTATTCGTGTGCCTTGCCACCAAAGCGATTCATTTAGAAGTGGTCAGCGATATGTCAACCGAAGCATTTTTAGCTGCATTCAGACGGTTCACTGCAAGAAGAGGTCATTGTGAAAATATATATATCGACAACGGCACTACATTTTTGGGAGCATCAAAACAATTTGAAGAAGAAGTGAAGGAAATTATCGAAGAGCCTCACCTGCAAAATGCAATTATCAGCTCAGGAACACAATGGCACTTCATCCCACCCGCAGCCCCACATTTTGGAGGAATCTGGGAAGCAGGTGTCAAATCCATGAAACATCATCTAAAGCGAGTCATTGGAGCATGCACTTTGACCTATGAAGAAATGACAACCTTGGTGCACCAAATTGAAGCGTGTTTAAATTCGAGACCGCTTTGCCCCCTAACGGAAGATATTGATGACACCAATACATTGACCCCTGGACATTTCTTAATAGGGAGAGAATTATTAGCTCCCCCCGAATTTAAATCCTTCCCGAACTGTAATCTGTCGCAAAGGTGAAGAAAGACAAGCCTGGACTACTGAGTATCTTTCCAGACTTTAACAACGATATAAGTGGAACAAGCCTATTGAAAATTTGCCAGTGGGCACAATGGTTCTAATTAAAGAAGAAAATATAAATCCGAACAAATGGCCTTTGGCGAGAATAATGGAAATTCATCCAGGTCAAGATGGAGCAGTTCGAGTCGTAACAATAAAAAGGCCAGGAGGTGTCACTCAAAACAGACCAATTCACAAGTTAATTCCTTTGCCTACAGACCAAGATACACAAGCCGCTACCCAGCCCACAATAGAAATCAATAGTCATGTTGCACAGAAAGAAGAAAGAACCACAAAAGAGAAAAGACTGAAGCATACAACTTCAAAATCAGCACTTCTTTATGTTTTGACAATTCTATTCTTGCTAATTTCTGCAACGACAGCAGAAAACTCTTACAAAATTCACCAACCCCAACATGGCCTTTACATAGAACATCTAGGGACAACTCAAATTGACAAAGGAGTCTTTAGAATAGAAATAGCACATTCCAGAAACAGGAGTGAAAATGATGTGAAGGCAGTAATCAACGTAGCTTCTCAATTTAGAGACCTATGTGATAAATCAAAAAAGCTTACAAATGACGCCAGATGTGAAGCCCTAACCCATCATTTGGAAGAGTTAAAAAATCATACCCAGTGGATGCTGATGAATCTTAACGACGTCCATCATACAAGACGGAAAAGAGGCTATCTTGGAAAATTTTTAACAACTGTATTTGGAGTCAACGATGAAGTGTATCAAGATATCGACTCGCTCAACAAAAATCAAGAGCAATTGATTCGAGCGTCCAATCACCAAACTAAATTTATGGTGTCCGCGCTCACGGAGTTCAATGAGACAGAATCGAGGATCACCAATAGACTTAAACATTTTCAAGAAAAACTCAACCAAGGACTAGAAGCAATCAACAACATGCAGACTTGGTACAAGCAAATAGACACCAATGCCCTAAATATTCAACTGCTAAGCGCCTACCAAGTAGCACAAAACTTCATCAGCGAAATAAATGAATACTATGACAAACTATTGAACATCCGCTTAAATAGGGGCACAATATACGAACTAGTATCACCGGCATATATCAACAATATCATAAAAGAAACAAATAAAAAATTTCCGAATAACTTAAGGATTGTACCGACAATGTTATCCACGAAGCAGACAGCTAATAAGACAAGTCTCCAAGTGTATGGGTACTTTCCAATAGCAGATGTTGCCAAGTTTGGACTTCTAAAAGCAACGCTAGTTCCGGTGAAAATCGAAAACGGATCGTATTGGAACCTCCACGTCACTAATGACTACATAGCCGTCGACTACGACCCGCAACTGTACTTCCAACTTCATGAAAACGACTTACAACAATGCATTAAACCATACCCCAATGATCCACATCAGTTTATCTGTTCACCAAGTTCAGTCAGAAACATAGAAACAAATCCTTCATGTATTATAGATGAAATATATGAACGAGCCGCTCCAAGACATTGCGCCATTGAAAAAAGCAGCATAAAAGGCATACTATGGAAACAGCTGTGCGCAGCCAATACTTGGATGTTCATATCCAGCTCTCCAACGGTAATATCTGTAATCTGCAATGGTGCGCGGGAAGATGTTGCAATAAACGCAACAGGGATAATTCAAATATCTCAAGAGTGTATAATTCAAACAAAACAAAACATACTCACGCCTAAACGAAGCACCACCGTTCCAGTGTTAAATAGTTATTCCAAAGCGGTCCCAAACTTATTAGGCAATGCGATCCACCAGAAACAACTAGACATTTTACCAACCGAGCCAGTGTTCGAACTGACAGACAGCCTTCATGAATTGATAAACGATCAAGAACACCAACAAGAGCAACTACAGAACATTCTATTCTACATTCATTCAGAAACATTCACCATCATTCCATAGCAATTAGCAGCATCACTACAATTATCATAGCCATTCTTATAATTGCAGGATGGTATACAGCCAAAATCATTGTAGCACAGCATCAACAGAAGAAACGCAACAGGAAACCAGATCACAGGACCACTCAAAACGAGGAATTTGAGTTAAGATCTCTCACTTCATCCATCGGAGACAGGCCGCAGAATGTATAATTCTCACAATTACACATAAAATTTCTATAATTTAATAAGACAATTCTATGCATATTTAATATTTACTTAGATGGTATGTACAGTGTCTACACTGACCTTTTTACAGTCACGTCAGTTGAACCTTGCACGTTCTGATGACTATACATAATATAATGTTATTAAATTTTACTATTTTGCATCATTGAGATCGCACGCATTGTTTAATTGATAGTTGTATAAATGGAATGTAAATCTTAGAATAAATCAGTACGTTATTAACCACGATAATTGTTACTCATTTACTACGAACAAATAACTACTACGTCCTACATCGTCCCGCTGCTCATCTCAAGCCGAAGCTGAGCAAAGCTATTGGCAAGCAAAGCTTGCACACCTACATCTACATTATTTACTTATTAAAAGGTTTTCACTCTGTCTAACGCATTTCTACTTATTGAAGGGTTTTTGTCAATTTTATCTGTTGTTTTTAAAGATAAAGATAAATCTGATATAATTATAATCATCACAATAGGGCTTGTAGATCCCGATCAAAATATAAACAGAAATCATCTACTTGATTTTAAAACATAAAGGCAACAAGAATTAAAGTTGCTTTTGTTATTAGGATCAAAGCATGCTATTCAATAAATAATAATATGTAATATAAATAATGAAGTTTTGACCACTTAACCAAATATTAAAAAATTGAGATTTAAATGAAGTTTTGTCATACACTTAACCAAATATTCATTCAAAAAAAAATACAACTAAGTTCTAAATTATTAGCTATATTTTATACTCACAGACATACAGGCATGGAATCTATTATCCGCCTAATTATAAGCATATTTTCATTCAGAAATGATTTCCTCAAAGAAAATATGTTTCTAATTTATCTTTATTTATCTATATTTATCTATCAGATTAAAGTAAATGCTTATATATTTTCCCTATATAAGTATTTCATTATTTAAAGACTTTTGTATTAAAAAAATAGAAATTGTGAGTATTGTGACCTTTCTAATAGAGGTAGATATTAAAAAAACGGCAGATAGTGACACTTTACCGCGGATAATTATTCCACTTGAGAACCATTTGTAAAAGCATATACAAATAAATACGTCTCTATAAACACAAACCTGATTAAAATAGTTTTTTTTTTAAATATCTTAAAAGCTTAAAAAAATTAGTAAAATTAATAGGTTTATCGATACGTATTTTTGAATCTAATAAAATTATAGGAAAATACTGTTAGATACGTTTGCCATATCACCTGGAAGAATTTAAAGGATAAATAAATGTGTATGGCACTTTAAGTATCTTACGAGTACATCTGCGGTATGGATACACTCCAAAATAAAGATCTTTTTTTATAATTAAAATATAAAATTCGAGACAATACAAATTTACGTTTAGATAAAACTATCTTGGCAATAAATTCAGGCATAGTTATATCGGCTTGCTGAAGTGCTCGCCGAGAATCGGGCACAGAATACCCAAAACCGGCTATTAAATAAACCAAAATACTTGTTTAAAATTTGCACTTAATTTATTTTACAAAAATTACATTTTTTCGCCAACATTGTGGCTTCATCAGATGTTAGATGTTAAATAAAAGTGTAACATAACATAAACTGAATAAATCCGGTGTTTATAAGTTAAATTATGGCCAATAATAAAATACTGGCCAAATAGGCAGAACGTTTAAAAAATAATTGGTGAGCATATATTTAGTTACAGAAAGCAAAAAGATAATTCCCATTACTCTTACATTTAATTCAGGAAAACCATACTTTTAATGGGAACTTTGAAATTTTACATGGAAAACGAAATAATAAAAAATTTAATTTACTAAAAAGTTTGGAAATAAACAAACATAAAGATAACATTATTAAACGGTCAACCTTGAGCTAAATAGTTGTTAAACCTTTATTAGGTTATAACGAAAAATCCCAAACATTTTACCTCTGTAATATCCAGAATAAAATTGTAAAAAATGGATTCTGGTATTTAATACCTACATTTTGTGTTTACAGTGGTGGCGAAACAATTTGGCATGCGTTTTTTGTTTTTTTGTAAATTAAATTAAAGTGACAAAAAAACATAAAACAACACTCATTAAAAAATCGGGTGCCACACAACAACGTTCTCTCATACGATGCGGTCGCGTCATAGCTAGAGCTCTGCCTTATTATTCAAGAACGTTACCAAATTTCATTCGGTTTACAGTGTTTATATCTTGATGCTGTTTTGCGATAAATTATTCACATACATTAGTTATGTGTTGTATGTTGTACAGATGTATACTTCTACGATTGTTTTGGATTGTGTTTGATGTTTTGCTATAATAGTAAAATAGTCAAAATTCTTTTACAAGTAGTTTGCCTTCTTGTTTATTTTTAGGAGTGGATTGGAGCCAACCGCAACACAAAAATGCGAATATCACAATAGTCGTATTGGCTTAGTACCTTACAAAGTTTCCTGCCTTAAAAGTCTGTGAATTCGGCGTAACAACTGACAACGTTCCGGATGTAATTTCTGCATAAATTCACTCCTGTCATTTCATCCCTGTTCTGCCTGATTCGTTCGTTCACTGAATAAGTTCACCTTTTATTCGTGTGAGCTTAATCAACCAGAAGAAATAAATATTTAACACTTTCCATAGAAAAACAAATTACTTTTAATTAAATTAAAAATGTATTTTGGTAGCTATTTCTCACTTTTCCTTGTTATTACAATTTAAATAAACATTTAATACTAATTCCTGCTTTTTTGCTGTTATTAACCCTTTATCGGTTTATGTGACCATATGGTAACATAGATTTTTATAACCGTTAACGGTCACAACGCTAAGAACGTCTTGTAAAATTCTGAAACTTCTGCTGTTATATCAGAAAAAAATGCTGATCTATTTATTAGTATTTATATTTCTTTACTTATAAATTTTATGAAAATATGAATTGTAACCATATGGTAACATTGAACAATAAAAGAACTTTTTTATTAAATAAAATTGTTTTTATTATAATAATCAATTTAATTTTGATTAACATGAAAATCTTTGAAACAATTTTTTGCTTCTGTAAAACATAGTCTGGTGTCGCATTTAATACATTTCATGCGGCTCGTCCCTTTAGTACAATTTCTGCACCTGCCTTTACTGGTATATACAGGCCAGTGTCCCAAGGAATCAAACCTTGAAGCGTTATGTGGCCTTTCAACAACTGGCCGCCGAATTTTGGGTATATCAGTACTTTCAGCACTAGGTCGGCCCTTTTCCACAACTACTTAAAGACTTGGCAATATCTAGCCTAAAGTTTTTAAGTGGCATGTATTTTTTCTGGCCTAGAGCAACGCAGTCTTTTCTGTAAAGCAGCCATGCATTTACCACAGATACATCAAGGAGGTAAGCAAAAATACAAAAATACCATCTCTTTGCCTTATGGGGAGTTTTGTACAGACCCATTAGAGCGTTTGCTGTATCAACACCCCCCATATGTTTGTTGTACTGTATAACTATTGATGGACACTCTATATCTATTTTTGATTTGGCATTTTTGCAAAATCTTTTTACAGTACCTAGCGGTTCTACGCCATAAAGGGTACTTCCTAATAAAACAGGTTTATTATCTACCCATTTTGTAATGATGATACCTTTGTCTTTGTCAATTTTGTAGTCATATTTTCCCCGCCCTTGTTTTTGTAGGACTTTGTCTGTATCAATGGGACATCCAGCGATTCTATTGCTGCGTAGTGTTCCAAGGCTATATATTTTCATTTTATTTTTGAGATAAAGGAAAAGTTGCAGGCCTGCAAAATAATTGTCGAAAAAGAGACTTGAATTATCAGGGTCATGCAGGGATTTTGAAAGGGCTATAACAATGGAAGCTCCAACGCCCAAATTTGATTCTCCTTCAGTTATTTCATTTCTGGTTCCAACAAGTTGAGAAAAAGTGGTAGCTCCCTGGTATGGTATAAAGTCCAGGACGTAGCCAGAAACTCCTGCAATTACAAAAAATTTGTACCCCCATTTATGGGGTTTGTTTTTTATATATTGCCGTAGATTGCCCGGGTCCCTTTATAGGCAACCATGGTCTCGTCCACTGAATACTGATTATCAGTATGATAATTTCGAAAATTAGCTCGGATCTTTTCTGCAAAAGGACGTACCTTGAAGTATCGGTCAGTAGTATTATCCGTAATGTCATTGTTGTTATTGAAGTGTATAAAACGCCTCAAAGTTTTAAAACGTCTAATTGGCATCAAGGATGCTACCTGCTCAATACGTGTACCGCTTGCCCAGTAATCTTGATAGGATGGAAGATCTATTATTCCCATATATAAAATCTGTCATCTCGTTGGCGTTCGTCGCGATACATGTCCCTGTTACTTGAGTACTGTAAAGATTAGTTTGCTCAATGATATCAGACATTATGTCAAGTGAAAACATTTTGGTAAAATATTCAATAGGAGTGAGCACTTCATCATTGAAAACAGGAATAAAAGTGTCATTCCTATTAATTTTTGGTAAATCTTCTTTGGTCCAGTTGAATGCTACTTCTGGTAGTTTCTTTTTTTTCTTTAGGGGTGGCTCAATAACTTGTTCTGCCTCTTCGTCAGAGGTATGGTCGATATCCGAAATATTACCATCTAAAATTTTTATAATATTATATAAAATAAAATGCAGTCTTTTATGAAATGTTACCTTCCGACAAAATCTTAGCTTCCCGTATTTTGTCTTGAATTTGTTTCAAAGTCATTTCTTCCTCATCGTCTGATGAATCAGAATTATCCGAAACTTGGAGAAGATGAAATTTACTTTTTCCGTAAAAGGAACAAGAAGGAATTGAATTATATTCATCCATAGCGGTAAATGGGCGCGAAAATCTAAAAATCGATATCTACAGTGGGCAATGTAACCAGATGGTTACGCTGATTTCTACAAGAGTGTTCTATGAAACTCCTCAAGCTTATACTAAAATAATCTATAAAATTACTCACCTGTTATGTCTAGAAAATACCACTAAATTTGGAATAAAACTGGAATAATTTTTATTAGTTCAACGCAACAGGTCTTCACACGTGGCAAACAAAATTCAGTTTATCACGAGCGCGCCTCGACTCTTAGTTCCCCCTCCTGCTCACAGTTGTAACCAAGTGGTTTCGTTGCCCTAAACTCTGTAAAGTACAAGGATTGCGGAAAAGATGCGTTTGAATTCAACGTATCCATATGGTTACAATGACCAATAAATGTATGTTTTAAATTTTATAACTTGACCGATAAAGGGTTAATGTTACGATTTGCTATTATAACCTTTTAATATTTTGTAATACGATTTTAATATTTTGTGATATATATGATGTTCTATTGTAAAAAATCCATAGAACATATTTACATTGTGTTCGCTATATTTTTTACAATAAAAATGAGTTAACCTAGTTTATCCAATTACATTTTTTTAGTATTTTAAGACGATTATTTAAATTCGGCAACCTTTCTGGTTTTAACCCATAAATCACAAAAATTAACAACAGTTTGATAAAAACCTATTCTTTGTTTTCGCGATTTTTAATCGGGATTTAACGATTTTTTTAACCTATCCTGCAGGAGCAAACTTTGTCGTAAATTTCAAATCCAGCAAATGTTTAATAAAAAAATAAGCAATTATTATTTTTTTAAGTTTTTATTTTGTTGCGTACCGAATTATGAAGAGGTTTTTATAGATATTTTTGTTGAATTGTGAAAAGCCAAAAAACTTCTTTATAAACAACTGTTTGTATTGCTACAATATTAAAGGTCACATTGCTTACATTCATTTATATATACACAAAGCGCTCGATGTATTAGTCACATTATTTTTATATCATACGGTTACATTGTCATTTTTAAATATGGATATTATTTAACAACATTAACAAACTACTACTAAATAGTAGCCTTGACCCCTAGCAACTTATTCACCTGCAAAGTGGAATTTCAAGTTTGTTCAGCCAGGCATGGCGCAAATATGCGCGTTTCCTATTCGTAATGTTTCTTGCTAGGTTAGACAAACTGGATTACTTATTTACACGTTGGTATTTTTATTACGGCTTTACTTTTTTCACACGGAGTTTAATATGTCTATGACACTTAATTTTGTAAATGGTTGTGGCAAATTAAGGATATTTAATTCTGTAATCTTTGAAATTACTGTAGCTGATTATAAGATCTTTAAAAAAAACGCCACTCGGTGATATTGACGAGAAAAAAGGAGTTGGTGATCGTCGGTATTAACCAGATATCATTTTGTCCAGGCAAAAATTTTGCCTTTGCGGGGACATAAAAAATCCCGGAATTTTCCAATCTTAGCTATTTCGACTTTTCCCATGATTGTTATAATAAGTTGTTAGTCGAGTTAATCACTGATTCAAATAGTTTGCCCAAGATCCCATGTTGAACAACAAAAGCTGAACGCGTTTTAGCTTCAAAATCCCTAGAAACCATACCTTTTATTATTCTGTGGCATCCGATGCCTCAAATAGTGGAAAAGTAAAACTATTTCCCTTAAGTTTTTCCGCACGACGTGTGGAAATGTGACACTTTCTGAACTAAAATTTCAAAAAAAACTAACGCGCGCCTTTTTTTTTGAAGTTATCTACCATAATATTTGTCCCGGAATGACAGATGCATAAGTTGGGCACCCTATCGTTAAGGCATAGTTATTTCCTAGGGATCTAAAAATGACTGGCAGCAAATAAAGGGTCGATTTTTAGGCGTTGGACTAATCAATAACCTAAGTAAAAACTAGTCAAAAACCTAGGTAAAAATAATTGAAAATCTCTAATTAAGCTTAGCAGTTCTATTAATAGATTATTTTCAAATTCAAGTGTGACCTGTTTAATAAAGATTCTTTCATCCAGTAAGTTTCTTACTATAGTCCGCCAAGTTATTCATTTCTTTTCTAATATTAGTCTATACACAACTGCATCATGCACTTACTTAAATTATGTCAATGAGGGCATAACAGTATGGTTAACGCAGTGACAGTTCTCCCTCTAATAAACAGTTATTGGGATGACAATTAAATGTTAAGTGTATAGTTGTCATGCGTTTTTTGTTCGAAAAATTATCAGCTTAAATATTTATATTCAAGGAGCAAACGAAAATTTTTCACAGTCGGGTTTAAAATGGAGATTTAAAACTTACAATTTGATCAAACTGAAAATTTAGAATTTTATCTCATAGTATGAAAGCAGATAATATTATCTCATTGTACCTCTAAAACATTGTAATATAAAATAATTGATTAAAATTACTCAAAGGCATTTCATATTATCCAGAAAAAATATTAAAAATATTCTCCGTTCGATGCTTAATCTTAAGTGCTTTTTGTACATATTTCTGATCGATAATACTATAAAGGATTTTTAATAGATTATTCACAAATTCATATTTTGTAGGAATAAATGTATAATAATACCTGTTAAATAAAAAACCTTTAGTAAAAAACTAAGAGGAAATATCTAATATCTAGCAGTACTCATAATAAAATTGTTAAGAAGTAACAGATTTCATTTAAGAATGAATAAAATTTAGTATGCTAGCCTTCTTCGTAGGTAATACACAATTTAAGATTACCAGAATGGCGAAGAGCAGGTGGTCGGCGGGTCTAGCGGAACGCGGCTTGGCATACACCTATATACACGTATATAGACTCAAATACGGCAAAGCTATCAAGTATGTTTACCTGTGCGGTTCATTAAAATATTGAAAATGACATCAGGCTACAGAAGGTCATTGCTGTGAATAGAACTATTATTTAATACTGATGCGGAAATTACGTTGGGTGTTTCTCGTTCTAGTATTACAATGATGGTATGAGTAATCTTATAAGTTATACCGCACATTGTTCAGGATGACATATTAAGTATGCAGGTATAGCATAAGCTATAAAATGTTTTATTCTTTTACTTGTTTCTTTTATAGCGAATATAGACAAATTTGTATTTGCTAAGAACACTGTGCTACTTTATTATATTGAATTGTTATATTCCTTTCCTTTAACCACCTTATATAAGACCCTTCTAATGGTTTCAAAGCATATACCTAATATATACGATAGTTGTAACGTAGTCGAAAACATATTTAATATAGTAATATGTTTTTTTTATGAATTGTTATAAGATTACAGTTGCCCGTGCTGCTTAAACACCAAAACAATAATATCCCCTAATCGGTTTCCCGGCACTGTATATTTTTATTTGGAACAACGAAGTCATTCGTTTTCTTTTCCCTAAAGCGTGCTCAGTCAAATCTGATGGCTTTTAAATGGATATGAATTATCCTATACGGAGCTGACGGTAGTGTATATTTTCTAGTCGCCTGATATTATGTGACATTTAGGATATTATTTGGAATGGCGGTCAATACTTGACTATAAATTTAAAATAACCATTGATATTATTTTAGATATGGCTAGCCTTATTATGATAAATAAAACATGTTGTAAAAGTAATTATTACTGAACTGCCTACTTATTTACAATCGCGGTCCCGAAAAAGATAAAAATCAAATTTTTTTAGAGATCAGATTAATTGGCAACTTTACATAAAGATGAGATTTTAAAATCATGGAATAGGTAAAGCATTAATTACACGCGATTTCAAAAAGTCTGTTCGTCGGAATCTCAGAATGTACTTTTCGTACATTTTTGCTTTTCTGTGGCTATATCTCGCAAAAACTTTCAGATAAACTTATGAAGTTTTTTTTGGACACAATCGAAAACGAAAACGTCTATGTAAGTAGAAAAGTCCCACCAGCCAAACTTAACACTTGACACCACCTACTGGGACTTCGGCGAGTTCCGGCTGCAACCCATAAAGGTTTTGGCGAAGGCATGAAATGTGCATGGGTAAAACTGAAAAGAAATAAAAATGTGCTTTCACACGCTTTTAGTCAAGATTTCTTGGCCGAAAAAGGATATATGTAGTAAAGCAAAAATATATAATTTTTACACGAAAACGGCCTACGAGAAGTAATTGCCTGCTTTCGATTGTGTCACGTGATGCCCCTCCTGCGATCGATATCTGGGCCTTTACCCACATCATATATTATTTCATCTCGCCCTGTGTACAAGCAGTGCATTGAAGGACGGTACTGTGACATAATGAAACGTAATTATTGTATAGGTTGTTTTGCATTTGCAAAAATAATATATTTTTGCACCTTTGCTTATACATATCTTTACCTGCCAAGAACACTGATAGAAATGGGTGAAACCATTACTCTACATGTTAAGACACCTATTTTTCTGAATATTTCTTATTTAGTCGATATATGTCTATATATTTACGCTGTGAAAAAGCCAAAAATTTGCTTTAAAATAGTTCGAATTTGGTAGTGTGGTTTCGATGATTACTTCCAAAAATTAGAAGTACTGGTTCATAATCACTGTTAAAGAGGCATTTAAAACGCATTTAAAAAATAAGATATGTCGTATTACATTTTGAACCTCAAGTCCTATTGTATATAGATAACTTGGCAATATGTCTATTTCCCAGTATTTTGTCTAAAACCAAATTTCTATCATATTTTTGTAAAAAATAAACTTTTAATGTCATGACAAAATCTTTATTGTTGTATTATTAAATAATTAAAACGCAGCGTATTTGATTACATCTGGCAGAAACCAAGTACTTTCTTTTGAATGCTTTTAATTTATCTAGCTAGTCTAACATTTTTCTTGCAATGTATGATTTATGAATTGCAGTATAATTTGCCGCCAGGGCGATTTTTATAATTTTTCACGCTAATGTACGCTCAAGTGACTTCGTACTTATTTTTAATCAAGATAAAATATACAACGCTCTAAATATACTAAACCCTAAAATAATTGTATTTAAGTTCATGGGAAATAACGACAAAGTTATTTCCTAAGTATCCAAGCTGACACTGTGTTGGCAGCTTAATACCGTCAATTGGTTTCGGCTCAGACATGGAACAATAAAACTTAAGCAACTTTAAGCACAGTTGGCAAATGGCTGGGTGACCGCCTCGTAAAAGTATGAGGCATCCTCAAACGAGATGCTAAGAATAGGGTGACAGTGTAGTAATCCAATAACGACCGTGGAGTACCACCGGCTTGGCGAAAGAATAACGTTTATATGATTGTTTAAGTATTTGGGCAACGTTAATAGATTTTCAGTTAGTAAGTGTTGAATAAATGGCTTTATACACGTTACGATCTAAAGTAGTACAACATGAGTGGAAACTACTGTCTCAACGAAAATCGTAACTTCTGTAAGCAATTTGGAAGCCGTGCTCAATTTTTTCGTTTTAGTAAATTTGTTTTCTAATGGTAAAGTGTTAAAGTACATTTCTGGTATAACTAGACCAAATTTAGTACATTTTACTGGTTTTCCAATAATTGTACACATTAAAAACCTTTTTTATTTAGTAAGAACACGCAAATATTACTTTTATCATGATTTACTTTATATTGTATGGAAGAACTTGCATCATGATTTACTTTTATATTGTATAAAAGTGGGTGCTCAAGAACTTAAATACTGTATTTTGTCAGTACATTTGGAAAATCTCTTGCAGCAACACTAATCGTGCAGTATGCAGTAGGTCGAGTTGGATCGCAGTAGGTCTGCTGCAGTATGGAATTCAATACTACAAGCTTAACGATTTCGTAGTTTAATTAATGAGTTTTCTTGGTATAGTATCAGCTTTTAGTATGAATATTGAAAGGAAGCAATTTCGAGAATAACTTATTGTGTCGTATATAGACAAAATACTTATGTGTGTTTATAAGAAGGATGGCCAGGGTCAGCAATGATTGTCTACGTTTTGGTGAAAACAACGTGTCGCCTACGTAATAGTAAATTACGTAACAAGTGTTTAAAGTGGCAGTGGAAATTGACACGAGTAACATACAACATTTTCACTAGTATTATTATATTTTATATTTTGTTTAGCAATAGTGTGTTTCAACACGTGTTGAATTTTTTTTTAATACGCATGTGCTTTAGCTCGGATTTATGGCACTTTCTAGTCCAGTTAACAGTGTATTTTTGTCAGTTTCATAAGTGGTCATAGGAAAAATATGACGTAGAAAACGTGCAAGCTATGTAGATAACGCGCCAATTCAATAGACAATCACCGAATAATTTCGAGAGGAATTTATTGTATCGTATATAGAAAAAATACTTGTCTGCGTTTTATGAAGCATGGACATCTACACGTCAACTAAGTGTCTACGTTTTGGTGTAAACAACGCATCATATGTAGACAAAGCATCAATCCAATACAGAATCTGATCTTATATTATGTGATATATGCTGAATTTATTATAATATTTAATTTACTATGAGAAATTAAAGTTGTATCATGTATCAAGAATTTTAAAAGTTAAAGCTGGTAAATACTTTTTTTTAAAACAGGTGTCTTCGTTTTTTCGATTTGACGTTTATATTTAGTTTATTTTTCTATATTAGTTTTTAAACTTTCTTCTTCCATTCCAGATGTCAGCCATCATCGTTCGAAATTTGCTTATTGCGGTGCTAAGTAATCCTTAAATATCGTCCTAAAGCATAAATTTTTAAGCCTTCTTTTGTCTGGCACTCGTTTCCTAAATACTTTTGCTTGTAGTGCGTGAAGTAACCTCTATATTAATGTTCATTTCGGATTACAGGACTATTTTATTAGTAGGTACTTAGCCCATATATGATATTTCAAGAATAGGACTGTACCACCGCATCTCAAAAGCTTTCTTTGCTAGAGGGTCCTGTCAGGGTCCAAAACTTATCCCTATGCAGAAGAACGAAAAATACATCGCACACTATTATTTATTTGTAGGTAGTGCCACGATAAATATACGTATCGACTCGACTTATAAAAAGTTACAAAAACACTAAAGATGGAGAAGAATAAACAATAAACAATATATTAAGAATTGTTGTAAAAGCAGCTAAAACATATACTAGAGATTTATATAAATATCTTATAATGCCCTGAGGTATATATGATTTATAAAGAATTTTAAATCACACACTCCCACTATTTAAAATTTTAAAGGATCTTATTTACCTAATATTCAATAAATTAATTAATTCCATTATTATAAATACTGATTAAAAATAGAGTTTAGTAGCCTCAATTATTTTACAAAAATAAAGCAACCTCGCTACCGCACAATGACTGACAATGTCTTATGTCTTTCGTAAATGTAAGCAACGTCTTCTTTTAGTCTTGCTGAATGTACGAAACTCGTTTTAATAACTTTCGCCTTTTATCTTCAATGTGATACTCGCGTCATCCTTGAACAGTTAAATATAATTCAAAGACGTGCCCAAAAACTAAATTACAATATTTATTGTTAGGCAGAGAGTCTAAATAATTGAATCTTAATATTCAGCCTAAACTGGTATATAAATATTAAAAATGCATTTTGCAGGTTTAGTCTCAAACTATCTAAACTAATTTTTTTTTAATAATGAAATATGTTGCGATTGGCTACTTATAATGGCTTTTAATATTTATATTTTCTTTTGTGTATTGGATGTGTTATTTATAATTAACGTTTGAAATAAAAATCTGGATATCTACTGCAACGCGGATAAATTAATCTATAATAATTAAAATGTATAACGAAAAATAAGAAATCCTCTTTTATATTGTCCCGAAATTATTTTACGTGCTGCTATTTTTACAGCTAAATGCATATTTGAACTGAATAAGCAATGTTAAAATCACAATATTCCGACTTGAATTTTGGTAAGCAGTAAGGCATTTAAAGACAATCTTGAGAGTAAAAAAGTCGTTCTAGGTTCACCAGTCTTGTTTTGCAAATACTGATATGTTATGTTACTGATTTTTCAAAATTGACACTAATTTTTAAATAGCCAAATAAAACTTTACAAAAGTCGTCTTTCGTACTTTTTATTTAACACTTTTATTTACTTCACTTTTCTGTTTGCTTGTTTGTTTATTTGGTTCCATTCTTTTAATAGATTTTTCACCCACTTCCACATTTTCCCTCCCTTAAATTAGACATTTTTTTATTTTAATCATTTAATTAAATAATAATTGAAATATTTGAACATGATGCTGCATGTGTTAACCATTAGATTATGGAGAGATCATGAATCCAAGATTATTCCATCAAATTGTATCGTATCCTACTGTTTCAACGGTGGGACTGCCAAAGGTATTTCACGTACAGAAACGGTGGTATTATACCAAATAAGACCATCACTGATAGCCTCCGGCCGGCAACTAATACTTACGAAGCAAATAAAAACACGTTCCTGCTTTGGTCTAACAGAGTTTATCATTGAACTTACACGGTTTAACCTTGAAGTATGAGCGTAATAAAGCCTGATCTACGGAAAGGTAAAAGGCCTTAGTACCTAGCAAAGGAATTGAAAACATAGTCGTACCATGGAAATTTCTTTTAAACCAATGTGTTTATACGACTAATTAAAATACATTAAAATGTTCGTTAACATTTTATTTCTGGTTGAGCTTATATAATACGTATGGTAAATAATATAGAAACATTAATTAAAACATAAAAATATACCCAATAGTATAAAAATCGGGTGTTTGTAGAGATCTGGTGAACGGAGTGAACTTAAATAATGCAGATTATGTGAGATCATAAAAGAATTCAGAAAAAGTTGGCTAACTGAGACAATATTACCAGAAATCAGTGGCGGCTATTCAGGTGAAGTAGGTGAAGTGCTACTTCACCAGGAAAAATAAACAAGCAAACATCTAACTATATTTATTATATATCTCTTAAAATTTTAGTTTTTACATTCATTTTTTCACCTAATTCGTAAAAAATAAACTGTACATCTCGAATAAATATTTTACTTGACCGTTGGCGGCATATCTTTTTGAAACTTTCAATCGAACTTTAATATAACAGCTATAACAGTGGCGCAAACCGCTTTGACTTTGCTGGAGAGGTGCTATGTTTAGTTTACGATTTTCCTACTATGTTGCCATGACAACGCCTACGTGATGACGTCGAGCCCAGCCCCATACAACGCTCTTGGTGAATTGCAGGCGCAGTACACTACACCCACGTGTCGTTCAGTTTGCGATGGTTGTTTACTTTTATTTTCGCAGATTTCTTGACTGTTTTGTGTTATATTTATTTATGGTGTTGTTACAACTTCAAATTCGAAGTTAGTAAATGTGATTGTTCAAGATTGGAATAAATTAAAAGACGTATTTGAATTTATTACAAACTGTGATAAAGTGATGAAAAATCAATCCGCCTTGCGAAAGGATTTTTAGGTGAGATGAACGATTTTGAATTCACGTTTCTTTAATTTTAGACCAGTATTCTCTCCAAACTTTGCTTTATGTGCACTAAAATGTCATTTCAAATTAGTAATAGTTTATAAAATCAGACATAGAATATGCAACAAGGAACTCAAAAAACAGGATTGATCCCGGACCAAATGAGACACCTACTGAATTGCTTAAACTTATAGATGAAGATAATCTTCAAATCTTAAAGAAATTATTTTACTGTCTATAACGTATGAAGCGAAAGATTTGAGAGCAAGGTTTAAAAAGCATTTTTATTACCTTTACAATTCTCAACTTCAAAATCAAAATGGTGGATTGATACTACATCCTTCCCTGGATGAAGTTTATTATTTCCCTTCATTTATGAAATATTCTTGCACAATTGCTGTTCGTTTTGGGCTTCCCAGCCATTGCCGTCCACTGAGATTCGACATATCTTTTTCATTTCCAATTTATCCACGCCACTAGGTTAAGAGGACGCTTCGAGAAGTTTTAAAATTCTTCTTATAGAAAACCGTTATGCTCGTGGAATTCTTGAGTTGGTTGCTCTTTTTTTTTTAATTTTAGCTTAGACTGTGTTAGTTTCGCACATTTTTTCAATGTTTCATCTAAGCCAAACCTTTCCGACTCTTTGCCGGTGTAAATATAACCATTGAAAAAATAGTGAGTCCGGCAATCCGCCATGTATAAAATACATAGTACATTTTATATTTACACATGCCTCTAAAAGAAACTAGCATCTCATCTATGCGATAGTTTGCGCCTAAGGAATATATAGCCTGAGCATTGCTAACTTCTCAAAAATTTCAGATATTGTTGTTGTAGGATTTTCTTTTCTGATGATCTAAAGGATTGTTAAAATGTAAATAAACTAGAAGCAATGCAAAACTTTATTTACTACTCATCACATAACAAAAAATATCCCTTCCATCTGTTGCATAAATTCTATCAACATATTTATACTATGACTTAAATATTGCAGTATAAAATGACAAATCTTTGAACGCTTTTAGTTCAACTTCATCCACGGTTTGGTGTTCTGCTCTAGAAGGATCAGTCAATTTGTTTCTCTGTTTACCTATTTTGTCATTAGACAAACATTTCATCGGAAACTAATAAATCCAATCCTGCAGATGGGCGGTCCTCCTCGTGTAGGTACACGTACAATTATATTGCGTTTTTGAGTTCTAGTTCTCAAAACAAAACTTTCAGAGGACCATTTGTACCGGTTTTTTTATAAAAAGTTTTGGAACAAATACGCGCTTCTGTCTTAGTTACCGCACCACAGTAGTTAAGGGTTATTATATTTCAATCAATTTGGGTAGGCATTTGCCAATAGAAAGGTTGGCATCTACAGCTTGCCCTCGAACTAGCCTAAGGTAAGGCCTGGAAATTTCAACTGTCAAGATGGCACAATGCCACAAAAATTTTGTCGCCAAATTTGACTTTTATTGCGGAACTGGAAAGCATGAAATACTTTTCGTCATCAGCCATGATATCTTGAATCGTTGACATTATTTCGCGTTAACACTGCAGCACTTCGATATTCTGTCGAGTTGGGTCTAGCTGCACTTGGGGAAAATTCACCTTTTTCCATATCTTACGTTATTACAGACAAAAAGTCTTCACAGCGTTCTGTGCGTGACGCGAAAACGACGACAGTATGCGTGAATAAACTTCTTTTGTATGTATAGCACTTTGCAAAAGTATGTCAACCCTAGTTAGGCTAAAAACGTGAGGCCGTCCACTTTTTGGCAAAGTCATGTAACTTACACCTTAACCAACCCATAATTTACCCAATAAATAGTTGCCTGATTCATGTTTCACGTTTTGATAAAGTTCAATCAAGCTGTAAGCACTCTTGCGAATATTGAGTTTGTACGACATTTTTTTATCTACAAAACTAGACAATTATGACCAGTTTTATTGAAAACAAAACTATAGTTGTTTAGCGTATCCATGGCAACCCAAGCAGATCTGATTTATTAATACAAGTTCAATGGAAAACTTTTCCCCAAAACTTTCGTTCTATATATTAATATCGGAGAGATTCCGACATATTAGCTGCGCTTTACTTTCAGCACCACGAAGAAATCAAAAACTAATATTCTGACTAACGACTAGTCAGTTAGGGAAGATATACTCTTAAGGTATTCCTGAGATTAACTTATAACGGAATAAGGAATAAATTAACGCAAAATATAGAAAAGCCACAGTTTGGTTAAGAACCAGAGAATCCTTATGATAGAGGCTTTAAAAATTAATAATAAGGCTCTTTGCAAAGTTCGAAACAAAACTTCTAAACAAATAACAATCAAACGCGGAGTGAAAAGGAGTTGCATTTTGTCGCCAATATTATTCAATCTGTACTCGGATATTATATTTGAATCAGCTTTAGAAAATCAACCACATGAAATTAAAGTATATAGAGAAATTATCAATGTATTCAGATACGCAGACGACACAGCGGTATTATATGATACTCTCGAAGGATCTCAAATCTTACTGAACAAAATCGACGCTGTAAGCCAAGAGATGTTAATCAAAATAAATATAAAGAAAATCAAATTTGTTACTTGCCGCTTCACTTAATTCAATTAAAAAGACAATTAGTTAAAAAAAAGTCAAGAGTTTCGTTTATTTAGGCAGTGTAAACACAAGCCAAATTGACACAGTGTCGAATAAAACGCTGAATAATAATGGCTAGATCTCTTTCAAAACACAAAATATTTCCTGTGTAATTTAAAGCTCTGCAAAGGATAGTAAATTGTAATATTTGGTCTAATGTGTTATTTAGTTTATTAGTCCTTTAAAGTATCGACAAAAAAATAGAATAGAAACTCTCTCCATCGTACAATGAAAATTCCTTGGGTTGCCCGACAGACGAATGGACAGACCCCAAAAAGACCTATGATTGAACGTGAACTAGTAACTTACAGAAAGCTATCATACTCGGACACGAGTTGAGAGGTAAAAATATAGGATACTCCAGCTGACACTAAAAGGCAAAAAAATCGAAAGAGTTGTAAGGAAACAGCATGTTGGCTGGAGAAAAACATCAGATAATAGACTGGGATTGAAAATGCAGGCCAAATATACCACCTTGCAGACGATCGTGAAGCCTTTGCCGCAGTAATTGTCAACGTTGGGGAGACCCGAGAGAATTTAAACATTCCAATTTACAATTCAGCACTTGATTAAATTTGATTCATCCTTTTCAAATAGTAAACTAATAAGATAAGTACCGAAGTCAACTCTACAGTGCTGAACAGTGTCCAAATGCAGTTTGGCATGTTTTATATTAAACTGTATCCAAATAAGTAAAGTTATGGAAACTGATAGGCCGAAATCGCCATAAGAATGTAAAGCGGAGCTGAAACGCAAGTCGGATTGTTGTCATGCCGAATGCTTAAATTTCCTGATTAGGTTAGGTTCGATTTTAGTCGTAGATTTTAATGTAGTGGCCGTCCAGCTAGAGATAAATGTACAAGAGCATACTGAAACCTAATATGAAATGTAACTGTCGCAGCGGCGCCGTTAAGGATAATAAACCTAATGCTAAATTACATCTCGGTAGCTCAGTGGTAAGAGATCTGCCCTTCAACCCGGAAAGCGCGGGTTCGAGACTTGGCGTAGCCGGCACTTTTTAATATAAAAAAATAAGGACACTGTTCGTAAGTTTCGGGCCAATTGCGAACAGTAACAAGGCTTCTCACTCAACACCTACACTACACGACTCAACTGCGTAGAAGGTAACGGAAAACCACTACGTAGACAACATTCCCTAGTGCAAGGGTCTAGTGTAGTGGATTCGAGAAGCCAGATACATCTTGATATAAGGTTTCATGGCAACGCCAAGGCCCGAATACGTACGGGTACGGCAGCTGAAGAAAGAAAGATGGAAGGAAATATAAATTATTTCATTTTTATTTACATGTGTTGGTCAGTAACTTCAAAGATTCAAAACACACCTCTTGGTCTTCTGCCAGCGCGTTTTATTTCCTTACTATGATTTTTTGTTGTACGTAAAAATGCGTTGCTCTCATTGGCCAAATCATCTATGCAGAGAATCTTGGTTTTAAAGTATTACTTTTCTAGTCTTGGCTTTGCTGGATGGTACTTTTGCTCTTCCCTCATAAATGTCGCTATCAGCTACTAGTAGAGATGTCGTCGGTACTGCCTAACGGATCGCTAACGTGAACCGTTGCAGGTATATTCGACAACTCGTTCTACTTAAATTATGGTGTTCATAAAACAGTAGATGGACTTCTAAATTGTGTATATTTTATGAAGTATAGGACTTTTTTTTAATTATTATTTTGAGTTTTAAAATAAATATGTCGAAATGATATTTTGTGTATTTAAAATTAATCAATAAGTATTTATGAAGAAATGACCTTTAAAGTACCTATATAAGCAATTTTGTTACTTTGAGTTACACGATTTTTTAATAACAATGGTTTTTAACACAACAACTTGTCTATTAAGTACACGCTTTGTTCGACTTCTATCTTTTTGAATAATTCTATGACTTGGGCGTAGACAGCAATTTCTCCCAGGGCCGCGACACCCTTAGGTGCATGCCGAAGGCATTTGGGCAACTTACTTAGCCATGGAGCTCAGATGATCGAAAAAAAATCTTCGGTTCTCAATCAACAATTTAAACAAAAAAAGACCTCACTGTAATGCACCCCTGCCTACCTAATAGCCAAAAATTTGAAAACGTTAGTTAAATATGAGAGAATCAAGGTTAGGTTAGGTTAGGTATAGTACTTATATTAAGTCCCCAATAAAACAAACAAAATTAAATATGTCCACCCATATCAAACAAAAACTATTATATAACTATATTTAAATAGAAGTATTTTATCAGTTTGTTTTTAAACTGTGAAATATATTTTTAGAAATATTTATAATCAACAGCAAAAGTTACGGTACGAGTCCTGCTCGTATCATAACTTTTGCTGTGGATTATAAATATTTCTATAAGTATATTTAGTCGATAAATATACTTACATAATACTTATACATAAAACTAGACAAATAAATTTCAAGAAAATTATTATTATTATATTATTTTACCCGTATACCTAATAGATGTGGGAGTTTGTATTTTGAACCAGAAAATATAAAATAATAAATGTTGAAATATGATGAACAATATAAATTATGCGATGCTTTCTAAATTCCTATGAAAAAATTGAACCCTTTCTTCGGTTCTGACAAAATGTTTCTATAGGTAAAACTAAAATAATTTTGTGTCTAATAATACCGCGATTTCTATGTTCGTTTCATAGAATGTATAAGCCACTTAATCAGCTTCCGCTCATTGCGGATCTCAGCCAAGTTTTGACACCCCTAGGTATGCTAAAACCCCTTTAAACTGTACACGTCGTTGAGGGAAACGTTAAAAATATTTGAAAAACAGTTTTCACGGAAAATACTCAGCCCGTTTCAGCAGGTCCAGAATATCCAGTCTTTGGATCCAGCACCATAAAAATATAAAGCCTTTTTATATTTGTCTAAAATCCGTGTCTGGACCTCGCTTTCCTTTCCAGCCATTATTGCACATCCGTCATAGCCTTGACAAATTGCTCGTGTTAAGTCCAAAACCTTGAGAAGTTTCAATAATATTTTTAGAGATTGAGAAAGCATACAATTTTAACAAAGTGACAAATGACAAATTCCTCTTTAAATTTGCGTTTTATACACATATCGTGCACCTAAGAACAATTGCTCTATGCCTGCAATATCCTCAGTCTCGTCCGCCAAAACATTAAAATATCCACTTTCGTTTATTTCTTTCACTATATCTTCCCGAAGCATACATCCACAAATATTAATAATTTTGTTTTGAATCACAGGGACACACAAGACATTATTAACGACATCTTCGTTTTATTTACTCTAATCTCGTCATTAATTTTTTGATCCAATCTGTGAAATAATTTTTGTTTCATTTTCTATGTTTTAATTTAACCAGAGCTTCTATGTGCCACCTAGGGACGATGTGACTTTTACCCTGCTCAGAAAAATGCTTAAAACGTGTAAATGGCGTCCTGCCGCCCTAAGCCAATTAAATAAAAACGGTTTTTTAACTTTACTTACATATTTTTTCAAATTGTAATTTTGATCTGGCACCTAAAGACTAAGTAGTAATTTACCTCTACTTTCGACCGCAAGAGAGCCAGAAACTAAAATATATTGACCAATATCATCGTCTGCACTAATAACAGATTTCTTCCTATTCTCGCTAGGCTACTGTAAGGTAGTGTCCTCACTGATTTAGACTTTGTATCATTATAATTAGCTATTTTTGCGGTGCTCTTTTCTTACGTACATGGTGCCTGCATGAAATTTTCACTTGTACCTGCCTTCGCTGGTTCAGACTGCGAATTAGATATAACCTCGTTGGGTGAACTTGAAGCTGAGAAGTATTTTTTTATATCCATTTTTAATTAATTGCCTGTAATTTAAAAAATAATTACACTCGTAAAATCTTACCGGGCACATCTCAATATACGTAAGCTCGATTTGCGAACATTTTAATTTAATATTAACCTTATCTATATATTTAATAATACCATGATGTTACCGCTGGCGATATATTTTGCTGTCCTGAACACGATTCTACAAAGGCAGAAGTAAGCATAGGAGCGAGGAGCAGTTCTTTAATTGAATTGTTAATTGAAACGGTTTTCAGCACGCGTCACCCTGTCATGTTTACAATTTTGGAACAATATTGACAAAGAACAGCAAGAAAGTTTTTAAAAAAATTCTAGAGTGGGGCACAATGTTGCAATGTTGTGAAAATCGAGAAATGAGAGGATCAAACTAATCCAAAGTGAACACCACGCTGCAGCTAAGAGAAGAGTAAGTACGCCGCATTTTGTTAATGAAAGGTGATTTCACCAACATTCTGTTCATAAACAGAAAGTATCTATTACAGATTATGTAAGTAATTGTTTTTATATTTTATTTAGTACTTCGTATGTCACTTACCTTACCTAATGTCTAATTAGTTGTTAAACTTAAGCACTTTTAATAATTAATAAATTGAACACTTTTGTATCGAAAATAATCAGTCAGGTGCCGCATGTAAACCAAAACCTGTTAATGATTTCAAACCAAACAAACATGGAAACAAAACAATCCCACTCCCACCAAATCATTTTGGAGTCAATCGTTTAACATAAAAAAGATCTTGCAAAATGTAGTGAACTCCCTGGGGGAGGGGGGGGGCAACCTGCCAGTTACGTGCAGAAGTTAGTGAAAAAAACTGCAAAAATATCGTTATGATGCCTTAAACAAAAAAAAAATGGAAAACGACAGTCAAAAGAAAAAGTAATAATTGCCCAAACTGGAAAACAAACGATTCTGTTTGGCAAGTTTGCGGAGGTGTAGCTATAATGACAACACTTACATTACTTGTTTTATGCTGTTGCCGTCGCAGTAAAAAGGAGTTAGAAAGAAAAATACGACTAGAAATTGAAAGACTTACAGCCTGGCCGAACCAGTGGTCAGCAACGAGGGCACATGCTAGTCTGGCAAAAGGCTGTTAGTGCATAACGATAAAAGCCTCAATCTAGGCGAATATGGACAATATGGACTTATCTTAGGCCATTATGGACATATTTAAGTATTAACATATTGTATTATTATTTATTATTTTATTTTTAATGAGTAAAGTAGTTTTAGGTGAATTAAATAAACTCAATAATATTATTTCATTATTTAATAATATAAAAAAGGAGTCATTAAAACGCAAAAAATCTCCGGATAGGGTAAATAACTTAATTAGTAAAGTAGAGATATTAGAAAATACATTTTTGCATCAACCTGATAAATTAGAACATTTCCCGAAATATTTGTTGGAAATTAGAGAAAAGATAGCTAAAGCTATATATATTTTATCAGGTGGGTTAACCGCGACTGATTTGTTTTTGAATACTCAACCTAGTGATAACAGTGATAGTCTTAGTTCAAGAATGAGTGAAAATTTTGATTTGCGCAGCTTCTTTGTTGCCGTCTATGGATGGCACAGAAAAAACTACGAAATTGTTAACTGATGCGATTAAATTACATCATGACTTGCTTGGCAATAACAGCAAAGCCTTTTTAATTAAAGACGTTTTGAAGGCCAAATTAATACAGAATTCGAAATTAAGATTACAAACCATGTATAATAATGATGATTTTTTTGATTATGATATGAAAACCATCTTCTTACAAAAAAATCTGCAGCAGCTTTGGCTAACCAGTTCTATAACGTAAAAGTATTGATTATTATGCAAAAACTATTGAGCAGCATTTGTTAAATTTAA
Source organism: Kuschelorhynchus macadamiae (assembly GCA_030620095.1). Classification (NCBI taxonomy): domain Eukaryota; kingdom Metazoa; phylum Arthropoda; class Insecta; order Coleoptera; family Curculionidae; genus Kuschelorhynchus; species Kuschelorhynchus macadamiae. The sequence goes on from JAUTXW010004102.1 coordinate 641,745, forward strand.
CCTTAGCGCAAACGGACGGTGATCATAATTCGGCAAACATTTTGAAGCCAGTAAGCGAGGAAAATATTAAAGGCTAGAAACTACAATAGCTTAAAAGACGCCATAACGGGCGCTAAAGAGAAACGTTCATATTTAATTCCAACTAATTCCAATAACCTATTCCATATGCGCGGGCATCAATAATATCGAAGAAAACGGTCTAGAGGAAATTTTACAAATTTTAGACAATTTCATCGAAATAATCAAAGTAGACCTAATCATAATAATAGCAATTTTTACAGATACAAAACATGTTGTGGATTATGTGCGTGTTATGTATAAAAAACATGAAATGATATTTTTATGTGTCACTGTTGAAAGTATTAGTTGTTTTTTTTTTAAAAATTATTTAAAAGATAAAGATATTATTAATACAACAAATAAAATTGAAACTTAAGGAATTGCAACATAAACAATGCATATATTTCTCATGATTTTACAATTATTAAACGTTTCGATTTTAGTTTACACAGAGTTTAAGCTTCAGATTTGTCCATTAAGTATGGTGCAATTATTGATTGTGAAAAGGGTTCATTTTCTTTTTGGATTAATCAAAACAAGCAAATAACAGTACTTTAGGAGTCTTTACTCCACCCCGATGCGACGTAATTACATACTGCTGTAGTATCATAGATGCAAATGTCATTTTAAATGATGAATTATGTAAATAGTATTGCAAGATCGAAAAAAGTAAAGTAGCTGAAAGACTGCTGAATGTGACTGTAAGAGAAATAAGATTGCACATTTTTCAGCCTAAATTTGAATATCTATTAAAATTTGTTTATTCTATCGCAAAGAATAAAATCTCTGTTAACAGAGTTGATAAAATTTTAGATCTTATAAATACGCGAAAGAAAAAAAATCTATAGAAAAAAATATGCGCTAAATATGCCGACGTTATATATAATATGTATAAGCAAAAATAAGATCAAAGTAGGGCGCAACCCCTGTATACGTTAAACCTTATTAACCTCACGCTCAAAAAGCAGAAATTAATAACCAGGTTGAAAATATGCTAAAAAGGGTATAACAGAAGAAGCACACTCTGAGTAGTCCTCACCTCTTTTATCAGTTCCCAAAAAAAAACCGGACAAAAATGGCGTTAAACGTCACATAACCTTTATAGATTTTAGGTTATGTAGCCAAAGATTAAAAGATGAGACATTTCCATTGGATATTAAGGAAATATTATGTTCCTTATCTGGTGAGGTTTATTCTTCCCATACCGACTTAGTACAAGGATATTACCAATTAGAACTTGATTCTGAAAGAAGGCCCTATACACAGCCTTTACAACGGACAGAGGACAATTTAAAATGAAGCGATTGCCGATGATTATGAAAATAAGTTCTGGTGCGTTTTCAAAGTTAATGACGTTATCGATGGCGAGCTCTAATTACGCCGCACATTTCATTTATTTAGACTATTTGATAGTTTCTGGACATTCCTTGCAGAACCATAATCAGAATTTAATTGAAAATTCTTCACCGACTTAGACAAGAATTTTAAACTCAATCCTAGCAAGTGTGTATTCGAAAAAAGAAATCTTATATTTAGTTGTTTTTTTTGGAACTTAATTTCACCTGAAGCTATACCACTTGAACCTTAAAAAAAAAACAAGAGTGATTTCTCAATACCCAGTTCCAAAAAATACTGACAAAACAAGACATTTCGTTGCATTTGCCAATTATTGCAGAAAATTTAATAAAAATTTCGCAAAAATTGCCCATTCTTTAAATAAATCAGCTAGAAAAGGATTAGTTTTTAAGTGGCCTGAGGAATGACAAAATTCGTGTGAAACTTTAAAACAGGTCTTTGTTACTCCACCTATATCTAGTATCCAAATTGTTACAGTATCCAAATTTTTAAAAGACCTTCAGTTTGTTCTTAGAACAGATGAAAGTAAGTGTGGGTTAGAACTCTAACAACCGGTTGCTGAAAGCTCAATTAAAGTTTAGAATATTTAACGGAATCTCAAATTTGACAGCGAGTTCCTAGATTTCTATAAGCAGTTTGTCAAATCCAAAAGCTCTGTTAAATATTCTAAACAGCAATTAAGTTTTGTGCAACCGGCTGTAAATAAAGTAGAAATAAACTTTTGTACAATAGAAAAGAAATTATTAACGATCGCTTGATCATGTAAACATTTATACCATATTTATTTCCTAAAAATGTATATTATTATCGGACCATCGTCCCTTAATATTACGACAGTTATTCCTTCCAGTAGGCTTACAAAGTTTAGATTACCTCTAGAGAATACAATTTTTCGATCCACTATGTGAAAGGTGCTCAAATGTTACAGCGTATGCTGTAACATTTTCAGCTGCTATATCGTGTGTCTGTACAGATGCCAACGAATTAAAAAAAATAAAATAGACTGAGTTTCAGTATAAACGCAATCAGGCGTTCCCAGGCAAAAAATAACTCAATAAAACCCAATGACAAGTAATAATAGTTCCATAGGATTGGTCACTCTGTTGTAGTGGAGATATTAAAATACCCTAAGGCTCAAATAACAGAGCTACTGACGCTACGTGAAAATAAATTTACTGGGTTAAAGCATAATAACCAATTAAAAACTGAATTTAAAAATTTGTATATGAAGCCAATTCTAAAATAGTGTACATATCCTAGAAATACCGATCAATGTGAGACATAGGTCGAGGCATTTGGAGAAATCATGTGAAAAATATGATACTCCAAAAGGACTTACTTATTATAAAAAATATTGAATCTAATCAATGTTCAAATAATATGCGCATGATTAAATATGAAATCGAAATTTTAAAGACAAACCTTATACTCTCTATTATAAAAGATAAACAAAGGATAGAAAATAAGGAACTATACTAATACTATAACTATACCAGTTAATTCTTAATGATTTCCATATATTACCAACCGGAGGGCAAACTAGGATAAAACGCCTGTATAGCAATATAAACAGATATTAGGTACTTTTGGCCAAGCATGAGGTATGACCATGAGGATTTTGTTAAAAGGTGTGCCGAATGCCAAAGGTACAAGCATTCAAAACCAAATAAATATCCTACGAAAATATCAACACCGGCATTTTCAGCATTTTAAAAATTACATGTAGACTTAGTAGATCGATTACCAGTTGATATTGTAAATAAGCACTCACTCTCAATCTGAATTAACGAAATTCGTGGAAGCATATCCATCTCGTGGTAAAGAGATTTTAACTGTTGCTAAGCCATTTGTCGAAAATTGTATTTTGCGTTAGAGTATTCCTGTGTCTTACGTAACAGACAAGGGAACTGAATTTTTATCTAATATAGTCAAATATTCTTGTAATCTATTTGGGTGTGCTTGAAGAAAATATACATAAACACTTGGGTGCATATCTACGTATGCAGCTGTCGAAAGGTACTAATAATTGGTGCTTTTGGGTTCCATATTGATATTTTTCATACATTAATAGTTAATATATACATGTTAACGCAGTAAACACCGTATGAACTCGGGTTTGGAAAATTCAGTAATATTCCATCTAACATCGTTAATCAAGTCGATGCAGTATATAATTTTGCTGATCATCCGAAAGAACTCAAATTTCGGTTACAAACAGCGTGGAATGCCGCAATGATAATAATTAATGATATCAAAACCTGAACACAAAATCGAGTATGACAAAAATAATTGTAAAAACGGAGATATGGTTTTAGTAGAAATAAGAGCAGAACAAATAAGTTAGAATCGTTATTTAATTATCCATATCCCATATTAGAGAATAAGAGTCCAATTTAGTAGTAGCAATTAAAAATAAAAATAGGGTAAAACGATATTTTAGTTAACAGCACAAACATTGTATTCTATATGTTTTTTTGTTTTTCGTGGAAGGTGTGCTAGAACCCAAATAACAAAAACAGCTTTTTCGACTATTGTAATATGTGGCAACAGTTTATTAAATCACCAATTTATTATTTAAGTAATTACCTGGTTAGTCTAGGTGGCATCAGTAATTTTACTTTTAGATTCAATCAGTATCTGAATAAAGCGCTAGCAGCAACAAAGTTTACACGTTATTATTTCTTAAACATGTAGCTCGAAGAAGAACAGAAGAAGCTAAGATATCAGATTATCGGAAAGTATTTGGTCATATTTATTTTTTCTGCTTTAAAATAGTTTATCCTTTTATTTATTGAAAAACTAACTGTAGATTTTTTAATATTCTTTGATAAACCGTCAATGCTAATACAATTTGAAATGATAATAATCTTTGGGCACCTTAGAAAAAACAATATACCTATAAATATAAAAAATGATCTCATTTACAATTTTTGTCGGGTAGGGTTGCCAAAACAAAACTTTTAAGCTCGTCATTAAGCAAAATCAAGACTACTTAACACAGTATAATTTGTATGAAGATTTGATAGTTTTAACCTCGGTTTTAACAAAAATGTTTACTATTTTACCAGTATTATTTGTTATTTGTTCCTTAAAGTTAAAACAATCTTCAAAAGAAACTAAGTATTACTATTTCTATTAATATGTTGGTACATAAATATCTATCTTAGCATTTCAGCAAGTGTGTAAGACCTACTTTTAAATTATCTACCTATTACCTTCATTTTTAAAGAAAAAGTATTCAAGTTCCATTTTACTTCGACAACCCGGAGAATTGTGCTATCCTTAAAAACATATTCTAAATTGAAGGAAATCCAATTACTTATTCAAAAACGGTGGGGCAAAATGCAAATTGAAAAGAAAATCCTCGCTCAAAGACCAAGATTTTTTTGCATCATCCATCTTCGGAGTCCCTTAAGAAAACCTACAATTCTTTTCATTTTAAGTAAAACACAATATAATGGTTCGATATCCCATAGGTTTTTTTTCAGCTCCGTTTTCTTTACGAGATTTAATCTGATAAACACATAAAAAATATGTAGGAAGTTACACTTAGGGAATAAACAGTTAAGTGTAAGTAAGAAAATGATCATTTATGTAATAAAACAAATTAAGTAAATGTGGAGTTTGTAAACTTGTTATTTAACAGAATTTTTAACATTCTATGCTGAGTAAACTAAGTAACAACAACAAACCAGAAAGCATGTTGATATATACATATATATATATATATATATATATATATATATATATATATATATATATATATATATATATATATATATATATATATATATATATATATATATATTGAAAAATATTAGGTTACTAATTATAAATATAAATAATTGGGATAAAACAGAGGTTAAAATCCGAGCAAGGCTTGGACTAGGGATTGTCAATAAACAAGGTCGTAAAGTTTTTTCAGTAGACAAAGCAAAGCGTTATTAAATCTACTAAGCACAAAAACTATAGAATTTAAAATAAATATTAATTTTGGCGCTTCTGGAAAGCTAACCCTACTATTTTTTTTCAATTAAGACCGTGCATGAAAGAGGCTAAGAACTTAAAATATGTATTTAACAGAGAACTTATAGTTGTAAAGCATACAAAGTTTTCCAGTAGTATTTCAAAAAAATTCCTTTTACGTTTTGGTTAATTACACAATTTTTCCCTCGATTTTCCCCAAATCCAAATATTTCAATAAAAAAAATTATTTCATTAATATAATATATATTACATTACTGTACAACAAAGTTGTATTAACTGTATTAAAGAAATAAAATAACGTACTTCAAATAAGTTAAGAAAAAAGTTGAGAAATATTGTTTTAACGTTTAAAATAACGAACGTGTAAAACGAAATTGCCTAAAAATTAAGGAACCGTAAAAATAAAATTTATTCTTGAATTTACGCACATTTCGTTCGAGAACTAAATTTGCGGAAGTCTTTCCGCCATTCTACCACGTATAAACTTCAAGTCGAACAGTTGATCCATAATTTTATTTCTAGCTACTTTTTACCTCTTTTCTGCTTACAAGACTGCAAATACCGGGCAAACATTCGTAAAGCCAAAATTAAATCTTCGAAATGACACAACAAAAAAGAGTAAACCTTTGAAAAAATATTAAAGGTTTATAAATAATAATGCCCAGTTAACCTCGTAATTCACGTCATATTTTTTGCGAGTATTATGCGTTTTAAAGCGAATCACCTTATAAGCTATAAACGAAAGAGTAATATTCTACCTACACGCGACAGAATCCCCTCGCAAAAGCTCCCCACTATCCCTCATAATTTCCTAAAGTATACAAAATGCATATAAATAGCATTACCATAAAATCTCATGTTAAAATTCTCTCTGTACATTTGCTTCAGTATTTCCATATTCGAGGTTCTGAGCTGGCGCAAGAAAAATATACAAAAAAATTTAAACTCTCATGCAACTGCACATGATTAAAAAAAAACGAAAATATATCGTCAACGTCTTATACACAACCAACAGAACAGCCATAATTAGAGAAGCTACAAAAATTTCATTTTGGCCAGTGCTGCTGCTCCTCTATGAAAATTATTAGCCTCCGGACCTCGCTTTGATTACTGCAACCGGTGTCGGTTCGACAGGAGGCAACGCCTGCTTTTGAACTCTCTTCCTCTTGATTATGAATAAAATGTTTCTTGATCTTGTACTAAGAGGATGCTCAGTCGCAGATTGAATAGACAAAAAAGTTAAACAAATAGTGGATGCTGTAGTGGCCATACATGAAAATTTTACATTGGGAGAACTACTGGTGAAAACGAAAGTTTATATAAGGAGCTAACCCAGATAATTTTTGTAAACCTATAGCGTGGACATTTTAATGATATAATGCTTCTTTCTTCAAATAACTTCTTTAAAATTCACAGTTCAGATAATTAGGGGGCGGATAATTCACGCATCACCACACATGAATAGTATAGTCCGACTTAAATTATAAGAGAATAATAAATTATTGAATACCTGTCTAATCAACAGCTGGACATTATACTCATTCGTATATTTTGGAACTCCCGAACTTAAAAATTCTGCAAAATAAATACATTTGTCACTGTTTATAAAATTTAGTTTTCTTTTAAATTCAAATCTACTGAGGTGTTACTCCAAAGTGAGTTTTGCTTGTGCGCGTTAATAAAAACACATGTTTCGTCCATGAGAAAACAATGGGGCGCCAACTAACGTAGAAAACCAACGAGTTTATAGTAACAATAGAATTTATTTATCCCGTTGCTGCAAGGAAATTCTGTTTCGTGTTTCTCAGGGGATTATTTCGTAAAAACCGTAGTTTTACAAAGGTAGTAAAGGTCACACCTAAACTGACTAAAGTGGTAAATAGCACTGTCTGGCGAACTATTGGAAAGCATGGTAAATGTGAACCGCTTGAAAAGAAAACATGCATTGATAAGAGAGTTTTTCAAAACTATCCAACTTAACATTGATTAAATAATTTATAACTTGTATAAAAAAATCAATTTCCAACAATAGGATCTTTAAAAATAGAAATAAATAGAGATTCAGATTACCCCAAATAGCATTACCATAAAATGTCATGTTAAAATTCTTTCTCTGCACATTTGCTTCGGTATTTGCATATTCGAGGTTCTGAGATGGCGCAAGAAAAATATACAAACAAATTTAAACTCTCATGCAACTGCACATGATTAAAAAAAAAACCAAAATATATCGTCAACGTCTTATAAACAACTGAGAGTACAACCAACAGAACAGCCATAATTAGAGAACATACAAAAATTTCGTTTTCGCCAGTGCTGCTGCTCCTCTATGAAAAATTTTAGCCTCCGGCCCTCGCTTTGACTGCTGCAACCGGTGTTGGTTCGACAAGAGGCAACGCTTGCTTTTGAACTCTCTCCCTCTTGAGTACGAATAAAATATTTCTTGACTCTTGTACTAAGAGGATATTCAGTCGCAGATTGAAAAGACAAAAAAGTTAAACAAATAGTGGATGATGTAGTGGCCATACATGAAAATTTTACATTGGGAAAACTACTGGTGAAAACGAAAGTTTAGATAAGCAGCTAATCCAGATAATTTTTGTAAACCTACAGCGTGGACATTTTAAACATATAATGCTTCGTTCTTCAAATAACTTCTTTAAAATTCATAGTTCAGGTAATTAGGGGGCGGATACTTCACGCATCACCACACATGAATGTCCGACTTAAATTATAAGAGAATAATAAATTATTGAATACCTGTCTAATCAACAGCTGGACATTATACTCACTCGCATATTTTGGAACTCCCGAACTTAAAAATTCTGCAAAATAAATACATTTGTCACTGTTTATAAAATTTAGTTTTCTTTTAAATTCAAATCTATTGAGGTGTTACTCCAAAGTGAGTTTTGCTTGTGCGCGTTAATAAAAACACATGTTTCGTCCATGGGAAAACAATGGGGCGCCAACTAATATAGAAAACCAACGGGTTTATAGTAACAATAGAATTTATTTATCCAGTTGTTGCAAGGAAATTCTGTTTCGTCTTTATCAGGGGATTATTTCGTAAAAACCGTAGTTTTACAAAGGTAGTAAAGGACATGCCTAAACTGACTAAAGTGGTAAATATCACCGTAAATAATGTATAACTTGTATAAAAAAATCAAATTCCAACAATAGGATCTAACAGAAATAAATAAAGATTCAGATTACCCAAAGATTAACTGCGGACGAGAAACCTTAGAAAATTCATTTTGCAAATAGAGTTTTCATTTATAAAATTTACAAATGGCAGGTCATTACGCAAACTGAGGTGGAGACTAGATTACTTGTCAAAAATCGAACATTTTAGACAAGAAAGTCGAGCCATGTTTTATTGGGACGAAATGTCGTTCGATACTCACGACACTGTAAAGAAAGGATTGGTGAATAATCTAAATACAAACTGGATCTTTTTTCTTACAGATAAAAAAGAAATACAAATTTACCTTGCGGTTCTGAAAATGGTTGGGTCTCTAACGCTTTATTTTTGTCAGCCAAAAATATTAAACACTGCTCACTGGACTACCGTGAAAATATGGCAGATGAACTATTTGAAAAACAGTTTAAGTGTTCTTTGCTATCAGAGCTACTTGCAAACGGTGTGGTCAGATGAGATAATACTAGATATCAAAGTAGAGTGAGTGACAAAGTGCCCAATACGTCTAGTAATAAAGATGATATAAAGGAGTTTTTACTAAAACATAACGCAGGGTAACAAAATGAAAACAAAAATTTGGTGCCGGAAATCTACCATCTGATTTTAGATGTTTTTAATGTGCTGATTCCAAAAATGCCACAAGATTTTTTCTACCAGCTCTAGTTTTTGAGATAGAGGTTACAGGTTAATTGATATTTTTTTCTGATAAAGGACAACAAATAAAGAGATAAATATGTACTTAATCGACAAAATAGAAATTTCCCAGAATCTAATTAACCAAATGGATACCTGGAATTGTCCCTGACCCAATGTTCCTATAATAGGAACTACTCAATACACTGCTCTTAATTACTTTTATACCTATAATTGCCTATGACCCGATCCTTCTATACCTGCTTGGCTGTACTCGATTTAGTATATTACTGAGTTTTCCCAAGTAAAGTTGTGCTATCATTTTGTGTAAATTTTGGTCGTTTTGTAATATCAAGACACTAAACTGAAACAATGGCATCCACAAGCAGACGTACCTGTGTAAATCATCCCGATGTTTTTTGTTATGTGTGTGGTGAATACAGTTTGAAAGAGAGCAGAAAAACTATCTCTGACTTTGTGAAAAGAGCTTATCTTGCCTATTTTTGCGTTCGTTTAGGAGATCAAGATAAATCTTGGGCTCCACATTTTATATGTAAAACATGTGTTGAACATTTGCGACAGTGGAAAACTGGAAAAAGGAAGCGCCTAAAGTTTGGTGTACCAATGGTTTGGAGAGAACCGCGAAACCATCATGACGACTGCTATTTTTGTCTCGTTAATATGAAAGGCATAAATAGAAACAATAGACACAAATGGACATATCCTGATCTAGATTCTGCAAGAAGGCCTGTAGCGCATTCGGAAGAAATACCCGTTCCATCATTCAGCAGTCTACCCGAACTGACAGAAGATGATACAGAAACATCAACGTCTGACGAAGTTCAAAGAATTCAATCAGAAAACGACAGCGAATTCGAAGGAGATTTAGCAACTCCGCAGTGTTTCAATCAAGAAGAACTAAACGATCTTATAAGAGACCTGAATCTCTCGAAGGAATCCGCTGAATTACTTGCATCCAGATTGAAAGAAAAAAATCGACTTTGTCCAGGTACTAATATTACATTTTATCGTAAAAGAGATAAGGATCTGATGCCTTTTTTCGCTCAGGAAAATTACTTGGTATTCTGTAACAATATAAAAGGGCTCTTAGAAAAAATGGGTTTGCCTTCCAGATGATTGGCGCCTTTTTATTGACAGTTCAAAACGTAGTTTAAAATGTGTTCTTTTACATAACGGTAACAAATATGGCTCAATTCCTATTGGTCATTCTACTACCATGAAGGAAGAATATGAAACAATTGCATTAGTTTTGTGAAAAATTAAATACGAAGAACATCAGTGGGCAATTTGTGTTGATTTAAAAATGGTTAACTTCCTCCTTGGCCAGCAGAGTGGTTATACAAAATATCCTTGTTTTTTGTGCCTTTGGGACAGCAGAGCTAAAAATGAGCACTGGGTTAACAAAAATTGGCCTTCAAGAGAAGTCATGAATCAAGAAAAACAAAACGTGATCAACGAACCTTTGGTTTCAAGAGAAAAAACTTACTTCCGCCCTTGCATATCAAGCTAGGCCTAATGAAGCAATTTGTGAAGGCTTTAAATCGAGATGGAAATTGTTTTGGGTATTTGTCAAGTAAATTTCCTGGCATTAGCACTGAAAAACTAAAAACTGGTATATTTGATGGTTCTCAAATAAGGCAACTTGTTAAAGATCCACAATTCACCACATCAACGAACGAGACTGAATCTAACGCTTGGTGTTCATTTGTTCAAGTAGTACAAAATTTTCTTGGCAATCATAAAGCAGAGAATTAGTGGAAACTATGCTTACAAATTTTAATAATCTCGGCTGTAACATGAGTATAAAAGTTCACTACCTCCACAGCCACCTAGATTGTTTTCCAGAAAATTTAGGTGATTGTAGTGGAGAACAGAGGAAAAGATTCCATCAGAATATTAAAACTATGGAAGATCGTTATCAAGGACGATGGGATAGCCACATGATGCCGGACTACTGCTGGAGCCTTCAGCGAGACTGCCCTAGTAAACTCCATTCTAGAAAGTCGTATAAAAGAAAATTTTTATGTGATTAGTGACTAATGTAATTATGTAAATTAAGTTTTCGCAATAAATACTTAAATCCATGTGTCTTTGTTTTTTTAACTGGCAATAGTAATATTATATATTATAACAGTTATAACGCAAAATATATACAAAATTTTTATGTTTTTTTTTTAACTAGATCTGAACTTTTTTACGTTCTGCATTACCCAGGAACAGTTAAAAAATCGCAGGCACCAAAATATATGTTGGCCTGTGCAATCTATTCTTTGAAGAAACCTACACGAAAGAACTTTTTTCATATCTGTCAGATATCAACATAATGTGGCTTAATTACATAGAGTATATATCAGTGTAAATTTATATTCTTTTATTATACTATTATTTTATGGATTCCTCAATTTATATATCTTTTTTGGCCTGGCTGGATTAAAAATTAAATAGAATAATGCTAATTTCTATATTTATGATAGCCCGTGAAAAACATCTCACCATATGTTGTCATGCACGCTACTGTATTAGAAATCATTTTATTCCAAAAAATTCCTTTTTACATCATAAAAACGCGTATCAAATTTCAATTTGATATCTAAAAATTGTTTCCGAACCATTTCATAAAAATGGACTTCATTTAAGTACATTTAATTTATAGGTTTTACAATCGTGAGTACTGGAGAGGAGATTTGTTGACCCAAAAGTTGAATATTAGCAAAACATATCCCTAATACCAACACCTATAAACTACTTTATGAGGATGGATATCATAATTAATAAGTCCCGACGACAACCTGACATGTCCCACAATCACAACACAGATTGTTCAATGTGTTTCCTATTGGTTGGTTCGTCATTTATTTTAGAGCAGTATAAATAAGTTTTGTTGAATGTTCAGTGTGAGATTTCTGGTTCAGGGGTAGCATTCTCGATTTGGTTGCCGCATATGTGTTCGAAATCCCGTGCATGCGGATGACAGAACTTATAATTAAAAAATATGTTAGGTTAAGATTGGTTAGGTTTGCTGAAACTATATTACATATATATATATATATATATATATATATATATATCCATATATTTTTTTTAAGAAAACATACATACTTCTAGGTGGATCTGTCCCGTTAGCGATACAATCATTATTAACGCTATAAACCATCATTATAGCCTCGATTGTAGCCATAAAATCACATCACACATCATCGAAAATCAGATCTTAAATACACGCGTACTCTAAAATGTTGTGATTGGCGGGAGCCGTGGATAACCTTACTTGGCCCCAGCCAAATTGAAATGTTGCCCTCTCTAGCCATTCTATGAATATTTTACTTTTTCCCTAGTATTTCCCTTAAAGCCTGAAATCATACTTACTGGATTTAATAATGATATTTTTAATGCACGCTTTACTATAAAATACCCTAACGCAAAAATCAATAAAATCATCTGTCCACCAATTCTCACATTGTTAATAGGTATTATGTCAAACTGAAATAGCTATGTATCTAAAACATATATTTGGGTACTACAATTTATGACAGGCTAGGCAAGTAAAAATGAGATCGAAATAAAACACTGTAAAGTCAAACAAAATTTTGTATCAATATTTACCATTTAAATTTCCAAGCAAATCTTTATGTTGACTGAAATACACTAAAACGTTTCTTAAAAATCACAAACACCAAAACCAAAAACAATTGTGACTCAATGTTCCAAACCACGCTACGACATACGTTGTTTTAACGAAATATACGGAATACGTTTTCTTGTCCATCAACGTATGTGCGTCGATATAACTGATAGACGTAACAATGAACGGGTTACGACCGCGTAGTTGACCGTGCCTAGCAGAAAGGCAGAACCCCTTCGTGAAAAAGCGTTTCTGTTTTTGTTTTATTAGTATAGCGAGCGGCGTTGCCAATTGCTTATTTTCATACTAATTTATTTTACTTCACTATTGGTGTTAATTGTAGACGACCTAGGCAAAAGAAATATGACTAACTATACCAGGTTTGGGATAATTAACATCTAATGATAATCAGCAAAATACTAAAATTTAAAATGTGCTTTGTTTTACTTATTCAGGCCATTATGGCCACACGTTATAAACAAATATATAGATATTCAAATTAAATGCCAGGATATGATGAAATATAGGTATTAATTTATCACTATTTTTTTTAAAAGGTTTAAAAAGAAGTACTTTTTCCAAACTTTTTTATTAATTTATTTTTTTTATCCTTGACCACGCTACGTAGGCGATTATACTATGTGCAATCGTTTTTCCAGTTGATGAGCGCCAATCGCCAATACATTCCTGAAGATTGAATAGAAATGAACTGTTAAATTCATTCCTTCTATCAAGGGAAGTGCGAACACATTATGTATATACGCATATATTATAACCCAAGAAACAATTTAACTCTCATAAAGATCTTTAGGATACTGATAAAACCTCTTCGTAAAACCATTTTAAGTCTAAAGACTTTTCAGGAATTTGTTAAGAAAGTACAATGATTCCTTTAGTTTCGACTCTTATAAACCTCATAAAACCTTTTTAAGCATAAAGATTCTTTAGGAGGCAGTCAGTCAATGTTATCAAGAATTGTGGAGAAGTCGATATCGTTATCGACTTCTTCAAGGCATTCATAAAACCATTCTTAAGTATATTTATCTGTCTTACTTATACTTATTATTTTCACAATAAATATCTAATAAATCCATTATAAAATTTAATGTGTTTAAGTGTTATCTAGTTGAACTCAAAAACTCTTAAGGATGATTTGTGAAATCGAATACTGCTAAAAGTTAACAAAAGAAAAATGGTAGATACGAAGTGTTAAAATAAAAATCCTCCAACTGACATGTTTCCAAAATTTCCCTGAATATTTTCGGGTAGCGTATAATCTTCTTTGGTATCAATAGTTGCGGAAAAAATTTCTTCACAATTTTCTTCTGCTCGTCGAAGTTTATAGTAAATATCAATATTTTGAGAACAAAATAATTTGAAGAGTTGAAAGTTTTATTTTTAACGTTTTGTTTACCAAAATTAATATTTATTTTAGCTTAGAGAAATTAAAAACTAATGGAACGCTTTTGACACTATTTACACGTACTTTACCGTTTTTACCAAAAATTCTTAATTTATTTCAAAATGGACGATTAAAGATACCTTCTTTGGTACAATTAAAATGGCGATATTGTTCTTAAGTCTATTATCTTATAGATATGGGTGCCCGCAGAACCATTTTCAAGGGGGAGGGCAACAACGTGCAAAAGTTCAAAACTGAATGATGACTAAAAATAAAAAGGTCATCCAAAATCGCTTGGTATATCATTGTAACCCTAAAAACGGTCGGAAAATCAAATGTGGCATAGTAAGAAACTAGTGAAAATTGTTTCCAATTCAATATGGTGGACCATACCAGTCTTTTAGAGAAAAATGGACGAATCCTTTGAATTAACAACGTGTATATTTCTTATGAAGCATTCTCATAAGGATCGAGCTCCCTGTTTCAAGCATCGGGTAGCATATGAGCATTGATTATTATATATCCTTAAATCTTTTGTATTTTAATACTGAAAGAAAACGGCTTTAGTGAAAACCGCTATATTTTTTGTTGTCGTTATAAGCCTTCTTAACAAAGGATACCTTAAATAAGTCAAAATTGTACAAGCTATTTTGGAAATATAGCCCTCCCAAGGGATCTTCTTTAGAGAAGCTTATTAAGTAGCTCACCAAAATAAAGATTAGTTTTATCTTTGAATACCTACAAGATTTGATTGGGATGATTTTGATTTAGCTTTTTTAAAATGCGCAAAATGTATTTCGGTAGCTTTTAGTGTCAAATATACAGGGTGACCACGTAAGAGGTTAACAATTATTTTTCTTAAAAAATGACTTGTCAAAAAATATACATTTCACGTTGATAATCCTTAAATATACAGTACATTCAGGATTAGTTTCAATGGCGTAACTAAGGCTTCTCTAAAGAATACTTAACAAAGTGCCAGAAAAATCACAATAGACCAACTAGTATTACTTACCCAAAAATAACACGTTTTTAGTAAAATAAATAAATAACCAGCTGACAACACTGCCCGCGAATCACGTACTGTTCCGCGGTATAAAAAAGCATAGACGGGAACGCGGGAACCTGTAGGTTAGGTAGGCCATGACAGTTCATTTTCCTCTTGCTCGTTCATATCTAGTAGATCTTGGAGATTTTCTGGTTTCACGCTAAATGCATTCGCCTTTGTATTGCGACGCGATGTTGCTTTCACTCAGGTATGCAGCAAGACAACAATAAGAGGCTAACGCCGCATTTTGTTTTGTTATCCTGAAGTAAGTCTTTCTTTATAATTTGTATAGATATAAAAGTATTTTATTAAATTGACATTAGACTAAGTTATCCCTGTCAGTGATATTTCATGGATTAATAATTAGAACAATCCCTAATATACATACATGTATACAAAAAAACAATTTAGGGGTCAATAACTTTTAATTTTTTAGGAAAGCGCAAGTAAAAACATAATGTCTTCAAATACAAAGTTTTTTTTTATAAAAAATGAACAAACTTTGTCTTAAATAAACATAGATAGACGGTTGCCAAGCAATTTAAAAAATATCTCAAATAACTAGACAAAACCTCACAAAATTGCTTGCTTTGATTTCCCTTCCCAGGTTTAACCTCATCTTGTGGTATTTTTAAGAAGCAAAATTTGAACAACTTAATAATTAATAGTACAATTGCTTTCCACAATATTACGAGATGGCGCGATTTGATGTTTTTAGAAATCTTTTATCTATGATTCCGTATAACGCCGGATTTTGGAATAATCCGGAATCCCGGGTGAATATTTTTTTGACCTAAAAAAGGGACCTCATTCCGGGATATACCGCCTAGCAACTCTTCATAAATACCTAAGTAGCCTATACTATTTTTCCACAAAAATAAGTATTTGATTTCAAGAATATTTAGCTGGATACGTTTTAATAAAATCTCCCTATTCTTCAACAAATAAAAATAAACATCAAAAAGTTTTAAAAAACAACAACTTATTTTTTTTAATAGAACACGGCGTAACTTTTCTTGGTTTTCTGATATCTGGGTTGGCACATCTATACAAAATCCCAGAAAATCAATAAAAATAATCGGGTTGATCTTACACAAGCGTTGATATGTAAATAATTTACATGCATTTGTAATATACTCTAACATCTAATAAAACATATGTAATAATAATAATTATAATAAAGATGTTTTATTAATCCTTATAGTACAATTCTAGATACACTAAGTATATAAAAAACAAAAAATTATTCTATAAAGATCAAACGGTCAATTTTGTAGCTTCCCAGATACCAAGATTTAGGTGCTCATGTCACTGAAAAAAATTAGAATTAATAATAATAATAAAAAAAAAATAAAATAATAATAAAAACCAATAATTTACAGGGACATAATACAAGACAATGTAATAATGTACAAATAACAAAAATACAGTCTAATTTCGGAAGGTCATTTCGAAACAATGGCATTTCATTATATAAGAGTCCAGCCCAAAAATAGAAAATATTTATGTGGATTTCTAAAATCAAGTTAGATTCTTTTGGAAAAATAACTGTGCATAATACGTTCCCTAGGGTTAACTTTATCTTATACAGTTTACTTTGGCAATTAGTATAAATCTTTAAATGTTATCTTAATTAAATTATTTAGAAAAATGTAATTTCATTTATTCATGATGAATTTTGATTTTTTTTATTATATTTTATGTAATGAACTAAGGTGGTTATATGGGAATAAAGACATTCAACAGTACTATTTGATCGAAAAAAAGCATTAGTAATATAATAAATAAATGATTCGAAACCGGTATTGAACTAATATTTGCAACAAGAAAAGAAAAAAAATTGAGAAGGTAAGAAGTCGGATAGGAATGGGAGATTCAATGGTTTAGGATAATGAACAAAAGCATTAAAAATTTTTTTTGAGAAAATAATAACACGTTAGAAAAAAGTACTTAAAACTGACTTCCTTGTCACTACTATATGGCCAGTACGAATTTCTACAGTCTTTTGGAACTGTTTGCCTTTTGTAGTACTTCATTTCTTGATTTTCTTTTAATTAAAATCAAATAACGTTATAGTTATCTATTCTTTACGCCAACATATTCAATACTAACAGTTCAGATTTACCGTTAAGTAGTTAAAATGGTCATTAAAGATGGTAAAGTATTACTACAGAACATTTGCGATTTGCTTTCTTGCCTTCTTAGAATCAAGAAAGGGCTATACCCCCTTCAAGGCTCTCCAGTTTACGGTCCAGTCCTAAAAAAAGGTTAACGTTTTTTGTTTTTAATGTTTAAATATCTTCATAAAAATCGAGGTCTAAAAAATCCTCCCTCTGCGAAAACTAAACGTCCACGAACGACAGTTAAGTGCTCGGTTTGGCCTTTCATTTTTATCTCTTCGGTTAAAGAAAAATCCTGGGGTAGTTGAAACGCAGCATTAAACAATATTTGCAAATGTGGAAATCTAGTAACGCTTTGCATTACAGAATATTCTAGCAGGAACTCACCCTGGAAGAACCTTTGTCATAAAAACAATTGATAATTTTTGTAATTTAAGTAAACTTCTTGCTTATCAGAAATTCTCAACAGATAAATGAGATCTTATGCTATTACGTTTAATTGGTTAGACTCCGTAAGGAAGAAATATGTCAAATCGAGATCTGTTTTCTACCACGGGGTTAAAGAACGCAAATTCCTGTTGGGACTCTTTTAGCCAGGTCTTTTTAAATTGAAAATATTCACTAAGTACATATTGCAAAGCATTAATATCGCGTTGTATCTTTTTGGCAAGTTTTCTCTTATATAGGTGTGTAAACCGGCACGTAGCCAGAAATTCAGTTAGGGGTCCAAACCAGTATTTCAGTTCAATGGGGGGATCCAAACAGTTAAACCACTGGCAAATTAGGAAAAAGCTTGCCTATATAAAAATATTTTTAGAGTTTCAGGGGAGTTTTTATGTATTATATCTGCATTAAGTGAACGCCTACACTTTGTTGCACAAACAAATCGAAGTACAGAAATTGGGAGTATATAATTAAACAAACATATATATTTGACTCAGATATACTTTAAAATAATAGAGATAAGCGAAAGTTGAAATTATTCCTATGCTTTTTTGTAAACTTCATTTCCACTCTGCTCTTTTGGAGATGGAGATAACTGATGTCGAATCTGAGAGCATTATATATGTACTGCTTTTACCATATTATATAGATTAATCAATTTTATACGGAATATACATTGTAAGATATCAAGAGTTAGACGTTAGATAATTTTAGTATTAAATATTACTTCTAATTCCTTATTTAATTTAATTTAAAATTCTCTGGTGATATCAAGGTGAGATAATAAAAAATACAATAAAAAAGCAAATGTCTCAATATCATAATATAGAAGTAACCTTATTAGCTAAGGAGACATGGGATTGAAATTCTTCTCTTAGACAATAAAAAACATATTTTCTTCTAATAAAGTAAATTCCTCACTACCAAAATAGACAAGTCAAATGGTTCTTTTGCTAAATATTTTGTTCTATATTTACGTAAGTTTCATAATTTTTTACTTTTCAGTCCAATAGTTTATAAATAAAAGCTTTTTTAAATATATGTTTTCTACTTTATAACATAATTTTTTACGCATCCTGTATAAGACATTCACAATTAGTGACCATAATATTATATTGTTATCAAATTTATCAATCTCAGTCAATTCCGATAATGGAAACTGTTTTGAACATTTTAGCATTATTTTTTAACCACCCTGTATAAGATATTCACGACTGGATACCATAATATTGTATTGTCAGCGGGTTTATGTATCAAATTCCGATAAGCGGATATGATTTGATGTTTATTTTATTTTGTACATATTAGCATTTTTTCCACGCACCGTGTTTAAGACATTCACGGTTGTACACCATACTATTATATTGTCATCGACTTTATGTACGTATACCAAATCTCAATCAGTTCCGATAACGGGAACTATTTCAAAAGTTACTTGCAAGATTTGATCTAAACATACTAACTAATAACATACAAGTGAATTTAAATAAACGCCTTTAAAAAGAAAAATGCATCCAATTTCTTTGTGCTGTGTTAAATAATTTATAAGTTTATTAAAAAATGTGTAGAACACTAAGTGCCGCGAACGCTGTATTTTCTTAAAACATTTTAAGCTTTTTTACCAATTTTGTGACAGAGGGATGTGATTGTCCGAATTAAACCACACACACATTGTATCTGTGATGCATGCACCTACCAACAATGCAATTTTATATTATTTTTAGTGCATTCACTTTCTTGTATTCAGGGTTACGTTATGTTATTTTTTGAAAAAAGTACCAGAACAGCCGTTTTTCCTAAATACCACTTAAGTAATTTTATAAATTTTGGTATAAAGCTTAATGTGACTAGCGAATACGAGGAATTGAATGTAAAAGTAAACGTAGTGTATCATTTAATAGAAAACGTTTTTCACAATTGCCAAAAAAAAACTATTAAATGTGGTAAGAATCCTTAAGAGGCTTTTAAGAAAATCTAGTGTATCGATACTTATTTTCTCCTAACCAGATATACATATCCTGTACAGTTTTGGCTGTAAAACTGTAAAATCCTTATAAATTATAAAATGTTAAAAAATCAATACACTAAATTAATCTTCAGCAAAATTTCAAAAGTGCATTGTTGTATTTCTTCAAAACAGTTAAATTAAAAATATTTTTACTTCTGTGGCACATAAAACACCTGTTTTTAATAAAAGTTGTAGAATATTTAACTTACAAAAAAAGGTGTAACCTTAACAATAAATAATAACAGCTATTCCCAATACAAAAATAACTTTTATCAGCAACTTAACGGCTTCACCATTGGATCCCCAATATCGTCCACCATTGCATAGTTAATAACGAAACTCTTCGAAAAACAGCTCATAAAAAACTTAGAAGTTGTGTCTTTCAAACGTTTTGTAGATGACTGTTTAACTACAGCTTCATAAAACAAAATTCAATTCAATTCAATATCATTCAGCTTTGGTTCACAAAGAAAATTTGGTCAGGTCGATACCTAAATTTTAATTCCCACCAGCTAAACAATAAAAAAAATTCAAACAATGAACATATAAATTCTATAACAGTCCGAAACAGAATAACAGACATAGCATCACAAACAACATTAAATACATATCAATGCTATACGCAGATGGGTTGTCAGAAAAACTAAAACATAGTTTATCCAAATATGACAGAATTATATGCCATAAATCACATAATTTAGTAACAAATTTGTACACCTCTCTAAAAAGTGAAATTCCAAAAAAGAAAAAATTAAATATAATTTATTCGGTGCCTTGCATAAATTGTCCCAAAAAGTATATAGATATGACCACGCAGGACTTCGAAAATCGGTTAAACGGTCATAAATAAACAAAGAACGCCTCTACGGTCCTACTTAAACTCGAAAAAAGCGAAAAACATGAATTCAACTTTGCTGAAATAAAAATCTTATGTTAAGACAAAAATTATCGTAAATTGGCAATTAGAGAAATGATTCATAAGAAATTGCAGTAAATGACAAAAGGGACATACAAAATTTAAGTCATACATAGGTTTTTAAAAATATTAAAAAATCTAGGTAATGGGTTTTTATAATTGCGGAATTTACATACATCTGACCCAACGGTTAAAAGCCTTCCTTACATTTTCTTTATATCCC
This sequence comes from Kuschelorhynchus macadamiae, assembly GCA_030620095.1. Taxonomy (NCBI): domain Eukaryota; kingdom Metazoa; phylum Arthropoda; class Insecta; order Coleoptera; family Curculionidae; genus Kuschelorhynchus; species Kuschelorhynchus macadamiae. Next base: position 662,787 of record JAUTXW010004102.1, read on the forward strand.
TGGTTTTCTTAAATCACGGTGCAAGTTAATCCAAGTGAAACAGAACTGAACGATTTGGAAAATAAGTGAATACATATTTCAGACTGAACTAAAAGCTTAAAAAACTGGTACAAGTCAAAAACCTACGAACTGAATTTCTAGATTAAGAACAATTTCACGAACTTGATTTAGACTGTAACTTTGAGTGTAGATTTGTAGCTCCAATTATTTTAGTGTCAATGACTTTACGAGTATGTGCTTAACATAAAATAAACAATAATTATACGTTCAGAATAACAATTAAAATTAAGTCTAATTGCACCGTACGCATGCATGCAACAAGAGCTCCTTAACCAACAATACGAGGGAAAACGGCGAATGTAATTTGCGAGGAGGATGCTCTCTTCCGGATTTAGCGGCTTCGTTCTTGTATATACATTGACGTGTAGGTTTTAAGGAGTATATATATATATATATATATATATATATATATATATATATATATATATATATATATATATATATATATATATATATATATATATATATATATATATATATATATATATATATATATATATATATATATATATATATATATATATATATATATATATATATATATATATATATATATATATATATATATATATATATATATATATATATATATATATATATATATATATATATATATATATATATATATATATATATATATATATATATATATATATATATATATATATATATATATATATATATATATATATATATATATATATATATATATATATATATATATATATATATATATATATATATATATATATATATATATATATATATATATATATATATATATATATATATATATATATATATATATATATATATATATATATATATATATATATATATATATATATATATATATATATATATATATATATATATATATATATATATATATATATATATATATATATATATATATATATATATATATATATATATATATATGTATATATATATATATATATATATATATATATATATATGTGTGTGTGTAGGGTTTAAGATGTGTTTAAAAGAGGTCTAATAGACTAAGAATTGGAAGATACGGAAAAATGTGATTTTGCGTAAAAGGCATACCTCGTTTATAATTTCCCCTCAAAAGTACAAATATTATATAAGTTTTCAATTAAACCCCAATCAGATTTCGTTTACAAGGTTTAAAATTATCAGTATTATCGCACTACTTTTTAAAGTCCCATATATTCTCAAGCACACCTATAATCGGAGAACCTACTAGTTTTTAAAATAATTATTATGTGTCATTGTCATTGTCTTTATTTCATGAAATAATTATCATTTAATGTAAAATAGTTTTATCAAAATGCTATCTACTAGAGTTTTCATTTATATTTGAAGTCAGATAAATGTTAAACAAAAGCCACTCGCTTCATGGAGACTTTATCACAATAATAATATATGAGATTATGACATTGCGATGTTTTAATTGTTATATGGTCGGTTGCAGAAAACTCCATTGAAGTTTAGAATGTTTAACAGAATGTCAAACTAGACAGATTTCTGTAAGCAGCTTGTCAAATCCGAAAGTTCGGATAGATATTCTAAACAGTAATTAAGTTTTGACTAGACTACTCCGTTAACCGACATTTTTAAGTGATATCAGTTACTTGTGTCATGTAGCTGTAAACTATGCAGGTATCTCACTCAGGTTGCTTTATTTATTCTGTCTACCAATACTCTTTTTTTTATAAGCCACTCTACTATTAACTGTCGAAAGGTGGGGTCACGGCCCGTGATATTACGGGTCGGGCCGCGCTTTAAAGACGAACAAAGACCGGCACACGCCGGACACACTCGCGCAGGATCAAGTCCCACGGCGTCTACTGGTCCATACTGGGCTAGCCTCAAATAGCACTTTGGTTGTGTCATCGCTCATCATGATCATGAATACTGCTTGCTTGCGCAGCTGTTGTTGTATTATTCAGTGGGCACTACTTGATCAAAAAAGCAAAAAAGATACAGAAAAGACGAAGACGTTGGTGGGTGTCATCTTCAACAAGAGCCGATCTGCCTGTTAAGACCTGCCTGTACTCTTAAAATTAATTTTTTGTATCTTATAAATATATATATATATATATATATATATATATATATATATATATATATATATATATATATATATATATATATATACGTAACCAAAATTCGCATTTTGTTTTTTGGGTTAACATTTTTAATTAATGTTTTAATTTGGTCGGATACTGTTTTTATAAATTAATTAGACTCACATTTCGGTATTACACTTAATTGTTATTTAAACGTTTTACGTTTAAATATGGTGTTATATATTTAAAAATGCAATTTAATTTTGTTCTCGATGTTTCCAAGAAGATATCAGTAACTTTAAAGTTACTTCCATACCAATCTCAAAGAAACTACTCGCGAGAGCTTTTTAAGCGATTTTTATGCTGCTAGAGCACTTTATTTAAAATTTGTTTGAAAATCAAGCTAGTAGATTAAATATTTTAAATCCTGATTTAAACCGTTGGGTTTCTGTAAATAATTTTCCTCAGGTTTGTCTACCTAAATTAGAATTGCCCAAATTTAAGGGTGATTATAAGACCTTTCCCTCAATTTTAGATTATTTCCAGCACAAAAAGATCTGAAGAGATTCTAAACAAAATTTGTCTTGCATGTAGCACAGTTGATATTAGGTACTTCCAGTTTTGAAAAAAACAAAAACCGCATAAATTTTCGCCAAGGAACACTGTCGATATATTCCTTAATAAAAGCTCTTCTTTAACGTGTCACTTGTACAAAATTAAAGCTTTATATTCGTGCGACAATTTCATGAGTAAAACGCCTTTTGAACGTTTTAACTTTTGTAAAAGTATTTATATTTTAATTGCCTAAGTAATATATACGTCTTATTACAGATCTATTCAATTTGTAATGAACGTCACTAGACGTTAATACAGTCAGAAGTTTCTGATACAAATAATAATCATAATAATCGAAATCAAATTACACAATTATCGTACGAAAGTTTTGTTCATTCTTCTTCTGATTACTGACAGAGTAATGGCAAAACACTGAATCGAAGGCTCTAACTAATTTTAGCAAAACTTTATCTGCCGCCCGCGTAACGGTCGAAACTGTTTTAGTATCTACCCCAATTATTGATCTCATAGAGAAAAAAGGTCTCAAACCTTTAGGTGACTTTTAGACAATGGAAGTCTTTTTTATTTTGTTTAGAGCCGCTAATCTTTTGAGGTTACAACAAAATAAATTTCATTAGTTCTATGTGTTCTAATTCAAATAACGACATTGTTACGACCGCTACAAAGCCTACAAGGTAGGACAGTCCGCTTCTGACCACAGAGCCGGGCGGTAATTTTGAAATAAAATGTATGACAATTTGCCTTCGATTTCATCTTTCCTCTATTCTTTGGTGTGTATTAAAAATTTTAAAACTAGCAGATAAATATTCTTATAAACCAAGCAAAATTGACATATTACTTGGCAGTGACTTATATTCAAAAATTATTTTGAATGGCCGTATTTTGGAACTAGCGAATGAACCTGATGCGTTGAACACTATTTTTGAATAAGTATTGAATGGCAAAATGTATTTCGCCAAATAGCCCGCAAACTACTGCATCCCATTCGCAGTGGCTCTCCTACTCGTACTACCCATCGCACATCAGTTCGCTCCCGCAATCCAACTCAGATCGTACTTACAACTCGCATCGCACTTCCTACTCGCTTCACGATGCAACTCGCATTAACACTCGTTTTCACATTCCGCATTCTGACCTGCACTCCCTTTTTACTAGTATTCTCTAAACTTTTATTAGTATTCTCATTCCCAATCGTTCTTTTGTTCGTATCCGCATTCCCATATGCACTCGCATTTTTACTCGTACTGCTATTGAGACTCCCACTTTACTGTCCATCCCATTCGGAATCGCTCTTTGGTCGCCCACACATTCCCACTCGCACTCCTCTTTGCAAATGCTCTTTTTATTAGCACCCTTATTCGCCCTCGCACTTCTATATGCAAGTTGTGTAGTAATCACCTTAATCCTGAGTATTTATCAACACAAAAGCTAAGGCTTTATAGTGCTACAATTTTTTATTTCGATTATGTGACTTTATTAATTTAAATTCAGTATTTGCATTTAATGCATTAAATTAAATTTATACAGTTCATTTATAAATCCTTCCAATCTAGAGCTAAGATAATTCTTCTGATTATCGCACACATCCTGTGTATTACATGTCCATCAAATGAGTCTCTTTTTGCTAAATATAAAATATCTGCTTGCTGATTATATAATACATTGCCTCTTATGGCAGGCTTTTTATCAAACTTCTGGGGTCTTTAAGAATAATGGTATCAAACCTGGTATATTTAACAGCAAGACTAGACCCATTTGATGAGCATATATTATATAGGGTAAGGTATTAAAGTTGATGTTGTTTCAGAAAAACAATTGTATTTAACTTACTTATATCTGTAAAAACGAACGTTAACGGAGTGGTGCCTTTATAACCAAAGGTGCTGTACATATAACAATATACATAATATGGTCGAATCGAAAACCTCTTAAGAAGTCCTAACATTTATCTTCGTATTCACTAAAAAGGAGTAAGAGTTAGCATATATCTAGTTCCCATAGAAATTAAAACTCTTAGTTCATTTTCTATGTTTTGCTTATGTCACTGTCATATTTAGTAATAGAAAAATTATTTGTCCCGTCATTTTAAACTTATAACTGCCAAGTTAGACCTGATCTAAATTTAAACTCCTTTAGTGAATAGAGCTGTCAATTGTATATACCGTTATTTAGTCAATATACAAACCCGTCAAATCAAATAAATTATATCGCCCAAAATAATAAAAACTGGAACGTAGTCGACGTTGTTACATTACTCATCGAATTAATGAAGTTGCAAACAGTGCATTTTCAGCACACCATTGTCTGGGTTACTTCAAGAAATGGAAATGTTTTTAATTAAGGAATGGGTATATTGTGAGAACGCCGACATAGGTTTGTTTTCGTGGGAGCCTCAAAGCGTTCGCTAATACATAATATACAACATCGGAAAGAACGATGAAACGAAATTAATGGAGAGGACGGCATATTTTAACAATTTTATTAACCATTTTTGGGATAAAAGTGCGCAACTAAATAAAGTTTTATAAATGAGCAAGTTTATATAAAAAATTAAATAGTATAAAACCTGAGAAAAATAGAAACAAATATGTAGTCCCAGTGGCTTACTATTTTTGTACAAAGAATTTCTGGAAAATTTGCCAGTTGAATCGTTGCTTGAGGAAGCAATAACAAATGACATAGCAAATCAAATCAAATAAAAAGTATGCTTTACTGTTGCAGGAAAATTGTTACAATTTTATGGACAAAGCGATGTTTACCTTAAAACAAAAACAATAAAAAAACGATATATTGATCGAAAAAAAAAAATCATTTTTCGATACGTCAATGCAAATACATAAAATGTAAATATAACATTCGTCATATTGCCGTAAAGCGGATAATGAATCCAGGTGATCTAGCAAAAGGAAATAAACAATACATATGCGAGGTGAATAATTTCGATGACATTGAAATTAAAATTACGCGACCTTAAACTATATTTTGTTATCGTTATACAAGCAAAATAAGTGAAGTTAAACAAAAAGTGTACTGAACTAATATAGTAATTAAAGTGTATTAGAAAAAAAAAGAAAATGTATAACTTTAATCTAATATGTAACAAAAATAATTAATGTTAACGGACTATCAGACAGTTCATTCCTTATAAAATATTTTCAAATGCTTTGCAGCAACATGATTTAAGTAAACGAGCAAATAAAAAACATTTTAATGACATTATTCATTATAAAAATCAATAACGCAGTAAAAAGATCTTTCAATGAGGTACGCTATGGTGTTTTTTTCGGAAAAGTGCAAACATAGGGATTGTTTTTAAATGTTCTGGAAGATGATTGTTAAGTTTTATGGCATTGTAAATAATTGATTTTTTTATTAATTGTATTGAGGGAATGGGAAGGTATATGTCATGCCTAGAGTTTCTGGTAGGATATACGTGTTGTGGCCTTTCCTGGAATGTGCTTATATGTTTTCTTATCAAACAGACGGTTTCTAAAATAAATAATGCAGGAAGTGTTAATTAATATTTAATGTTTTTTGAAATAGTATTGGAAGTGCGCTCTATTTTTTTCCAATTTATTGGAATCTATTTCGACCAAATAGAGTATTGCTCTCTTTTGTACCCTAAAAATACTAAGAAATTGCTCGGTGGTACCGCAGTCCCAAAAGGGAAGGCCATAGCGAAGATGGGATTCGAATAGAGATAAACAAGTAAGTCTGGCAGAAGACACATCCACTTCTTTTGAAACTAATCGATTGGCAAAGCAGGCGGTAGAAAGTTTTTTAGTTAAGGTGTCAATATGCTTAGACCATTTTAGGTTGTTATTTATATTCAAACCCAGGAATTTAACCAACTCAACGTATTTAATATTGCTGTTAAGTAGCTGAGGTAGTTGTAAAGTTCCCTTACAAGCTAAGGCCACCGTTTTATTCACATTCAAGCAAAGCAGATTGGAATCGGACCAAGCCTTAATCATAACAAGGTCGTTGGAATTATTAGAATGTTAAGACATTGTATTAAAATCACTCCATGTTATACTTGTGTCGTTAAGAGAGAGATTTTTCCATTAATTTTTAGGTTGGTGTTATCATTAGTGTATAACAAAAAAAGAATAGGTCCCAAGACCGAACCTTGAGGGACTCAACTTGTAATCAATTTTCCAAGTAGCACAAATTAGCGGATGAGCTTATAACATTTAGCTATAAAAGACACATAAAAACCAGAGATTTGTCAAATTTTGGCAAATGATTCTTGGTTTGTTTTCTACCCATGAAAGCTTCAAATTAGATTTTTTGGCTCCAAAAGTAGCAGTTTTAAATATAGATAGGCTATAGTATAATTACTTGGCTAAAAAATATCTTTTATGGGGTAATTAAACCTCCAGCTTTTTCTTTGTAATATTGGATGGCCAAAAAGTAGAAATATCTGTCAATTTTGTTGGCACAACGTAACCAGATATATTCTAGTAAGTATTGAAGTTAAATTATAGTAAGCATAGCTGTTTAAAATGCCAAAACATGGCATTTTTAATCAATAGAAATCGAGGTCAGAATATAATCAATAAATAGGCATTTTTCCCAAATTCCAACCAAACATATTTTAGCAAATATATAAGTTTAATTATAATAATAATAGCTATAGAAGAATGCCAAATTATGACATTTTTCTAGACAACAAAAATTGACAGGAAAAATATGGCTTTTATTATCATATTTTTGCTTCAAAATTAAACTAAAATTGGGTAGTTTTATTTCGCTTATTTTTGCTATAATACTGCCAAAATATGCAACATTTTCAAATCTACGTTTATAAATTATAAAATTATATTTAACCAAACTGAAGATATATTTAGAAAAACGAAATATAAATTATTTACCATACAAAATGACTAATAAAAAGATTAAATATTCTACCACATATTATAGAAAAACGGAATTGAGGTAATCGTCGTTTAATTTTGTTACGCTGGATCCTGGGTCTTAAATTAGCCATTTTTAGCGAGTACTAAAAACAAACCAAGTAGGCATCTTTATTGGCAAAATTTTAGTAAATGTTGCTACGTTTTGGCTACATTTGAAAATTATTGCCATTTGATAAATATTTGCTTACAAAGTGGCCGATTTCAAGGAATAGCCCAAGGCTTTTTATGATCAGCCATGATTGAAATTAAACTAATTTCCTAGCAGCCATTATTTGACCACTTTAAACAAACATATTCTTTCTACCTATAAATACGTATTTGTATGCATGTTTTTTTTAATATTATTCTACATAATTTGAAACAATTGATGATTTATCAAATAAATGAAGAAAAGGCAAAACATGAGAAGTTATTTAGGTAAATTTCAAAAAAAATGTTACTAAAATTTTGGCTAAAAGTCAGAATTCAGCTAAAAAAGCTCGATTTTAAAGTCAAAAAGTAGCTAATAAACCCGACTATAAAATCAAAAGAGAGGGTCGTATAATTGCCAATTGGCCATTTTTACCCCATTATGGCCAAATTATTATTCCCCACTTTAGCCATATTTCCGTCTTTATACTGTAATAGAAATGATATTTTGGCTAGCAATTTTAGATAATTAGCCAGGGGTATTAGCCAATATCACAGCATTTTAGCCCATTTACGATTACATGTGCTACTTGGGTTACAGATTTGCTTGTGATGTTATTCATTTCTTTCAATTGAACCTCTGATGGAGAAAAATCAGACGTTACGTAATCAATGATAGAAGAAGAGTATTTTGAAAGTCTAGTTTAAGACGACATGCATTGCAAGACCAAAAGAGTCGAATATAGAATAGCATAGTCAATATTAAGGTCCCTGCATAGAATTTTCCTGCCCTTTACTGGTAAACTATCTAGCAAATTTAGCAGGTAATTAAAGAAAGATTATTCATCAGAATTTGGTGATCTATAAATACATAGAGATCAAAGTTTTGATTATATAATATAGAAAATTCAAAAAAGTTATCCGCTAACAAATGGTCATATTTAGTTACCGAAACGAAATCCCCATCTAGAGAAAGAATCAGTGTTCCTCCATGAGCTGAGTTAATTCTGTCATATCTAGCTATTGTCGAATATCTCTCTAAATAAAAGGGTTCGTTTAGATTCAGCCAGTGCTCAGTAATTGCAACAAGTTGAGGGGACTCCAATTTTTTTAAAAATAGGTACAACTCATTTTATTTCTTAGAGAAGCGATATTAAATAGAATAATACTAAGACCCCTAACAAAAGGAGGTTTTGAGGAATCTAGTTGCTCAGAACACGTCAAGTTATCTAAATTTTTTTTCAGGGAATTGCTGGAAAATTAGTTCTTGTGGCATTCTCTCGTCCTTTGAAGATGGATCATAGGATCTGTAGGCAGCGAGGTCGATTTCCACTTCTGCTGTACTGAATCCATAAGCTTAATGGAACTCATAGTAATTCTTATGCCTTCAGAAGCCAAAAACAGCCTGGTGCTGTTACTTGTAAATCTTTCAAAATGAACTGACGCAGCTGGATCATGTAGAAAGGCGAGATATAACTTGAAGACCTTTAAAATGGCAGGCTTTCTTAGTCTTGACATGAGGAAACGGTTATCAGAACTTTTTTCGGCCAACGTAAGGTTCACTGTTGGGGGAGTCATTGGATCAAAAGCGGGTTCTTGGACATAATGAGCCTTCTTGGAAAGACTGTAGCAGTTGTCGGTCATTTGATTTGCAGGCAGCAATAGCCTCTTTGTTTGAAGTTATTATAATGACATTTTGAGTAACTGGAGAGGAGACATCCAGTGAGTTGCCGGAGTTCGAGTTAGTGTGCAGTTTCGTGGTTGTGGTGCGAGGAGGGTGGTTATAGCTGCAGATTTATTAGAAGGATCGGATTCAGTTGACCATTTTATTACAACGCCATGGGGCCATAGGTTGCTGCCTAGCAGCTTTTCAGCAGAGTTTCTTGATTGGGTCCCAATTTTAAAATCAATATTTGAGTTATGATTGATTAGGTGGTAGCAGCGAATAAACTCTGTAGTGCCCAACTTTTCCTGAACTATGTTGCTAGGTGTAAAGCCTGTAGGAAGATTTTTTTTTTAATATTACGTAGTGCCAACGTTGCGTATTATTACAGGCTAGTGTGTTAGAGCCTTCCATAATAGTGGGAGTATCCGCTAGAGGAGACTCAGTTTCTGTAGAGGTGGTAAAGCAGGTCTTTCTGAAACGCTTACAGTTATTTTGGTTTTGAAATCTGGAGTAACTCCTTTACCAAGTCTGTTACACTAGTTAGGTTACTCTTTATGTTATCAATACCTGTTTTTAATTCAACAGAAGAGGAGTCCTGTACTTGGATTTTTATCGCTTCTTCAGCATTGTTGAAGAGGATTTCAGATATATTGAAAATATTCTGTTCCATATCCCTTAAAGACTTAACCAGCATATCTGGCTTGTAAGTGGAAAACTCTTCTGATAGCTTATGGATATCGTCAATCTTTTTCTCCAAGAGGTCCCACCTGGATTCACTCCTCTGCAAATCGTCATACATTTCAGAAATTGTCGGTACACTACTTAACAATTGGGCTACACGATTGGCGACCGAATCAAAAAGTTTGTGTGGGATCAAATTTTGCGATACGTTTGCGATTTTATCGTTGAGATGTTTCAAATTGGGGGAGTCACACAGGGCACAAAAAACTCGGAGGTGGGTTGATTTTTGCAACATCAGGAGTTTTGTGATAGCTTTATCAAGGCCCGTGCAGTTGATACAAAAAAAAATGAAATGATGAAATACAATCAAAACCAAAATTGCACATATTGAAAATTGAGGAGGATATGGCAGGCTTATTCAAAGTTCTCATGGGCTTTATTTGTAAATTGAAATCCTAAATTTCGATGTGGAGGTTTATAGTGTAGGTAACCTTTGCGGACCCCGAGGATAACTCTTTATCACTAACAGATGCTTTATGGATTAGGTACACACCTGCAATGTGACCAAAATCTGTGGCGTGATACCATGTTGCTGAATAAGATCCCTTCAAGTCCCTTCAAGAAATCTACAAAGCGTTAGCAGATATTAAATTAGGCTTTCGAAGTCATGGATACGTCATGCCACTAATTATTGTACCCAGCGCAGTTTGTGTAGAAAAAGTAGTTCCTGAGGTAGTTTAAGTGTCTAGAGACGCGTTTGGGAATAATGTTGTTGGTATGGATAATAATAATGCTGCTCAACACAGAACAATGACAGTATATCACACTTTAGAAGAGGAAGGTATTACTAGGAGCGATTAATTTTAATTTCCAATTATACATTTATTTGTATCATTGAGTTCTCCACGATTTTGCTATTAAGCATTTTGTAAAACCTCTAGTTAAACAAATTAATTAAAACAAAACATTAAAAAAGATTTTTGTTGAAATATGCGATACTTTTCCTTTTCCTCGGATTAGATCAAAGCCACGAACGTCAGGATATATATATATATATATATATATATATATATATATATATATATATATATATATATATATATATATATATATATATATATATATATATATATATATATATATATATATATATATATATATATATATATATATATATATATATATATATATATATATATATATATATATATATATATATATATATATATATATATATATATATATATATATATATATATATATATATATATATATATACCTTAAATAAATCGGTAGGTTATTTTATAACACTAGAACAGCACTAACTACCTGTTTTAAGATTTTCAAAATAGTCACTAATGACTCCATACTATCCATGCTTGAATTTTCTTAGTTTTGATATTAGTCTATTTGTATGTCTGGGCATACCAAGTAAATCAAAGTCCCAAGTATATTGTACCATGGTCAGCTACAAGTGATATCGTAAAAATCATTCGTACTTCACAATACCTTACAGACATCTCGGTGCAGTGGTTCCCCTAGAAGCATTATTATATTATATTAGTTATACAGCTACGTAAAACCTATTTTCAACAGCCAGTCCAAAATTTTCCTGCTCGAGGTTGCTTTTGATAATTTTTTAAGGAGGTACAAATTTCACTGAAATAAATTGCTTGCAAATACAACAAATATGTTTCAATTCTTTACCAAATTTTATGTTCATAAAACATTAACTCGAATATAATGGTTTTGACTGGAGAAGTTGACATACAGTTAAAAAATCTAGTTAGATGCATTCTATACAAATACAATAAAAGAGAACATCAGAACGAAGCCGCTGTTACTTTTTACGCATTTAAATAAAAATACGGGCATCACCCGTTATCGCCCCTGCACCAGAACTAAAATTAATTTGACATCTGAGCAATTAAAAGAAAAAATAAGTTTAGTGGCTGACCAACGCTTCTGAATTGAGCCTTGCAAAAACCGGATGTGAACACAACACCGGCTTCCCCATACCGAATACTAATTCTAGAATTTGTATTCATGAGCTTAAGATTAGCCCGGGTCGAAACACTTGATTCGATTGAATAATTTAATGGCTGTGGGCTTGCTACGATGCCCGAAAGGATTGTTGCGGATTGGCTTCCTAGTGAACGAAGGCACACGTAAAAAATATTTAGCCTGGGCCGTCAATGACGGATACAGTTAGAGCATCGCTTTTTAGTAATTGTCTTTTTTAGAAAACCTAAAATATATATATATAAATATATATATATATATATATATATATATATATATATATATATATATATATATATATATATATATATATATATATATATATATATATATATATATATATATATATATATATATATATATATATATATATATATATATATATATATATATATATATATATTAAGTTTCAAAGCTGAAAATGAAATGACCAAAAGGAGTAGCGGGGTTGCAGCCAAATAATCTCCGTTTGTGTTACTGGTGTTGTGACCCCATTTATTTGTGAATAGTCTTAAGTATTATATATTCATTAGTCTAGAGATAGTTTGACACGTAAATGCAATATTTAGACATACATTATATTTCGGCGGAACCTTCCGACAAAAGCTGCTTTAATGGTCGTTTATTGCAAGGGAAATTCTAAGTAAACAATATGTATTTTAAATTCTACTTCAAATTCTATTTTATGCACGTTCTTCCGCCCCAAATATTATTATACCCGAAAAAACCTATCATAAACTCATTTACACTATGTCGATAAAGCTTGGGAAGGTTCAGCTATAAAAACATTAAAAGAAACCAATGTAGTACAGTAAGCAGTGGCGTAGCAAATACTCCCCAAATTACTTTTATAGACACCTTTTTTAATCAATTTTACAGATAGGCCACTGCATCTCAAATTAGGGAATTCATATAAAAATAAGTTCTAGGTAGTCAGTATAGAGCAGGTCAGTCATTATATCAGTACTATATTGTCAGTAGAATTAAGTCAGTAGACACAGTAAGAGTAAAGATTTGTTAGAAGTAAGAAGTGTCCCTCTTGTACAGAAGATAATAGAGAGATTTGAAACAAGTTGAAGTGTTTACATTTACTACCAGTGCTAATACAAAATACTAAAATTATTAAATCATAACAGTGGTGGCATTCGGCGAGTAATAAAAATATTAAAACATAACATTGGTGGCAGCGGATCTGGATATACTACCCCGTGTTTTCTGAAGGAGCGCCTAGAACGCAGCAGGAATCACACCAGTTAAACCACATCGGTATACCAAAGACAGCAAGTTTCAACAGACTTGGAGGAGCGCCCAATACGCAACAAGTTTCGAGAAGAAGAAAGAAAACGAGGAAATTCGCCTTACGTTCCAGCTAACTAAGGATGAAGCTGTAAGTTTTTTTCTTTTATTTTCCTGTTGTGGTGACACTATTTGTTTTTTTTTATATGTTATGCATTTTTGAAATTATATAGATATATCTATTTTGTGAAAGGTACTGCAAATACGTTGTGTGTTGAAAAAGTAATTGAATAATCGACCGTATAACTTATCTATATTTAAATTTTTACCCAAAATTTTTATTAGTATTTAATCTTTATAATTTTAACAAACAAAAAAATGGCTGAAGGAAAAGATGCAATTGAGGTATTAAATTTAATAAAATCATTTGACGGCTACGGCGATGGAAATTCTCTTCAATTTTTTCTAAAAAACTGTGACGCAGTAATGCATATTGTGAAAGAAAATGAAAAAAATAAATTAGCTAAATTAATTTTTGGTACTAAATTAAAAGGCAAAGCTCAAGAGGTGACACAATATAAAGAATTTTTAAATTGGGACGAAATTAGAGATTTTCTTTTAGAACAGTTTACGGATAAAAGACCGCCTTCTCATTTTTTAACTCAAATAATGTATATAAAACAAAACTTTAGGGAAACCGTTACAGAATATGGAGATAGATTAAGATACCTGCATAATAAATATAAAGAAACTTGTCATTTAAATTATGAACATAATTCTGCTAAGGTATTAATAGAAAATTTAGAGTCAATTTTAGTAAACACGTTTAGACAAGGGCTAAATGATGAAAAAATACAAATTCGAGTAATTGCTGAAAACACAACAGATTTAGACAGGGCATTATCATTAGCAATCGAAATGGAACTCGAAAACAACGTTAGAGCAAAAAATTCAAATTTTAAATATGTAGGTTTTGTGGGTCAGGTAAATAGAAATTTTAATAACCAAAATCCTAAACTTTTGTGTATGTTCTGTCATAAAAATAATCATATAACTTCTCAATGTAGGCAACTTATACAATATGAACAAAATATGGGAAGAAATAATTTTAATAATCCTAATTATCAAAGCTTCAGTCCACAACAACATTTTAACTCAAATTCTTCAAATGGGCAAAATTATAACGGGGAACAACCTATTAATGCTAGAAGTAATTTTTCTTACAGGGGAAACGATAATCATAATTACAATCAAAATACAAATTCACGAAATTTTAACAATAATTATAATGGGAACAATTATCGTCAAAATTATACCAATCCCCGTAGTTCAAACAGACCTCAAATGCTTTCAGAGATACCTCAACAACAGCGACGATACCGTCCTAACTATAATAATGAACCTGTCAATAATTCTCATCAAATACAAACTATAACGTCTCTACCCCCCAGTAGCCTCCAACACAATCTTAGTATTTCTCCTCCACAACCAACTACATCTGTCCAAGAATTTTCGGGAAACGACAACGAAGCCTTGGTTGTGAACAGCCCGCCAAGCGCTTCGTAAAAAGTTCAATCAGTATAAACAGTAGCTGTTCAAATAATAAGAATCCACTAGAACATATTAAAATCAAACCAACTCGTAATAATTCAAATAATATGTCTCCTAAGTCAGTATTATTCTCTAATAATTGTAAACAGTTAAATATAATTGAAATAACTTCATTGGACACTAAAAAGTCAGAATTGCAAATTTTGTTAGATACAGGGGCTGATGTTTGTTTATTAAAGGAGTCGATTTTACAAGATTATTCAAAGCTAGATCAAAACTGTATTATTGAACTAAAAGGTATAAGTAAAGAAACGGTTTTTACGAAAGATCTATATAATGTAACAATCCAATTAAAAGATAATAAAATATTAATTCATCCTTTTCATATCGTATCAGATAGCATTCCTATAAAAAATGACGGAATTTTAGGCCGCGATTTTTTGCAAAAATATAAAACTAAAATTAATTATGAAGAAGAAACTGTTTATTTTGAGGACAATTGCTTTAAGATTTTGCCTTCAGAGACTTTAACGACTATACCCCCAAGATGTGAAATGATAACTTATGCTTTGGCCAACGTTTCAGGTACTGAAGGTATCGTAAAATCGAAACAACTTGCTGAAAATCTCTATATAGGTTCTTCTTTGACCAAAGTACATAATCATAAATGTTTAATTAGTATTTTAAATATATGTAATGAACCCTTAACAATTGCGTTACCCAGAGTTAACGTACAACCTATCACTAAAGGTGAATTTGACATTATAGAGCTTAGTCATAATAATAATAATATTGAAAATAACACGAATATAAATTACTTTGAACGTTTAGAAAAATTGAAACATTCTTTCAACTTAGAAGGATTAAATGTCGAGGAAACTAACTCACTTCTAGAAATTTGTGAAAATTTTATCGATATTTTTTATTTAGAAGGTGATAAACTCTCTTGTACAAACACAATAAAACATAAAATTTCTACAGACCCTACTAAGGGACCTATTAATATTAAACCCTATAGATTACCTTTTCAACATCGGGAGGTTATAAAAGAACAAACCGATGCAATGTTAAAGGATGGAATAATTTCTCCGTCTTACAGTCCTTGGAATAGTCCCTTATTAGTAGTTCCTAAAAAACTAATTCATCAGGTTTACCTAAATTTCGCGTGGTCGTAGATTTTAGAAAAATTAATGAAATAACTGCAGGGGATGCATTTCCATTACCTAATATTACAGATATTTTAGACCAATTAGGAAAATCGCATTATTTTACAACTTTAGATTTAGCCAATAGATTTCATCAGGTTCAAATGGACGAAAATGATAAAAATAAGACAGCTTTTAGTACTTCTACGGGGCATTTTGTTTACAATAGGATGCCTTTTGGCCTAAAAGGAGCTCCGGCAACCTTTCAGAGGTTAATGAATGCGGTCTTAAGCGGTCTTAGTGGCATAAAATGTTTTATTTATTTAGATGATGTCGTAATTTATGCTAATAATTTAAAAGAACATAATGAAAGGTTAATTGAGGTATTTGAACGGTTTCGGGAGCATAATTTAAAGCTTTAACCATTAAAATGTGAATTTTAAATTAAATAATGTTTGTATCTAGATCACATTATAACAGATTATGGCATCAAACCTGATCTTTCAAAAGTAGAATGTGTTTTACAGTTTCCTCAACCAGTAAATCAAAAAGAGGTAAAATCATTTTTAGGGCTTGTCGGATATTATCGAAAATTTATAAAGGATTTTGCGAAAATTTCAAAACCTCTTACCAAATTGCTCAAGAAAGATACGGAATTTAAATGGGACCATGCTTGTGATATTTCATTTCAAACGCTTAAAAATAACATTACTTCTCCTCCTGTACTACAGTACCCAGATTTTTCAAAAGAATTCATTATAACTACCGACGCAAGTAATTATGCGATTGGTGCAATTTTATCACAAGGAAAAGTTAATAATGATCGACCTATAGCTTATGCTAGTAGAACTCTTAATAAAGCCGAACAAAACTACTCAACGACAGAGAAAGAATTAGCGGCAATTGTTTGGCCAGTTAGACATTTTCGACCATATGTTTTTGGAACAAATTTTAAGATAGTTACGGATCATAAACCTTTATGTATTTAACATAAAAGACCCTGGGTCGCGTCTTACAAGATTTAGGTTAAAATTGGAAGAATACAATTTCGAAATTATTTATAAGGCCGGAAAGTTAAATACAAATGCTGATGCCTTAAGTAGAATGATTAAAACGGTAAACGCTGACATGATAACAGATTATCAAAAATTTTTAAATTATCTGCAAACACATATTGTTATTAACACAAAATTAAAAGAAAACAACGCTAATTTATTTCAGATAAATAATTCAGATCCTATAATATTATTTTTTCCCAAATTTTTTAACAAAGAGCAATTTAATATTTTGGAACAAAATAATCAGATTAAACAATTTCTTGCATCATACAACGTTCAAAACGATTTAAAAATACCTTCCGTCTCTCAGTACCAAAACAACGACTGTAATATATTTTTACTCAATGATAATGAAAATATGTTAAATGACACAAATTATGAAAATATATGGTCTTGTCTACTAAAGTTAAAAAATCTTGTAAGTAACAAAAAACTTAAATTGTCATTTATTAAATATCATTACAACCCGTTAGTAAAATGGGAAATTATTTATCCCATGATAAGATATATTTTTAAAAACTCTAATGTAGATATAACAGTTTACAATAATAAATTTATAAAAATAACGGATGATAAAATGATTTGTCAGCAACAAAAACCAGTTTCATTGGCTCATTTAGTGGAAAACTGTGAAATGAAGTTACTTCAAGTAACAAATAAAATTCCAGAAGTATGCGAAAAACATATATTAAATTCTAATAGAGGTATCTTTATTCAGTTACTTACAACTAATACTTGGCTGTTTGCAGTGCCTTGCCCTGAATCATTAACCATTTAATGTATTAATCAAAATAAACCAGTAGACGTTATTTTAAAAAATTGTGGCAGTGTCACCATAGGAAAATAGTGTAAAGCGTATAGTGTTTCAACGATGCTCGTGCCTCACGGTAATGCCTTTCAGTCGAAAATATTTAGTGAATTTGTTCCGCCATTAGAAATTAGTGAGGACTGTTGTGAAAAAATAAAAAATAATAACATTAACCTGACAGAAATTTTAATAAACGAAAATTATAAGACTCTTTCAAAGCACATTCCTGAACTGAACATCGCTAGCCATAAACTAGACGACATAGAAAAGCTAACAGAAAATCTTGAAAAAAATAATTTTTTGTCAACATATAATATTTCTGGTTCTGTTTTAGCTTACATTGTATCTGTTGTTGTATTATTATTTATTGTTTACAAAATATAATCAAAATGTATAAGAAAAACATCCTGTTGTGGAATAATACAAAATATTTGCGTAAGGGTAAATCAAACCATTGAACCATCCCCGAGAAGTAATAGATATATAGCTCAGTATACTAGTGAAACTTCTAATAGAATTAATAATGATGATCACCCTGAGGACGATCAACCAGGTATATCATACACGCCTCGCAGAGCTATTGGTCACACGTCCTCAAGACCATCAATTAGATAAGTAATAATATTATGTTTTATTATAAGTAATAAATTTCTTTAGTAGAATCTAAGTAGATTTAGAATGCCTAATTATTATAAAAAAAAAACAGTTTTCAATATTATATAGGTTAGTATAATATAGAATAAGAACATAGTTCATAGCAAATTTTGTAAAATCATTTCGAACATAATACTTTTGTTAAATATTAGTATCAATTACAAGGATGCATATTTTGTATCATAATTTATATTTTAACTCAGGAACGAAATTTTCTAACAATTTCATTATTATAAAATCTCTCATTTAGGGGGGAGGTGTTGTGACCCCATTATTTAATAGTCATTTTATTTGTGAATAGTCTTAAGTATTATATATTCATTAGTCTAGAGATAGTTTGACACGTAAATGCAATATTTAGACATACATTATATTTCGGCAGAACCTTCCGACAAAAGCTGCTTTAATGGCGTTTATTGCAAGGGAAATTCTAAGTAAACAATATGTATTTTAAATTCTACTTCAAATTCTATTTTATGCACGTTCTTCCGCCCCAAATATTATTATACCCGAAAAAACCTATCATAAACTCATTTACACTATGTCGATAAAGCTTGGGAAGGTTCAGCTATAAAAACATTAAAAGAAACCATTGTAGTACAGTAAGCAGTGGCGTAGCAAATACTCCCCAAATTACTTTTATAGACACCTTTTTTAATCAATTTTACAGATACGCCACTGCATTTCAAATTAGGGAATTCATATAAAAATAAGTTCTAGGTAGTCAGTATAGAGCAGGTCAGTCATTATGTCAGTACTATATTGTCAGTAGAATTAAGTCAGTAGACACAGTAAGAGTAAAGATTTGTTAGAAGTAAGAAGTGTCCCTCTTGTACAGAAGATAATAGAGAGATTTGAAACCAGTTGAAGTGTTTACATTTACTACCAGTGCTAATACAAAATACTAAAATTATTAAATCATAACAGTGGTGGCATTCGGCGAGTAATAAAAATATTAAAACATAACACTGGGACATTTAATTGACGACTCTATTTACTTTGTGAAAGCTTTGGGGTTTCTTTTAACCCTTCCTCCGTCACTCCTGTTTGAGAAAATAAAGTAAACTATTGAAATATTTCTGACTTACTGAAAGTAAGCCAGGTTACGAATAGAAACAGCTATGCAATAATAGGAAATTATCTCTGCTCATCTCCGTGTACAATTTAAAAAAAAAGTCCCCACTATTTACAAAACACTTAACTAACGATTTAAAATTATAAAAATGAAAGATAAACAACGAAAACATTAATTAACCACACACAAAACTGCAGAGCTAAGTGTGTTCACTGTATTCGACTGGAACCGAGGCTTAACTAGAATATGTTGAAAACGATCTATATCTAATTGTTTTTTTGCGTTTAGAAGGTAAAGAGAAATCACAAATCGGTGCTTATATGCTATTGTTTTTTCTTTCATCAACTATATAAAGAGACTATTACTTAGTTTTAAGGTTTAATAAATTGCTGTATATTATATTGAGATTATGTAGGATATCAAGTGTTTTATACATCGGGTTTACCGAACTATTAATATGCACCAGTTCCAGAAATTTTCTTTTAAAATAATTATTTTCACAGTGGATAATAAGATCCACGTGAGCTGCCTGGTTTTATATACCTACCAGTCCAAAATAATTTTATTGCTGTTGGTTCTGAGTCTTGTATCTAAAAATGGTACACTTATCTCAGATTCCTTTTCATTGTGTGTGTTTCGCTTCCAATCAGAATGTTCACATTAAATCATCGACATGTTTTTAAAAAAGGTAATATAATACTTAGTTTTGGAATGCACTCATATAGTAGATGAGCTAGACGGAAAGAAATTTTTGAGCCCATTGAGGTACCAAATATCGACCAAGCTTATAATATGGTAATTTAGCGGTAGTTGAAACTCGTTTATAAACCTTGCAAAACTAAAAGAATCTGTTATGTAATATTTGTTATTATAATCGTATACCCTGTTCAAGACGTCTTTTATAAAACCAGCTAGTTTAATTAAAATAATAACGTTAAAAATGTTGGTGAAATATGAGATTTTTCCTTTTCCTCGATTTAGATAAAAACCAACGAAGCACAGAGATATATCTCTTAGATAAGTCGGTAAGTTATTCTATAACTAACACTACAACAACACTAACTACCTATTTCTAACAGCCTGTTCAATAGAGAAAAGTCGCTCATGAATCATGACTCGGTACTAACCATTTTTGAATTTTCTTATTTTGATATTAGTTATTGATTATTAGTATGTTGAGTTAAGGGGGTTCACTAGCCTCTATATTTCAAAAGTAATTCATGTTAGCGTCTAACAAAAATATTTTTAGGTTTCTACATTAGCCGCAATGTGAGCGATAACTTTCAAAAAATCTACAAACACTCCCAGTATTAGATATAATTTTTATTACCACATTAGAATCATTCATTATAACGATTTAGCAGAACTAACTAACTAAACTAGTTTGAATTATTATTTCTGTAAATAATTAATAATTACGGTCAAATGCTGAAATGACAGATATCCATTTTTGTTATCGCCTGGCAGACGGAAATGTGGCAGAAGCACAGCGTAAAGCCTAGCGTATCTACAGTGAAAGATATCCACATCGTCAACTACCAAACGTAAGGACATCCGTTAGAATTTATCAACGTTTAATGGAGACTGATTCTTTTGCAAGGATAACAGATATTTCTGGAAAATCAACAATACCCTGAAACGAGCACCACAAAAATTCTACCTTAATTCAACGTATGTTGAAACTAGTATGGTAGATCCTAAGAGACAGCCTGTTATATTCATGTTATATACAGCGTGGACAACCACTGTTGCCACGAAATTTTTCGTTACGTTTAGGAATTTGACAGTGGATTGAACAAAAAACTTTACATCTACCTTGAAAAAATTTTATTACTGATCATGCTACCTTCTCAAGAAACTCGACTGTAAATGTTCATAATAATTACATTTGGAAGCAAATCCGCATGTCATGGTTGAGGCCCATTTCCAATATCACTTTTCATTAAATGCTTTTTCATACCGGCGCGCGGCGGTTTCTAGAACATGAGCTACCTATCTTATTGGAATATGTCCCCCTTATGCTAAAAAATAGATTATGGCTTATGCATAACGGCACTCCAGCACATTTCAGTCGTAGTGTTGGTAAATATTTAAATATGATCTTTGAAGATCGGTGGATTAGGCGTGGTACTAAAAATCAAGATCAGGCATGGCCTCCTAGGCTCTGGGATTTAAATTGATTAGTGGTAATACTACACTCATTCAAAATCAAGAAGAGGTTAGAAATATGATTATAGTGAAATGCGACAGAATAAGAAACACATGTAATAGACAATAAGAGAGGGAGAATTTCTGCTTGTATATGGCAGATGGTGCTTATTTCCAGCAATGTAACTAGATTTGTAACAAATAATTTTTTGCGGCTATTTTTATTAAATCTAAATAAAAAACATTACAACACATTTATTTAAATCGTTTCCTAAAGGGTTGGTCATAGTAATAAAAAACAATTTAGAAAAAATACAATTAAAAAAACATTAGGGTCAGTGACGGCTCCTCAGGGGCCTCAAAATCGGCCGTAAAGTGGGTAAATATTTTTCAAAAATAATTTTGCAAACATCCTGAAAACGCACAAAACCAAAATATAGTTTACTGTTTCCTGGGCACATAGTAAAATAGCTGGGTATCCATATTATCGTTGCTTGACTAACGTACAAATAACGCCAATAACAGCCAGGGGCGTGCAGTCCATGGAAGCAAGGGAAGCAGTGCTTCCCCAAAAAGAATTACAAAACATCTTCTAAAATGTAATTTTTGAAATAGGAAACCATTAGTTTAGTTTATATTAAAAATGCTAAAATATTATCTTAATTATCATAATAAGCCCATAATAAATGCGGCTTTGACTCCGATCGAGCAATAGAATCGAACAGAACCTATGCGGGCCGCTAGCTTCTCTGCAACCAACTCCTGTATGCTTGATTTCCTGTGAATCGAGCCAGAGGTTATTGAACTTTCCGCCGGCTGTTTGCAATTTTTGCATTTCAGTCGCTTGCTTTAAGTGGGAGGCGGAAGCTATCGTTGGAGTAGGTTCTTTGTTTGAACGGCTATCCGGGTGTTGTGTGATAGGTACGTCGCATCATGCATGGTGCGATATGGAAGACAATAATACGGACGTGGATATGCAAATACCGTCAACTTCGGCTCTAGGTAATAACGTTGAAAATGTTGGAGAATTTAGTAAGAAGAGTGTGTGCGAATGTGTGCTGTGTGTCTTAATAATAAAGAGATTTTCAACATTAAACTTAGCTGATAAGCTTCAAATAATTTCCAAAGCAAGGGCAAAACCGCTTATGAAAAATTTAACCATAAAAATGAAAAACTGTATTAGACATTTTTATTCGGAAAAACAATGCGAACAATTTAAATGGCTAACAGGGTGTGAAAATATAAGTAAATTATTTTGTTGGCCATGTTTACTTTTTGAAAATGAAAAAGGTCTCTGGAATAAAACTGGTTTTTCCGATTGAAACAATTTCCATAAAGCTGTAAAAAGACACATTATGTCCAAAGCGCATTTGGAGGCCGTCATAAAAGAAAAAGTTTTCGGCAAAACCAGAATTGAACACGACTGACACACCGCCAACACAATGAACTAGTCGATAAAAATAAGCAAATATTAAGAAGACTTATCGATGTTGTTTGTTTTCTCGGACAGCACGAATTGGGATTTAGAGGTCATGACGAAACAAGGGTTTCTTCAAATATTGATTTAAAAATGATTGCTTAAAAAATTATTTAGAGCAGTCTAGCGAATCCAGAATGATTTAATTTCCGCTGTTGCAACCATTATTCTAAAAAAAATTAAGCAGGAGATTGGCGAGGCGCGATTCATTGCTATTGTTCGGAAGTACTAAGAAAATTAATGCAGAGAAAAGTTACTAAAGAAATTAATGCAGAGAAAAAAATTAGTTGCTCAAAGTTATGATGGAGCTGCAGTGATGGCAGGACAATTAGGGGGTTTGCAGGCTAAAGTTCAAGAAACTTTCCCAAGTGCTGTGTTTGTCCATTGTTTTGCTCATAAATTAAATTTAGTTTTATCCCAGTCCATCAATCACATTAAAGAGTGTAAAGTATTTTTCGTTACTTTAAGTGGCATGGGTGCTTTTTTCAACAAAACGTACACAAGCTTTGGACTCCATTGTCCACAAACGATTGCCCAAAGTAGCTCCTACTAGGTGGAACTATAATGGAAGACTTGTGTTAACAGTATCTGAAAACCGTGAATCACTGATTGAACTATTTGAGAATATAATAAAAAATAATGATATGTGGGACTCAGAAGCAATAAATAGTTTTAGGGGGTTTTTGGACTGTTTCAAACGAGATTTTAATTTTAATTATTTGTTGAACATATTTTCAGAAATATTTCCATTCTCGGACAATGTTTTTAATATATTACAAACTTAAACAAGTGATATTGCTTTTTGCCTAAAAAAAGTGGATGAATTTAAGTCCATGTTAAGCCGAAAAAGAGATGACTTTGACCTATTTTGGGAGAAAACGATGACGTTAAATGTAGAGCCCCAAGCCAAGCGTCTTCGAACAGACAAGGTGGGAATGAATTATGAAATAATCGATCAAATTGAGCAATAAACTATAGATTTAACGGTTTAAATGATTTTAAATTCCTCAAGCTCTGCAATTTTGATGTATTTAAAGGAAAAACTTTTCCAGAAGATGTGTTTAAATTTCTTCTTCTTCATTATGGCCAGTTCTTCGACCGAGTGTTATTGAGCTCTGAACTAAAAGTGATTTACGAAACTGATGATATTAGCGCAAAAAATAACGCTAAGGAACTAATGCAATTTCTAAAAGACAAGGAGCAGGAAGATGCCTACACCGAAGTGTCGAAATTGTGTGAATTAGTATTGACAATACCTGCCACAAGTTCATTAGTAAACGTATAAAAAAATTCGTGAGAAATTCAACGGGGCAGGAGAGACTTTCGCATACATCGCTGTTGTCCATTGAGAATAAACTTCTCCAAAATATGTCGGAGCATCGACGTCATTGACGAATTTGCAAAAAATGATAGAAGAATCGAATTACATTACAAATAGGTAAGTTTCTAAAAATTGCTTCTCTTTCCTAAAATTTCATCGCACGGCCCTATTAGCAGCAGTCCTTGGGCCACCGTCCACAGATATTCTAATAAAATTTTTTATAGACGGTGGCTCGGCCAACCGATTCCATCATCTCACATGCTAAACTTCATCTACTAATTCACGAGGTACGCAGTACGTTCGCATACATCCCCATGCTATAACGTTCGTCGTAGCTTATATCACCCAACACCGGCCCGTGTCGATGTGGCCGCATCCCCGGAATTTATCCCAATTAAATACTACCATTTTTCAGGTATTAATTGTAATTATTATAAAATTATACTCCTTATTTTTAAATTAATTTGTTAGTTCTTTACATTAGTCTTGACAAATGATTGTTAGTATATTATATTAGTAATATTCACGTGTTACATGTTTAAATGTGGTGACGAAATGTGAATATTTTAAAATATCATTTGCAATTTGTTTTATAAGTCGGCCGGCCGCATCCTGGTTCTTACTGGACAATACACTTTTTTGGTTGTGTATGTAGCTTTTACTTTGGCATCCATTTTATTTTCCTTTTGAGGCAAGATACATTAAAATATCCAAAAATTAAATTGACTGACCTCTAGTCAGTTTTACTAACATATTTTTCTTATTTACTAAATTTATACTCTAGCCTAAATCTGCTATATATAGGTTGGTGCCTACCTAATTATCATTGAAGAAATCAACGGAAAAAATAAGACTAGTATTTGACCATATTTGAATCCGGCACCAATTAATACCACATTGGCCTCAAGGGGATTTTAGGAAAGCTATCTGGGGGGGAAGGTTAATTAAAAAAAAGTTTGTTAATATATTTTATGATAAATGGTAACATAAATACCATATTTTTTTTCATACTTGTGGCATAAGTGAAAAAAAAACAGCCTCTAATAAATAGTTATAGAATAACGTCCAGTTTTTTTCCTGCAGCAAATGTATTAATTACATTGTGTATATTTACATCAATACTATATCTATGGATATGTAAGAGACCCAATCAAACAGGTCGCTCTTGTGTTATACTGTTGCCTAGCCAAGTTTTTAATCATAATTTTTACGTAAAAATATGTAAATTACACATGATGTATTCTGGTGGGGAAGGGGGGTTCATTACCTCATTACCCCCTCACCGCAAAACCACCGATGATTGGCCTTGAGCTTCGGCCGACCCTAAATTTTAGAGAACGAGCCGTCACTGATTAGGGTTATGTTTTAAACGGAGCTTTTATTATAGGAATCATAAAAAATGCTATATACAAAAGGTTTAGGGTTTTACCGGAACCAACATAATTCACTAAAAAGATAAACAAATTACAATTGGAACATTAAAAAATAAGCATTAGGTTTGTTATACCAAATAGAGCAACTTCCAGTATTTATATATTATTCCATATTTAGTTTTGCAATATTTTGCGATGATGCCAAATAATTCGAAAAAATATGTGAATTTATGAAAAAACATTCTATGATATATATATATATATATATATATATATATATATATATATATATATATATATATATATATATATATATATATATATATATATATATATATATATATATATATATATATATATATGTATATATATATATATATATATATATATATATATATATATATATATATAATATATATATATATATATATATATATATATATATATATATATATATATATATATATATATATATATATATATATATATATATATATATATATATATATATATATATATATATAGATATATATATATATATATATATATATATATATATATATATATAGATACTAGTATCGATAAAGGAATAAAAAGTGTAAATAATTAAAAATATTTTATGTAGGTCTAAATTTAAATAGCTAAATTAAAGCGTTTTCAAAAATTTGAGAAAAAGAATCAATACTTAAAAAACTCTGTATGTTGAAAACAAAGGCCTTTGGACCACATGTTTATAAGACGTTGCTTTTAAAAAATTATCTTAGAAATATGTCTTATTCTTTATTTTAAAAATCCAGTGGCGTACCATTCTTTTGTTGACAAAATCGAAGGGGGTTACCCATATCTGCGCCCATTGTTGAATTAATACTATTTTTATACTTGCTTAATGTAGTCTTTAAACATCTATTAGCATGTATCGAATTTCAATTAATTATCTTTTACCCTTTAGATAATAAATAAGACAATATTTTTTGCCTACCTGATACATACACTAGCGATTCTAGTCTTTTGACAAATGACTACGTATAAATTAGGTGAGGCTGATATGTAGATCATAATGGTGTGTTACAATTTACCAGTGCATTGCCAAATCAGCATAATAGAAACTTTTATTCAGGTACATCAAAAATTGCACGCATGAGTTGATAATAATTAGTAAACCTGATTAACAATGGTCCCGGAAGTAGAACAACTAAACAAACAGAAAACGGCCAGCTCATCGGTCTGCCGGTATCCACAGGCAAGTATTAATCAAAAGGGCATTTTTCCAAATAATTAACCCTAAACAATAGGATAAAATGAACGGGTAAACGAAATTAATGATGTAAACACTGCTCATAAAGGGCGCGAGGCCCACCAACTTCCACCTATAATGGACCGGTAAATAATGTAGCGAATAATAATGATCTGATTTGGTTAATATGCGGGCCGTAGAACACAGTATAGAGACAATTGTCGGATCTATAAAAACTATATTGTGGAGTTCAATTAAATTCCAATGATTATTATTATGTTATAGAAATCGAGTATACTGTAATGATAGCAACAATTCCTTGCTTAGTAGCTTTTAAAACTCATGTGGAGCACATCGTGCCGTTGTTCTTATTTTTTCCTTAGTCTTCAAATACTCATAAGTTACAGTCAAATAGACCATTTGATTGTAACGTTCCTTTGCTCGTTTTTTTTTCATTCAACCAATCGAAACTATGTGCTTCAAATTAAAACTTTGGTATTCTTTATAGAATATCCGGCCAGGATCGACTGAATTTTTCCTTTAAAACGCTGATTTCCCTTTATTTTTAAGCGAATATTTTGCAGACAGAAATATTCATAAATATTTTGAAGTTTAGAAATAGCTAGT
This sequence comes from Kuschelorhynchus macadamiae, assembly GCA_030620095.1. Lineage (NCBI taxonomy): Eukaryota > Metazoa > Arthropoda > Insecta > Coleoptera > Curculionidae > Kuschelorhynchus > Kuschelorhynchus macadamiae. The sequence continues at coordinate 690,607 of JAUTXW010004102.1, forward strand.
AATGAATTTACATATATGATTTGTCTTAATAGAAATTCGAGTTGTATATGTGAATTATAGGGGCCGCCAATTCCTTTAAAGATATATTATTTCTAATATCATTCGTCCGACTACAATTTAACGTCAACTCTGGTTTGTTGTTAATAATTGGATATAATATCTCATTCAAGTGGTGTATTAAGTTTTTTCATAATTTCGATATAAATGTACAGCCCGTAATATAAGATGCTAGATTTCGTTTCTGAAAGGCATCAATTTCAGCTGTTTTATTTCCGATATACCTTTATTGCTGGGCAGACCTTTCAGCAGTTCATTCCATATTTCCATGGAAATCTTTGGTCATCTTTTTATGGAGAGATTTATGGAGTGAAACGAATTGACATCATTTGACCAACCCAGTTCCTATTATCCATATTATTAACACTATTACTATTACACTGATTATTAATTACTAAGTAGTTAAATGGTCAAGTTATTACGTTGTGAACCCCTATATTTTCTAATATGCGTTAACGTTTGGACTTCTTAATTCATCAGTGGCTTATGGTGTTATGTGTGGATAATTATATAAGTTGCCACTCAAATGTTCATGAACTGAGCGGGCTTATGCCCCCTCATGTAAATTATCGCAATTATAGGAGGTTACCTTTGGTAGTTACATGTTTTCTAAGAATTACATCACATATATTTTTTAAAAGGAATTAAACATCTTTCACAGTTGAAATTTGTGTTTTAGTTGAATATTTCAATTGTTATATTGTGTGATATATTCAAGGTTATTCATGGGACCGAGTTGTTAGCTGGATCTAATTAAGTTTATTTTTAATATACCATGAATGGCGCCCAAACTTTGACCATTTCTGTTTGAACTGGATTCAACTGACAACTTTAGTATACAAAAGGCACCAACACGCAGGCGAAAAGGTAAGAAAGAACCACTCCTTTAAATAGCCACGACAGAGAGCTGTTGAGGCATACGTCATGTATTCTAAAGCATAAGCTTAACATTTATAACATGACGTTGTTTGACTAAATTCTGAACCACCAACTGATAAAAACTGTGCTTTGGGTCAACATTGGTGACTCAAGATTCAAAAAATTTTGAAAAAATATCACTGTCGAAAATTTAGTATTATATTTTTATAAATCGCTGCTTAAAAATTGTAAGGTCCTTTGTTACAATTGTTCAAATAAATGTATGAGATAATAGCAATATGGGGTTATATGTACAAAAAAATGGTTGATATACACTGGAGATATTTGTATAATGCTCAAAAAAAATTAAAAGTTGTTAAAATCTTTATGAATATTTGATTGTTTATATTTTGTTTAGCGGTTGATGATTGTTTAATATTTTTTTGGCGGTGTTAAGAAAATTCCTAATACCCACCCCGTGAACTTTAAAATTGTTGTATATTTCCTTTTCTTTGGCACCAACTTTAAATATATTAATATTTGGGTGTGTCAAAAATTCAATTGTTATTTAATACTACCTAAACAAAAAATTATACAACATAAATTAAAGTTAGCAAGCAAAAACGAAATTAATTTTTTAAGAGTTACTTACGTGGTGGTTAGCTAACAATGATTTTTAGATTTTAAGTAATTTAATGTCAGTAATACTGAAACAGAAAATATGAACAGAGAAAAAGTATATTTTTAGTGATCGCAGAAATGTTAATATCTACTTCAAATATACCCGAACGATATTTTAAGTTTGGTGTAATTAAGGATAAGAAAATAAAACCTTAAATTATAGAACTTAAACGGCTACTAGGCAGTAAATTTGACGAACTTGTGACAAAGAGAGAACATACGTATTAAAAGATTATCCACCTCATCTCAGGCGTTTTTGGATCTTCATAATTATCAGACAAAAATTTATTTTCACAGGAAACGAAAAAACTATTATACCAGGGACACTACACTGAAGATAGGCGATATTCGATTAAGTACTTTTAAAACTTTTATTTATTATTGCATATTTAAGTATTAGGTACAGTAATTTTACCCTTTCTATGCATCTCACAGATAAAATTTGCAACAGTTTTGCGAATAAATAATGGTATATTACCTTTCCACTCACATTTTTAGCTACCAGTTTTTGCGAACAATAGTTTGTAAACAATGTTCGCTACACATATGATGATGTATACATTAATCTTTACCTCGCTCACGATCGGGTCTAAACATTAAACATGTCATTCAACAAAGATTATCAGACGTTGTTATCAGTTGTTATAAAACGAAGTATTGGTTAAAACTTCGTACGATTAATATGCCAAAGCTTGTCTTTTGTCAGATTAAAAAAAGACGAAAACGGTTTTGAAAACTTCACCAAAATTTCAGTATTGGATTTTAAATAATTTAATTAGACCAGTTGTCCGCAAAGATGCGAATGTTGATATAAATAACATTAATCATAACCCTCAGCCCACAGTCTTCAAGCTTACGTCATGAAATGAAAAACTAAACTAGTATAGACCGTAGTCGGTGAAATTAAGAGAGGATGGAAGCAGAAGCAGGTGACCATCATAATAACTATAAGCCTGTCTACAATTGCTATCGGTCTACGCAAACTTCATCTATTTAACTAAGAGATGGAACTAAAGTTTTCGGACTTTTTTCAACTACATAACTTTTTCCTGAAATAAACTTTAATTTATTGATTTTTTTTTATAAAATATTAACCAAGGTTTAGACTTCTTAAATTAAACATAAAACACTTAACAGTCATAATCGTTCAATGTGACACAATTTTGTTTTAACGCCTTGCGTAAGCCGTGGCAAAACTCTACGTCAATTTCACGAAGTTTAGTTCGAATCCTGTTCCTTAAATGATCTTCATTTTGTGCCTCTCCACCATTCATGTAAACCTTCTGAGTTAATAAATCAGGTTTTACGGAATATGCGCGAGCCACCGAAGGTATATTGAGCACCTCCAACCATTGTGCTGTTTCTTTGGCGTAATTACTGAATTCAGGCCAAAACATAATATCATCATTTTGATGCTGCTTAGTAAAGTCAACCAATTTTGGCAAGCAACCTTAAATTACGGTTACTGCTTCACCTCTCACTCATGTGAGGTCTAGAGACGCCTCTAAAATAGGGCACCAGACCAAGACTTCATCTGGGAATTTGGCTTTTATCTTGTACATACCTTACTTTTTTGAAGCCTGATCCACATTTCCTAAATCAATATTACCTAGAGTTTCCGCATTTCTAAGAGAAAAATAATTTTCATCGTCCATAATGATGATCTTGTTTCCAACAAAATGAACTTCTCTCAAATATCAACAACATCTAGTTCTCTCAAGCTGATCTTCATATTATTTTGGTCACTTTCGTCATATTCTGTATTTTAAGTTTTTTAAATTCTCGTACAACAGTTTAAGTGTTGATGCTTCAATCTTTTCAGCAGATAGAAGAAGCCTTTCTTGAAGTCTGGCTGCAGACCACTTTCCTGGTCGGCCAGTTTTCGGCAGGACATTGTATGCCTTGCTCGTATTCACGGATGGTTCAACACACGTTATGGGAAACATTTCGTCCTTAAGAAGGTGTTTAGGGTGCCTGATTATCTTTTTAAAAAAATTTAGAGTTATCAAAAAAAAAATTATACAAATGTTTTTGAGTTTTATCGGAAACGTTAGAATGTACAAAAAGAACAAATAAAAGACGATCAGAAAGTTAACCAATAAGCATCAACTTCGTTATTTTAAATGAAACATTTGGGATAATATTGTACATGGGTCTCTTATCAGGTTTATCTTTAAAAACAAGCTATAAAATTGACAAAAACCCTGCAATAAGAAGTAATGTGTAAGAGAGAGACGGAGAACGTTCCACTACTATGGCAGGGTTTTTCTTAACTTTCTCGGGTATATTTAAAGAAAAAGACATCAAACCTAGGTACTGTTTAAAATAAAACCAGATATCCTGTACAATTTTCCATTTAGGCTATTTGCCCACTAAATTATAAATATTCTTTCGTAACTCTAATTTTTAAGCCGAAATGCAAATAAATGATACTGTTACCTGTATATTATATTTGGAATATTTAAAGTTCTTATATTAAAAATCCATTAAAAGCAGATCATAGAGAATTTATTTTCATATATTTGCCGTATTTCCTATAAGACTTTCTGCAGAAAAATACTTTGAATGTATTCCGATGTGAATTACAAATGTAATAGGGATGGATGTTTGATAAATATTCGAGTTTATGTTAGGAAGTTGTTCTGTTAATTTAATATATTGACAACCTTTTGCCAGGTTTAAATTATTTCTACACTAAACGTAAGGTATAGTACATGTGTTTTAATCTCTTTCTCATAATAACATATCTGTGTAGGGATATATTTTCAGTGCAAATATATTCCAGGATAGTTTTAAATACTTCCTTACTAGTATTTAAGCTATAAGAACGCAGTATTAATTAAATAAGATTAAATCTCATCCAGATACATTTGGCTGCACAGAACTGAAATACGTAGGGCTTAATTAAGTAAGATGCTCTTACACTGTGATTACAATGTTCTTCCGCAAAGGCTTTACGTTATAACAATCAAATGAAACCATACCAACATTCAATAGGTTGTAGTTTATATTAGGGATCTTGATATTTATAATTTCCGTGCTTTAAAGCTCAGGACATATGAAGTTTCCGAAAGCTAATTAATCTTATATACATATTATTATACCTGTAAGCGAGTAAGAAACAATTTCAACTAGGTTTAATGACATCAGTGGCACAGAGGCACAAAAAAAGAGTTATTTGTGCTTGTAATCTTTGTAGTGACTGGTAAAGATAAGTAGGTAAAATATTAAAATAAAACATATTAAACAAAAACTTTGGGTAAGTTAGAACCTTCAGACTCCGGTCATAAATTATCTAATTTTCCAACACAATACTAATTTTGGACGTCTAACTCCGAAAATGGCGATCTGACCTAGTTTCCATATACCATGAAATTTTCTGCTTAGAAGTTACTATTTTATATATATATATATATATATATATATATATATATATATATATATATATATATATATATATATATATATATATATATATATATATATATATATATATATATATATATATATATATATATATATATATATATATATATATATATATATATATATATATATATATACTATACATTTGCCGCTTTTAAAGTCTTTAGAATCCGTATATGGGGGAAGTTTTTTCAGCATTTTTCTGTTATACATTTAATTGGCGTGGCAATTTTTAGATTTTTTTTATGACCACGAAAAACGTATAAATTACTAGTTTGTATCATTAAAGCGAGCTTTGTTGCGTTTTCTTAGTTGTTGCCAGATATCTTATGGTAAATGAATAGAAAATACGTACTGATTTTGTTTACTCTCTTATGAAACACATTATTTCCAGACTTTTTTGTTTTTATAAGAGATATAAACATTTAAAAAAATTTCTATTAGTCTCCATTACATCCTTCTTGGCAACAGAACACAAACTAGTCCCTCACCCTCCCCCTTAGTGGAAGGTAGGCCACTTAACTTTCTTCTCAAGGGGTAGATCATTGAAAAGTTTGGTACAAACTCAGAGAAAGTTCGAGGAACAGTTCACAATGGTTCCTAATAGTTTAAAAAAAGTTCCAGGCCTAATAATTTAATGACACATCAAATTTTAAAAAAGTTCATGAACGTTTATGAAAGTTCGTAAAAGTTCAAAAAAGATCGTATAAGTTCAATAGAGGTCATAAAATATCATAAAAATATAAAACTTTTTATGAATGACGCGATGCCTTCTATTGCTTGAAGCATCTTCAGGAATCTTTACTTCACGAGGTCGTGAAGTAAGTCTCGTGAAATAAAGATCCCTGAAGATTCCTCATGCACACGAAGGCAACACGTCGGAAAGTAATTTAATTACGATACGGTCTAATCCCAAGAACCATAATTTCTTACTTGACCGAAGCCGTGAAAGCTACCGTTCTAAAAAAGTTCAGCAAAGTTCATAAAGCTTAAGAACTATGAATGATTTCGATGTAAAAAAGTTTTCATTTTGACATACCGTCAAGGTATTTGCAGTAGCATAACTAGAGTCAGGGGCGGGGAACAAATTAATTAAGTAAAGGGGGCGCAATCAGGTTATTATTTATTTGGACAAGCATATAACTCCTATTGTTTTCCAAGGCACACTTCTTAAATGGAAAAAATTATTGAGCTAATTGTATGCCTAATAAAATAAAAGATAAACAGCAACCATTACTAGGCAATAGAAAAATGTTTTAAAATAATAATTTGTGGAAACTGGTAATAATACTACTAATTTACAAATTAATTAATAACAATTTTGCATGCAAAAAATACTTAATAAATTTTGTTTAATATCCTTTAATCCTCCTGATACTTCTCTGCATGGACATGAACGAAAATCACGGATATTTATCCTATTGACTTCAAATTTTCGTCAAAAATTAAAGGTCATATGGCGATGACCTGGTAACATATTCGTAAAAATCCAAAATGGCAAAACAAAATGGCGGCCTAGTGAAATGTTAAAAAAATTACTAAAAAACTACTTATCCAATTTATCTCAAATTTTCCACAAAATTCGAGTATTATGTAGGAATCAACTGGTAAAATTTTGGTACGAATCCAAGAAGACGGTACGAAATGGCGGATTAGTAAAATATTTAAAAATTCAGCCTGAAAAACTACGTAATGGACGTAATTCAGATTATTTGTTGCGTTTAGATTGACAAACAAAAATCTTTTTTGGCTTTTTCGCAACTGAATAAAAATGTTTAACTTTAAATTGATTGAAGCAAATATTTAATAAAATTACATATCTCAACATGTAGACTAGTCTGTCTACAGAATGTTTCGATACATAATATAAACAATATTATTTAAGCAAGCATAAGAAATTATGTCATTTACCTTAAGTTTTTATAGACACATAGTAGTTGTACAAATACTTTCATCCTACCGGAACTCATCATTGCGCCGATCGTAAGAGAGAAACATTAAATATCAGAAAAGAATTGCTTTCAAAATTTTAAAATTATGTCAGTTTTTTGACATGTAACCTAGATATGAAAAAAAATAATAGTTTGCAACCATCTATAATGTTATTTTTAAATGTGTTCAGATTATTTGTTGCGTTTAGATTGACAAACAAAAATCTTTTTTTTTTTTAATTTTGAAACCAACTGATGAATCCCGATAGGATGAAAGTATTTGTACAACTACTACGTGTCTATAAAAACTTAAGGTAAATGACATAATTTCTTATGCTTGCTTAAATAATATTGTTTATATTATGTATCGAAACATTCTGTAGACAGACAAGTCTACATGTTGAGATATGTAATTTTATTAAATATTTGCTTCAATCAATTTAAAGTTAAATATTTTTATTCAGTTGCGAAAAAGCCAAAAAAGATTTTTGTTTGTCAATTGATGAACTAGTAGAACTGTGATACTAATTCAAGATGACCGAATAAAATGGCGGCTAAATATATTTGTAATCGTGAAAAAATCATCTTCTTAAGTTTTACATTTCTTCCCGTTTTGCGTTCATAGATGCCAAAAAATATGTTTTATCAATTCCGTCGGTCCGTGTGTCAGTTTCTCTGTCTGCCTGTCACTTCACGGCATAGCTTAAAAACTACCTATCAGAGAGACTTCAAATTTTTGTCATAAATTAAGGGTTATATTGGGATCACCTGGTAACAGATGGCGGTCTAGTGAAACGTTAAAAAATTATTCATGAAAAATTAATTATCCAATTTATCTCAAATTTTGCACAAAAATCAAGTGTTATATACAAATGAACTGGCATCATTTTGGTATGAATATAAGAGAGCAAAACAAAATGGAGGCCTTTTAAAATATTTAAAAAATCAGCCTGAAAACACTACTTATTAGATTAATTTCAAAATTTGTGAAAGCATTAAAAGTGATATAGCGATAAATTGTAAAGTTGTGGTATCAATTTAAGATAGCAGAAAAAAACCGGCCAAATAAATATTTTTTAAAATTAACGTAAAAAAAATCTTATTCAATTGACTTTAAATATTGCAGAAAAATTAAATGTGATATAGGAATAAACTGGTACGAATTCAACATGACGTAACAAAATGGCCGTAATATAAAAACCACTTATTGAATTTATTTTAAATTATGCCCAAAAAACAAGTGTGGCATAGGTAGAAACTGGTAGTAAAATATTGGTAGAAATCCAATACGATCTAACAAAATAACGACGAATAAAAATGTTTTCAAAACAGTATATATGTGTTACTAAATCTCTACGTACTGAAATAAATTGGGTCACATTTCACTCTTTCTAATCAAAGGAAAGATTCATAACGAGGGAAGTTCCGGATAAAGGAAATTTACCGATATTTTTTACTGGTTTTATTTTTAAATTGGGTAAAAAATCACTGACGAAACATTTTAATTTCTAAACTTAAAAACAATACATATTTTGTATCCTGAAAAGAAAGACGTTCGGATCAATGTTTACGTAAAATTTTATTTATTCTCATTTGTTTGAAGATCAACTTTTATCTACCTTAGGATAAATTGATTATAAATAGTTAAATGAACAACTACTATCCATTTACAGACATATATTTCAAAATATGAACTAGTACAAAAATCCAAATATCAGGTATAAATATTTCTTTAATCAACAACATGAAGAAACACATTTTGTAACTTTTTACGCAAACTAAAAAGCCAGAAGTCCAAAGCATGATGACTTTTAGGTCTGTCTCCGTTCGCATATCCAAAGGGCGAAACGAACAAAGCGATCCTATCCTATTAGGGTATTAGAAGAGATGCCCTACAGTTAAGTCTAAATGCTTAAAAGATTTGCCTTGGGTCAAATATCCTTAGTATGAAACTGATAGAAAGAGGACATGAATACGTGCTAGACATACTAATCTGATCTAATTCGTATAAAGGGGGTTTTACAAAATATCTTGTTCTAAAAAGAGCTTATTAGGTGCACTTTAACTACCTAATTAGTACTGTCTTGTATGTGTTCAAATGGATCTAAAATAAATGTAAGGCATCCTAGGAAATTACATTTAAATAAATATGTGGCTAGCGTTATTATTAGAGTTTTTAGAATTATCCAGATATAAGATTTGGCTTAATTTGTAAAAACTGACAACATCCACTTTTCAGCAACTGCCGGCTTCAGATAATGCACTGCCGTCAGTACTGTATATGATTATTTATACATTAGCTTCCAATCAATATCTAGATTTATTATTCTTTCTTTTTCAGACCAAATATCCAAAGCCCATTAGAGTAAAACGGCCGGCGTAAAAGTGCATCGAACGCCGTAAAATTACCGTAACGGTGCAGATTAAATTAGATAAAACAAACTAATGACTTGGTTGTGTGCACTAAAAAATCTAATAGCGTAACTAATCAAAGGAATAAAGGTTGTAAAAATGATGTTTTCTTATCTACCAACAAGCACGCTACTACTCTCGACTCGTAGCTTCAACAGAGCATTTAGCAAATTTTAAATTATTTGTCGGTAACAATTGGCTGCATACAGGGAATTATAAACTCTAAATCCTCTGAATTATATGGAAGGAAAAATAAAACTAGACTATATAAAATCGATCATAAAAAAACTAACGTGTTCTAATTTGTTCATATTAAGCTATAGACCACCGTGTTTTATTATTAGCTATACCGATGAGGAGTAAACCTGGCTCTTAATGAAATGATGCTTTGTTTTATTGACAAAGCAAATATACTGTGTCATTAAAAAGAAATTTACTTCTACCTAGTTTGTATGATACAATGTCAAAACACATTTAAATAAATACACACACACACACACACATATATATATATATATATATATATATATATATATATATATTCTATTCCTAGGGCATGGTAAACAAGTCAACTGCATATGCGGGCAGCCGAGCGGGCAGCTTTATATTAATAACAACTGCTTGACCTAACTAATAACACTGTTAATAAATAAATTATTCAATAAATTCAATATAATAATTAAATAACATTTGTTTGATGTTGTTTATTATACACTCTTAAATGAGTGATGCGTGCATTGAATGCTTTTGGGTTTTTAGAAGTGTGCTTAACAGATAAAAAGATATCCGTTTTAAAAAGTTCTTAAATCCATAATTTTCTGCATAGGTTTCATTATTGGTGAAAGACTCGGTGTTAGTATCCCACTTAAACATTATCAACCATCAGCTTATTTTACACTGTTTGCCAGGATATGTTGTGAATATCAGGATGTTATGACTCTTTACACCGTATCGATAAATGCAATAAGTATCAATTATGCAATGCGTTATACCTACTTTCCATTTAAAATTATAACTATTAAAGGCAGAACTACTACTACTACTACATAAGTCAGCTAATACTTACTACAAACTACAAACCAAGTGTCTATGGGAGAATCTTCATAAAAATTTAGACAGTCTTGTTTGTTTCCATTTTTCCTTAACGGTGTTTCTATTTTTTATCTTATTATTTAATTAATCTGTAATTTTCTTTCATTTTGTATATAAAATGTTTATTATTGTTAAGAAATAGTTTCAATATGAACGTGAAATGTAAAAGTTTTTAAGTAGTATTAGTAGTTAAGTAGATTATCACATAAAATTTAAGTTTTTGTTTAGCATGCTAAAGCCTTGTTAATTACATATTTGCAGTGTGGTAGATCGCCGATAAAATCCTTAATAGTCTAGCGAATCCAGGAAAGTATCCAGTTTTTTAATAAACAAAAAAGATACAAATTTTCAAGAAGAAAAAATATAGTATATAAATATACGACTTTCCGGTAATCTTAACAAAAACAACATACTTTTAATCGGGACATTTTTTCTTCCTCGGTTAATAAGACGTTCAAAAGTCGACGCGTTTTAAGGTAACTCCGATATCTTCTCAAATCTACTATTTATTTGATTTCGTTGCCACGACTCAGTCCACGTTGTATTTTGAGAATCCTGTCGTGGAAAATCAAAAAAAAGAACTAAAGACATTGAAAGTAGTAGTTACGAGCGTAAATCTTAGAAACTGATAGGTCAGTGCGGGGTAGAAATTCAAATTCAAAATCATCTTATTACCAAGCCATATATAAAAAATTACAATAGTAAGAAAACATATTAACGGGTAGCATAGCGTACGTAGCACGGAAGTGTGGTGCATACCGTTAAAATTAACAAACTGTAATTAATA